>JAJJWX010001098.1:1200000-2400000 GCA_023529315.1 Papaver bracteatum | reverse complement strand
GTTTTGTCTCAATGTAGGGAATTCATCACTGAATTTCCTATCTAGCTGAGTAATCGTCATACCGTCGGGTCTTGTCCATACTTAAGGCATAAGCCGTGGACTTAGGCATAGGCCGCACCAAGCTCTTGCCATTTCCTACTTTACTTCGCCTACCAACTCTTTGTAATTTGATAGGAAGTATGAGCATCCACTTACTGGCATGCAACTTAGCCTCATCAAGTTTGGACACAATCATCTCTTGCGTCGAGCTACCGAGCTTAAATGATATGAGGGGATAACGTGCTGGACCGGAAATGCTGTAACTCATTGTGGTTGCCTACGTACCCTTCCCTACTCTAAAGGGATCAAGCACAGACCGTAGTTCATCCTCGAAGGGACAGAAGCTTAACCAACTCGTTTGCAATACCGTGGCCTAGAAAATATCGTAATGGCATGGTCCGTATGAAATTTCATCAAAGATGCATAATGATTATGCATCATCGGGTCCTCGATATGGCATAGTGATGCCTAGGCATCAAATGCCCTATTCGAAAGGCTACGCAACTATGAATGATCCTTATGCATCATTTATACTCTTCCGGCTAAGCTATGAAGCTTACTTGGTGCATAGTCCGCATATGCACCTTCAACCAACTACCCCTCCATATATACGTCTTAATGGAATTTCTACAAGTATGGAAAGAAGACCAAAATTCATTCACCAAGTCCCACTTTTACTATTCATCCGCAATGATTATGCATTGCTTTGTAATGATTGCGTTACAGCATAATGATTGCGTTACTTCGCAATCATTGCGTTCTTTCGAGATGATTGCGTTACTTCGCAATCATTGTGTTCTTTCACAATCATTGCGAACAATGATTGCGCAACACATATTTGCCAGCCCTCTCTGGCCTGATGCACAATGATTATGCGGTACTGGCTCTAGGCCAATAACTTTCGTAATGCGCAATGATTACGCTGCAAGCTCAAGGCCACCTACCCAATTGGCCTAATGCATCATGATGATACAACATTGGACTTTTGCCAATATGCCCTCACGATATGCCTTACTTAGTACAAAACATTGTCCCTTTGCCAAACGCATCTCACTATGCAAAGAAGCTTTGGATGAAGCTTCATCTCAGGCCATGGCGCATCTTTCAGCATGCGTTATGCTAAAAACACGGGGTGTTACACTCTTCACCCCTTTAAAGAATTTCGTCCAAGAAATTCAAAATAAAAACTATTGTGGACAATCTCTTCGGTTTGGATTTCCTGAGCAAAAGTCCCATGACGGATGCTCAAAAATCACGGGTTTCTTCAAGTTGTCATGAACAACAATTTAGACCTTCTGAGTACATGTCCCATACCACCTGCCCAGGAATCCAAAAGTGCCCACAACAATACCAAGAATCGCAATTGGCCAGTGCCAAGAGGATATCTCGACAAGGTATCCTAAGTATGCAGCCCATACTACACATTCAGGAGTTCCTAAATTTCACAAGGTTGATGTCATTATATGACAAGGCCAAAACTCAACGCAACACTGTGAGGACCAATCTCTAATGCCAGTGCAGTTCCATGCAAGCCACCATCCTTGACGGATTTAGCGGGTTTCCACTCGTAAGTGGGATGCTATCCGGGCCTGACAACGCACACCCTTGGATAGTGCCAACGTGTGGGGATGATCAGTCCCATTGTCTACCCATCGTCGCAGACGGTATTCCGGATGCTCGTAAGCGGGGTGCCACATAGGCCTGGAAAACTCACAGTACTTATACAAGCTCAACTCGATTTGCAAAGTAACTGGCCTAGCAGTTACAAACTCTTTCCCGCGCAGAAGTTGGCCTACTCTCCAACTTTAAGTTTCCATCAAGGAAAATACTCTCCAATGAGTCCAATCCGCACAAGTCCCTAGAGTTTTCTCGGAACTTGCTCTGATACCAAGTGTGGCGGACCGAAAAATTACGCCTTTGGCATGTCGCCCCGCAGGCCGTAAATCCCTAGTTGCGCCATGATGAAGCTATGATCCGGGCCTCATCCCTAGGCAAATGCACGCTCACTTTCCCTTGCGAGCATGCTCGTGGAGCATGATGCAGCTATTTTAGCTTCTACACATTTTCAAAGTCACCCTTGTCCGCATAAGGGTATATAGCCATAAGGCCAATGCCAATGCACTTTGCATCCATCTCTGGATTTGTCTCAACGTAGGAAATTCATCACTGAATTTCCTATCTAGCTGAGAAATCGTCATACCGTCAGGTCTTGTACAGACTTAAGGCATAAGCCGTGGACTTAGGCATAGGCCGCACCAAGCCCTTGCCATTTCCTACTTTACTTCTCCTACCAACTCTTTGTGACTTGATAGGAAGTATGAGCATACACTTACTGGCATGCAACTTAGCCTTATCAAGTCTGGACACAATCATATCTTGCGTCGAGTTACCGAGCTTAGATGATATGAGGGGCCAACGTGCTGGACCGACAATGCTGCAACTCATTTCGGTTTCCTATGTACCCTTCCCTACTCTAAAGGGATCAAGCACAGACCGTAGTTCATCCTCGAAGGTACAGAAGCTTAACCAACTCGTTTGCAAGACCGTGGCCTAGAAAATATGGTAATGGCATGGTCCATATGCCATTTCATCAAAGATGCATAATGATTATGCATCATCGGGTCCTCGATATGGCATAGTGATGCCTAGGCATAAAATGCCCTATTCGAAAGGCTACACAACTATAAATGAGCCTTATGCATCATCTATACTCTTCCGGCTAAGCTATGAAGCTTACTTGGTGCATAGTCCGCATATGCACCTTCAACCAACTACCCCTCCATATATACGTCTTAATGGAATTTCTACAAGTATGGAAAGAAGACCAAAATTCATTCACCAAGTCCCACTTTTACTATTCATCCGCAATGATTATGCATTGCTTCTTAATGATTGCGTTACAGCATAATGATTGCGTTCTTTCGAGATGATTGCGTTACTTCGCAATCATTGTGTTCTTTCGCAATCATTGCATACAATGATTGCGCAATACCCATTCGCCAGCCCTCTCTGGCCTGATGCATAATGATTGTGCGGTACTGGCTCTAGGCCAATAACTTTCATAATGCGCAATGATTACGCTGCAAGATCAAGTCCACCTACCCAACTTTCCTAATGCATCATGATGATGCAACATTGGACTTTTGCCAATATGCCCTCGCGATATGCCTTACTTGGCACAAAACATTTGCCCTTTTCCAAACACATCTCACTATGCAAAGAAGCTTTGGATTAAGCTTCATCTCAGGCCATGGCGCATCTTTCATCATGCGCCATGCTAAAAACATGGGGTGTTACAGCGGGTTACACTTTGAGTGCAAGTGGCAATGCCAAAGATGCTAGTGGAGCGTGTGGCATGTGCGGAATTCCTTGGTCGGGGGTTGCACTTTGAGTGCAAGTGGCAATGCCAAAGATCCTAGGGGAGCGTGTGGCATGTGCGAAATGCCTTGGTCGCGGGTTGCACTTTGAGTGCAAGTGGAAATGCCAAATCTGCTAGGGGAGCATATAGCATGTGCCAATGGCATATCGGCTTGGTAAGGAAAGATGCTAGTGGTGCGTGTTGGCATGTGCCAATGGCTCGCACGGCCACTTGGGCATAGGTTGCACGGTTTGCAACCCTAGGGCGCGGGCTCTACCTTGGCATGTGCCAATGGCATAGTGTCTTGGAAAGTGGCTAGAAGTGCGTGTTGACATGTGTCAATGGCACGCACGACCATATTGGCTTAAGTTGCATAGTTTGCAAGCCTAGGGCGCTGGCGCTACTGTGGCACGTGCCAATGGCATAGCGAATTGGAAAGTGGCTAGCGGTGCGTGTTGGCATGTGCCAATGGCACGAACGGACATATTAGCCTAGGTTGTACGGTTTGCAACCCTAGGGCGCTACTTTGGCATGTGCCAATGTCATAGCGGCTTGGTAAGGAAAGTGGATAGCTATAACGGTGCTGTCAAGTGGCCAAGTGATGATGCATAATGATGATGCATCACCAGTGGCTTGGCCAAGGTGTCAGAGGTGCAAGTACACCGCCGCAATGGCGCAACGAGGCCATAATGGCGCAACGTAGGCTATAATAGCGGTATTCAGTACAAGTAAAAATCTGAGTTACATCAAGAGAATGGCATGTGCAAAACAAGGTTTGGACATAGCCAAGGATGCGAGATTAGCATCATGAGATGCCAAAAGAGTTTGGTATGTTACCTGTATGCAAGGGGCGTGCAGGAACGCAAGCAAGACTTGCATTTAGCACACTTGTATCATTGGAAGAATGATACACAGCCGTGATGGCGCAATATTTGGCTGGCAAATGCGTAATCTGGCAACAAGGCAAGATGACATGTGAAGGGCACATGGCCTTGACGGTTTAGAGTTGTTTACACGAGAGTGGGTTTACTTTATGCTTTCTAACTATTAGGAAGGTCCCGTTTGGCTAGTAAAACGGTTTGGCAAAGGTTGGTATAGTTATCTAACTGCCACATGTAAATTAAATATGTAACCGCTTGGCGGTTACTTGTACATAGCTTTTGTAAGGCTATAAAAGCCTGATCTTGTGAAGGGATTGGGTAATCTGGAACAAGAAGAGTTTGTAACCCTAAGTGTGCAATAAAAAAAAGGCTAAGGCCTGATTTAAAGAAAAAGTTATCTTGGTGCATATTCCGCTTTGGTTTTAGCTTATTGTTTATGCATCAAGCGGAGTGTGTGCATATGATTAAGGACTTGGAAGATTGGTGAACAGAACCTCTATTTAGTATGGGATAAATAGAGATTTAGTCAAGAAGTTGAAGTATTGGCTAAGTGCGAGTTGGCTGAAATTGTGTTGTGGAGCATAGTTGCCATTGTCAAGTTAGTTGTAGCATAAGAGTGTTGCGGACCTGTGACAATAGCATAACTAGGGCCAAGGCAAAGTGTGCTTGGCATGGCGTGGCTAGCTTGGGCTAGGTGTGGTTGGCATGATTTTCCATTGGCACAGAGGTGCGGATGGCATGGTTGGCATGCCTTAGCGCGTTGGGTAAGGAAAGTGGCTATCATAGCTAGGGCCAAGGCAAAGTGTGTTTGGCATGGCGCGGCTAGCTTAGGCTAGGTGTGGCTGGCATGATTTTCCATTAGCACAAAGGTACGGCTGGCATGGTTGGCATGCCTTGGCGTGTTTGGTGTGGCTGGCATGATTTTCCATTGGCACAAAGGTGCGGCTGGCATGGTTGGCATGCCTTGGCGTGTTTGGTGTGGAAAACATGATTTTCCATTGGCACAAAGGTGCGGCTAGCATGTTTGGAATGCTTTAGCACGGTTGTTTTGACTAGCATAGCTAGGGCCAAGGCAGAGTGCGTTTGGCATGGCGAAACTAGCTTGGGCTATGTGCGGCTGGCATGATTTTCCATTGGCACGGAGGTGCGGATAGCATGGTTGGCGCGTTTGGTGTGGCTGGCATGATTTGACGTTGGCACAGGGGTGCGAATAGCATGGTTGGCATGCTTTGGCGCGGTTGGTGTGACTAGCATAGCTAGGGCCAAGGCATAGTGTGTTTGGCATGACGCGAATAGCTTGGGCTAGGTGTGGCTGGCATGATTTGTCGTTGGCACAGAGGTGCGGCTAGCATGGTTGGCATACTTTGGCGCGGTTGGTGTGACTAGCATAGCTAGGGACAAGGCATAGTGCATTTGGCATGGCGCATCTAGCTTGGGCTAGGTATGGATGACATGACTTTCCATTGGCACGGAGGGGAATTAGGGTTTCGCTCGTTGTAACCCTAATTTGAAAAAAATACCCCCCATTAATTACTGACTACATGCATTAAATGTTCTAATAAATGTTTCACCGGTGACATTAGGTTATTCGGGGCTTTACAATTTTACTCTTTGTCTAGAAACCACCATCAACATTAAGTCCCCTGCTTAGCTCGGAATAAGAGCTTTGTTGCGAGGTAAGCATAAGATGGTGACAAACTAGTAAATCATAAAGAGAATTGAGGAGGCTTGTTTGACCTTTTTATAGATAGGATTTGGAATCCTTGCCTCTGGCAGTTTTGCACAAACCGGGAAGCTGGCACAATTGGTAAGTCAGCATTATTGAGAGAGAGGAAGTTGGGAGGCATTGAGAAGTTGACGCGAGTTGGGAAACTGAGCGTGCTAGCTGGTGGGACCGGCGCAAGGTGGGGAAGCTGAGCGTGCTATCTGGCGCGACTTGGGCGGTACTGGTAAGTTGACGCGAGTTTGGAAACTGAGGGTGCTAGCTGGTGGGACCGTCGCAAGGTGGGTAAGATGAGCGTGCTTGTGGGTCCGTTCCTTATACACACGATTTTGGTAAAGGGAAATCCTTCCCTATTTCGGAATCTTCACGCCTATATATAAAATCCCTTTCTATCATCTTGCACTTTGTTCTTTCATCCTTTCACGCTAGCGGCAGAGTCACGAAGAAAAACCGGCTTTCAGGTATGTCTTCCAATACTTCTCTTGTTTCCCCTTTTATGTAGGTGCAAACCCTAACAGTAGGCATTTTTCTTTTATAATCCTTGCAATGATATTGCGCATATGATTTCTTGGCGTGCTTCTTGTAGAAAATATTGTATATATGCACCCAAGAAAAATACTGCATATATGATTTAAACCCTTAGAAAAATGCTGCATATATAATTTTGAACCCGAAGAAGGATACTATAGACGCATTCGAGCCCGTATAAAATACTATGTATATAATTTTGAACCCGAAGAAGGATACTGCAGATGCATTTGAGCCCGTATAAAATATTGCGTATGTAATTTTGAACCCGAAGAAGAATACTGTATATGAATCCCGAAGAAGAATACTATATATGTGCTTCATATGATATCAAACCCATAGGAAATATTGCATATATGAATTTCAGACCTGAAAAGAATACTGCGCGTGCATTTTTGAACCCGTGGAGAATACTTTTTTTTTTGTTTTCCATGCTTTCCTTTTGTTGGGTGCGGTTATGTGTCAGGGAGATAATTTCGTCTTTCTCCGTTTTGTTTTGTGCAGATATCTTGTTACCAAATTGTTATGAAGAAATCCGACAATATGTTACCTGAACAAAGTTTCGTTTCATCGAAGGATGTTGATAATTCCAAACCAAACACGGATGATGAATTCTTTGCCAAACCCTTCGCCCCTTCTCGGAAGAATCATCCAGATTTCGTGCCAATTTTGTTAACCGGTGGTAAAGATGAAAAGAAGACACGTTCGGTTCGCCCAGAGAACACCATACGATTTTGTCTTCATAAAGGGGTATATTCTTCTTCCAACATTGATTTCAGGATGTGTCAAAGCCCATTGCGTTCTTTTGATAGATGGGTTGAGTTCATGGTGAGTAAGGAGCACATAAATACCAACTTGACTCGAGCACAGATTATTGATGCTGTCATAGCTTCAGTAAGTCTCCATATTAGGAAGGATATCCCGGGCTTGGTTGCTTTCATCTCTAGATGGTGTTTGTAGGACCAGAATATCGCCACAACGATATTCTCGCGGTGGAAATGACACTTCTGCGAGAAACCTAGACATTTTTACGAGTATTAACAACACTTTGACGAGAACGTCGCAAGATTCTTTAACGATATTTGGCGAGTGTCACAAAAGAATGATATAACGGTCAACGACTGAAGATATGTGAGAAGAATAAATCTGCTTCATGATGGTTACAAAGTTGGCGATGGTGAAGACTAAAGTTACGGCGAGGAGATCGTAGAGTAGATCCGAATTAAGGGGAAATCTTAACTGTCTTCCACTATGTATTTTCCTATATAAAGGGTTCGACTAAATCCAGAAAAGGATGATGTACTTTTGAGAGCTGAGAGAATTTTGAGGAGAGAGAAACTCCAGAAAGAAAGTTGTACTTCTGAATTTTGATATTTCTTGTAAATCTTCCTGAAAGTGAATTAATAAAAGTGTTGTTGATTCATCCACAATTATGACTTAGTTTTCATAGATTCTTGACAAGGGTGTAGTGTGGGAAATCCTGCAACTACATTTTGGCGCTAGAAACAGGGATTGAATTAACGAAAATAAAAGAAAAAGCGAAGAAGAAGATAAAAATTGTTCAAGATTAAGGAAATCATTAAGTAAATCGGTGAGAAAATTGAAGAAAGAATGATCAGAATCAAAAAGGATTGTAGAAAATTGAAAGGTGATGTAATAACAAAAGAAATGATTGATAGATTTCATGAAAATATCAAGGGAAGGATACATAAACGGGATTTTGAAGGAAGGAAGATTATGACAGTGGAGAAGGTATCATCATTGAAAGATTGGGAAAAACAAGAAATCACGTTTACATCAGAAGAAATACCAGAAGAAGATTTAAGTCATACATCTTCATTGGTGGTCACAATAACCACTATACCAATGAGAAAGGAGAAATCGATAAAATCTGAAGAAGAATGGGCTATGAATAGAACTTTAGTAGACACAGGAAGTTCTGTAGACATGATATTTTATCATACCTTCAAGAAGATGGGATATAAGGATGAAGAAATGTCTCATTCAACATATTATGTTCATGGCTTTGTAAAGTCTAAAACAAAACCTAAAGGCGAGATAATGGTACGAATTCCATTAGGAGAAATTGAAACACAAATATCATTCTGTGTGCTAGATGTGGAATCGCCGTACAATATGATACTGGGAAGACCGTGGATACATGCAATCAAGGCTGTGGCGTCAACATTACATCAATGTATTAAATTTCCTATGCCTAGTGGAATTGGAGAAATTAGAGGAGATGTGAATTTCGCGAGATTGTGCTACCAAATTGAAGTAAGAAATTGTGAAGAACGTCCAAAGCTGCGAAAAGCTCGCAGAAAATTGAACAGAGAAGCAAAGAAAGAAGAGGAATATAAAATTTACATGATAAGGGCAAAAGAAGGAAAAGGGATACCAAGTGAAGTTTTGCGAGAAGAAGATGAATTCGCGAGAGAAATGAAAACTCCAACACCAATGGGAGAACCTGAAGCTAGTTACACCGCAGCAGAGCCAACAAAGAAAATAAATATCGGGAGCGAGGAAGAGCCTAAAATACTGAAAATTGGGACTAAAATGGAGGAAGACGAAGAAGAAAGAATAATAAATCTCTTGCGAGAATACAAAGACATCTTCGCATGGAGTATGGATGAGATGCCAGGGATAGACCCTTCAATAGCATGTCATAAATTAGAGATCAACAAAGATGTGAGACCATTTAAACAAAGAATAAGAAAAATCGCAACAACATACCATTCTCAAATAGAAGAAGAACTACAGAAAATGCTTGATGCAGGAATTATAAGGCAAGCAAAATATCCAGATTGGATTGCAAATATGGTGGTGGTCCCAAAGAAAAATAAAGGGATAAGAATTTGCATAGACTTTACTGATTTAAACAAAGCTTGTCCTAAAGATAGTTTTCCATTACCAGATATTCCACAAATGGTTGAATCAACAGCGGGAAATGATAGAATATCTTCATTAGATGGATATAAAGGATATAATCAAATTCCCCTTACAGAAGAAGATCAAGAGCATACAGAATTTTTTTCTCCAAGAGGGTTATATTGCTATACAAAGATGCCTTTTGGCTTACGAAATGCTGGTGAAACATACCAAAGAATGGTGGAGAAAGTGTTCGCAAAATGGATACATAAAACATTAGAAGTGTACGTGGATGACATGTTGATTAAAAGCAAAGAAGCTAAAAATCATGTACATGATTTGAAAGAGATTTTCGATCAAATGCGACAATTCAACATCAAAGTGAACCCAGAAAAATGTACTTTTGGAGTAGCTTCAGGGAAATTTTTGGGTTATATTGTATCAAAAGAAGGAATACAAGTTGATCCAGAAAAGGTACAAGCAGTTCGCGATATGCCAACACCAATGACAGTTAAAGATGTGCAAAAACTGAATGGACTCTTAGCCTCGCTGGGAAGGTTTATTTCGCGATCATCAGACAAGTGCAAACATTTTTTCGATATACTCAAGAAGGGAACAAAATTTAAATGGACAGATGAGTGTGAAAAGGCTTTTCAAGGAATTAAAGAACAACTGATGAACATATCTATTTTATAAAAGGCTGAACCAGGAGAAGAGCTATTGATCTATCTTGCGACAACCACATACGCGCTAAGTGCCGTGTTACTGCGAGTAGATGCGGGGGTGGAAAAGCCAATTTATTATATAGCAAAACATTTAATCCAGCAGAGAGAAATTATTCGAATATTGAGAAACTAATTCTAGCATTGGTACACGCAACTTTTAAGCTTCGAATTTACTTCCAAGCGCATAAGGTCAAAGTGTTAACAAGAGTGCCAATTGAATCGGTGATGAAAAATTCAAAAAGATCAGGCAGAGTTGAGAGATGGAATGCGCAAGTAGGGCACTTTGATATTCAATATGAAATTTTATCCTCACCAAAATCACAAGTTATCGCAGATTTCTTAGTTGAATTTCCTTTAGAAGATGACGAAGTTGTAGAAGAAATGATGGATATAGACGAAGAACATGGGGACCCAAAAGAACTATTAACAGAACCTGACAGATGGGAAATATTAGTGTATGGATCGTCAAATGGAGAAGGAAATGAAATTGGAGTTGTTTTCATATCGCCAGAAGGAGAAAAAACAGCTTTTTAGTTTCGATTAGAATTTGCATCCACTAATAATGAGACAGAATATGAAGCTGTAATCCATGCATTAAAGTTTGCGATAGAAATGAAGTTGGAAAATGCTAGAATCACCAGCGATTCATAATTGGTTATTCTCCAGATAAAGGGAGAGTATACTACAAATGAACCATCTTTGAAGAAGTACAAAAAACTTGTTGAAGAATTGTCTGCGAGGATTCCAAAAATAAAATGGAGACACATATCAAGGAAAGATAATAGGCTTGCACATGCTTTTGCTTTCATATCAAGTATGATGACGAACCCACTTGCGAGATGCATAAAAATTCAAACACTTTTACAACCGGTAATAAACAAAGAGGAAGAAGAGGTAGATGTAATGATGGTAGAACCTGGCGAGGAAGAAATAGGGAATAATGCTACAGATTGGCGAGCAAATCTTCATGCTTATTTGGCGAGAGGAGAAATCCCCAGAAATCGATTAGAAGCACATAAATTAAAAAGTAGAGCAACCAATTATGAATTAAGAGATGGGATATTATATCGCAGATCTTTTAGTGGACCATCGCTAAGATGTTTGACGAGAGAAGAAGGGCAAAAGGTGCTAAAAATGTTGCATAGTGGTGATGCTGGTAATCACAGCGGGGGTAGATCTTTAGCATATAAAACAAAGATGCAGGGTTATTATTGGCCATATATGCATGAGGATGCAAAGCAACTCTCAAGGCGTTGTGAAGATTGTCAGCGATTTGGGAAAAAGATACATGCACCAAGAGCACCATTATCATCTTCATCAAGCATATGGCCATTTGGAAAATGGGGATTGGATATTGTGGGACCATTTGTACCTGGGTTTGGACAGAGAAGATATCTGATTGTTGCAACAGATTATTTCACAAAATGGGGAGAAGTAAAGGCAGTACAACATATTCGCGATAAAGATATTTTTACATTCATCTTTGAAAATATAATCTGCAGATTTGGAATTCCAACACAATTAGTATCTGATAATGGAAAGCAATTTGAGGTACAAAATATAGAATTGTTACTCAATGCATTTAAGATAAAATGTGGAAAATCTACTCCTTTATACCCGCAAGTAAATGGTCAGGCTGAGGCAACTAATAAGACAATCGCAGACATCTTAAAAAAGAAGTTAGAAGGTTATCACAAATCATGGTGCGAGCAAGTGCATAATGCAATATGGGCATATAATACAACTAGACGAGAAGCAACTGGAATGTCACCTTTTTGTTTAACATATGGAGTTGAAGCTATCTTACCAACAGAAGTTGCTATCCCTACAACAAAAAGAGAGGCATGGGAGAAAAATCTAAGTGCTGGCATGATTTTACATAAGTTAGATGAACTAGAAGAAAAGAGAGAAAAAACTATACAACATATGGAAAATTATCAGCGAAGATTAGCTCGCGAGTACAACAAACGAGTCAAGAAACGTCAATTCCAGCCTGGCGATCTAGTTTTGCGAGAAACACCAAGATATCAGCAGAAAGTGGTGGAAAATTAGCGAGAAAATGGGATGGACCATACATCATTAAAGAGATAATTGGAAATGGAGCATACAAATTAATGGATCCAGAGGGAAGAGATGTTGGGCAAAGACTTGATAGACCATGGAATAGATTGTTTCTGAAAAGGTATTATCAGTAGCAATTTATGTGAGGTAAGAAATACTAATGTAAGATAAAACAGTTAAAAAATTCTTCTTTCTCTATCACAATTTATGCGAACATCATCGCAAGAACAGCGAATAAAATTTCGCAGAGATTAAAAGAATGGGACAAACCTTTATGGCGTGCACCCTAGTTCGCGAGTAAAATTTCGTAAGAGGCAAATATAAGACCTAATAGCGCGTCATATGAGGGGGTATCTCTTGACATGACTCAGCGATAAGGTTATACCGCTGCTGGAACCTGAGTCATGCAGATGTTGGGGTTAAAGAAAACCTATCCGGGAGAGAGATCTTGGTTTTCCAACTATATAAGGTTATACCCTGGTTGGGCGACCGAGAATCTCTTCCAAGAAGTGCAGAGTATGACCAAGGCACCGAGGTACACGGTTGAGCCAAGGGTGCCCGGAGCGTACGAAACTCTCTTGCCATCCTTGGTAAGTCTTGGCTACAATGCACTTGGCCTGAAGAAAACCCCACTTAGGGTGCAGTCTTGTAACTATAAGCCATATAGGCATAAAGGACAAGAGGCTACGAACACAACTGGTTGTTGGCAAATCCGGATGGGGGGAGATAGTCTTGTATGGCCGATGTGCCCTCCTTGAAGGGGCAACCAGGGGGAAGATAAGGGCGACACCCTCCATTAGGGAGCTGATAAGTGTCTTAAGACGGCAATGTCATGGGGCTTCATGATCGCAAGATCATTTAGACCTGTCATATTGTCGCGTGACGAAAATTATACAAAGGAAAAAAGCCTAAAGAGAAAATTTTAAGATGAGATCAATGGGTTTTTGCATGAAAGTGTAAAGACGTCCTGCGATTTCATCGCAAGACGGCAATGTCACGAGGCTTTGTTTTCGCGAGAAAATCTAGACTTGTCATATTATTGCAGAGATATTGAAAAGTACTGATAAGACAAGATCAATGGGTCAATACATATAAATGTAAAGACGTCCTGCGATCTTGTCGCAGAAAAATATTAAAGGTTGGCAAAATAATACCTTTAACTAGGAAGGCATAATAAGACCAACAGATTAATATTGAACATTAATTATTTTATTTGAGAATGCAGGAAAAATCTATTCATCGCAGGAGGCAGATTACTTCAGAAAATATCTATTCAACATCATATAATTCACCATCTCAAGAAAGATATTAGAGGGCAAGAAGAGGAATGAGCAAATAAAATCTTAATATCTTCCTTGAGAAGATTCAACACAGACAACAGGAAAAATTAAAAAAGTCATCCAAGTTACATTCCTCGTGATAAAAGAGGCAGGAAGAGAAAGCAAAAATGAAACTCAAACTTCAGCGACAGGCTCATCAGTATTCTTCTCGCCAGATTTGTTATTCTCGCCAGAAGATTTATCATTCTCTCCAGCAGATTTATCAGTATCGCCATCATTCTTTTCAGTATCGCCAACATCCTTTCCTTTGTGAATTTCTTATTCTCTAGGAGAGCCTTCGTCTTCTTCTGGGTTATCTTCTTCAGATCCTTCTTCTCATTCAGTGGGTGTATCTTCTAAATATTTATCCATAGGAATTTGAATTTCGTCATCCTCAACTTCTAGAGGAAGAACATATTCAGGAGGGAGAGAATGGGAGATCAGAATCTTATTCAACAGAGAGATGAACTTTGCGAAGAAAACCTCTATCACGGTTTCTAATCTCCATATTCTTGAAGTACTCAAGATAATCAAGCCTTCTTTCTACTTTATCGCGAGCGTCCAAGCAATCGGAAATGAGAGTCTTGTTTTCTTTGTGAACCTTATCTAATTTCTCAGTAAGGGAAGTAATAGTAGCAATATGGCTTCTTTCAAATTCTGCGAATAACAAAAATGACAAGGAAATATTCAAATGAAGAGCTCACGAGAAGTAAAACATAGGAATTTATCAGAAAAATTAACATTTGAGGCAGTCAATTGACTACCTTCTTTTTGAGAGGTTAAGTTTTGGATTAATGAAAAGAAACAATTCTCCCACTGATTCATAGCATCGTCAAATTTATCGCCAACCATACCCTTCATATGAGATTTCATGTTTTCTTCTTTGGTGCGAAGATAAAGATTTTCTTTTACTAGTAAAGAGTGAGATTTCTCTAACTGAGAATATTGATCTTTAAGTTCACTAGCCTTTAAACTAAGAGTTAATCTACCCTTGATAAGTTTATCCTTCTCAGCAACAGATGATTCAGTTAATTCCTTGAGTTCATCTTTAACGGAACGAAGAGATCGCTCTTGATTATCACAAATTCTTTGAAGATTATCTAATTGTCGCGAGGAAGCCGCCATCAAACTTGAAAAATTATGTTTCTCTTGGGATAAAGTTTTATTCTCATCTGATAAAGATTACATCGCCAAATCAATCTTAAATAACAAATATGTAAGGCGAGCAACTTCGCTACACAACAAATTTTGGTTTTGAGACAATTGATTATTCTCATGAGTAAGATTATGTATGTGATCAATTGAGTAAGTATAAAGATTATCTAATCTACTATGTTGGTCCATCCAAGACTCTTTTTCAGCGCGAGATTCTTCAGCGATTGATTCTAAATCAAATATCTTCACTAATCGATTCCAATTTGAAGCTAAATAAATAAACCAAACATTTAAAAGGAATGGAGTGTAAAAAATAAGAGAGACGGGAAATTATTAGAATGGAGAGACAAAAAGATAGAGGCAGGAAAACTATACCTTTCAACTCGTCATTATGTCTGCGAAGATTCTCGCACTCAAGTGAAGAATTGAGAAGCATATGATTCAGAGTGTTACACTCAGAAGTTTTAACTTGAAGGCCTTTTCTTTGAGCTTCAACTTCATATTCCAAAGATACTCGCAAGGCAGAATTATCAGAACCAAAATACTTGAGTAAAGTCTCGCAAGCTTCATATTGAAGAGAATCAGTGGAAGATTTTCTAGCGTTATCTAAAATATTAGATAAAATTTTAAAAGCAATATCAACTCCAGCAAAGGTTTCATTTGATGGAGGAAGAGATGCAGAGGATGAAGTGGTAATGATAGCAAGTTGATGATTTGAATCATCTGCGATGGATGCGTTATGAGAAGGAGGAGTTTTTGGGAAAGTGACGGTTGAAGGTAATATTGGACTAGAAGGAGTTTCAGCCACAACATTTGTAGGGATTTGATTTGTCAAATTCTATGAAGGATTGGGGGTATTGATAGCGAGGTTCTCGCAAACAGAAGAAGGAGGATTAGATTGTAAAGGTGTGATGATAGCTCTCTTAGATGATAACTCAGGAATAATGATATCATCTTTAATAGTTTTATTGCGACGGGATTTTTTATGAGGTCTAGCGATGTTCTCGTCATTCTGCAAATAATAATTTAGATAAGAAACAGAGGCAACAATATTGTTATTAAGATAAAATGTGTTTCTTACTACCTTATCATTCGCAGAATCCTTCTTCCTCCTCTTCTCAACAAGCTTCTTGAGGGAATTAGGGTTTGGAGTTTCAGAATGGGTGGTAGGGATAGATCCACAATATGACGAAGATTATAATTAAATCAAGAAGATCAAAGAGCAAAAGTAGTAAAAAATAATTCAAATAAGATGGTATAATCAAAATACATACCTTGGCATTTCCATTAAAACAGTAGCAGGTGAATATGAAGATAAAGAAAAGTTGCAGACGGAAAGAGAAATAAACAGATAAAGAAGATGAAAAAGTAAAAAGAGAAAATTATTTTTGTAACTCGGCTCCACCTTTTATAGACAAGAGCAGTAGGACCCATTAAGAGGACACGTGTTAAAGAAGAGCTACAACACGTGTGTGCGATTAAACTAAATAAACGGAGGTTTGTCGAGAAGAAAACTTGTAAAGAAAGAAGCTGCGAGCATCATGAAGAGTTGAAAGTTCTCATATCTTATCTTCTTCGCAGAAAAGACATGAGAAGAGGCAAGATGTAGGACCAGAATATTTCCACAACGATGTTCTCGCGGTGGAAATGACACTTCTGCGAGAAACCTAGCCATTTCTACGAGTATTAACAACACTTTGACGAGAACGTCGCAAGATTCTTTAACGATATTTGGCGAGTGTCACAAAAGAATGATATAAAGGTCAACGACTGAAGATATGTGAGAAGAATAAATCTGCTTCACGATGGTTACAAAGTTGGCGATGGTGAAGACTAAAGTTACGGCGAGGAGATCGTAGAGTAGATCCGAATTAAGGGGAAATCTTAACTGTCTTCCACTATGTATTTTCCTATATAAAGGGTTCGACTAAATCCAGAAAAGGATGATGTACTTTTGAGAGCTGAGAGAATTTTGAGGAGAGAGAAACTTCAGAAAGAAAGTTGTACTTCTGAATTTTGATATTTCTTGTAAATCTTCCTGAAAGTGAATTAATAAAAGTGTTGTTGATTTATCCACAATTATGACTTAGTTTTCATAGATTCTTGACAAGGGTGTAGTGTGGGAAATCCTGCAACTACAATGTTTGGACACTCATACGATCATATGTAGATGGGGTGAAATAACTTTCTCCTTGGAGAGTGTGGCTCTCTTGGTGAATCTTCCGGTAATCGGGAATCTTAACATCCAATTGTCTGAAGATGAGGAGAAGATGCGAGATGAACTTTCCGCTAAGTTGGGAGATTTCTCCCAAAAAGACTCCACTACGAAGTCAAAGGATTCTGTCCGAAAAGAGGATGAAAGGTGCTTTTACGACTGGTGGATATCTCAATGGTTTCCGGACGAGCTGAAACCTAAACATAAAAGCAGTAATCTTCACGTTACAGCATTTTTGGCTCTCTGGTTGTCTAGAGACATTTTTTATGACGGTTCTGGCAAGAAGGAAATAAGACCAGAGTTGCTAGTGATTGTTGTGAAGTTATAAAAAGGTGAAGTTCTTCCCATTGGCAAACTATTCCTTGGTTCCATGTATGTGCATTTGGACCACCTAGTTGTGAACATGCGAGTTTCGAATGGTTTCATGAAAGTGGATTCATATGTGCATGTTATTTTTCTGCAAGCCTGGTTATGGGAGCACTTCAAGAAGTACGCTCCGAAACCGTTGCCTTCGATTCCCGCGAGTTAGGGCGGCTCCCGAATTCTTCGATGGGTGAACAGGCGTCCAAGAGTTGGTATGATCTTGGTTAGTCTTCTCGATAAGTCGCACGAAATTCGTTTTCGCCCATGGGAGACGGTCCATAGGTCTGTGACTCAAATTGACACCTTTGCTTCTACTCCGAACATGACTTTGTCTTCTGACGGAAGTTTGAGTGTTGGTGAAAACTTGTTTATTCAAAGTTGTCTGCCTGGTTATATGCCGTCTTTCTTTATGGGGTCTTTCCAAATAACTGCTTACAATATCGACCGTGCC
Organism: Papaver bracteatum; assembly: GCA_023529315.1. Taxonomy (NCBI): domain Eukaryota; kingdom Viridiplantae; phylum Streptophyta; class Magnoliopsida; order Ranunculales; family Papaveraceae; genus Papaver; species Papaver bracteatum. The sequence continues at coordinate 2,382,314 of JAJJWX010001098.1, read as the reverse complement.
GCTCATTACATGGGTTTCGATCAAGGGGTGCCTCTTGCTTACCAGCTGGTGGTTCCTAAGGATTCATTGCGTGCCGCCCTCAACGCCAGTTCCCTTGATCCGGGTATCCGCCTTCCCTTCTTTCAAACGGGAAGAGTAACTTCGACGAATTTTGGTTATAATGAGTTCTGGTACAATGAGTGCCTTTTGATCCATGATTTTGTAAATAACGTGGTGGAGAATGTTCATTGTAAACCTTCTCCATCAGTTTTTAAGAAGTATCCAATGTTGAGAGATCTCAAGCGAAAGTTGCCTGGAAACTCGGAAAGTCCCCAGGCAAAGGAACAGAGAATGAAGAATCGTGTTGGCGGGTTCTAGGAAGTTTCAAAAGATCCTCCTGCAGCTCTCATGTCTTTCAATTCTTCCAATAACCATGTATGTGTCGCCTCCTTGTTGGTTTGTCTCAAAAATGTGAATTTCTGCTGAAAACATGTGTCTTGTTTCTACCAGGGCTTCGGTAGTGTTAATGCTTTCACTGTTCTTGCACGTTGCTAGGAGACGGCAATTCATTCGAAGAATTTTGGCAGTACTGAGCCTTCTCATAACGGTGATGAGCCAAAGAAAGAAGAAAGTTCGACAAGTGAGAGTAATTCTTATGACAGCGGCACTGGTTCTTTTTCGGGAAGTGGTTCGGTGAGTTTCGCGCTTCTTTTCTTTATTCATTCGCTTTTTTGAAAAATGTCTAACTCAAGTTTGCAGGAGGAATCCGGTTCGGAAGAAGATTCTGGGGCGGAGCCACACGTAAACTTGACTTTGGTGACAGCGACTTCTGCTGGTGACTTGGAGATGTAAGTTGGCCAATTGCTGGACACAGATGTGGTTCAAAAGGTGGATGATTCCCTGATGGTTGTTGTCATAGTCATGGAAAAAGACCCTTTGCAAGTCGTGGGTCCAGTTGAAGGCGCCATTTTCGATCCACCGTACTTGGTTCCTTACCAGGACATGTGCTGTTTGGAGGTTTCAGCGTGCTGGCTAAGTATGAGGCGTTGTACACCAGAATCTGGGATAAGTATGGACATATGGACACAACCAAGAAGATCACTAGTCATTTTGCACTGGTTAAGCGTGTGGAAGAGGCTTTATCTTCCATCGAGGACATGCGTGAGGTGACTGGCCACACCGTTTCTGAAAACGTCATTGCCGACTGGGAGCACCATCGCGACGTGTGTGTAGAAAAGTAATTCAACGCTTCGTGGTTTGTCGAAGGCCTTGCTGAGATCCAGTAGTTGAAAGATGCAGCGGTCGAAAGCCTTTCTGCAGAGGAGATTGCACGATAAGAGGTAGAACTCGAAAAGCTTTCCAAGATGTTGACTACAAAAAGAGCGGCTCTTGAAGATGCAAAGATGAATTTCTCCAAGAAGAGTAGACCTCTGTTGGATGATTTTCCTTGAATGTTTTTCTATTTTTCTAAACTTTCATTTAGGTTTTTTTTTTTTTGAAAGACATACTGGATGTCTGGTTTAAAGTTCGACCGGTTTTGATAGACAGCTGGTAGCTTTTGAGGATATTAGATTATTTATGGGATGAATGGTTTTGATAATATAACTCTGATTGTGCTTTCTGAATAAAATATTGCTTTTATGAAAGTGTGTGCTAGCAATCGGCACAAGACGCAATAGTATGACGGTTTTATTAAGAACCCAAAAACAGATCGTATATCTTGTCTGACTTACACTTACTCAACTTTATTAATACTTTGCTGTAATCAAGATCTTTTCATGTGAAGGTCGGCCTTGCAGGTAGCATTGTTAGTAAGTCCCCATTCGCTGGTAGCATCTTTAGCGAGTCCCCAGTTTTCTCGTGTAGTCTTCGCGACTGGTAACCGGGTTGTCTGGTAGTTGAGTTGTAGTGAGTCACCTTCCCCTACCATCTTGACATCTGGGTCGCCAATTTTTTATGGGTAAAAATCGTTTCTGCCGATTTTGGTAAATTCGGTAGGTGAGTGAGAAACTGGTTAAAACCCTAAATAAATATGCTGCACGTGAGCACTTTCTAGATTCAAGAGATCAATTTGTACAAGTCCGGCCTAAACCAAGAAATGGTCGTTTCAGACTTGTTTCGGTCACAAAGTGGAGGAGAAGGGTTGATTTGGGGAGGGAAGCAAAGAAAGGTGTTGAGGCCAGAATAATTCTGGGAGAGTAGTATCTCGACTTGTATCAGAAAGTGAAAGCTTCAGAAGCTTACAAGATATGAAAGCTTTTTGGAGAGCTTGCAAAGTTACCTTTTCTGAGAGTGTTGTATTTTTCTCCTGACCGAGACTTGTTTTCTGGTAGAAATAAGTGAGACCTATTTATACAAGTTGAGATTGAAACGTACCCTGGCCTTATTAAGGAAGGAAAATAAAGGGTAGTTAAATGGGAGGAGGTGGTAACCGGCGTGTTTAAGAGTGAAAACGTTTTCACCTTTATTTCCCCATTTAATTGACCGCTTTTATTCCTTTTCACGCTTTCTTAATACGAGCGTAGTGTACGCTGCATGCTGTGACCGCCAAACCAAAACCCTGAGAAAGCATCCCCCAGTTTGTGTTGATATCTCGAGAGTTGGTTGCACTTTGGGTCCAAGTGGCAATGCCAATATGCTAGGGGAGCGTGTGGCATGTGCGAAATGCCTTGACCGCAAGTTACACTTTGAGTGTAAGTGGAAATGCCAAAGCTACTAGGGGAGCGTATGGCATGTGCCAATGGCATGTGAGGGATGCCTTGGCCGCGGGTTGCACTTTGAGTGCAAGTGGCAATGCCAAAGCTGCTAGGGGAGCATGTGGCATGTGCCAATGGCATGTGCGGAATGCCTTGGTCGCGGGTTGCACTTTGAGTGCAAGTGGCAATTCCAAAGCTGCTAGGGGAGTGTGTGGCATGTGACAATGGCATGTGAGGAATGCCTTGGTCACGGGTTGCACTTTGAGTGCAAGTGGCAATGCCAAAGCTGTTAGGGGAGCGTGTGGCATGTGCGGGATGCCTTGGCCGCGGGTTGCACTTTGAGTGCAAGTGGCAATGCCAAAGCTGCTAGGGGAGCGTGTGGCATGTGCGGAATGCCTTGGTCGTGGGTTGCACTTTGAGTGAAAGTGGAAATGACAAAGCTGCTAGTGGAGCGTGTGGCATGTACGGAATGCCTTGGTCGCGGGTTGCACTTTGAGTGCAAGTGGCAATGCCAAAGCTGTTAGGGGAGCGTATGTCATGTGCGTAATGCCTTGGTCGCAGGTTGCACTTTGAGTGCAAGTGGAAATGCCAATGATGCTAGGGGAGCGTGTGGCATGTGCGGGATGCCTTGGTCGCGGGTTTCACTTTGAGTGCAAGTGGCAATGCCAAAGCTGTTAGGGGATCGTGTGGCATGTGTGGAATCACTAGTGGAAAACAACCGTTTTAAGATAGTCGAGTAGTGTCGTTTTAGCGAGTTATAAGACACTTTCAGATTGCCGCTGAAAGTGCCGTAGATTCAGTATCTTTTTCTGGAACGACACTCTTTAGTTGAATCAGATTTACGATACTTTCAAATTATCGCTACGTACAACATGTGGATTACGTCTTAGATTTAATTTTATAATATAAAAAAAAAGTAGTTGAGTTCCAAAGATGACTCAGCTGAACTCCAAATTAGACCTAGCTAACTGCAGTATTTCTGACTCAGATGAAATAAAATAAAACCTAGATTTAATATTTAAACAAAAATCATTGTATTGGTTACACATTTCATAACTGAATTCAGTTTACTGAATAGGTTCAAATCACAAAAGAAACTAAATAATCATATCCTGAATTCATACAAAACATATATCCAAGTTCTAAGATTCACAAAGACAACCGCAAACCAGCAAAATTAGATCCTGCCAGATGATGCACTTAGCTAACAATTCCATACATCACACCTACAAAAAACAAAAGGTTTCAACAACACTGAAAATAAAACAAGTGCCAAAAAATCACTGAAAAGTGAATAAACTGATGAAATTTGAATAACAACACAACAAGTAAATACATGTTCATGAGAAGAAATATATGTAAATAAGTTCGCCACCCTCGTGTCAGACCATAACACTTATCTCCTCAAGTTCTCAACAATGTATGAAGCGTAAAGGTTCGTGGACAATAACAAATAAATCACACAGTAAGTAAAACTGGAGAAACTACAATATAATTCGGCTAAATCATACACTGATTAGTAATGATTATGAGATGTAAAATTCCATTCTAAGGATGTATAAGCTGCTGATGAAACATTAACAGTGATTGAAAAGAAGTTCACCAATGCCTAAAGAACAAAGGGGAGAAGACTTACATGGAGTGTTGGATAGCTTCATGGGCAGCAGATGCCGACAAAAAATTATTCACATGAACTTCCTTGTTCTTATTTTTCTATTTAATAGTGTTGAACAAAAGCCACAAATCTCATCTTTCATTTCATCAAACAACATACGCTTATAACTTATAGGAACTGAGGATATTACCATCAGTTTTAAAGAGATGAGCTACACCCTCTTCATTTTCTCAGTGACAACAGTGGCGGAAGCAGGATTTCATAATGGGGGGGCTAAAAAAAAATCTTGTCGCATCTGTGTCTAATTTTTTTATTCAAATGGTTAACATGGAAAAGGGTATATGAGACTAGGAACTTCACCTTGCGCTATACGTGATCATACACAATCAATTTGAGCAAAGAAAACTGGCACAATTTAGGCATCAAAAGTAAATGACAAGTTCCAGATTCTATTTAGAGGTAAGAAAACAGAAACTTTTTGGTGCAAGCAAGAGAAGATAATTGATACTACCACTTCCTAGTGGAGCTTCAATGATACTAGAAATTATAGTTTAGCAAAAGAGAAACACAACTTCTGAAAAATTGATATGTGGTTTGAAAACATAAACAATAATATAAATAAAACAAAACAAAACTGCAAGCACCCATTGATTGATGGAGGAGATAATTAGATTATAGTATCACCTGGAGAGGTTCATAACCATTGTGTGGTGGTAGAGGGGCTTGTGCAGTCATCTCTAGTGGAGGCATGGGGTATCCTCCATGTGGATCACATGGTGGAGGTGGAATAATCATTCAATCTCCAGGTTACATAAACTGCGTAATTAGTTACTCATATGTGATACCATTAGCCTTTCCCTCGCCTAACCATGCAATGTAAGCTAGTATGATGCTCATCTACAGGTGTACTCAATCTCAGTGGTGTACTCATCACTGTTGCGCACACTTGTGTATCAACAAAAAGAAAAGTTCAGTCAACAATGAGCCTTTGTCGTCGAGTTGTTTCTTTAAATGGTTAACATAGAAGTGAAACCAAGAATAAGAACCTACCTTGCATTATATGTGACTATGCAGACACGAGTAGCGTTCACACCATCCTCCTCTACGATCCTTGTATATAAGGATGTACTTCACAGTGCTTCCACCCCTGAGTGACAATTAGCTGCAACAGATCAAACAAAATGGTCAGTTCAAGCAGATATATATCAAAGAGAATAACACCCACTTCATGAGACAATTATGAGACCAAACATAATGTACTCACTCGAACTCTAGGTCATCAACGACAACCAAGTATATAACTTCGCAACACCAGCCTGCATACAGGAAAAGAAAACGATGTACTCACTGATAAAAAAATTATAACAATACAGTATAGAAGTATGGAGAACAAATTAAATTGAACCGCAAGCATACCAACACATCATCAGATGAGCCACACTACATCACGAAATTATAGTTGATTGAAGCTGTAAATAAAGAAAACCCGAAAAACATAGGAAATGGTAAAAACACCGCAAAACAAACCAAAATAACACTAATGATAATAAAAGATCAAATATTATCTTTATGAACAATATCAGATTCATGCCAAAACAAGATCCAATGCAATGATATCAAATCAAACCTAAAAGAAGAAGAAAAACAAACCTTGGTTCCTCAGTCATACAACCCAGAGTCTTTCCTGCATTTCTCACAGAGAACATAGATAGTGCCTTGATATCATACCAATCTTTCTTGGCAAAAAAATATCAACACTGACAATTGAAAAATACCATCAATACAAAATTAATAGAAAAAAATAAACACAAATTTCTAAAATTACTTCCGATTTTTCATGATATACTTATTTATTTTGTTCTTCCCTTTTCCCCCTTGGAGGTTCTCTTGTTATTACTGTTAAATACATAAAGAACAAAGAACTGATTAGTAGCAGTTAATATAGAAACTCAGATGAAGAGATCGAGACAGAAACTAAAGATTAGTCATTTACCTGTTCGCCATGGTTGTTGTTTCCTGAAGATGAGGTGATGCTGGTGAGAAAAGAGGTTTCAAAGAGTGATATTAGACTTCAAATAGGTTGATACGAACATTGATCATGAAGATTTCTAAAAGAACACTAAACTAAACCCTAGAAAATGGGTTCTATTTAGAAATATCAATTCATAAAACTGAAATTAAAATAAAACCCATGCTTTAAATCTCCATGAAATATAAGGTACAAAAGAAATTGCAAAATCTTCCCAAAAGATTGCTTTATAAAAGATACAAATCATCAGATTAGGTTAAAATCAAGCAAAAACGTATAAACAAATAACAAGATTAGTGATTATACCTGATGAAATCTCAATATTAGGTTATTTTCTTCTGAGTTCAGTTGAGGGAGAAATAGGTTCTTTCTCTCTGAGGTGGTGTTTTTGTGATAGAGAAAACAATGAGATGGAGAAGCATGGATCAAATATTAGGGTAAATCATAATCTCTGAGTGTATTTCCTCTCTGATTTGGGGTAGAAATGGTGAGGGAGAAGGAAAGAGAGACGAGAGGAGAGCGGCGGAGAAATAAAGAAAGAGGTGAGGGAGAAAGTGTTTCTCTCTCTCTGCTTTGGGGTAGAGATAAGGTTGAGGAGATATCCGATCCATTTTTTTAGATTAAATCCTAACCAAGGAAACCATACTATTCATATGTCGTTATAGAAGTCAACCAAAGTCCTAACACGACGACATGTCGACTTTAGTCAGCGTTGCATACCCTAATGTTGTTGTCTAAGTCAACAAAAGTCATAACACTAAGACATCTTGACTTTAGTCAACGACACTTTCAGTACATAGTTAAATCGCAATATTTAGTTTGTGTCGTTTCATTGTGTCTCTGATAGCTCATTTTACACTAGTGAATGCCTTGGTCACGGGTTGCACTTTGAGTGCAAGTGGCAATGCCAAAGCTGCTAGGGGAGCATGTAGCATGTGCCAATGGCATATCGGCTTGGTAAGGAAAGCTTCTAGTGGTGCGTGTTGGCATGTGCCAATGGCTCGCACGGCCACTTGGGCCTAGGTTGCACGGTTTTCAAGCCTAGGGTGCACGCGCTACTTTGGTATGTGCCAATGGCATATCGGCTTGGAAAGTGGCTAGCGGTGCGTGTTGGCATGTGCCAATGGCACGCACGGCCATATTGGCCTAGGTTGCACGGTTTGCAAGCCTAGGGTGCGGGCGCTACTGTGGCATGTGCCAATGGCATATCGTCTTGGAAAGTGGCTAGCGGTGTGTGTTGGCATGTGTCAATGGGAGGAACAACCATATTAGCCTAGGTTGCACGGTTTGCAAGCCTATGGCGCTACTTTGGCATGTCCCAATGGCATAGCGGCTTGATAAGGAAAGTGGCTAGGATAGCTAGGGCCAAGGAAAAGTGTGTTTGGCATGGCGTGGCTAGCTTGGGCTAGGTGTGGCTCACATGATTTTCCATTGGCACAGAGGTGCGGCTGGCATGGTTGGCATTCCTTGGCGCGTTTGGTAAGGAAAGTGGCTAGCATAACTAGGGCCAAGGCAAAGTGTGTTTGGCATGGAGCGGCTAGCTTGGGCTATGTGTGGGTGGCATGATTTTCCATTAGCACAGAGGTGCGGCTGGCATGGTTGGCATGCCTTGGCATGTTTGGTGTGGCTGGCATGATTTTCCATTGGAACAAAGGTGCGGCTGGCATGGTTGGCATGCCTTGGCGTGTTTGGTGTGGCTGGCATGATTTTCCATTGGCACAAAGGTGCGGCTAGCATGTTTGGCATGCTTTGGCGTGGTTGGTGTGACTAGCATAGCTAGGTCCAAGGAAGAGTGCGTTTGGTATGGCGTGGCTAGCTTGGGATAGGTGCGGCTGGCATGATTTTTCATTGGCACGGAGGTGCTTCTAGCATGTTTGGCATGCTTTGGCGCGTTTGGTGTGACTAGCATAGCTAGGGCCAAGGCAGAGTGTATTTGGCATGGCGCGGATAGCTTGGGCCTAGGTGTGGCTGGCATGATTTAACGTTGGCACAGGGGTGCGGCTAGCATGGTTGGCATACTTTGGCGTGGTTGGTGTGACTAGCATAGCTAGGGCTAAGGCAGAGTGCGTTTGGCATGGCGCAGCTAGCTTGGGCTAGGTGTGGCTGGCATGACTTGCCATTGGCACGAAGGGGAATTAGGGTTTCGCTCGTTGTAACCCTAATTTGAAAAAATACCCCCATTAATTACTGACTACATGCATTAAATGTTCTAATAAATGTGTCACCGGTGACATTAGGTTATTCAGGGTTTTACAATTTTACCCTTTGTCTAAAAACCACCATCAACACCTTCATATTTATCTTTTATATTTCTCTGCCTTGCAATCGAAATATGGTTTCCATCTTATATCCTACCATATAGTCATTGATTTTATATTATAAATATTTTAGGGCCTTTTACCTTCTCCAATTGACATTGTACTTGTCTGTAAAGACTAGATGCATGTTGATGAAAAATTTATTCACGAAACCGATATTATCGGTATACAAGTAAAACCGATATATCGGTCTGTACCGGCCTGTACAACCGATAATATCATTTCATCTTTGTATCGCTGATATTTTCGATATCGTATAGGTATTTTCCGATATCCGATAAAAAACTGTAATATCGGTATGTACAACCGATATTGACTACCTTGGTTCCAACAGATGATCATTCAAGAACAGATTTGTAACCAGGGTTCCAAATTTCTGGCCAATTCAAAGTTATACACATAATATAACAGGTACCCTGAAATGTCAATTTCAATAACAGCTTGAACATGACTACAAATTAGCAATTTAGCATAGACTCAATCAAGGATCTACCAGAATTCATTATCATAAACTTGAACATGATTATACATTAGCACCAATGAAAAGATTATTTTACAAAACTAGATGAAAAAAATTCCTAAAACCGATAAGAGAAAGGGTTTCTACAAAAAAATTTAAATCCTAAAGAAGATTTCGATTAAATCCCAAACATGCAATCGATTTGGGAAAAAATCAAAACCTAATTCAATCATTACTTACTTGCTAATTCTTTGAGAATCAAAACACAATCGATCTCATCTTCTCTCAATCGATTGATATAATAGAATCAGGTTGAATCTCTCGATCTCTTTCTGACTTTCTCTTGTTCTTTCTCCCTCTCCTTCTATCCTAAGACTAATGAACAAATGATAGAATCTTGACAGATAATAGTGCCTAGGGGTAGGAATTTACTAGTACACCCATAGGTTTATCGAATTTCGAAAATTAGCCTAACAGATTTACCTGGATCTGGTTCCGATAGGGTTAAGAGGTAAAATCCGATAATATATCCGGTTCTGGAATCCGGAATCCGAAAAATTAGACTAAATCCTATATGATATTGAATTTTCGAAAACGGACCTTGGATTTTGGAAATATATTGACATCCCTATTCATATGAAACTTCAGATTTCTCACTGACTGTGACACCATCATCTTGTATCGTAACTGACGGTATATGGGTACTAGATAATGGTGCTACTTGTTGGGATGGTAAAATATTTTCACCTCCACACACGAATGTGTTGATATTGATCGAACTACTTTCTCTCTACGTGAACAATTTTTTTTTTTTTTTTTTTGGGGGGGGGGGGGGGGTACCTACGAAAAACCCTCTGATGCTTAAGTTAGCTAGAGTTTTTCACATGAGTCTTAGTAAATAAGATTGCATACCTCTTAGGGTTGTGAACCCATCTATTTATATGTTGCAAATTTTGGTTTCACTCTAATTTCGAGGTAAGCATAAATTGTATTAACTGGCCCTGCATGCCTCCTGGCATAAATTATATTAACTCACCCTGCATGCCTCATGACATAATTTGTATTAACTTTCCTTGCATGCCTCCTGGCATAATTGTATTAACTTGCCCTGCATGACTCCTGGAATATTCCAGAATATTTCCCGTATGAATTGGTAAACAAACCTTCCAGACATTTCCAGAAACTTCCTTCAGGATTATGGGATTAACCAATCAAAATGGTGCAAATAGTTGACCCAACAAATGAGTGTAAATGCCAAGCCCAAGAAGAATAGTTGTTGAAGCCCATAGTGGGGCATATAAATCCGCAAGGCTAAATAAACGTGGCCTTAAATAACCAGCGAGTCAATGGCTCGGCTCAACTGGCTACTCGGCTTTACTAAGCCGGCTCAGTTCGGCTAGCTGGGGCATGGATTCCGTCAGTGCAAGGTAATGGGGTGCAAACATCCAGGAACCACCGAAGCTTTTTACTTCACGAAGCACATGATCACATCGGTCGAACGTCGGGTCGAGCCGACGACCTACTGTTGCCGGAGACGAAGACGATTACCGGTGACGGGAAAGATGATCGGAAGTAGGTGACATCATGCTGATGCCATAGACGGTGTTAGCTCTGAGATATCTGATTCGCTTAAGCACTAACGGCGTTGAAACAAACTGACGGCGTAAGGAATATGCTCACGGTGTTGGGAATATGCTAACAGCTTTATAACATTAACGGAAGATGCTAACGTTGTTAAAGAATATTCTGCCATGACACCTGCTGACTCGACTTCCTGCTGATGTGACACCTCATTTGCTGTCGTGGCACATCATTGATGACATGGCATGCTGATGTGATACCTCAATGCTGACATGGTACCTAAATGCTGACGTGGCAGTGGTGATGGGGCTTTTCAATAGCTTCTATGTAAAGTGCTTGTGAGGCCTAGTTAGCCATACTTGGCCAATATGAGGAGCATGTAAGCCCATTCCTAGTGTGAAATATTAGGGTACAAACACTACTTATCATATATGTTCTCATTGGGACTGGTACTCAAGCTTCAAGAAGTTTGATGGAGAAGTACGTACGTGGAATAATATTATATGCAGGGTAATTGGGATTGGTAGTGTCCGTATCAAGATGCATAATGGTATGGCTCGGGATCTGAAGGAAGTAAGATTTGTACCTGCTGTGAAAAAGAATCTGATTTCTCTCGGAACTTTGGAAGCTAAGGGATACAAGCTAGTAGATGAGAATGGTGTTCTAAAGGTAATCTCTAGATCGCTGGTAATCATGAAGGGCACATGACATCACAATGTGTACTACTTAACTGGTAGTACAGTAATGAGAGATGTATTTATTTCCGAACACATTGAGACTATATCTATGGAGACCACGAATCTATGGAATATGCGGATTGCACATCCAGGTGATAAGTCATTACATTCTTTAATTCGACAAGATTTGTTGAAAGATGTTATTGCCTGCAAACTAGAGTTTTGTGAACATTGTTTGAAAGGAAAGAAGATGGAACAAGCTTTGCCTTAGAAATTAACAACACTAGTGGATTTCTTGATTATGTTCACTCAGATATTTAGGGTCCCTCTAAGAATGTATCATTAGGAGGGAAGCATTGGTTCGTGTTGTTTATTGATGACTATTTTAGGCGTGTATGAGTGTACACCATTGTAGTAAGGTACAAAATGATTCTGGTAAAAATAGTAAATTGGGTGTGTCGATGAGAAACAGGTCTAGACCCTAAACAAATGTACTTCACATGAGTACTTTAGATTAGAGATATCAATCTGTACAATTATTGCCTAAACCAAGAAATGGTCGTTTCATTCTTGCTTCAGTAAAAAAATGAAGGAGAAGGATTGGTCTTGGGGAGGAAAGAAGAGAAGGTGTTGAGATCATAGTGATAAACTCTGTGAGAGGTGAAGGTGTATGAACACGTATTAGAAAGTAGAGCCTGCTTGAAGGTTGTAAGCAGTGTGTTCTGGATACTTGCATGTTAACGATGATGATTACCCCTCAGAAATAGATTAGAAAACCTATTTATGTGTAACCATGCATGTACATCCTAATCTCATAGGAATTGGAAGTTGTGAAGGAGTGAGAAAGTGGAGATCGTGTGAAAGTGATGGAACTGTGTCCCTATCGTGGAGGAAGATTGGAAGGTCTCATAACTTCTCCTTCACTCGTTAACTGTTTGCCTTTCCTGAAACTTTCTCATAATGGGCGTGTTACATGCCGCACGATGTAAACCGCTGGACCGATACCCTGATGAACATCCCCCAGTTTGTGACATGTTTGATGTCTCGAGTATTTTTGTAGAAAAAATGGAGCTAGTTAATGAAGAATTGAACAAGTTACATATGGTAGTTGTTGAATGGGTCTTGCCTGTAAGACCTAATTATTTCGACCAATCACACACAAGCTAGGAAGCAGGTGGTAGTAAGTGACATGTCAAACACTACTTTTTATGATATCAACAAGAGGTGACGAGTGTTCGTGAAAGAATGGAGAAAAATATATATGAGTTTGGAAGTAGTCACGCATATGTAGCAAGACATATGATCTCATAATCATATTAACTGACCTCTTGAATGAAAGTTTATGTTAATACATGAAGAAATTCGTGAAATTTCGTAATCAGAAAATTCGGATGTGAGACCCTTCACCAAAACTGTTGTAGAATTCTCATACGAACTTGGATTTTGATGATACACCCGTCCATTCTTATCAGAAAAGAATTTTCTATCCTCTCACACGGGAATATTTAGGTTTTGAGATCGTTTAGGAGGTGAAAATTGCCCGACAATAAAAAAAAAAACTCAGGAGGAATTCATGAGGAATTCTGTCAGTTTTCAGCCATGACCTAGCTCGCCTTTTAAGCTGTATCTTTTAGCTCGTTAATTCGATTAATATGTTTTTAGTATGTTATATTAGACATCCATACAAAATTTTTTTCATATATATCATACTCAAATTATTTACCAATTGCTCACAGTTGTTCGTCCAATCTCTGGTGACCTTTTGACTACTGGGTTTAGTTGCAGCTTCCTTTTTTTCCAAATTTTCGACTCATGGCACGACTTTACTCCTACCGGCCCCATGGTGGGCTAATTCCTATCTTTCCTAGGTTCTGTCTCGACCAATAAGGATCAAGATATTACGCAAGCTCCATTTTTTGGGGCAAAAACCTAATTTTTGTAAATTGACAAAATTAGGTCAAAAATTGAATTTTTTGAGTTTACACAAAATTAATTAATTTTTGGTGAATTTTGCATGTTGATACAAAATCGTTATTTTTTTTTTAATCTTGGAGAGAAGCGCATCTTTGGTCTCGTTGGCGCAACTTGCACGCCTCTGATTGAGTACCTTCATGCACATCTTAATTTTGACACTTCGGGAAATTCATGCTACTCAGCTGAGAGTGAACTTTAATTGTCATATCATGTCAGTACTAAGAGTTCAGCTGAGAACACAGCATCGGGTAGATACTCAGTAGGCCCTGCATTAGGGAATGATGCGAGCGCTCATTATCTTTAAATGACTCTATTTCTTTGCAGAACAAACGCACATAAATAGGGTTTCACGGTTTTAGCACTGAACTAAAAACCACCATCAACAACCATGAAGCATAAAAGTGATGTCCTAGAAGTCTTTGTAAAGTGGAAGAAGGCAACTGAGACTCAAACTATTAGAAATATCAAGGTACTACGTTTGGACAATGGTAGAGAGTACAAAAGTGATCAATTCTTGCAAGTATGTTAGGATGAGGGAATACAGAGGCACTTCACAGTTAAGAAGTCACTACAACAAAATGGGGTAGCTCAACGCACAAATCATACTTTGCTGGAGAAGGTATGATGTATGTTATCTAATGATGGATTAGGTAATGCATTTTGGGATGAGGCAGTTACATATGCGTGTTTCTTCATTAACAGGTTGCCATCAGCTGCGCTAGAAGGTAAAACTCTGATGGAGAAGTGGTATGGTAAACCAACTTATGATTATGACTCAATTCATATATTTGGTTGCGTTACTTTGTATCATGTTATCGAAAACAAGCTTGATAGACGTGTTGTTAAAGGGATCTTTATGGGTATGAAGAAAGGAGTGAAAGGGTTCAAAATTTGGAATCCAGTAGAGAAGAAGATAGTCATGAGTAGAGACATTATATTTGATGAAGAATCTATGGTGAAGTCTTGGGGTTCTCGGCAGGATAAGAACACTACCAGTACCTGTGAGCATTTGCAATAGGTAGAGATTGATACAACTCCACTAGTTCCAGCTAAGTTTGTATCTATTACATCTACTTCTGGAGGCGTGTCATTTATAAGGGAGGTAACTACTGAAGTTCCAAATGATAGTGATAATGTTAATGAAGAGGAACAAGAAGCAGTAGAAGATACAGAATCTACAATCACTGAGACCATAGCAACCAGCAAACCAAGAAGACAAACCAGGAAACCTGGTTGGATGGATGATTTTGTAGCTTATGCATTACCAGTTATTGCAGAAGGTAACCTAATACCTATTTTGAAGCTATACACAACATAAAGCATCAAGAATGGGAAGTTGCTATGCAAGATGAGATGGAGTCTCTTTACAAGAATGACACATGGCTGCTTACAAATCTTACGAATGGTAAGAAGGCTATTGAGTGCAAATGGGTATATCTAAGAAAGAAGGATCTCATGTGAATCAAGTAGGCTACAAAGCAAAGTTAGTTGTGAAAGGTGATGCCTAAAAGAGAATGAATTGACTACAATGAGGTGTCCTCTCCAGTTTTGAAGCACTCATCAATTCGAATTTTGTTGGAGTTGGTTGCACAATATGATTTAGACCTAGCTCATCTAGATGTCAAGACAGCGTTCTGACATGGTGATCTACAAGAGGATATCTATATGACTCAGCCGAGCGGGTTCAAGGTTGCTGGAAAAGAAGATTGTGTAAGATGAAAAGATCGTTGTATGGGCTTAAATAGTCTCCAAGATAGTGGTACAAGTGATTTGATCAGTTTATGATTAGACAAACATACACAAGAAGTCACTATGACCACTGTGTATACTTCAATAAAATATGTGATGGGTCTTTCATATATTTTCTCTTGTAAATCGATGATATGTTGATAGCATCGAATAACAAGAAAGAGATTGGGAATTTGAAACAAATTTTTTTAACTGAGTTCGAGATGAAATATCTAGGAGAATCTAAGAAGATTTTTGGCATAAAGATTCACCGTGGCAGAGAAAGTTTGTTTGTCACAGAAGGCATACTTGAAGAAATTGATACACAAATGTCTGTGAAGGAACTAAATCTGTAAGTACTCCCATTGGTCCTCATTTTAAGTTGACTTCTGATATGTATCACACTACTGAAGAAGAGCATGAATATATGGCTCAAGTCCCATATGCTAGTGTTGTTGGTAGCTTGATGTATGCGATGGTATGTACGAGGCCAAACATTTTTACATGCAGTAAGCATGATCAACTATTATATGCATAATCCTGGTAAAGGAAATTGGAAAGCTATGAAATGGATTTTGAGGTATATTTATGGTATTGTTGATGTTGGCTTGGAGTTTGTAAAGGATGATGGAAACAATAAGTTGTGTGTTGGTTATGTGGATTCTGACTATGCTGGTGATTTGGACAAGATACGTTCAACTACAGGGCATGTATTTACCTTGGCTAGAACGTCGGTTAGTTGGAGATTGATTTTTTAGTCTATTGTGGATCTCACTACTACTGAAGCGGAGTACATGGAAGTGACAAAGGTATTTAAGGAGGCTATATGGTTACAAGGTTTTCTCGATAACTTGTGTGTTGTGTAGGAACAGATTCCCATTCATTGTTAGAGTCTTAATGCAATTTAATTGGTTAAGAATCAAGTGCATCGTGCCAGAACCAAACATATAGATGTTTGATTTCACTTTGTTAGAGAAATTCTGGAATAAGAAGTCATTCTACTTGTGAAGATCGATAATAATCCAATTGATATGTTAACGAAAGTAGTTATTGGGGTCAAGTTCTATCATTGCTCGAAATTGATCCACATACTTCCGATTTGGTGAGACCCTTTGGGGTAGAGGTTCTTAGGAATCTGGTGGAGTCCTTCTAGCAAGGTCATCAAGCGAACTATGATCAGTTTGATTCCTTGTAGATGATACGTAGGCAGAATTTTGTACAATCGACATTGGAAGACGAAGGTGATTTTGTTATTGATCATCTCATGCATGAATGCATGATCCGAGGTGGAGAATTGTTGGAAGCTAGTTTATAGGACACGGTTTTGTGGAAGAGTCCAAATTGTGTAGAACTCCAAAACGTGTTTTTTATCCTAGAAGTTAGCTAGGTCGATGAAGTGATTTTGGGATAAACCCAAAATAAGTCGATGATCAGAGTTTGATAACTCCTAATTAGTTTTTTATTCCTAAAGTCTAGGAACTTATTAGCTAAGTTATGAAACCATATTCCCTACTTATGTGTATATATAAATAACACGCATGTTACAGCCCCATGGTTGTCGACAACCATGTAAGAAAACTCCAACAAAATAAATAATATATAAAAAAAACTCAAATTCTTTTACTGTCTGAAATACCCTTTGTTTTTATTCAGCCCAAAACTTACAGAGCAAATCAACCCTACTCATTTTCTTGATTCCGCCATTATCTTCTTCTAGTTCTCTTTCCTAGTCTCTGAAACATAAGAAAAAATCAGATCTACGAATTCATTTTCCTGTCTTCATCCGTAGCGAAAACCATCCTCCGATTTTCGATTTTCCCTTCTTCTGTTCTTCAATGCTTACTTACTTCAACCAGTGAAACCAATTCTAACCTCAATCATCTCAATTTTTTGACCTAAATCCTCTCAAACAACAAAATGGTGAAGAATAAAACTCAACAGGAGAAAAAGAGATATGAAAAGTTAAAGAAAACAGTGAAAAAAACTCCAAAAAGTAATAATCGTACCAACTTTGTGGTGATGGTGTTAATTTTTTTTTGTTTTTGATGAAATCAACATGAGTGTAGCCATTAATTAGGTTGAAACAAAGATTATTAGGTTTAATCTTTCTTGATTATTAGGTTTTTTTTCATTTTTTTTCAACTGAATGTGAAACAAAGATTATTAGGTTTAATCTTTCTTGATTTTTTGGGTTTTCTGTTTGTTTTAGGTTTCATTTGTTAGGTTTAGGTTTAATTTGGTAAACTAATCAGAGTCATCCATTAATTAGGCTTAGGTTTCATTTTTTTCAATTGAATGTGAGACAGTTCAATGTTAAAAAAAATTGATGGTGTGTTTTATTTCTTGTTTTTTTTAATGAAACCAGGTTTGGTTTCATCATTTCCGCTTGTGGTTTACATATGCTTGACCATTTTCTGTTGGTGTGTTATATTGTTTTCATTTTATTTATTTTTGATGAAACCATATTTGGTTTCACCATCTCTACTTATGGTTACATATTTCTGTTGGGTGTATTTACTTGATGTTTGATTGATGTAACTAGATTTTATTTCACCATTTTTGAGTTATGGTTTCATTATTTTGTTAGTGCTTATGATTTACTTTTGTTTTCAGAATGGGGAAAAACAAAAATAGAAACAGAGCCATTTAGGTGCTTGTTGCATCATTTTTTTACGGAAGCATCTTGTAAGGACCCTCAAGTTCGTCAACGCTATTAGACCAGTCAAGAGGCGACTAAGACGCTAATGACTCGATTAATTAGAGACGAATATTAATTAATAGAAATTAATCTAATAACGATCTAGATATGAAATTGGTACCGTTAGATAGATCTTGAAAAGTCATGCGTAATAGACTACTCGAACGTGTCATTCGGATACCAGACGAAGAAGATATCATTGGATTAGTGCAAGGGTAAAAATCATTTTTTTTTCTTCCCTTCAGACCGACCTGGCTGCCCATATCATTTGGGCGGGTGCCTTTATCATTTTATCTTTGGCCTTATCATCCAAAACGTGTCGAGAGAAAATCATTTCTCTTATATTCTCCTTCTCAGTTCCTCTTCTCATTCTCTTTGTAGATATAAGAGTTATTTTAGTGTGAGAGGTTCATAGATAGTTAGTTATCTTGACGAATCGAAGAGAATGAAGTTAGAACTGAAGATGTTTGAGCTCCAGGAGAAGAAGAGGATGATGTAGATGTTGAATTGAGGTTAAGGTTTCTGGAATTAGGGTTCTTGTAGAACTGAAGATGATAAAGTAACATTATGGGATGAAGAATCGAGGGGTTGTTATTGGTTTGACTAGGTGGTGTTGTTCTAATGATTAATCGATCGGAAAAAAGTAAATCAAATATTTATTTAGGGTTTCTTTGATTAATTCTGTTTGTGTGAAATTGATTTATAGTTTGATCGATTAATGGTGGGTTTGTCCTTTATTGAAGTATAGATGGATATATTAGGTTTAGTTTTAGTTTTTATAGGAAGTTGAAATGAAGTTAGGGTTCATCCTAAATTAGTGATTAGTTGATATGGGTTTGGCTCTATGGCGAACTTTGTTGCAATTGTTGGTACTGAATGAACATGATTGAAAGAAGAGCTTGAGTTATGCCATTAAAAGAATGGGGTTAGCTGTGGCTGTGACAGTTAGATGGTAATATTATTGAGTCTGGAATGAACGTAGATAGATGTATATTTTGGAGATGCAATTACATATTATGTGAAGCTACTATTGTAGCCATTGGAACTGCTAAGTGATTAATCTAGTAATGGAGTCTGGTATGAAGATGAAGTGGTGTAAATGATGATGGTGTTGGTGGTCTGTTGTTGAACTGGTGATGCTTATGAAGTTCAGAGTTTAGTTGATATAGAATTAGATGAATGATATACAGGTAAGAATCTTTGGAGAGGTATATGCGGTAGTGTTATTGAATTGGAAGTGGTGAAACACTGATATAGAAAACAATTGGAGTTAGAGCTTGTTGTGATTGACATGGGGAAGATGTTCTTAGATGAATGAGTTAGGGGAAATATATGAGCTAATGTAGGTATGAGGATTTAGTTCTTAAGTTATTGTCGATGGGAGTATATCAAGAACTTGATTGAACATGTGGAGGGGTTTATGCTGCTACTGTATGTATGGGTGGTGATACTAATCTGGAGATAGTTTTAGTGAGAAGACAGAGGTTATGAATGCAAGCAAGGGTGGATGTATTGCAGTGATGATATTGAATTGGTTGGTAGTACATTGAGGGATGTGAGATGATCTTGGTAGTGGTGTTATATTGATAATGAAGAATATGTTGAATTTGAACTGAGAAGTAGGTTGGAAATTAGATTAGTGGATTAGTTTTATTGCAATTGTGTTTTGGTTTGTTTTATATGTTGTTGTTGCACCATGATGGTGCAACAGGTCCTTTTTGGTTGTGAAAAGGCTTTGGCCTATGCAATGGCCTGTTAGTCAGCCCAGTCATCTCAGGTGACTTAGTGTTGCAGACTGAGTTGAATAGTTTTGACTCAGAGCAGACTCAGTGGTCTGAGTTTGACCTTTTCAAGTTGACTTTGGACTTGACCTTGACCCTTGGACCGAGACTTGACTTTGATTGGATGTTGGCCGTTAATTGATTCTCAATGACCTGACGTTGACTGTTAGTGACCGTTAGTTGATCCAAACCTTATGTTATGGGTTTGGGATTATGGCTAGTTTTGCTATCTTGATGACTTGGATCCTTATTGTCCGAATTGACCTTCGGTTCCTTCTAAAAAGTTGTAGATATTCATAAGACCTATCAAATGGATTAAAGAACCTACCTAATTGAATTGGTAAACCTTAGATGTGCTAAGGATAGGTAATGAAAAGGTGTAGAACCATAAATGGGATTAGAACCATTTGATAGTTCACTTAGTCTATAATCAGATAATTGTATGAGATTATGTTATGAGCCTTGTATGAGCCTTTTGGCTAATTCCTTAGAGTGCTTGTGTGATTAATAGTTACTCATTTAATAACTACGATCGATTCAAAGGACGAAACAGTGGATCGTGGATCTTAAGGTAAGCATGGCTTTTCATCAATCTAGGTGGGAACTCTGTAACCTTCTTGTAATCATTAAGCTTTCTTTTATCTGCTAGCATGATGAGTCTTTACTATTTGAGTGCATGATAGCGTATACTGTGATGTTCTATTTCATGTATCTTGAGTATGATGTATATGTATGCTGGTATGTTTGCTTCGATGTATTGTTTGTGATATGCATTGTGAGATTTCCCTGTGAGGAGTGTCTGTGTTTCCCCATGGATCCTATCTAAGTTAAGTAAGGTGGTAATTCATTCGTCGACAATATTACTTAGTAGGGCGGTAATTCATCCATTTGAATATTATTATAACTATTTCATAAGTAGGGCGGTAAGTCATCTGTTTGCATATTATTTCTTATTAAGATAGTAGGGAGGTAACTCATCCGTTTGAATATTATCTAGTAGGTCGGTAATTCATCTGTTATGATATTATATATACTATTTTATTTAAGGGAAATCACTCATGTGAATATTATACTTGTTTGTCTAACTTTCTGATCTTGATGGTAATATTATGAATCATGATTTGGTTCATCACTTCATGTGGACGATGTTATCATTATTGATTAGGGTTGTTTTATTGTCGTCTTCTCCAATGAGTTTGGAGAGGTTAGGATAACACTTGCTTCTTTATGCATAATTTGTTGAATGCTTTAATTCGTTATCATTCTTTAAATAACTGTTATATATTATTTTAGAATTGTGAGGCATGTTAGTGATTACTTGAGAGTTATATATTTCCATTGGGAACCCCATTGGGACGATGTGGTCACTTGTGCCACTTCAGTTTTCAGTAATCAGAAGGAATGGAGCGCATGAAGATATCCGTTTCGTAGCTTAGAGCTTTATCGAATCTAGTGTTGTTATGAATCTTTTATTATATGAATTCTTTCTTTATTTTGTAAACAACACAATGATATATTCTTAACACTCGAAAGACTTTCATTTATAGAATATCACAGAGTTTTGGTTTTTTTATTAGCACTTTATGTAATTATGATTCTTAAAATCGGTAATCTAGTTTTGATGCTTCAATTAGATTGTAATCTTATAAGTTAAGCAGGTTTAGTGTTTGGAGCATCACAAGTTGGTATCAGAGCTCATTATTAGATCTTACATGGGAAATAATAGATAATAAGATGAGCTAGTTAGTGAAATAGATTAGTTTAGAACCGGGTTGGGTTGTGTGATAAATCTTAATCACTAAAAACTATCAATAACTAAAAGATTTATTTAGTTGATTGATTTGTTTGTTTAGCTGTGTGTACCTATAATGAAGTAAAAATTGAATAGTAAACTAGTTACTTTATAATTTAGAAGCTGGAAAATATTAGGGATTAATTAGTATAAAGATTACAAACACATATTCAATTCATCATTACCAAAAAAAGAAGTGAGATAAGCGTATTGATAGATCTTGAAAGCCATGTAGGAACTTATTGAGTACCTTAAGTTATACGTAGATCCATCAATTCTTTGAGATAGGAAATTAGTGTGAAGAACTTAGGCTTATTTATTTGTTAGTGTTTAAATCAGTGTAGCTAAGGTTGATAATTTTGATTGATAAATTACAAATTTATATAGAAACTTTGTGATAGTGTATCTTCCAATATACTTAGAACCAGTAATCTATTGAAATAGAAATTAGTCTAATGAACCTAGAGCTATAATTTTAGATTCTAGTTGTAGAATGCCATGTAAATTGTGTTTCATTTCTTGCTACTCATTTAAAATGAGTTGTTTTATTTTCGCGCGTATGTAAGTATGAGCAGTACTTACGTTTAGTTGAGAGATAGTAATTCTCTATAAGATGGGGAATTTTGAACGATTAGAAGGATGGCTCGATTTTCGAGGACGGAAATGTATAAGGTGGGGAGAATGTAAGGACCCTCAAGTTCGCCAACGCTATTAGACCAGTCAAGAGACGACTAAGCCGCTAATGACTCGATTAATTAGAGAAGAACTTTAATTAATAGAAATTAATCTAACAACAAATCTAGATACGAAATTGATACCATTATATAGATCTCGAAAAGTCATGCCTAATAGACTACTCGAACGTGTCATTCGGATACCAGTCGAAGAAGATATCATTGGATTAGTGCAAGGGTAATCGTTTTTTTTTTCTTCTGTTGATGGTGGATTTTAGTTTAAGGCTGAAATTGTAAAACCAATATTTTTATGCACTGTCACCCTGCAAAGGGAAAATCCGTTTAAAGAGTGATGAGTGCAAAAAACCTATTCACTTTATTTATTCAAAGCAGTTCAATAAAATACACAAGATTCACCCAGAATGGTGCGTGCAACAAAAATCCTAAATATTCTTCGAATTTTACTAGCATTATTAATTAATGCATAATTTGTCTAGTATTTTCAGTGTTTTGTTCTCAGCCGAACTCTCATTATTGACATGACATGACGATTGAGTGTTCACCCTCAGCAGAGTATCATGAATCTCTGTGCCAATATTGAGACATGCACGAAGTACCCACACAGGCTATATCACTCTCTGACAAAGAGAGTCCCGCATCGACGCGCTTTGGTTAGCCCGATCGAGCATCCATAATTTCCTTAAGGAAAATCCAGACTGTCCATGTCAGTCTCAGAAATGATCGTGGCCACACAAGTTGGACGCCTAATTCAACAAGCCTAGCCAAACCCTAACAAGAATAGGCGATTGTCGTGATGACCACTGGAGGTCCCACTTATGCCCTAGCCGGTCGGGCATCACACGAACATCTCCTAGCACCGTCAAACGCCAACCCTAAGTAGGGTGGTCGTGCTGATTTGTAAAGATTCGATCGAACATAGGATGATCAGGGCAGTTTTAAAACGATCACGTCCGTCCAACTTCACCAGCCTGGTTGGACGGATTAGATTATTTCATGAATGATTAGGGAAGCGCTAACGCACATGTTGGCGGGCCCACTCTCCCCATACCTGATCGGTTTTCTCACGGCATGGTCATGGAGCAATGAACGATTGCTCAAAACATGGTGGGCATGATGCTTTCGAAGGTCGTGGAAGTCCACTAGTGTCTTAAATTGATCACGACCATCCAACTTATCCAGCCTATTTGGATGGCTTAGATCGCATTTGGGACCATCAGGAAGATACGCATGTGTTCATCACCGGCCCAACATGGGCCCCACGTGATCGGTCTCTCCAAAGGAGGATCACGATATGCCAAATCGTTTGGCCAAATTCATGTATGCATAACCGATTCAAAACCCTAATTAGGGTTTGCGGCAATGCACATCTGTCGTAGTTCGATCGTGACCATCCATCTTCACCAACCTAAACAAAGGGTGTAGATATAGACTCAAGAGGTCCTAAGGATGTCAATATGATCACCGTAGGGCTACCTTTGCGTGTGACCGACCGACCTATGCAGACTAGGGCCCGGCTACTAGAAACGCACGCCCAAAGGTGGCATGCCACACGGCTTTCAAATCCTTTGCGGCAATGTATTTTTGCCGCAAATCGATCACGACTACTCATCTTTGCTGGTAAAATTGAGTGTCCTAAATCGAATCTTTATGGGACCGAGAGGCGTAGTCATGCATGCCGAAAGACCGTCTCCACGCATGCCTGGTCGGTCCCACTAAACTTAGCGCCCATGCTTGGATTCGATCAAGCAAAAGAGGGGATGCTTGCGCACCTCTAAAAATCCTAAAATTCCATCAACGGCAGCAAGCATGCGCCGTAAATCATCTCATCCGTCCAACTTTTCCAGCTTGGACGGACGGTTTGGATTAGGAGTTAGGTGATCAATGAAACACCTCAATGATCACCGTCCGCCACTCTGCCACAGAGAGTGACCGACCAGATGGTGTCCCGCCTACGCGGCCTCCAAACGATCACTTGAAGATGGTTGGACGTGCTGTCGTTTTAAGATCCTTAATCCGCGACTTGCTCGATCAAGCTTTAAAACAGCGATGCTTTATGCATATCGATTGTTTTGAGTTGCTTACTTTAAAACGATGCATTACATGCATCGATCATACACGATATTTCACAAATATCAACTCCTTAAATAACTTAGTTATTTAACCTAATATCACCATATGTTATTTCCTGCGGAGAGTCCTACGAATCGACCCACCCATTCGAGACATCAAACATGTCACAAACTGGGGGATACTTACTGGGGTATTAGTCTAGAGGTTTACAGCGTGTAATGTGCAACGCGCCCATTCGAGAACGTGTCAGGAAGCATGGACGGTTAACGATGATGAGGAAAGTGGGAAAATACATGATCATGTGACAATCACCTACACGACCCCACTACTCCATCACTCAACTTCCTACGAGATGAGGATTGTGCTCAAGTCATGTATAAATAGGTTCTTCGACCTATCTTCAAATAACACAGAAAAAATCAAGTGTTGTCACAGTATACAGAAAACACCCAGAACTGATAGCTTACATTGTGCAAGCTAGTTCAACATTCTGATGCAAGTCATAAACATCCAAAACCTTCACAATCTCAACACCTTCTTCGCTTCCCACCCCGAGATCAACCCCATATCCTTCACTTTGTGACCGAAGCAAGTCTGGAACGACCATTTCTTGGTTTAGGCCAGAATTGTATATATTGATCTCTCGAATCAAAATCACTCCCATGAAGTGCATTTGTTTAGGGTTTAGATTCGTTTCTCATCCACACACACCCAAAATTAGCAAAACCAGTAGAAACAGTTTTCACCCACAAACACCTTCAGACCGACCTGGCTGCACATATCATTTGGGCGGGTGCCTTTATCATTTTATCTTTGGCCTTATCATCCAAAACCTGTCGAGAGAAAATCATTTCTCTTATCTTCTTCTCTTTCTTTCTACTTCTTCTTCTTCTCAGTTCCTCTTCCCATTCTCTTTGTTGATATCAGAGTTATTTTAGTGTGAGAGGTTCATAGATAGTTAGTTAGCTTGATGAATCGAAGAGAATGAAATTATAACTGAAGATGTTTGAGCTCCAGGATAAAAAGAGGATGATGTAGATGTTGAATTGAGGTTAAGGTTTCTGGAATTATAGTTCTTGTAGAACTGAAGATGATTAAGTAACGTTCTGGGATGAATAATCGAAGGGTTGTTATTGGTTTGACTAGATGGTGTTTTTCTAATGATGAATCAATCGGAAAAAGGTAAATCAGATATTTATTTAGGTTTTCTTTAATTAACTCTGTTTGTGTGAAATTTATTTATAGTTTGATCGATTAATGGTGGGTTTTTTCTTAATTGAAGTATATATAGATGGATATATTAGGTTTAGTTTTAGTTTTTATAGGGTTCATCCTAAATTAGGGATTAGTTGATATGGGTTTGGCTCTATGGCGAATTTTGTTGCAATTGTTGGTACTGAATGAACATGATTGAAAGAAGAGCTTGAGTTATGCCATTAAAAGAACGGGGTTAGCTGTGGCTGTGACAGTTAGATGATAATATTATTGAGTCTGGAATGAACGTAGATAGATGTATCTTTTGGAGATGCAACTACATATTATGTGAAGCTACTATTGTAGCCATTGGAACTGCTAAGTGAGTAATCTAGTAATGGAGTCTGGTATGAAGATGAAGTGGTGTAAATGATGATAGTGTTGGTGGTCTGTTGTTGAACTGGTGATGCTTATGAAGTTCAGAGTTTAGTTGATATGGAATTAGATGAATGATAGACAGGTAAGAATCTTTGGAGAGGTATATGTGGTAGTGTTATTGAATTGGCAGGGGTGAAACACTGATATAAAAAACAATTGGAGTTAGAGCTTGATGTGATTGACACGGGGAAGATGTTCTTAGATGAATGAGTTAGGGGAAATATATGAGCTAATGTAGGTATGAGGATTTAGTTCTTAAGTTATTGTCGATGGGAGTATATCAAGAACTTGATTGAACATGTGGAGGGGTTTATGCTGCTAGTGTATGTATGGGTGGTGATACTAATCTGGAGATAGTTTTAGTGAGAAGACGGAGGTTATGAATACAAGCAAGGGTGGATGTATTGCAGTGATAATATTGAATTGGTTGGTAGTACATTGAGGGATGTGAGATGATCTTGGTAGTGGTGTTGTATTGATAATGAAGAATATGTTGAATTTGAACTGAGAAGTAGGTTGGAAATTAGATTAGTGGATTAGTGTTATTGCAATTGTGTTTTGGTTTGTTTTATGTGTTGTTGTTGCACCATGATGGTGCAACAGGTCCTTTTTGGTTGTGCAAAGGCTTTGGCCTATGCAATGGCCTGTTAGTCAGCCCAGTCAGCTCAGCTGACTTAGTGTATCAGACTGAGTTGAATAGTTTCGACTCATAGCAGACTCAGTGGTCCGAGTTTGACCTTTTCCAGTTGACTTTGGACTTGACCTTGACCATTTGACCGAGACTTGACTTTGATTGGATGTTGACCGTTAATTGATTCTCCCTGACCTGACGTTGACTGTTAGTTGATCCAAACCTTGTGTAATGGGTTTGGGATTATGGCTAGTTTTCCTATCTTGATGACTTAGACCCCTTATTGTACGAATTGACCTTCGGTTCCTTCTACAAAGTTGTAGATATTCATAAGACCTATAAAATGGATTATAAAACCTACCTAATTGAATTGGTAAACCTTAGATGTGCTAAGGATAGGTAATGAAAAGGTGAAGAACCATAAATGGGATTAGAACCATTTGATAGTTCACTTAGTGTATAATCAGATAATTGTATGAGATTATGTTATGAGCCTTTTAGCTAATTCCTTAGAGTGCTTGTGTGATTAATAGTTACTCATTTAATAACAACGATCGATTCAAAGGACGAACCAGGGGATCGTGGATCTTGAGGTTAGCATGGCTTGTCATCATTCTAGGTGGGAACTCTTTAACCTTCTTGTAATCATTAAGCTTTCTTTTATCTGCTAGCATGATGAGTCTTTCCTATTTGAGTGCATGATAGCGTATACTGTGATGTTCTATTTCATGTATCTTGAGTATGATGTATATGTTTGCTTCGATGTATTGTTTGTGATATGCATTGTGAGATTTCCCTGCGAGGAGTGTCTGTGTTTCCCCACGGCTCCTAGCTAAGTTAAGTAAGGCGGTAATTCATCTGTCGACAATATTACTTAGTAAGGCGGTAATTCATCCATCTGAATATTATTATAACTATTTCATTAGTAGGGCGGTAAGTCATCCGTTTGAATATTATTGCTTATTAAGAGAGTAGGGCGGTAACTCGTCCGTTTGAATATTACCTAGTAGGTGGGTAATTAATCCGTTATGATATTATATATACTATTTTATTTAAGGGAAATTACTCGTGTGCATATCATACTTGTTTGTCTAACTTTCTGATCTTGATGGTAATATTCTGAATCATGATTTGGTTCATCACTTCATGTGGACGATGTTATCATTATTGATTAGGGTTGTTCTTGCATTGTCTTCTCCAATGAGTTTGGCGAGGTTAACATAACACTTGCTTCTTGATGCATAATTTGTTGAATGCTTTAATTCGTTATTGTTCTTTAAATAACTGTTATTATTTTAGAATTTTGAGGCATGTTAGTGATTACTTGAGAGTTATATATTTCCACTGGGCACCCCATTAGGATGATGTGATCACTTGTGCCACTTTAGTTTTCAGTAATCAAAAGGAATTGAGCGCATGAAGATATCCGTTTCGTAGCTTAGAGCTTTATCGAATATATTGTTGTTGTGAATCTTTTATTATATGAATTCTTTCTTTATTTTGTAAACAACACAATGATATAATCTTAACACTCGAAAGACTTTCATTTATAGAATATCAGAGAGTTTGGGTTTTTTTATTAGCACTTTATGTAATTATGATTCTTATAATCGGTAATCTAGTTTTGATGCTTTAATTAGATTGTAATCTTATCAGTTAAGCAGGTTTAGTGTTTGGAGCATCACAAGTTGATATTAGAGCTCATTATTATATCTTACATGGGAAATAATAGATACTAAGATGATCTAGTTAGTGAAATAGATTAGTTTAGAACCGGTTTGGGTTGTGTGATAAATCTTAATCACTAAAAATATCAATAACTAAAAGATTTATTTGGTTGATTGATTTGTTTGTGTAGCTGTGTGTACCTATAATCAAGTAAAAATTGAATTGTAAACCAGTTACTTTATAATTTAGAAGCTGAAAAAGATTAGGGATTAATTGGTATAAAGATTACAAACACATATTCAATTCATCATTACCAAAAAAAAAAAGGTGAGATAAGCGTATTAATAGATTTTGAAAACCATGTAGGAACTTATTGAGTACCTTAAGTTATACGTAGAGCCATCAATTCTTTGAGATAGGAAATTAGTGTGAAGAACTTAGGCTTATTTATTTGTTAGTGTTTAAATCAGTATAGCTAAGGTTGATAATTTTGATTGATAAATTACAAATTTATATAGAAACTTTGTGATAATGTATCTTCCAATATACTTAGAACCAGTAATCTATTGAAATAGAAATTAGTCTAATGAACCTAGAGCTATAATTTTAGATTCTAGTTGTAGAATGCCATGTAGATTGTGTTTCATTTCTTGCTACTCATTTAAAATGAGTTGTTTTCTTTTCGCGCGTATGTAAGTATGAGCAGTACTTACGTTTAGTTGAGAGATAGTAATTCTCTATAAGATGGGGAGTTTTGAGCGATTAGAAGGGTGGCTCGATTTTCGAGGACAAAAATGTATAAGGTGGGGAGAATGTAAGGACCCTCAAGTTCGCCAATGCTATTAGACCAGTCAAGAGACAACTAAGCCGCTAATGACTCGATTAATTAGAGACGAATGTTAATTAATAGAAATTAATTTAACAACAAATATAGATACGAAATTAGTGTCATTAGATAGATCTCGAAAAGTCATGCGTAATAGACTACTCGAACGTGTCATTCGGGTACCAGACGAATAAGATATCATTGGATTAGTGTAAGTGTAAAAATCGTTTTTTTTCTTCTTCTGTTGATGGTGGATTTTAGTTCAAGGCTGAAATTGTAAAACCAGTATTTTTATACACTATCACCTTGTAAAGGTGATAGGTGTTCTAAAACACCTAATTTTATATCTAGTATTTATGCTTTCTTTGCTATTATCATTGGGAATTGCATCTCTTATGTTTGCTTTTGAGTTTATCAGGTGCAATGAAGTCATTATGTGCAAAAGAATTAGAAAACGACCATTTGGAGCGTAAAAGGAAAATAGGCCAATTCATATGGGAGCTGTATTTGGAGCGGGCTGAGGAGAAAGAAGGATCAGCTTAATCTAGAGAAGCAACAGACTGGCTTTTGGTGGACAATATTTACTTATGGAGTGCCTTGGGTGTGTACCCCTTATCTACTTCAACAAAGTGGCTGTATCCACTTTCCTACAACAAACCTAAAATTTAGAGAAGGATTATTCATTTTTCATCATTACCTGGACCTAAAATTTAGACAGATATCTTCTCAATCATTGTGTGCGGCTATGATTTCAAGGGGATCTGTGTATCTAAACAATAGTGAATTAGGGATTTTAGACTGAGATACAAGAAATTGATAATGGAATTATTGGGTTTCTGTAATTGTGGATGATATGAGGAAGGTACAGAAACTAGGGTTTCTGTTGTGTTGGAAGAAGGAGATGGTGACGAGATGGAGTAGAGAATGGGTTTGTTTCTGCGATTCAGATAAATTTGAGCATTTACTAAACATAATGGTGATTTGGGTTATCTTCAAAGATGAATTTACAGAAGAAGGAGGTTAAGGTATTTTTGTGTGAATTTTAGTGGTGAAGAAGAAGACCCTGGTGGGTTGTTGGTTGTTGTGATGGAAATGGATCCGAAGAAAAGAGATGATGAACTGTGTTGTTGAGAAAACCAGGAGATGAATTGGAAATTAGGGTTCTGAGAACGAGGTTTCTGGAGAAGATTTTGTTGTTGTTCATTTCAGTGATGTTGGTGATGGAATTCAGGGTTCACTTGTGTTAAGAATAGTTATGAAATTGGATATTATGGTTGAATGACAGAACTAAATGATGAGGCAGTGAAATTGGATGATCTGGTGAAGTTGGGCAGAATATGGTGCTGATTTGAGTGCAATGTTAGGTTGTGATGTGAACTTGGTGGTGGATTAATGGTTGAGTTCTTGTGGTGCTGCTGTGGTAGGTGGAAGGACTAATTGGTGGATTTCAAGGGTGTTAAAGCTACAGTTCAAGCTAGTTATGGAGTTGTAGGTTATGATTGAGGTGGTGATTGAATTCTTGTATGCTTGAGACTGGGGTTGTGCTCAATTTGAAATTGCAGCTTTTACAGGCAAGGGTCAGTTATGCCATGGATTGTGCATGATGATGTGATGTTGCAATGAGTTGATTGAAGGTGTAGTAAGGCACTGGAAGGGAGAATAGCTTGTGAACCTAGATGCATGTTTAGCAAATGGGTTGAACTGAAGCATGTGAAGTGAGTTGTTGGTGCAGCTGCAATTTTGTAGTCGTCTAAGAGGAGAGGGAGCTACTGAGTATATGCAGTTCAAGTTACTGTTTCGGGTGGTATATGTAAGTAATTACAAGGGTATCAGGTGGTGGATTATGGAGCTGGTGTTGTAATGAAGGTGATGTTCATGTGATACTGCAGTTACATATGAGAAGTTGAAGGCAAGTTAGAATGGGGTTGTTGTGAGATGTTGCAATGGAGTTGCAGGTGTTGGCGCAACTACAGATGGCAATGAAATTGCTATGCTGTGAAGTATTAAGCACTGATGGTTTTGTTATTACAGAATATGGAGGTGATGAGCACTAAGCTGAGCAAGGGTTGTAGGTGCAAGTGCAGTGGATGATGTAGGTGGAATGGATGGGTATTGCAAGTTATGGAGCTGTGATTCATCAAGATGGCGCATGACTGAAGTATGGCATGTGCAAGCTGCAATTGGCCTAGGCCAAGTCACTCAGATGAGTCAGTTATCTGACTCTCACCTGACTTAGATGACTTGGTCTGAGTTTGACCGAGCTAACTCAACTGACTCGGTTGACCAGACTGACTTGACTCGTTGACCGGGTGGACTTTGCCGGTCACCTAAAATACTCACCAGTGCCGGATTCCGGCCAAGTTCCGGTGGAAAATTCATTTTTCCGGTGACACTTTTTGGGATAGATTTTTACTTGGGTTTTTCCACACTTTTGGGCTTGGTGGAATTTTACTATTGGAGCATTTGGACCTTGGGCTTTGAAGACCTAATTTTGGAAAGTTGAAAAGCTATAAAAGGAAAAGTTTCTATTCTTTTTAGGGAGATGATTCTACTGGAGTTTTGGAGGAGAGCAGCGACTAGGGTTTGCTTTCGTTTATTTTTCATCTTCTTCATTTCATTTTTATTATTGATTATGAATATGATGAACCCAAAATCTATGAGTAGCTAAACACTTTTTTATTGGTTATGGGATAATAAGTGGATTTCACAAATAAGATTTGATTCAATGTATTAGTATTGTCTCAACTTTATTGTTTATGATTCATGGTTTATATTGTTATATGATTTGATTGTTTATTTGGTTGAGTCCGGAATCAATCCTATTTGCTTTCATTTCTAGAGCTAAATTAGGGTTTTCAATACGAAAACGTTGTTTATCCCTGATTCTAAGTAGCATAATTATGGGTAGTGCTTGTAGTGATATATCCTACTAGTCACAAATGAATCATAACCTTGGTTAAATTGAATTAGTGCTTTTAAACATTTTGATTTCCTTGATTAGTCTTATTCCATAGAACTTATTGCTTTTATGGAGTTAAACTTAATTGTGCTTTTACACTTTAGGTTGCTTTCTAGGAAGAATTCACATATGCATCTTTTAATGTGGTTGTGATGAAATCATGGAATTAGCGGGATATTCTTGCGATCAAGGTATCCTAGGATTTTTAGTAAATGAGAGATTAAAATTTCAATTCTAGTCATTGATGAAAATACATGTTTGTGAATGAAACTATCACGTGACCAATATTTTCTCCTTATTAATTATTTTAATACTTTATTGCTTTCAATTTATTTCTATTGCTTTGAAATATCAAACCCCCCCCCATTGGTTACTAAGAAACTGAAATTTGCATAACAACAAAAGCCTCTTTGTGGTTACGAACTCTTTCTTATCGCATACTACTTTGATTTTAGTTAAGTAAGAAAGTGAAATTATTTTTGCTCGGCTGACAACCGACCAAATTTTGGCGCCGTTGCCGGGGAGGCATACAGCTTGTTATTAAGTTTTTAGTTTCTTTTTATAATTTCTGTTTGTATCTTTGTTTTTCGTTTCTTGTCTTGATTCTCACTTGTTTGCGAGAATTGTTTGTAGGTACCTAATCCCTGGCTTCTAAAGATTGAAAACATCCAAGGTGCGGGATAACTACTCGAAGAGGCATAATACTCCAACCAAGTCAAGACACAACAAAAGAACAAGAATTAGAAGTGGAAGAAGAGTTACAACTAGAAGAAGAACAAGAGGTTCCATTCGTAGAAGAACTACTAGTTGAAGAAGAAGCAGCAATGGGTGATGCAAATCATACACTCAAGGACTTGGCTTCTCATAGGCTTGATGCACAATAATGGTGTATCCAAACAAACTCAACTTTTGATATCAAGCCGGGGTTTCTTATAGAGTTACCAAAGTTCCATGGCATGGTGAATGAAGACCCAAACAAGCATATTATGGAGTTCCATACCATTGTCAAGGCCATGCTTCCAGCGGAGACTGATGCCGATGGTGCAATGTTGAAAGTTTTTCCATTTTCTATGGTGGACAGCGTTAAGGATTGGTTGTATTGTTTGCCATCTGGAAGTGTCACTACATGGAACGGGTTGAAGAAACTCTTTCTAGATAGGTATTTTCCTGCGTCAAAGGCTACTCAAATTCGCAAAGAGATTTGTGGAATTAAGCAACATGTGGGAGAATCTTTGTACGAATGTTGGGAGCGATACAAGAGATTGGTGGAAAGCTGTCCTCACCATCAATTCAGCGATGTTATGATAGTCCAATACTTCTACGAAGGCCTCCAATCAAGTGATAGATATCTTCTTGATGCAACGGGTGGTGGTGCACTAGTGAACAAGACGGTTGCCCAAGCTACCGAGTTGATTGAAAGTATGGCTACGAACTCGTAACAATTCTACACAATAAGTGAACCAATGGTTAGGGGAGTGCATGAAGTTAGTGATTCATCATTATCACACCGTGATCAAAGGATGGACAATATGGAGCACATGATGCAAAAGATGGCTTCGGTTATATTACCTTCGTATGGTGAAGAGTTGGAGCAAGCTAGTGCGGTCTTTCCAAATCAACAAAGATGGTATGATCCCTATTCCAACACCTACAATCCGGGATGGAGAGATCATCCAAATTTCAGCTATGCAAACAAGCAAGGTGCGGTTCAACAACCTACTTTCAACCGTCCGAGTGGATTTCAACCGCAACAACAACAATTTCAACCGCAACAACAACACTTTCAGCAACCACAACAATCGGTACAAAACCAAGGTTCCGATATCGATGCAAAGTTACAAACAATGATGCAACGTATTTCTACCATGTTAAAGGAAAGCCAACAAGAAACTAAGAGTGCTATCAAGGAGTTGCAGACTCAAGTGGGCTCCATGGCGATTGATATCATCAAATTTAAGGCACAAAATAGTGGGAGACTCCCTTATCAACCTATTAACCCAAAAGAGGGTGTCAATGCTATTACGTTGAGAAGTGGTACAACTTGTGCAACCCGAAGTTGCTGATTTGGGTGAGGAATAAGCTCCAAAGGAGCCGGTTTTGGAGGAAAAGAGGGATGAAATTCCCCAAACACCCGAGGTACCTATTCCTAACTCTAAAACTCCGATTTCTACTTATGTTCCTCCTATACCTTTTCCTCGCAGATTTGCAAGTTCTAATAAGGCGGAACTAGAAAAGGAGATTTTAGGCGTTCTTAAGAAGATTCATGTGAACATACCACTCATTGATGCCATCAAGCAAGTTCCCAAGTATACAAAAGTGTTGAAGGACTCGTGTACCAATAAGCAAAGGCTCAAAGGAAATGAAGTGCTAAGTGTGGGGGAGAATGCTTCGGAAATCTTACAACACAAACTCCCACTGAAATTCAAGGATCCCGGTAGCTTTGACATTCCCGTTACAATTGGTAACACCATTTTTAACAAAGCAATGTTAGACTTAGGTGCATCCGTTAATGTTATGCCAGCATCCATGTATAATTCACTTGATCTAGGTCCTCTTAAAAAAGCTGGAATTGTGTTACAATACCCATGTCTACCCAATGGGTATTGTTGAGGATGTTCTTGTGAAGGTTAATCAACTTGTATTTCCATCTGACTTTTGTGTGTTAGAGATGGATGAAGGTTCACTGGACTCATCTCTTCCATTGCTACTTGGGCGTCCCTTCATGAAAACGGCTAAAACCATTATTGATGTGGACAAGGGAACGTTGACTATGGAGTTTGATGGACAAACAATACGTTTCAATATTTTTGAGATGATGAGATATCCTAGTGATGTCCACTCTTGTTTATCCGTTGATGTTATGGATACATTGGCACAACAAATGTTTGAATTGAATCGTGATGATGCTTTGGAGACTGTTTTCACTACATCCATGGATGATAGTGTAGAGTGTGGTAACGAAGTCAAGGCAGCCCTTGGTGATCTTAACTCACTACAAGGATGTCCGGAAACTCATAATATCTCTTTTATTTCTTTACCATGCAGTGATGAAAATCTTTTACCTTCTATTGTTAAATCTCCAAAGTTGGAATTGAAACCTCTTCCAAGTCACTTAAAGTACTTATACTTGGGTTACAATAAAAAGTTACATGTGATTGTTTCTAACGAGCTTAGTGAATTACAGCAGCAAAAACTTCTAAGGTTCTAAGGAAGTACAAGATGGCCATAGGATGGACAATTACCGATATCAAGGGTATAAGCCCTGCCGTTTGTATGCACAAGGTTCGTTTGGAGGACAATGCAAAGCCTACAAGGGAAGCGCAACATCGTTTGAACCCTCCCATGATGGAAGTTGTGAAAAAGGAGATACTCAAGATTTTAGAAGTGGGTGTTATCTACCCCATATCCTATAGCAAGTGGGTAAGCCCGGTACAAGTTGTACCAAATAAATCAGGTGTAACGGTGATAGAGAATGATAAGAACGAACTTGTCCCAACTCGTGTGAAAACCGGTTGGAGGGTTTGTATTGATTATAGAAAGTTGAATGTCACTACTAGGAAGGATCATTTTCCTTTACCTTTTATT
Source organism: Papaver bracteatum (assembly GCA_023529315.1). Classification (NCBI taxonomy): domain Eukaryota; kingdom Viridiplantae; phylum Streptophyta; class Magnoliopsida; order Ranunculales; family Papaveraceae; genus Papaver; species Papaver bracteatum. The sequence goes on along the minus strand of JAJJWX010001098.1, from coordinate 2,346,920 downwards.
GATCAAATGCTTGAACGTTTAGCTGGACACTTTCATTATTATTTTCTTGATGGTTATTCAGGGTACAATCAGATTGTGATAGCACCGGAGGATCAATAGAAAACCACTTTCACTTGTCCTTTCGGCACTTTTGCGTATAGAAGGATGCCTTTTGGCTTGTGCAATGCTCCATCTACCTTTCAAAGGTGTATGGTAAGTATCTTTCCAGAGTATGTTTAAAACATCATTGAAGTGTTTATGGATGACTTTAGTGTCTTTGGTGATTCATTTGACCTTTGTTTGAACAACTTGTCATTAATCCTTAAACGATGTGTTGAAACAAACCTTGTGTTGAATTGGGAGAAGTGACATTTCATGGTAACTCATGGCATAGTTTTAGGCCATATAATATCTTCTAAGGACTTGGAAGTTGATAAATCTAAGATAGACCTTATTCGTTCTCTAACCCCTCCCACTACGGTGAGGGATATACACTCTTTTCTTGGACATGCAGGTTTTTATCGTAGATTTATCAAGGATTTTTCCAAGATAGCATCACCACTTTGCAACTTATTTCAAAAAAATGTGGTTTTTAACTTTGATGAAAAGTGTATGGCGACATTCAATCGTTTGAAAGAACTTTTGATTTCAGCCCTTATAATTAAACCACCGGATTGGAGCAAGCCTTTTGAGCTCATGTGTGATGCAAGTGACTATGTGGTTGGTGCAGTGCTTGGGCAACGTGTGGGGAAGATACCTCATGCTATTTATTATGCTTCTAGAACGTTAAATGAGGCCCATCAAAACTACACAACCACTGAAAACGAGTTGTTATCTATTGTATTTGCATTGGAAAATTTTTGCTCTTATCTAATTGGTACAAAAGTTGTTGTCTTTTCTGACCATGCAACACTTAGGTACTTGCTAATGAAGAAAGAAGCGAAACCGAGGCTCATACAATGGATTCTACTTTTGCAAGAGTTTGATATTGAAATCAAAGATAAGAAAGGAATTGAGAACACCGTTGCGGATCACTTGAGCCATCTTGCTGTGGACAAGAAATCTATCCCATTGCGTGAAAGTTTCCCGGATGAGCAACTATTCTCAATTGCCTTTGGAGAACCATGGTATGATGATATTGTGAATTACTTGGTAACTAAAAAAATTCCAAAGAACTTGTCTCGTGCTGAGAGGGACAAACTTAAGAGGTTAGGTAACCGATACATATGGGATGATCCATACTCATGGAAACATGGCAGCGACCAAGTAATAAGAAGGTGCGTTCCCGAATCTGAATTTCACTATATCTTGTCTTTTTGTCACTCTTATGCTTGCGGAGGACATTTTGGAAGTAAAAGAACCGCTCACAAGGTACTTGAAAGCGGTTTCTATTGGCCAACCTTGTTTAAGGATGTGTACACATTTTGTACAACTTGTGATAGGTGCCAAAGAACATGCAATCTAGGTGCCCGAAATCAAATGCCACAAACTTTTATTCAATTTATTGAAGTTTTTGATGTATGGGGTATTGATTTTATGGGTCCTTTTGTCAACTCTCATGGGAATTTTTACATCTTACTTGTTGTTGATTATGTATCTAAATGGGTGGAAGCTAAGGCCACCCCAACTAATGATTCCAAGGTTGTTTCAGATTTTGTGCAAGCTAATATTTTTGCAAGGTTTGGAATTCCAAGAGCCATAATTAGCGATGGGGGTTCTCACTTCAAAAACAAGATTTTGCAAAGCTTGTTGAAAAAGTACAATGTGTCACACAAGATTGCAACACCTTATCATCCCCAAACTAATGGACAAGCCGAGGTTTCTAACCGGGAGGTGAAATCCATACTAGAGAAGACGGTGAATCCAACAAGGAAAGATTGGAGCATGCGGCTTAATGATGCTTTGTGGGATTATAGAACCGCATACAAGACACCTATTAGGATGTCTCCCTTTAGGCTTGTGTATGGTAAACCTTGTCACTTACCCGTGGAGATTGACCATAAGGAATTTTGGGAGATTAAACAATGCAATATGGAGATGGATGGGGATGGAAATCAAAGGAAGTTACAAATCCAAGAGCTAGAGGAGCTTCGCAATGATGCATTTGAAAGCTCACGCATTTACAAGGAGAAAACGAAGGCCTTTCATGATACTATGATTTCTAGAAAACAATTTTGTGTTGGGCAGAAAGTGATTTTGTTTAATTCTCGCTTGCATTTATTTCCGGGTAAATTAAGGTCCCATTGGATTGGACCTTTTATTGTTACTAATGTGTTTTCTCATGGTGCAGTAGAAATTCGTAGCATAGCTACAGGAAAGGAACTTAAAGTTAATGGGCACCGGTTGAAACCATATTATGAGAATTTCACTTCCGAAGTGGTGGAAGGAGCTAATTTTGTGGATGCACTCCCTCTGGAGGAGTCATAGAAAGCAAGGAGATAGTCAGGCTGACGACTTTAAACCAAACGCTAAATGGGAGGCAACCCATAGGATGAGTATCTCTTGTCTTATTTTCATTTCATTTTCTTGTCTTGTTTTTTAGTTTTTTCTTATCTTGTATTTTATTTTTCTGATTTCTTGTCATTTTTCATGCATAGTTTCCAACCTTGACTTACTTTGGATGACTCAATTTACATTGAGGACAATGTAAAGTTTAAGTGTGGGGGAGTGGTTAAGCATTTGCATTGTAAATTTTTCAAAATTTTCAACTTTTGTGCAAATTAGTGAATGAAAACTCCAACTTGTGGTTAGTTTAGAGCCAATGGAAGAAGAAATATCTATAATGAAGTTTCAAGCAACAAGAATTAGAGTAAAGAGTTACATTGTTAAGATTATACGAAGTTCAAGAGTTATCATCAAGAGTTGAAGACCGAAGACGTTTCTATGGATGCTGTGAGAGTGGTGCTAACTGAACGCCGAACGGATAACAAGGTAAGTAAGCATATTCCCACCTTCGTTAAGTGGTTGATTTCCTTTCTTAGAGATCGTCAAAAAAAAAAGGTTTTCAAAATGAATAAAAGATGTGGGTTTTCAAAACAATTCGAAGGGTTTGCTTTCCTACTATTCAAGGTGTCACAAGATTCTCTCTTCATTCCTACCTGGACACATGTGTGACCCATAAAGAGCTGTTTATTATTGAAAGCAATTTCATAAAACCTTTTATTGTGAGGCGGAGTCAATACTTTTGATCACTCCGAACCCAAATTTCTTTCGATAAGGGATGGTTATTTCTCTCTTAACTTTTAAGGATGAGATTGTGTTCATTTACGTGTCTAACTTCTTATGAATAGTGTTCAGAATATTTATGTCTTCTTAACGCGTTGGATACTATCTTTTCGAAGAACTTGTAAGTTGGAAATGTAGGTTTTGTGGGTATTTCTCTAGTAAACGCTCACAAGAGTTGTTAGTAAACTTTAGATTAAGTTTTGTTTGATTTGCTCGAGGACTAGCAAAGTCTAAGTGTGGGGGAATTTGATAGGTGTTGTAAAACACCTAATTTTATATCTAGTATTTATGTTTTCTTTGCTATTATCATTGGGAATTGCATCTCTTATGTTTGCTTTTGAGTTTAACAGGTGTAATGGAGTCATTATGAGCAAAAGAATTAGAAAACGGCCATTTGGAGCGTAAAAGGCAAAGAGGCCAATTCATATGGGAGTTGTATTTGGAGCGGGCTGAGGAGCAAGAATGAGCAGCTTAATCTAGAGAAGCAACGGACTGGCTTTTGGTGGACAATATTTATTTATGGAGTGCCTTGGGTGTGTACCCATTATCTACTTCAACAAAGTGGATGTATCCACTTTCCTACAACAACCCTAAAATTTAGAGAAGGATTCTTCATTTTTCATCATTACCTGGACCTAAAATTTAGAGAAATATCTTCTCAATCATTATGTGCGGTTGTGCTTTCTAGGGGATCTGTGTATCGAAACAATGGTGAATTAGGGATTTTAGACTGATATACAAGAAATTGATAATAAAATTATTGGGTTTCTGTAATTGTGGCTGATTTGAGGAAGGTACAGAAACTAGGGTTTCTGTTGTGTTGGAAGAAGGAGATGGTGATGAGATGGAGTAGAGAATGGGTTTATTTCTGCGATTCAGAAGAAGCTGAGCATTTACTAAAGAGAATGGTGATTTGGGTTATCTTCAAAGATGAATTTACAGAAGAAGGAGGTTAGGGTATTGTTGTGTGAATTTCAGTAGTGAAGAAGAAGACCCTGGTGGGTTGTTGGTTGCTGTGAAGGACATGGATCCGAAGAAAAGAGATGATGAACTGTGTTGTTGAGAAAATCAGGAGATGAATTGGAAATTAGGGTTCTGAGAATGAGGTTTCTGGAGAAGATTTCGTTGTTGTTCATTTCAGTGATGTTGGTGATGGAATTCAGGGTTCAGTTGTGTTAAGAATGGTTATGAAATTGGAGATTATGGTTGAATGACAGAACTAAATGATGAGGCAGTGAAATTGGATGATCTGGTGAAGTTGTGCAGAATCTGGTGCTGAATTGAGTGCAATGTTATGTTGTACTTTGAACTTGGTGGTGGATTAATGGCTGAGTTCTTGTGGTGTTGTTGTGGCATGTGGAAGGACTAATTGGTGGATTTCAGGGGTGTTGAAGCTACAGTTCAAGCTGGTTATGGAGTTGTAGGTTATGATTGAGGTGGTGATTGAATTCTTGTATGCTTGAGACTGGGGTTGTGCTCAATTTGAAATTGCAGCTTTTACAGGTAAGGGTTAGTTATTCCATGGATTGTGCATGATGCTGTGATGTTTCAATGGGTTGATTGAAGGTACAGTAAGGCACTGGCAGGGAGAATAGCTTGTGAACCTAGATGTATGTTTAGAAAATGGGTTGAACTGACGCATGTGAAGTAAGTTGTTGGTGCAGCTGCAATTTTGTAGTCGTCTAAGAGGAGAGGGAGCTACTGAGTATATGTAGTTCAAGTTACTATTTCGGGTGGTATATATAAGTAATTACAAGGGTATCAGGTGGTGGATTATGGAGCTGGTGTTGTAATGAAGGTGATGTTCATGTGATACTGCAGTTATATATGAGCAGTTGAAGGCAAGTTAGAATGGGGTTGTTGTGAGATGCTGCAATGGAGTTGCAGGTGTTGGCGCAACTACAGATGGCAATGAAATTGCTATGCTATGAAGTATTAAGCACTGATGGTTTTGTTATTACAGAATATGGAGGTGATGAGCACTAAGTTGAGCAAGGGTTGTAGGTGCAAGTGCAATGGATGATGCAGGTGGAATGGATGGGTATTGCAAGTTATGGAGCTGTGATGCATCAAGATGGCGCATGACTGAAGTATGGCATGTGCAAGCTGCAATTGGGCTAGGCCAAGTCACTCAGATGAGTCAGTTAGATGACTTTCACCTGACTTAGATGACTCGGTCTGAGTTTGACCGTGCTAACTCAACTGACTCGGTTGACCAGACCGACTTGACTCGTTGACCGGTGACCGAGCGGACTTTGCCGGTCACCTAAAATACTCACAAGTGCCGGATTCCGGCCAAGTTCCGGTGGAAAATTCAGTTTTCCGGTGACACTTTTTGGGACAGATTTTTACTTGGGTTTTTTCACACTTTTGGGCTTGGTGGAATTTTACTATTGGAGCATTTGGACCTTGGGATTTGAAGACCTAATTTTATGGAGACACGGACATCATGGAAACATGTGCATGCCTCCATGACCGGCTAGGTTTCTTCTAGGGCTTGCACGAAGCTGGTCCACATGTTTTCATAATTCTGACCTAATTTGCTCAATCGCTCATACTGGGCCCAAGACTCTCTTTTACCGTCCCTCTTGAATTCTTCCTGAGTTTTACTTTCTAGCTATTTTTATCACCCGAATGAGCTCGAAACCTAAATATTCCTGCGTTAGGATATTGGAAATGCTTTTGCGTATCGAATAGAGGGGCGGACAATCGAAATCCGAGTCCGTATGAGAATTCTACATCGATTCTAGTAAAGGACGCTAATCAGGGATTCAACCAAACTGGAGAATCCTCCAAATGACCAACACTTGGTCAAGTGACAAACAGGAGCCGGTCCCATGCTCTCTTTGTCGGTCTTATCTCTCATAACTAGGTTTTACACCTAATGCTGAACCCAGCAATATTTTCAGTAGATGGTGAACTCCCCATTTAAATCATCACTTTTCACCAACTCTCAAACTGAGAACCCTGGTGCATGATTACTTGAGCGCTGGGCATCACATGGACGTTCCTCATCCCATGTGGTCAGTCCCTCCATCACTCATAATCAATTTTCGGCAATTCTCCAATGGACGGAGGATTGTCCAAAATTAGGGTTTCGAATGAACGCTTTGTGAAACCATCATTCTGAGAAATTTCGAACACTAATAAATTTACGTTGATTCATCAATCAACATATAAAATTAATTAAACAATATTTGGTAATCTACCAATATTTTAATTAATATTTTACTGGGTCACATCACTAGTAAATAATTCGCTAAATCGAGCAATACTTGCTCAATCGCCTGAATATTAGCCAATATTCGACAATTCTCCATATTCGATAATTCTCCTGTATTTGGTGAATTGAGCAATACTTGCTCAGTTGCCTATCAAATCCTTATATTTGGTGAATTGAGCAATACTTGCTCAGTTTCCCATTAAAATCCCATAATTCGGTGAATTGAGCAATACTTGCTCAGTTGCTCATTGAATTCTTATAATTTGCGGCAATACTTGCTCAACCACTCAACTAGTCAGTAACTTGTCATACTGACATCTCTCAGAGAACTACATGTTTGACCCATGAATTGCTGAGCATTCACCATTCATGCTTGATTCACCAAACTTAGACTCAGTGTCTAATCAGTCAACAATTGACTAACCTAAACACGTCTGTCCCCGCAGACTCCACGATTCGTGAAACATCAATCACGTCACAAATGGGGGGATATCACTTAGGGTTTTGGTCTGGCGGTCTACGGCACGTGGATTCATCCCACGACGAGAAATGTGTGTAAGTCATGTCAAAGGTTGAAGGAGTTAGAAAAGTAGTGGGTGCAAGATCAGTCAAGTCTCCACACGATGTGGAACTGACTTTACCACGATCTCCCACTTTCCCACTCTTCCACTCAAGAAACCGTCACACTTACAGGGGTCAGTGGTGTTACTACTCTAACCGTATAAATAAGTCTCTGAATCCATGATTGAAGGACAAGCTTTCTCAACATTCGAACACTCGAATACACGTCCAACACTGAATTTCTCGAGTAACTACCCTCAAGAATTCATCAATCACTCAGAACTCAACAATTCATCAATACTGCAGAAACCTTCAACACACCCATAATCCTCGATCATCACTGATACCACATAAATCTCAGCTTCCCTCCTACAGATCAACCCATCTCCCTCTTTGCGACCGAATTGATTCTAGAACGGCCATTGTCTTCGTTTAGGCCAGGGTCATACAGATTGATTTCCCGAATCTAAGCACCCCCTTTGCAGCGGTGCATCTGTGTGAGGATTAACATCTTGTCCGGCTGAGGAGTCTCGACAACTCTCCCGACTCTCCACTTTCCAAAAAAACCGGCGGCACGTTTTCCCCCATCCACATGGGGTTGTGCTCAATTTTAAATTGCAGCTTTTACAGGCAAGGGTCAGTTATTCCATGGATTGTGCATGATGCTGTGATACTGCTATGAGTTGATTGAAGGTGCAGTAAGGCACTGGCAGGGAGAATAGCTTGTGAACCTAGATGCATGTTTAGAAAATGGGTTGAACTGAAGCATGGGAAGTGAGCTGTTGGTGCAGCTTCAATTTTGTTGTCGTCTAAGAGGAGAGGGAGCTACTGATTATGTGCAGTTCAAATTATTGTTTCAGGTGGTATATGTAAGTAATTACAAGGGTATTAGGTGGTGGATTATGGATCTGGTGCTGTAATGAAGGTGATGTTCATGTGATACTGCATTTACATATGAGCAGTTGAAGGAAAGTTAGAATGGGGTTGTTGTGAGATGCTGCAATGGAGTTGCAGGTTTTGGCGCAACTACAGATGGCAATGAAATTGCTATGCTGTGAAGTATTAAGCACTTATGGTTTTGTTATTACAGAATATGGAGGTGATGAGAACTAAGCTGAGCATGGGTTGTAGGTGCAAGTGCAGTGGATGATGCAGGTGGAATGGATGGGTATTGCAAGTTATGGAGCTATGATGCATCAAGATGGCGCATGACTGAAGTATGGCATGTACAAGCTGCAATTGGCCTAGGACAAGTCACTCAGATGTGTCAGTTAGCTTACTTTCACCTGACTTAGATGACTCGGTCTGAGTTTGACCGAGCTAACTCAACTGACTCGGTTGACCAGACCGACTTGACTCGTTGACCGGTGACCGGGCGGACTTTTCCGGTCACCTAAAATACTCACCAGTGTCGGATTCCGGCCAAGTTCCGGTGGAAAACACAGTTTTCTGGTGACACTTTTTGGGACAAATTTGTACTTGGTTTTGGGCTTGGTGGAATTTTACTATTGGAGCATTTGCACCTTGGGCTTTGAAGACCTAATTTTGGAAAGTTCAAAATCTATAAAAGGAAAAGTTTTTATTCTTTTTAGGGAGATGATTCTACTGGAGTTTTGGAGGAGATCAGCGACTAGGGTTTGCTTTCGTTTATTTTTCATCTTCTTCATTTCATTTTTATTATTGATTATGAATATGAATATGATTAACCCAAAAGCTATGAGTAGCTAAACACTTTTTATTGGTTATGATGTAATAAGTGGATTTCACAAATAAGATTTGATTCAATGTATTAGTTTTGTCTCAACTTTATTGTTTATGATTCATTGTTTATATTGTTATATGATTTGATTGTTTATTTGTTTGAGTCCGGAATCAATCCGATTTTCTTTCATTTCTAGAGCTAAATTAGGGTTTTCAATATGAAAACGTTGTTTATCCCTGATTCTAAGTAGCATAATTGTGGGTAGTGCTTGTAGTGATATATCCTACTAGTCACAAATGAATCATAACCTTGGTTAAATTGAATTAGTGCTTTTACACATTTTGATTGCCTTGATTAGTCTTATTCCATAGAACTTATTGCTTTTAGGGAGTTAAACTTAATTGTTCTTTTACACTTTAGGTTGCTTTCTAGGAATAATTCACATATGCATCTTTTAATGTGGTTGTGATGAAATCAGGGAATTAGCAGAATATTCTTGCGATCAAGGTATCCTAGGACTTTTAGTAAATGAGAGATTAAAATTTCAATTCTAGTCATTGATGAAAATATATGTTTGTGAATCAATCTATCCCGTGACCAATATTTTCTCCTTATTGATTATTTTAATACTTTATTGCTTTCAATTTATTTCTATTTCTTTGAAATATCAAAACCCCCCCATTGGTTACTAAGAAACTGAAATTTGCATAACAACAAAAGCCTCTCTGTGGATACGAACTCGTTCTTATCGCATACTACTTTTATTTTAGTTAAGTAAGAAAGTGAAATTACTTTTGCTCGGCTAAGAACCGACCAAAAGGGAAAATCCGTTTAAAGAGTGATGAGTGCAAAAAACCTATTCACATTATTTATTCAAAGCAGTTCAATAAAATACACAAGATTCACCCAAATTGGTGTGTGCAACAACAATCCCAAATATTCTATGAATTTTACTAGAAATATTAATTAATGCATAATTCGCCTAGTATTTTCCGTGCTATGTTCTCAGCCGAACTCTCATTATTGACTTGACATGACGACTGAGTGTTCACTCTCAACAGAGTATCATGAATCTTCGTGCCAATATTGAGACATGCAAAAGTACCCACACAGGCTATATCACTCTCTGACAAAGAGAGTCCCGCATCGACGCGCTTTGGTTAGCCCGATCGAGCATCCATAATTTCCTTAAGGAAAATCCAGACTGTCCATGTCAGTCTCAGAAACGATCATGGCCACACAAGTTGGCCGCACAATTTAACAAGCCTAGCCAAATCCTAGCAGAATAGGCGATTGTCGTGATGACCACCGGCGGTCCCACTTATGCCCTAGCCAGTCGGGCATCACACGAACATCTCCTAACACCGTCAAATGCTAACCCTAAGTAGGGTGGCCGTGCTTCTTTGTAAAGATTCGATCGAACATAGACTGATCAGGGAAGTCTTAAAATGATCACGACCGTCCAACTTCACCAGCCTGGTTGGACGGATTAGATCATTCCATGAATGATTAGGAAAGCGCTAATGCACACATTGGCGGGCCCACTCTCCCCATACCTGATCGGTTTGCTCATGGAATGGTCATGGAGCAATGAACGATTTCTCAAAACATGGTGGGCGTGATGCTTTCGAAGGTCGTGGAATTCCACTAGTGTCTTAAATCGATCACGACCATCCAACTTAGACAGCCTATTTGGATGGCTTAGATCGTATTTGGGACCATCAGGAAGATACGCATGTGTTCATCACTGGCCCAACATGGGCCCCACGTGATCGGTCTCTCCAAAGGAGGATCACGATGTGCCAAACCGTTTTTCCAAAGTCACGTACGCGTGACCGATTCAAAACCATAATTAGGGTTTGTGGCAATGCACATCTGTCGTAGTTCGATCGTGACGATCTATCTTCACCAACCTAAACGGAGGGTGTAGATATAGACTCAATAGGTCCCAAGGATGTCAACATGATCACCATAGGACAACCTTTGCGTGTGACCGGCCGACCTATGCAGACTAGTGCCCGGCTACTCGAATTGAACGCCCAAAGGTGGCATGCCACACGGCTTTCAAATCCTTTGCGGCAATTTATTTCTGCCGCAAATCGATCACGACTCGTCATCTTTGTTGGTCAAATTGAGTGTCCTAAATCGAATCTTTATGGGACCGAGAGGTGTAGGCATGCACGCCGGAAGAGCGTCTCCACGCATGCCTGGCCGGTCCCACCAAAATTAGCGCCCATGCTTGGATTCGATCAAGCCAAAGAGTGGATGCTTGCGTACCTCTAAAAACCCTAAAATTCCATCAATGGCAGCAAGCATGCGCCATAAATCATCTCGTCCGTCCAACTTTTCCAGCTTGGACGGATGGTTTGGATTAGGAGTTAGGCGATCAATGAAATGCCTCAATGATCACCGTCTGCCACTCTATCACAAAGAGTGATCGACCAGATGGTGTCCCGCCTACGCGGCCTCCAAACGATCACTTGAAGATGGTTGAACGTGCTGTCATTTTAGGATGCTTAATCCGCGACTTGCTTGATCAAGCTTTAAAACAACGATGCTTTATGCATATCGATTTTTTTGAGTTGCTTGATTTAAAACGATGCATTACATGCATCGAGTATACACGATATTTCACAAATATCAACTCCTTAAAGAACTTAGTTATTTAACCTAATAGCACCATATGCTATTTCCTGCAGAGTGTCCCACGAATCGACCCACCCATTCGAGAAATCAAACATGTCACAAACTGGGGGATACTTAATGGGGCATTAGTCTGGAGGTTTACAGCGTGTGGTGTGCAATGCGCCCATTACGAGAACGTGTTAGGAAGCATGGACGGTTAACGATGATGAAGAAAGTGGGAAAAGACATGATCGTGTGACAATCACCTACACGACCCCACTACTCCATCACTTAACTTCCTCCACTTCCTATGAGATGAGGATTGCGCTCAAGTCATGTATAAATAGGTTCTTCATCCTATCTTCAAACAACACAGAAAAAATTACAAGTTGTCATAATATACAGAAAACACCCAGAACTGATAGCTTACATTATGCAAGCCAGTTCAACATTATGATATAAGTCATAAACATTAAACACCTTCATAATCTCAACACCTTCTTCGCTTCCCTCCCTAAGATCAACCCCATCTTCTTCACTTTGTGACCGAAGCAAGTCTGGAATGACCATTTATTGGTTTAGGTTAGAATTGTATAAATTGATCTCTCGAATCAAAAGCACTCCCTTGCAGTGCATTTGTTTAGGGTTTAGATTCATTTCTCATCCACACACACACACCCAAATTTACCAAAACTAGTAGAAACAGTTTTCACCCATAAACACCTTCAGACTGACCTGGATGCCCATATCATTTAGGCGGGTTCCTTTATCATTTTATCTTTGTCCTTATCATCCAAAACGTGTCGAGAGAAAATTATTTCTCTTATCTTCTTCTCTTTCTTTCTACTTCTTCTTCTTCTTCTCAGTTCCTCTTCTCATTCTCTTTGTCGATATCAGAGTTATTTTAGTGCGAGAGGTTCATAGATAGTTAGTTAGCTTGACGAATCGAATAGAATGAAGTTAGAACTGAAGATATTTTAGCTCTAGGATAAGAAGAGGATGATGTAGATGTTTAATTGAGGTTAAGGTTTCTGGAATTATGGTTCTTGTAGAACTGAAGATGATAAAGTGACGTTCTGGGATGAAGAATCGAGGGGTTGTTATTGGTTTGACTAGGCGGTGCTTTTCTAATGATGAATCGATCGGAAAAAGGTAAATCAGATATTTATTTAGGGTTTCTTTAATTAACTCTGTTTGTGTGAAATTTACTTATAGTATGATCGATTAATGGTGGGTTTGTCCTTAATTGAAGTATATATATATCGATATATTAGGTTTAATTTTAGTTTTTATAGGAAGTTGAAATGAAGTTAGGGTTCATCCAAAATTAGGGATTAGTTGATATGGGTTTGGCTTTATGGTGAACTTTGTTGTAACTGTTGGTACTAAATGAACATGATTGAAAGAAGAGCTTGAATTAGGCCATTAAAAGAATGGGGTTAGTTGTGGATGTGATAGTTAGATGGTAATATTATTGAGTCTGGAATGAACGTAGATAGGTGTATCTTTAGGAGATGCAACTACATATTATGTGAAGCTACTACTGTAGCCATTGGAACTGCTAAGTGAGTAATCTAGTAATGGAGTCTGGTATGAAGATGAAGTGGATTAAATGATGATGGTGGCCTGTTTTTGAATTGGTGATGCTTATGAAGTTCAGAGTTTAGTTGATATGGAATTAGATGAATGATAGACAGGGAAGAATCTCTTGATAGGTATATGCGGTAGTGTTATTGAATTGGTAGGGGATATGAAGCACTGATATAGAAAACGATTGGAGTTCGAGCTTGCTATGATCGACACGGAGAATATGTTCTTAGATTAATGAGTTAGGGGAAATATATGAGTTATTGTTCTTAAGTTATTATCGAAGTATATCAAGAACTTGATTGAATAGATGGAGGGGTTTATGATGCTACTGTGTGTATGGGTGGTGATACTAATCTGGAGATAGTTTTAGTGAGAAGACGGAGGTTATGAATACAAGCAAGGGTGGATATATTGCAGTGATGATATTGAGTTTGATTGGTAGTACGTTGAGGGATGTGAGCTGATCTTGGTAGTGGTGTAGTATTGATAATGAAGAATATGTTGAATTTGAACTGAGAAGTAGGTTGGAAATTAGATTAGTGGATTAGTGTTATTGCAATTGTGTTTTGGTTTGTTTTATGTGCTGTTGTTGTACCATGATGGTGCAAAATGTCCTTTTTGGTTGTGCAAAGGCTTTGTCATATGCAATGGCCTGTTAGTCAGACCTGTTAGTCAGACCAGTCAGCTCAGCTGACTTAGTGTATCAGACTGAGTTGAATCGGTTAGACTCAGAGCAGACTTAGTGGTACGAGTTGGACCTTTCCCAGTTGACTTTGGACTTAATCTTGACCCTTTGACTAAGACTTGACTTTGATTCGATGTTGACCGTTAATTGATTCTCCTTGACCTGAAGTTGACTGTTAGTGACCGTTAGTTGATCCAAACCTTGTGTAATGGGTTTGGGCTTATGGATAGTTTTCCTATCTTGATGACTTGTACCCCTTATTGTCCGAATTGACCTTCGGTTCCTTCTACAAAGTTGTAGATATTCATAAGACTTATCAAATGGATTATAGAACCTACCTAATTGAATTGTAAACCTTAGATGTGCTAAGGATAGGTAATGAAAAGATGTAGAACCATAAATGGGATTAAAACCATTTGATAGTTCACTTAGTCTATAATCATATAATTATATAAGATTATGTTATGAGCCTTGTATGAGCCTTTTATCTAATTCCTTAGAGTGCTTGTGTGATTAATAGTTACTCATTTAATAACAACGATCGATTCAAAGGACGGACCAGTGGATCGTGGATCTTGAGGTAAGCATGGCTTGTCATCAATCCAGGTGGGAACTCTGTAACCTTCTTGTAATCATTAATCTTTCTTTTATCTGCTAGCATGATGAGTCTTTACTATTTGAGTGCATGATAGCGTATAATGTGATGTTCTATTTCCTGTATCTTGAGTATGATGTATATGTTTGCTGATATGTTTGCTTCAATGTATTGTTTGTGATATGCATTGTGAGATTTCCCTGCAAGGAGTGTCTGTGTTTCCCCACGTCTCCTAGCTAAGTTAAGTAAGGCGGTAATTCATCCGTCGACAATATTACTTAGTAGGGCGGTAATTCATTCATCTGAATATTATTATAACTATTTCATTAGTAGGGCGGTAAGTCATCCGTATGAATATTATTGCTTATTAAGATAGTAGGGCGGTAACTCATCCGTTATGATATTATATATACTATTTTATTTAAGGTAAATCACTCGTTTGCATATTATACTTGTTTGTCTAACTTTATGATCTTGATGGTAATATTCTGAATCATGATTTGGTTCATCACTTCATGTGGACGATGTTATCATTATTGATTAGGGTTGTTCTTGAGTCGTCTTCTCCAATGAGTTTGGCGAGGTTAGGATAACACTTGCTTCTTGATGCATAATTTGTTGAATGCTTTAATTCGTTATCGTTCTTTAAATAACTGTTATATATTATTTTAGAATTGTGAGGCATGTTAGTGATTACTTGAGAGTTATATATTTCCACTGGGCACCCCATTGGGATGATGTGATCACTTGTTCCCACTTCAGTTTTCAGTAATCAGAAGGAATGGAGCGCATGAAGATATCTGTTTCGTAGCTTAGAGATTTATCGAATCTAGTGTTGTTGTGAATCTATTATATGAATTCTTTCTTTATTTTGTAAACAAAACAATGATATAATCTTAACACTCGAAAGACTTTCATTTATAGAATATCAGAGAGTTTGGGTTTTGTTATTAGCACTTTATGTAATTATGATTCTTAAAATCGGTAATCTAGTTTTGATGTTTCAATTAGATTGTAATCTTATCAGTTAAGCAGGTTTAGTGTTTGGGGTGTCACATATCTGCAGTAAAAGCTTTGATACAAAAGAAGGGACAACATATGCAGGCTCTTTTTTCATCTCCATTTTGGCCCTTTTTCAAACATTTCTATAAAAATCTATTGAAAGAAAACGAGTTAAATAAAAAGACAAAATCCGTCAAGATGATCAACAGGAAAAGGTGCAGAATGTGAGACCAAAGCTGGCCTATAATATCCTCCTTGACAAAAGAGAATAATACTCACATATCGTGCCTAAAAAAACAATTCTTTTGGCAGATTCAGATTTTGTTGACATTTAAACTACTCGTAAAATGGTTATCGACTAATTTTAATGGTGACATATAACAGTTTCCGTAAAAAAAAAGATTTAATTGATTTCATTTTCTAGTCCATTATAGCTTATGTCTACAGAATATGATGTCTAATTTTGTTGGAAACATTGGTTGTCACTTAAAAAAACCGGGACAAATTTTCACTAATTCACTATGTTGTAACACTTGATAAGCATGTAAGAAGATCTTAAAAATTCATAAATAGGGTATCAAATATCTGCGGCACCAAGAAAACATAAGTTAGTAATTTTATTTTAGCAAACAATAGACAATATTATCTTTTATGTTGTCAAGATGCGAAAGAAAAATAACAGTAAAAAATGATGAAACCAAAAAAGGTTTCAGCAAAAATGTGATGAATCCAAAAAGGGTTCCAACAAAAATATGATGAAACCTATTTTGGTTCCAACAGATTGTAAAATATCGCAAGCTATGCCAAACTTAATCTAAAAATGAAACAAACATGACACACCAGCAACAAATTAACATGTTTAACTGTAAAAAGAATAAAAAATATAATAAATGAAAACAAACATCAAAATGAAATCTGAAAAGTAGATTAAATACATATCATACGTAGTCTAAACTAAATCGAAACTGAAATTCGAAAAAATTGTAGTCGAAATGGCTTCACATCTGTCGAGCATGGCATGTCCTTCGGTTATGGGTAGTCAAAACATGGAAGCTACCACAAGTTCCCATTTTGTTCTTGGGAAGTGAACATGTATTAGAAATTCTCTTCTTCTTACTTGAAATACCTGGTTGTGGCAGAGTATCGGGACTAATAACAAGGGATTTTTGGAAACACAATAGCTGGCCTTTCAACTGTGGGAACTAGATTAGTTGCTCTTGAATATGCTTCTCGGTAGAACTTCACCGTAAAGTAATATTCAACATAATTATAGGAATCTTGTCCTTTCAACACGATACAACGGATAGCATAAGCTAAAAGATAATTTTTTGCAACATGAATACAAAAAGAACATGAAAAAAAGGTTTTAGCATAAAATACAATGAAACTAGAAAAAAATGTTACAACAATACCAGGAAAAAAACAGACCAACAAGAAAAAGGGTTTCACCAAAAAAAAGTGATGAAACCAACAAAAAAAAAATGATGAACCAAACACAAATTAAATGACTAATTTTCACAAGATTTCTTAATACCCGATTAGTCAATATGATTTCTCAAAACAACTAAAGATTGAATAATACTGAAATTTTAACCTATAATGAAAGATTGAGAAAAGATAAATCTAACAAGACGATAATTACAATTAAAATTAAACAAAACTGAGATTTGGGGATGAAGATATCCAATCACAACGATGATGAATTTGCGTAGGAATTATTACTTACAGGTATCATGATTAATAATCCGTTAAATTGTTATTGTTTCACTAACGATCATCACATCATCATCGAATATCAACTTTTTAATCTTCTATTTCAAACAATTTCAAACCCTAGATTCTACGCAACAACTAAAATGAAGAAGGAAAAGGATGTGCTGGTGGCGGTGGAGGAAGAAGATAATGCGACGGTGTTGGTGGAGGATCAGGAAATGATTGAGGTTTTGGTGGTGGTGCAGGGGTAGTAGGAGGAGGTGGTGTTGATTGTAGAGGGAGAGGAGGAAGCGACGGAAAAAAGAATGAATGAAATAAGATACAAAAAAAAAAAAAAAAGGTATGGGATGGGATGGGATGGCAGTTATGGATTTTTTAATAATGAAAATGATCTAATTTAAATTTTATTAAAAATATAGGTTTTTTGTATCATTTTTATTGAAAATGGAGTTTTTATAAATCCCAACATATGACTGGAGTTTTTGTAACTCAAAAGTATCTCCTTGGTATTTTAGATCTTAATATATACATATATCAAGAGTATTAAGCATGGTTTGGCTAATTTTGCCTTTGTAAGTGGCGGTTCAAATTTGTCCTCACATGAGATAAATCTAGGGAAGTAATCGTTTGTCACAAGTGATGGTCGTGATTGGGATTATAAATGCATCTAACGGTCAAAATTTATCATGTCATTAGGGTTCCATAATTCTTCATAATAAATACTCTATTAATTTGCCATGATAATATTTTATTGAATGTCAAATTAAAATTAATAATAATATATAAATTATTCTACTAATGATTATAATAAATATATATTTATCATCTAATACTTAGGATTAGTTTAGTATTGTTGCGAGCTTTACAAAAGTGCTTTTCCGATGTATGTTACCATGCCGAGCTATGTAAAAAAAACAATTGAATGGTTGCCGATATACGTTACTGTGCCGAGCTTTGTAAAAAAACAATTGAATGGTTGGAAATTATAAACTAAAGTTAAAACTATATTAAAAAGCGATCAAATTGTGTCTGGGAAAATATAGGTTCAACTATAGTTAGTGAGAAAATAACAAAAGCGGACATATTTATGAAAATTATTTATTCTATTTATTGTGCTTAAAATGAGTAAATTTTTCTACTATTATATTATATATATGTAATATTAAATTTACTAATTAGTATTATTACTAAAAAGTTGTTTGTGGGAGAAAACTACTTCCGCAGGTTTAGGTAATTTTGGGTGTGTGTGGATGAGAAGTGAATTTAAACCTTCAACAAATGTGCTGCACGATGAGCACTTTTGATTCGAGAGATAATCTGTACAATTCTTGCCTAAACCGAAGACACGGCCGTTCCAGATTTGTTTCGGTCACAAGTGAAGGATGTGAGGTTGATCTCGGGGAGGGAAGCGAAGAAGGTGTTGAGAGTATGAAGGTGAAGGATATTTGATGACTTGTTAACAGAAGGTTGAGCAGGCTAGCAAATGTTGCAGGCAGGCTCTGGGTGTTGAATACGATGGTATTAAAACTTGGTTTTTTCTGTGTTGTTGGATATAGGGAGGATAACCTATTTATACAAGTTGATAAGCCTTCATCACGTCTCTCGTGGGAAAGTGGAGGAAGTGGAGTGATGGAGGAAGTGGAGTTGTGTGTTAGTGTCACACGGTTGCTTGCCCACTTCTCCTATCATCGCGAACCACCCATGTTTCCCTGACACGATCTTGTGATGGCGTGTTGCACGCTGCACGTTGTAAACCGCTAGACCAATACCCCAGTTTGTATCCCCCAGTTGTGACGTGATTAACGTCTCGAGTGATTCGTGGGACCCACATAAGATAGCAAATAGTGCTAGGTAAAATAATCAAGTTATTTGTAGGCGCATATTGTATGCATGCGGTGCATTAAATATGCTTAACATATTTGAAGCCTACACAACCTTGATGAAAAGATTGCAAGTTGAAGTGACTCAAATAGCTATGTTCAGGCGTTGTTCGGAGGTCGCATGAGTGGGACCCACCTTGGCCGGTTATGCCATGGGGAAGTGTGGAGGATGGTGATCACGGTGATACATTGTTTGCCACCTAACTCCCTTCCTAGGCTATTCATCCAAGCATGCGAACTTGGATGGACGAGATTGATGGAGGAATAACCGTTGGATTAGGGTTTGGAAGGCTTGCGAGCTTCCTCCTTCACCCTAACGGTTTTATGCCTTGGGAGGCGTGCATGGAGTGGACGATTGTCCCTGCATGTAGGTGGGACGCTACTCTACACGTCCACGCCAGCTGGAAGTCAATCGAGCAATCTGGGTCGCCCGTTCTAGCCTGCGATGACGGATGGACGAGATTAGAAGGGATCTCGCATGCTGCCTTTGGGCACGAATTTCGAGATAGCTGGTCTGCAACCGACCATGGCCGATTGGCTTGTCGTGTAGCCGTGTAAGTACTGAATATCGCAAGATAATAGTTCACGAGTATCGGGAGAAAAGAGTTATAAAATGTTATGATGATAGAAGAAGCGCAGAGAAGTATGAAGTTTTGCGAGGATGGAGTAATTTTGCGAGTATGAGTTGTGATGCTTCGTAACTCATGTACAGCTGTATAAAGTTTTACTATAAATAGGAGTTCAAATGTAAAATTCGGGAGGTTCTTTTAGTGAGTGTTAGAAAATATTTTAGGAAAGAGAATAGAGAAAGTTGTAACTATTCTAATTCCATTTAAATACTTCTTTGTGATCAATTGAGAACATTAATAAGAAAATTGTTATTCATCATCAAGAACTTCTTGAGTTTTTATGAATTCTATTGAGGGTGTAGTTGTAGGTTATTCTGCAACTACATAATTGGCGCTAGAAACAGGGAGAGAAAGAATTCATGTACCAGAAAAATGACAAGAAGAAGAAACACATCAGAACCATTAACTGAAGTAAGGATAAGTGTAAGATTAGCAGGAGGAGAAGCAAATATAACAGGAGAACCTAGTAGAAGAAGGAGTAATCGAAGAAATCAAGCTCAACAAGTAGAAGATCATGATCAAGTAAGTATACACACTTGGAGAACTAATACACCAGAAGAAGAAGATAGAGAACCACAAATCAGAGAAAATGGAAGGTTGATGGGAGGAACAATTCTTGAAAGAGAAAGGGAGATGCTAGAAACATTGAGACAAGGAATCCAAAAAGAACGAATGATCGAAGCTGAAGAACGTGCCAAACTGACAAGACAAAATCAAGAATTGAGAATGGAAAATGAGATGTTACAAAGGAGGAAATCTCAAAGTGTTGCAAGATCAAATGTTAGAATAGAAAGAGAAGGACAAAATTCACCGATAATCAATAATAAAAATGATATGCAAGAACAAACGCAGAATCAAGGTGATAGAAATCAAGAAAATCATTTCATTTTAATACCAAACCGCGAACAAAATATGAAGAATTTACGAACAAGACCAAATCATAAAGAAAACAATCAGAATCGAGAGGAAGAACATCAACTTATGGAAGAAACTGAGAGACAACAAGCAATACATCAAAATAATCACGAGAATGGAGTAAGAAGACATGAAGAAGTTCGTAACAAACAAAATGTTGAATATGAAAGAATTAAGAGAAGAATTATAAATAAACAAATAGAAGTGGAAAGGAATGAACCAAATTCTCGAATCAGAGTACAAGTAAATCAAGAAGAAGGAGAAATGAAGAAGAAGAAATTCCTGATATTCGCATGAGAAGAATGAGAAGAATAGAAAGGGAAGAACAAGAATTCCAAGATGCTTTACAACTGAACAATTATGATAATTTGGAAAGAAGATATTTGCATAATTATGCGAATGAAAACATTAATGAAGAATATGATAGAATGCGAAGGATCGCAGGGGAGGAAGCGCAAGAACGTAGAAGAAGAGAAGCTGCATTAAAAAGACCAATGGATGAGAATTCTGAGGCAAATGCACGAATCTTTCGAGAATTAGCAGAAATGAGAGGGATGATAAACAATAGAAGAGGAGGAGATAGGAGGCAATTAGATGAAGCAATAGAAGAAGCTGTGAGGACTCCATTTGCTAGAGAAGTACAGATGGGAGGAATTCCACCAAAATGTAACTTTCCCACACTTACCAGTATTTTTGATGGGACTTCATGTGCTATTCAGCACATTAAAGCATACATAAGATGCATGTTACAATGGGAGAATCATGATGCTGTGTTATGCAAGTACTTCGCATGAAGTTTAACATGGGAAGCTCTAAAGTGGTTCGAAGGACTCCCTAAGAACACTATTACGTCATTTAATCATTTGCAAGCAGTTTTTCTTGGAGCATATATCAAAAATCACTCTTCACGGCTTGGTATTGAAGATGTATTTGGTTTAAAACAAAGAGTGGGTGAAAGTTTGAAGCATTTGGTAAGACGATGGAAGACTATGTGCAGTGATATGGCAGGGCGTGTAGATGAGAGATACTTGATTCTCGTCTTCATAAATGCGATGTTCGCAATGAACAATTATATGTTCAAATCTTCAGAAGAAAGAATTCCATAATGATGACAGAATTACGAGAATTGCAAGAAGAATACATTACACTAGAAGAAAAGCAAAACAATATGGAGTCATATCCAGTAACAAACACTAACAATCAAGAGGGAGGAGCAAATTTACTTCCCAAAATAATCAATGTAGTAGCAGTACTTCGCAAACATCCTCACAAACTTCTTCGCAAATTTCAGAAGAGAAGAAAATCAATGATAGCCAGCCAAAGATGGTAGCAATGGGCAGTAGAGATCAAGAAGAATATGATAGAGAGAAGAATTTCTATAATCGGACAGGAAATAACCAAATTCCAAGATTAGATCAACAACAAGAAAATTATGGTGGACAAAGGCAAAATTATTTTGGACAAGGAAACCAGAGACAAAATTATAACAACGGTCAAGGAGGTCAAAGAATGGTAAGGGAAGAGATAAAATTGCCACCTTTGAATACAAGTATAGAAAAGATATGGCAAGCAATTATCCTGGTAGAGAATGTGTCAACTCCATGGAATATGGGAAAGGAACCACCAATGGGTCCAAGAAGTCATGAATTTTGTTCATATCATCATTTTCATGGACATTCTACAAATAATTGCCATAATATCAAGAGGATAATTTTGCGAATGATTGATCAAGGAAAACTAAATCAATTTTTACTTAAGCAGACACAGTCGCAACAATTACCACAGGCTCCAGCCATAACTCGCAGGGAGAACACAACAAAAGAAAAGGGAGAAGAAATCCTACATATAGAAGTGGGGTCAAAATCAATGAATGTTTTCTGTAATTCCATTGTTCATTCATATAAAACCATAGAGGATTTTCATGATAATGTGTTAAGTAGGGTATATGCGAGGGATGGTGAAGGAAAGGAAGTAATGAACATCGCAAAGATTTCACGACTTGAAGATTGGCAAAAACGTGAAATTTCTTTTGAAGCCACTGAAATTCCAGAAGGTTGTGAAGTACATGATAATCCATTGGTGGTAAGACTGGCAATCTACATGAATATGGAGGAGAATGAAGATGATATGGAGGAAGAGTCAATTGGTCTTAATAGGATTTTGATTGATAGGGAAGTTCTGTCAATATCCTCTTCTATTCTGCTTACAAAACTATAGGGGGAAAAGATGCAGATTTAATACCTTCTACTTACAGAATTTATGGTTTTAATGGAACTGCCAACAAGCCCAAAGGAGAAGTGAGCATGCGAATTCCATTAAGTGGAATGCGAACAAAATTCTGTTTTGTGTTGTTGATGTTGAATCACCATATAATGCTTTGATAGGAAGGCCATGGCTTCACGGAATTCTAGGCGTAGCTTCCACTCTACATCAGTGCATAAAATTCCCTCATATGAAGGGTATTGGAATTATCAAGGGTGATTGGGTGAGGAAAGAAATGTTACGATACAGAAGTAGAAGTTTGCGAAGGAAAAATTGCTGAGAAGGAAAATTGGAGAAAAAGAGCAAAGGTTGTGAAAAGAAGTGAAAATTTAATGGCAGAAGATTAAGGAAAAAGAGAATAAAGTTACGATGATAATAATACAAGAAATTCACGATGATAATAAGGGATTGTGATTTGCGAGGAAAAAAGAAGGTTATCAGTATGTTTGCTCGTGAAAATGAGGTATGTGGCAAAACAAAATTTTTATTTCATGATAAAATTTTACGAATATTGTTTGCTCGCAGGAAATTGGGAAAAAGTTACAAATTTTCAAAATTTATATTCCGATTAAAATTTCATTAATTTGCGAATAAAAGACCGCAATCTGTGATCAGCCTCCAAAAAGAAAGAGAGACGCAGAAAATTTTATACGGGGAAAACCTTTGTGGCGTACACCCTAGTTCGCGAAGCTATAATTAGTAAGAGGCAAAGTCCTAAAGTACGTCATTTAAGGGGGTACCTATAACGTGGCTAAGGGTAATTCTCACCTAATCTAATGACATTACGCCTAAGGCATACTTGTCTTTCCCAAGAAGTGCAAAAACGATCAAGGCGCCGAGGTACACCGTTGAGTCAAGAGTGCCCACATCTGCCATTTTTGAACACCACCAAGGGCCCTTAGTACATGGTAAAAATTTTGGGGTACAACCCAATAATGGGGTACCTATCCGGGTTAGACACCTTGGATTCTCACCTAATCTAATGACATTACGCAATATAAAATGCGGTGTAAGAAGATTTAGGCTGGGCGACTAAGGCATACTGTCTTTCCCAAGAAGTGCGAGAAAACGATCAAGGCGCCGAGGTACACGGTTGAGTCAAGAGTGCGGGTGAGGTTGAACCACATCTGCCATTTTTGACAAGTCTTGGCAAATGATGCACTTGGCCCAAAGATACCCCATAGGGTGCAACCTCGTAACTATAAGCCCTATAGGCAAAAAGGATAAGAGGTTGCGATCAAAAGCTGGTTGTTGGCAGAACCGGATGGGAAGAGATAACCTTGTATGGTCGATGTACGCTTCCTTGAAGGGGCAATCAGGGGGAAGATAAAGGGCAGCACCCTCCATTAGGGAGCTGATAAGTTCTATAAGACGCAAATGTCACGAGGCTTCTTGTTTGCGAAAACATAAAGGCTTGTCATATTTGTGCAACAAATGAAGTTCTGCGAGCCTTCTAAAAAAAAAAAAAAAAAGAGGGGAAGAAAGAAAGAATAAAGAACTCATGAGAACATAATAAAGTTAAGATGAGATCAATGGGTCGCTACATGAAAGTGTAGAGACGTCCTGCGATTTCATCGCAAGACGGCAATGTCATGGGGCTTTATGTTCGCAAGAATATTTAGGCCTGTCATATTGTCGCAAAAATTCCTGAAGAGGCTAAAATACTATACAAAGAAGTTAAGATGAGATCAATGGGTTTTTGCATGAAAGTGTAAGAACGTCCTGCGATTTCATCGCAAGACGATAATGTCACGAAGTTGTATGTATCGCAAGAATGTTCAGACTTGTCATATTATCGCAAATAATTAATACAAAAGAGGTGGCAAAATAAGACCTTTACTTAGGAAGGCATGATAAGACCACAAAAATTAATGAAATTTATTGCATCAATATCACTGAAGAAATTATACAAGAATATACATTATGAAGATCTGAAAAGAAGACAAATTCGTCAATATCATTGAAGAAATTTTACAAGAATATACATCAAGATATTTTGAAGAGAAGACAGCTCTGGCAATATCATTGAAGAATTTTACGGGAAGTCCTATTAAAAAAGACAACATCATTGAAGAATTTTAATGAAGACTTAACAAAAGATGCGATTTTCATAACAATCAAATACAGATAAATTCATATTCGTAAATATTTACGAGAATTACATACTTCTTATACTTCTCCATATATTGAATACTTCCCCAAAAAGTTGAATAATTCTTATAATTCTTCAAGAATATCTCATATTTATTATACTTCTTCAACGGATATTTAATTTTGCGAAGGTTAAGTACTTATTATACTTATTCATACAATGAGTAATAATTTTTATACTTCTTCATATATTGGGAAATTCTTCATAAATTGAATGCTTCTAATACTTCTTATACTTCTTAAGGGTATTTCATATTTGTTATACTTCATATTTTCTATACTTCAAGGGGAGATTTATTATTTACTTCGCAACATTCCGTAGAAAGTAAAAGGCTTATATTTCTTATACTTTGAAGGGAAGATTTCTTATTCATAATCACAATAAGAAGAAAATTCGTAAGATAAATTCAGAAGGATATTCTAATACTTCCAGTGGTAGTTGATCATTTGAAGAGAAACAATAAGGGGAAAGGGAATATTAAGCTAAGTCTTTAAGATATATTATTTCTCTCCATATGATCAAGTTATGCGAATAAGGGAAATAAACATCAAAGAAAGATTAATTCAAATTAAGCTTTGAAAAATAAATTGTTGGATTGATTGAAAACATAATCAAGAAGAAAGTGTTGTATGGAAAAGTTACAGAACAGATATACAAAAAAAAAAATGAAGTTATTCTTCAGGCGATCTGTTCCCATCAAAATGATCTTCTTCTTCAACTTCACTATCATCTTCAACTTCACTTTCAGAAATTTCCAGATATGGAGTATCTTCAGGAATTTCTTCAGAAAGGAGCGTATGGTACTTCTTGAGAGGAATTTCATTATCTTCGCAAATCTTGCGAGTCATCTTAGCTCGAAAACGCTTGACATATAAACTATGGTTATGCTGGGAAATTAGAAGCTGAGATCTCAAGTCATAAATTTTCTTATTACGATTATCAAGGAGAGTTTCCAGATTATTATCTATCTTCGCAAGATTTTCTGCAGCAAGAAAAGAAATTAAGGAATTGGTTAGCAAATTATGAAGGAAAAGTAACTAAAATAATTATCATCGCAAAGAATTTACCTTCTAGTTGCTTCTTATCATCACGAAGAGAAGAAATTTCAAGCTTTAATTGATTATTCTCCTCAAGAAGAGAAGAATTATCAATTGCGATGCTCGCAGATTGTGAATTATCTTCGTGACGAGATATTAACTCTGCGTTATCAATATTTAGATCTTCTATTTTCTGACGGAGACTTGAATTTTCAACCTCCAACTTCTTACAACGATTTAAAGTTTTCTTCTCAGCAATAGAATGGCGTCTTTCCCAATCAGAAGCAGCTGCACAACTAACTCTTCCAACCTAAACAAGAAAAAAGGGGTTAGAAATCGATAAAATAAGGAAATAAACAAGGAATAGAGAAGAAACTTACCATGCTGCCTAAAGCATATAATGAAGCAGGAGAGACGAATCTTGAAATTCCTTTGAGGGAATTATTATCAATAACAGTAGGAACTTTACAAGCCTTCGCAATAAGTTTGCGAGCATTCGCTGTAGGAGAATTTCCTAATCCACGAGAAGAATGGAGGAAAGCCTCAGAAATGCTAACCATTGTTGAGGCAAAAGTTTCTGGGATACTATAATCTTCATTCCCACCTTCATCAACATCATCATCATCTCCTTTGTCAGAAAGGGTATCAGAATTAGAACTAAAGTCCTTCTCAGGAAATTTATTATCTTCATCACCAAGATCTTCCTCAATATCCTTATTATAGGAAATTACATTGGAATGGGATTTGGTTGAGAGTATCTTCTTTTTCTTTCTCTCGTAAACAATATCTTGAAGTTTTCTTTTTCCTTTGCGAAGAGCATCATCTTGACTATCAGAAGCTTGAGAAACCTTCGCAGAACGAAGAGTTTGTTGCCTCGCGGTAAAGTCTTTTTAGAAGAAGTGGAACTTTTATTTTCACTCATGACAATCTCGGGAAGAAGTGGAACCTGTAAATTCAAATAAGGATAAGAAACAGAGGCAACAATATATTGTTTATAAAAATACAAGAGTGTTTCTTACCTCATTTGAAATTAAAGGTAACAAAAAGATAAGGAAGTGGAAATACATACATTTCTAAAAACCCAAGGTTGATAATAGCGGTTACGAAGATTCGCAGGAAGTTCTACTATCCCAGTAATATAAGAACCTGATAACATTAAAGGGTACTTATACCAATCTTCATCATTAGAACGACGAGGTGTCTTATTATTTCCTGAAGCATAATCAATATCGTGCATGAGAAGATCATCTGCTGCGATATTAGCTTTACGATGAAGACGAACACCCCAACGATTATCTTCTTTCCTCGCAGGAATTAGCGTGTAATTTTTGAAGAAACCCTCAACTGTATAATTCGCAGCAACAATTTCTATATTCTCAAATCTAGGTTTTCTAAGATCAGTTGAATATAAAGATTTCCCAAAAGCAGCACGATTTGCGAATTCAACTAAGAGGCGAATGCAATCACCAGTCAATTGATAAATGGCACAAGAAAAATTGGGGTGGGAAATAATTTCGTAGAATAAAGGAAAGTTAACATCATAAAGAGGAAGAGGAAGACCTGCGAGGATTTGACCTCGTGAGATTAAAACTTTCTGATCATCCCAAACATAGTTGGTAAAGAGCTTCACACAGAGAGAAGACTTATTATCATAACCTTCAATCTCAGAAAGAATAAGATCTCTATCAGCAAGATCCGCATTAAGTTGTTCAATAGTTTTCTTCTTTGGTGCCAATGAATATAAGAGGGAAAATAGGAAAGATAGAAGAGGTTGCAGAGGCAGAAGCGGTAAAGAAGATGAGTAAGAGAATAAGAAACAAAAACAAAGGATAATATTTATAAGAGAGTTTGATGAAGATAAAAATTCATTAATACGAGTAAGCGTGAACGGTTGAAAAGAACGGTTACGAAGAAACGTGTTGCGAATCTGAAGGGTGGTAATAACTACACTAAATTTACGAGAATAGGGATTCTCATGACATTTATTCTTCAAAGAATTGACATGAGAAGAGGCAAGATGTAAGTACTGAATATCGCAAGATAATAGTTCACGAGTATCGGGAGAAAAGAGTTATAAAATGTTACGATGATAGAAGAAGCGCAGAGAAGTATGAAGTTTTGCGAGGATGGAGTAATTTTGCGAGTATGAGTTGCGATGCTTCATAACTCATGTACAGCTGTATAAAGTTTTACTATAAATAGGAGTTCAAATGTAAAATTCGAGAGGTTCTTTTAGTGAGTGTTAGAAAATATTTTAGGAAAGAGAATAGAGAAAGTTGTAACTATTCTAATTCCATTTAGATACTTCTTTGTGATCAATTGAGAACATTAATAAGAAAATTGTTATTCATCATCAAGAACTTCTTGAGTTTTTATGAATTCTATTGAGGGTGTAGTTGTAGGTTATTCTGCAACTACAGGTCCCATGGTGAGTACACAGGCGTCTTCGGCCAGCAGTCGTGCTTCGAAATCGTTAGTGCGCGCATGCCCAAAGTTGCTTGGTCGCAACCTGTAAGCAAACCCTAATTTTAGGGTTTGTGAGCCGCATCTTCATGCTAGCGCATCTCGACGCCCATGGCTCCTATGGTGAATCAGTTTGCACCATTAGGAAGGTAGACCGGCGGTGAGCATGTGCGTGCGTGATACTCGGTCCCGCGCATGATCTAGGCCGTCCAACCATGCCTGCGGAGTTGGACGGATGAGATCTATTTTTGAGTTTGTTTTCAGCAGGTGAGACTGACATGGGTAGTCTTGCATACGTTCAACGGGGCTAATATAACCCGCCGTCAGGTAGCCTACGGGTGTTTGCATGTCGAACACAAGGCTTTGAGTAGGGCATTAATTTTAATGCTGCAAACCTACAGAAAATCGAGATGGTTGCTACATGCTCCGCTCTGGGTAGGTTTTAATTCTCAGGGATGGTTGCACATGCTCCAATGAATTAATATGGTGAGAATATTCACCACATGAAGGCTTTATCCCTTGCAGAACGTCAGCTTAGAATTTGTCTTTTACAATTTTAGCCCTTAAATAGAAATCCACCATCAACATTAAGTCCCCTGCCTAGCGTGCAATGGTTACACTATTGTAGGGTAGGCATGAGATGGTGACAGTTTGCACAAAAATAACTAAGGCTAGGGTAAACGTACTTTTACCACATGGGGAGGGCGCTCATGCCGAATGCCCTGTAGCGCTGGTGGAGTTGTTCCCCCTCAACGAATTTTTCTCCGATTTCAACTAGGTTTCTGAAGCTAGCGCGACTTGGTTGGTGTTGACCCCTTGCCGGCCGGACGTACTCCGAGACAGCTGATTCTATGGTTTCCCTTGGCGTGTATATATGCGTATGCACATGAATCCTCTTCTACATCTTGGGATAGAATTTCTTCTCTGCAGAGTTCCATCATGTCAGGCAACAACAAGTCGTCTTCTTCATATCACCCAGGTTCGTCTATCAAGCGTACCCGCTCTGCATTTCAGTGCGCTTCTGAAACTGGTGACAATCCTCCATCTCGTGTGCGTAGAGTTAAGAGGGTCATACCGGTTTGTTCTTTTCCATTTTCTTTTCCGAGTAATCACCCTTATTTCCTGATCAGGTGAATAATCTTTTCTTTTGCAGAGATGTCCACCTGGAACATGTGTAACAATCATTGATGACGATGACTTGAATAGTCCACTTTCTTCAAATTCAGCTACACCTTCACCGAATGACCTCGAGAATGCTGATCTGGGCATTTCATCCTATGAATGCCCCAATGTCGGCCTTTCGTTCGATATTGGTATGAAATGCTTGTCTTCTAGGTACAAGACTGTCGGTGGTTTTTTAGTACGAAAGGAGTTTGTCTCCATGTACACAAAGATATGGAGAAAGCATGGCCATATCGCGACCAGGAACGTAATTCGGCATTGCTCGTCTGCTTTGGTTACTGTGGTAAACTGCTTGCTTCCCATGATTGCTGAGATGGAAGGTGTCTCTATCCGCAATGTAGCTGAATCAAATCTCGAGAAGTGGGAAAACATACTCTCTACCTGCGAGTCCATGGAGTTCAACGTGAGTTTGCTGCGACAGCGTCTTGACATCATCAAGGTCGATCGAGATGGTATCCTGGTGAATGTAGTTCCTGCTGCGAAGAATATCTTGGAGGAAGAGAAGGCTCTGGATGCTGAGTCAGAAAAGGTGGAGCAGGCGATCCAAAGCTTGAAGGCTCGAACAGAGAGGTACCAGGCAAGGTTGAAGATGATTCTTTCCAGGGATTACAACCTGTTGGACGACCTCTTCTGAGCTGCGTTGAGAGATTTCCTTCCCTCTTTTTTTCTTCTACTTTTGCACACCATTGAGAGATGCGAGATTTTTTTTGTAGATGGATGGAAAAAAAAACTTTTCATTAATTTCTGAATAAATTAACAAGTTAGACATGAAACGAGAATGCCTGTATTGTCATGTCGTAGGACAGGTACGGGACAATGATCAGGCGTGATATGTCTTGAGCCATTTTACATTGATGACCGCTTCTAACTTTCCTCCATCCGCTTTAATGATTTTGTAGTATCCAGTGTCGTACGCCTTGGTAATCACGTAAGGACCTTCCCATTTTGGAGAGAACTTTGGCGCAGACGTGTCTTGTTGGATGTGTTTGGCTGTCTTCAAAACTAGGTCTCCTACCTTAAAACTTCGTGGCCTTACAGCTTTGTAGTAAGCCCTGGAGATTCTGTTTCTGTACACCTGAGTGTGTTCCTCTGCCTTTCTTCTTCTGTGGTCTAGCGTATCCAGCTCAGCAATCCTGCAGTTAGACGCCTCAACTTCGTTCCAGTAGGCTCCACTTGCTGCTGCAATCCTGGCTGATGGGATTTTGATTTCTGCCGAGAGAACAACATCAGCCCCGTAAACAAGTGAGTATGGATAAACTCCAATGGATATCCTAGGTGTCGTTCGGTATGCCCATAGTGCCATCGGTAGTCGTTCATGCCACTCTCTGGGATTGTCATGTACTGTCCGACTGAGAATCCGGATTAATGTTTTGTTGGTGCTCTCAGCCTGCCCATTCCCTTGAGGGTAGTAGATGGTGGAGAAGACTTGTTTAATTCCATATCCTTCAAGCAACTCTCGTACTTGCTTGTTGGAGAAGGGAGTACCGTTATCGGTAATGATATGTTTAGGTACTCCAAAGCGGCAGATGATATGCTCTTTAATGAACGCTGCAATCGTTGCTCCTGTAGTTCCACGCAGAGGAATAGCTTCGACCCATTTTGTGAAGTATTCAGTTGCGGTTATAATATATTCATGCTGCTTTGATGATGGCGGGTTGATCTTTCCAACAATATCAAGTCCCCAACTATAGAATGGCAGCGGGCTACTTATCGAATGTAGGGGAGTGGAAGGTGCATGGACGAGGTTCCCGTGAATCTGGCATTTATGGCAGCTTTGAACGAAGGCAGCTGCATCATCTTCCATGGACGACCAATAATATTTCTCGTGTATCTGGAGAAACAATTTCTTCTTTCCTTGATGTTCTCCTTCATGCATCTCTTTCAAAATTGTTAAGATCTCTCCTCCAGCCAGGCACCGTAGCAGATCACCTCCAAAGATTTTCCGGTACAAAATCCCCTCGTGGAACACGAAACGTTTCGCTCTCTGTTTCATTTTGACTGCCTCTTTTGGGTTAGCAGGAACTGTGCCATCATGAAGGTAGTTAACATATGGCTTCCTCCAATCCCCGGTGTGATTTATGTTGAGTACTTCTAGTTGATGAGGTGGTGCCTGGCAGTTTGAGAAAGACTGTTGGAGCGCTCGAGACTGTGTCTCCATTTCTGGCCAGTAATAGCCTAAACGTTGGAGGCGTCAATAGAGTGTCACCACCAATGTTTGTTCACAAATCTCGTTATGAACACGGTCAAGTTTCAGCTGTGCTTCTTCCTTTCCGAGACATCTTGATAAGGAACTATCCGGGTTTCGGTGGTATAACATGCCGTGGAGCATAAATAAGTTTTATAAGGCTTTAAGGCTGACCTTTTCTTGAGAAAGTGAACTGCTAAGCTCCTGAATGATCGTAGTCCGCCAGTCACAGGTTTCAGCATCCTTACATTGTGAGAGCCATGTTGATTCCACTGTCCTTCTTTTCACCGTCAGGGTTTCTTCTATGCCTTCGAACTGCAATTTAGAAGCTAACGTTGCCATGCAATCAGCATGCATGTTGTTGTTGCGGCTGACATGAGTTATGGTTGCGTCAGCGAAGTAGTTCAGCATTCT
The DNA here is from genome assembly GCA_023529315.1 of Papaver bracteatum. Taxonomy (NCBI): domain Eukaryota; kingdom Viridiplantae; phylum Streptophyta; class Magnoliopsida; order Ranunculales; family Papaveraceae; genus Papaver; species Papaver bracteatum. Next base: position 2,314,901 of record JAJJWX010001098.1, on the reverse strand, counting down.
CTGAGCTTCGGACCGGTACGGAGCTAGAGTCATCTCTTTTAGTGCATACACCCCGTTCATATGATTGACCAATAATTTGGAATCGCCTCTTATTTCCAAACGTGTGGCTCCCGCCTACTTGGATAATAACAGTCCTATAAGGAAGGCTTCATACTCTGCTGAATTGTTAGTGCATTGAAAATCTAACTTGAAGGAGTGTGAAAAGACTTCGCCAGTTGGAGATACTAGGACTATGCCTGCTCCTCCAGTGTTGTTGCTGGGAGTAGCGGATTCTTCAAAATATAACATCCAAGCTTCCTCTTCGACAACAGAGATGTCTGGAAACTCTCCAGGCAGGTCTTCATGCAATGTTGTGGTACCTTCTCCAGGGAAAGCTGCTAGTAAATCCGCGATAGCCTGACCCTTAACAGCTCTAGGCGGAGTACACATTATGTCTAGCTCTGACATTTGAAGGAGCCACTTGGCAGCCCTTCCCATTAGAAATGGTTTTGATAGTAAGAACTTCGCAGGGTCTGATTTAGATATGAGCGTTACCTTGTTGGATAGTAGGTAATGCCTGAACTTCTGTATGGAATGTATCAATGCTAGGCATGCTTTATCTGCTCTCGGGTATCTGAGTTCAGCGTCCCTCAATATTCGACTGAAGTAGTATATAGGACGTTCGACTCCCTCATCATCCTCTTGAGCCATCAAGGCTCCAACGGCAGTGTCACTGAAGGAGGTGTAGAGATATAACGGTCTCCCTTGAATAGGAGACTTCATGATGGATGGAGACAACAGTATGTGTTGAATTTTCCGAAACGCTTCATGTTGGATGCTGGTCCAGTTAAAATCCGCTCCTTTCTTCAGCAGGGGGGTGAAGGAAGCAACGAGTTGAGCCAGACCAGGTATAAAACGTCGAATGTAATTCATCTTTCCCATAAAACTTTGCAGTTCCTTCACGGTTCGAGGTGGCGGCATAGTGAGGATGGCTTGAGTTTTAGATGGGTCCACCTTGATTCCCTCAGCAGTCACTTGGAATCCCAGAAACTTTCCAGAGGAGACACCAAAGGCACATTTCAAAGGATTCATCCTCAACTTGTACTCACGGCACCTCTCGAATACTTGTCGCAAGACTCCTGTGTGTTCCGTCCGGGCTTTCGATTTGACTACTATGTCATCTACGTAATCTTCAACTTGTTTATGCATCATGTCGTGAAAAATTTCTGTCATGGCGCGTTGAATTATCGCGCCGGCATTCTTCAAACCGAAAGGCATAACTGTATAGTAAAAAATTCCGAGAGGAGTTCGAAAAGCAGTCTTACTTGCATCACGCTCGTACATCCTTATCTGGTTGTAGCCGATGTATCCATCCATGAAGGAGAACATGCCATGCCCGCTCGTGGCGTCTACCAACATGTCGATGTTAGGTAGAGGAAAGTCGTCCTTGGGGCATCATTTTTTTAAATCTCTGAAATCTACACAGCATCGGATCTGCCCATTCTTTTTCTTTACTGGAACCACGTTAGCCAGCCAGGTTGGATGGTGGATGGGCTTGATGAAGCCGGCAGCTAGCAATTTCTGGATTTCAGATTTAATCTGATCTTCCACCTCATGTCTGAATTGTCTTGGAGACTGTTTGATAGGCTTGGATCCAGGATTGATGTGCAGGTGATGAGTAACCAACTTTTCATCCATACCAAGCATTTCATCGTACGTCCAGGCGAATATATCTTGGTATTCTTTGAGGAGTTGCACAAGATTCGTCCGCTCCTCCGTGGACAGAGTGGAACTAATGGAAATGGGCCTGGGAGACTCTTCACTTCCGATGTTAATAGTTTTGAGTTCGTCAGTTGTAGAGGTGGTACCGTCTTGCAGCTATCTGGGGGCGTCCAACACCTCTTCATGTGGGTCTCCGTTTTGACAACATTCTATTATGCGGAGAGACCGAGCATCAGTCTCTCCTGCTAATTGCTAACAACGGCGGAGGTAGACAGTCTTTCCTTTCTGATCTTGAGTTGCCACAAAGGTTTGTCCTCTCTTGGTAACATGGTTTCCCGCCCCGCTGGGTGAAGGGGAGTTCCTCGTCATCTGGGATGCATCATGTCTGAGTTTTAATGACGCAAGACGATCCTCCTCCTGGATTGACGCCCACGTGGGAAGTGGGGTACAATGTACTTCACCTGGCTCTTCCTGCAGAGCTTCCTTCGGTTTGAACAATTCTACTCCGCATATGGGTGCGTATGGAGACAACGATGCAGGTATACGAATGACTTCATTGTTCAGCATAGTTTTCAGGCACTGGTGATAGGTTTAAGGAACAATCTTATTCTCGTGGAGCCATGGCCTACCCAGTATCATGTGGTAGTCTGGTTCCTTCTCTATGACTTCGAATTTCACTTTTGATTGAACAGGACCTACGGATAAGTTCAGATTGACATACCCATATGTGTCGGTTTGGTTCCCTTCAAAGTCCGTCATAGTGGTAGACCGACGCACAATCTTGTTTGAGAGAACATTAGCCTCCTTGAGTGTCTTGAGGGTAATCACATTTGAGGATGCTCCTGTGTCGATGAGGTCCCGCCTGAATTCTGAATCTTTGATGCTTGTGGTTACATGTAGGGCCCGATTTTGGCCCTCTTTTGCCATCATGTCTTCCTCTGTAAAAGTAACATTGTTTACAGATGCCTCCATCGTTCTTGAAACTTCTGGGAACAAGGGAGTTAACTTTACATCCAAAGCTATCCGGTTGACGGCTGCAAACGTCTTTGTTCGCTGCTCTTTTGAGAGGTGTAGGAGTTCACATAAACTTCCCACTAAAGAAGCGGCTTCCTGATCCACAGGTCTTTGACCTGTAGTGAAACTGTTGATTTGGGGGCGTTCAGTCCCCAGTGTCGGGACCTCCACGACAGGGCCGCCCATCTCTGACGTCATCTTGATAAGGAGGTCGAGTATGTTATTGATCGCTTCTTTGATCAGGTCCATGTTTCTCGTGTGAACCTCTTGTACTCGTGCTAACTCGATCAACGTCGGTATTCTTCCATCTAGACCATTAGGTGTGCCGTCGGAGGGAACTTGATCATGATCTGAGGTTGTCGAGGTATTCCTAAGATCGACCATCTTGAAATCAACTAAATAGGGTTAGGTATCGAAGAAATCAACTTCACAACCGAGAGATTAACCTCCCACTGTGGTCTCCAATTGTTTGTGGGAGAAAACTACTTCCGCAGGTTTAGGTAATTTTGGGTGTGTGTGGATGAGAAGTGAATTTAAACCTTCAACAAATGTGCTTCACGATGAGCACTTTTAATTCGAGAGATAATCTGTACAATTCTGGCCTAAACCGAAGACACGGTCGTTCCAGATTTGTTTCGGTCACAGGTGAAGGATGTGAGGTTGATCTCAGGGAGGGAAGCGAAGAAGGTGTTGAGAGTATGAAGGTGAAGGCTATTTGATGACTTGTTAACAGAAGGTTGAGCAGGCTAGCAAATGTTGCAGGAAGGCTCTGGGTGTTGAATACGATGGTATTAAAACTTGGTTTTTTCTGTGTTGTTGGATATAGGGAGGAGAACCTATTTACACAAGTCGATAAGCCTTCATCACGTCTCTCGTGGGAAAGTGGAGGAAGTGGAGTGATGGAGGAAGTGGAGTTGTGTCTTAGTGTCACACGGTTGCTTGCCCACTTCTCCTATCATCGCGAACCGCCCATGTTTCCCTGACACGATATTGTGATGGTGTGTTGCACGCTGAACGCTGTAAACCTCCAAACCAATACCCCAGTTTGTATCCCCCAGTTGTGACGTGATTAACGTCTTGAGTGATTCGTGGGACCCACATAAGGTAGAAAATGGTGCTAGGTAAAATAATCAAGTTGTTTGTAGGCGCATATTGTATGCATGCGGTGCATTAAATATGCTTAACATATTTGAAGCATACACAACCTTGATGAAAAGATTGCAAGTTGAAGTGACTCAACTAGCTATGTTCATGCGTTGTTCGGAGGTCGCATGAGCGGGACCCACCTTGGCCGGTTATGCCATGGGGAAGTGTGGAGGATGGTGATCACGGTGATACCTTGTATTCCACCTAACTCCCTTCCTAGGCTATTCATCCAAGCATGCGAACTTGGACGGACGAGATTGATGGAGGAATAACCGTTGGATTAGGGTTTGGAAGGCTTGCGAGCTTCCTCCTTCACCCTAACGGTTTTATGCCTTGGGAGGCGTACATGGAGTGGCTGATTGTCCCTGCATGTAGGTGGGACGCTACTCTACACGTCCACGCCAGCTGGAAGTCAATCGGAGCAATCTGGGTCGCCCGTTCTAGCCTGCGATGACGGATGTCCGAGATTAGAAGGGATCTCGCATGCTGCCTTTGGGCACGAATTTCGAGATGGCTGGTCTGCAACCTACCGTGGCCGATTGGCTGGTCGTGTAGCCGGTCCCATGGTGAGTACACATGCGTTGTCGGCCAGCAGTTGTGCTTCGAAATCGTTAGTGCGCGCATGCCCAAAGTTGCTTGGTCGCAACCTGTAAGCAAACCCTAATTTTAGGGTTTGTGAGCCGCAGCTTCATGCTAGCGCATCTCGACGCCCATGGATCCTATGGTGAAGACGTTTGCACCATTAGGAAGGTAGACCGGCGGTGAGCATGTGCGTGCGCGCTACTCGGTCCCGCGCGTGATCTAGGCCGTCCAACCATGCCTGCGGAGTTGGACGGATGAGATCTATTTTTGAGTTTGTTTTCAGCTGGTGAGACTAACATGGGTAGTCTTGCATGCGTTCAACGGGGCTAATATAACCCGCTGTCAGGTAGCCTATGGGTGTTTGCATGTCGAACACAAGGCTTTGAGTAGGGCATTAATTGTAATGCTGCAAACCTACAGAAAATCGGGATGGTTGCTACATGCTCCGCTCTGGGTAGGTTTTAATTCTCAGGGATGGTTGCACATGCTCCAATGAATTAATATGGTGAGAATATTCACCGCATGAAGGCTTTATCCCTTGCAGGACGTCAGCTTAGAATTTGTCTTTTACAATTTTAGCCCTTAAATAGAAATCCACCATCAACAAAAGTATTATTTTTCTTATCACTTTTTAAAAATCAATAATTACTTAATATTTATTGTTGATAAATTAAAGTATATTTCAATGATACGGTATAACATAAAATGTTGTTTGAAAATAAAAATAATTATCTTTAAAGAATAAAATATAACGAATAAAAATTGGTGATATATAGATTCAAGGATAATTTTTGTCAGTTATAAAAAAAGATGGAATAGAATTGGAAAATAAAACATGAAATTAGGGTGAACTATAAAATTTGCTTTTGAAATTTTTAAAAGATCCTTCTTCCCCACTTTTAAAATTGATAAATTTTGGAAGTGTTGCATAAAAAACACTTTATGAAATCTTTACCAAAACTAGGATGAAAAAATATTGTTATAAATATGTTTTCAAAATATATCTTTTTTGAAAGAAAAAAAGCAGTACCAAATTTAGTTATGTGGCTAACAATTATATAAGTGGATCATAGTGACGGTGGAAGTATTAGTTCCCAGTGAGTAATTTCGCCTCGTCTCATTATTTCTTGATAAATGGTTTAACGTTATTTTTATTCAATGATGATGGATAACAAAATTTATTGTTAGTAGAGCGTATTGTTATTAGGTTAAGTACTTAACGATTTGACATACTAATTAATCATGGTTTTATTATTTTTATGCAACGAATAGCCTCGCATTTGGAAGCGTAATGTCGTAGAATGTAATGGCGTGACTCTGTACCGATGATGTCCTCACTTAGTCACTGCGGTCATCTGACAATATGGAGTTTTCAATGGTTACCGTTGCGGTCATCCAGCAGCAGATTCTCAGGAGGTCACCCATCCCAGGATAACTCAATACCGAGCATGCTTAACTATAGAGATCTTTCGCCAACTATGAAGCCAAATATGCTGAAAAGGACTCGGTGTTAGGAAAGGGCAAACCATTACCTATATTCCATTTGACGAATCCTACCTGCCGAGTCGGAGTACTATAATACCACCAACTTAATTTTGAGACGTCCTCGGCTCTGGAATATGTTCAATCCTAGACTCTGGAAATTTTTCTCATTCATGAGACCCTTTCCGAAAATAATCAGTCAAGTGATAGATGTCCAAAACACCTTGATATTTATCTATTGTTTATGCTTTCTTTGCTATGTTTTCTTGTAAATTATGTATTTTATATTTAATTTGAGTTTTAGGTACTTTGGAACAAAAGAAGAAGAAACGTCGCTTAAAAGGGATAAAGTGTCATTTTATGTGCAACTGCTGATGGAGGCGAATTATCTCTCACTATTTTCTTTTATTTATTCATCTCTGAAAGGCATGTCGGCTTTAGTGATGCAAGTTTTGTTTGAAAAGCATGGCAACCTTAGTGATGAAATTGAAGAAAATAAGTGAATATGAGAAGTAAGAGATGGTTGCTCGAGAAACTACTAAAAACACCCAGAAATGTCCCAAAAGAGTCGATAAAGGCACCCGGAAGAGTTGATAAAGTCACCCAGGAGTTTTTCACTATATACAACCCAAAAGTCATCTTTGTACCCCAAAAATTGATATTCGTACCCCCAAGAATTGCTAAACGTAGCCCAAATTGCTAAAGGGACACCGTTGTTGGATAAGGGGACGGTCATCTCCTCCATTTGAATTTCGAAATTTGGCGGGAAAATGAAGAAAAGAATTAGGGTTTGTGTTTTAGGCAAGCTGTAATGAGAATAAATCTCTGAAACTAAATGGGTTTGTTCCTGTGGGATAAACAGGGCTGGTAATGGTCTTTGTTTTGATCAGAATTGGCTATAAAATCCGCAGAAGATGAATCAGAGTTCACGAATAATGGCGGGAAAATAAACCAGTTGCAGGAAAATTTAGAGTTCGACTTTTCAGCGAGTTAGAAGGAGTTCAATCGGTGTTTTGAACTGTACTAGACCTGTTTAACCTAAACAGCATTGGTAAGTCCTTTGTAATCGATTAAATTGGGATGGATAATCAATTGTTCTCAAAACAGTGGAGGAGAGAAAGTTACGGGTATTTGGGTTTATATTTGGAAGATCGGCGTGATATATCTGCTGGATTGTGTGAGACGCAAATAAAAGATTTGGAAAAGAGAATAATCAAATATTCCAACTATATTTTCGCAAACAAGGAGGAGTTGGTTCATGGGTTTGTTATGGAAAGATATCCTGGATGATGGGAAGAATATTTGCTTCTATCGAATAAGAGACCTTGATCTTAATAAAAAAAAAAGGAAACAGAGAACTCATTTGTTGCGTAAAGAATATTTGGAGGAAAGAAATCTCGTTACCTGCAGGATTTGGAGGAAAGAAATCAATCCCAAAGGATTATTTCCCGTGAAAAAAAGAAAAGAATAATGGAAGATAACTTGGGAGATAATTTAGATTGAAGTATATAAAAAAGGTTGTCCGAGTCTTATCAGGGGACGAAGAGTTTGGAGAAGAAACAGAGAGCTAGAAATAATAAAATCAGAGTTTGCACAAAAAAACTCTGATGCTGCTGTGAACCAAAAACACGAAGAACATTGAGCTGCTTAGGACAGTCGCAGAAATTGTCGCTCTTCCACCACATAAGACTTTTATCGTTTATATCTTCAGTTGCAATACTTTTTTGTAACTGTATCAACTTGGTGGCTGGAGACATTTAACCATTGAAAATCGTTGTAAGCAAACTTCTATTATTTAATACAATGATTAATCAAGTTGTTCTCTCCATTTTTGGTTTAATGAGTAGTTAAGTTTCTTTTCTAGGGTTTTGGAAGAAGCTATTTTCGATGAGTGAATTTTAGTAATATTTTTCTTTGACAATTACTCCAATATTGTGCTTTTTAAATTATTAAAAAAATTCTCTTCTTTACATGCTTCGTGAAAAAAAATTTGGGTAGTTTCTACCGTTCTTTTATAAGCGAAGGAAAATTAGACCATAGAATAGCGACGAAAGTCATAAAAAAAAGTGCTTGTAGTGTTATATCTTCCAAAGCATGAGATTGATTTCGAAAATTGTTTTGAGTAAAATAGGAGTAATTTGTCAAAGAAATTGTTATTAAGTTTACAAATATTGGAAGTAGTGGAATCCAAAACCCTAGAATCTTCTCTCCTTGGTAACCAAAAAAATCAAATAGAATTATTTTGTCTTAGTATTTTCTTTTAGTAATAAAAAAACCAAATCTTCATAAAAGTCCGAGCAACGAACCTATACTTACCACTTGTAAAACTATATCATCAAGCATACTCTTTCACCTCGACAGGTAACCCGTGGTTAACTCTAATACCATTTGTAAGGACCTGATCCTCCGTCAATACTGTCCTCACTAAGTAATTACGGTTATCCGGTAGTGTGGGATTTTCAACTGACACTGATGTTGTCATCAATCAGTAGTTTTCTGGGAGGTAGCCTATCCCTATATTGCTCTCGCCCGAGAACGTATAAATACATTGCTTTTTACCAACTCTGGATCCAACTATGTTGAAAATACCACAATGTTACGAAAGGACAAGCCATTACCTATATTCCATTCGGTGAACTCTTCCTGCCGAATTGAATTACGTACATAATATATTTTGGAATTTTGAAAATAGAACTATATCGTATGTGAGTAAAATGGTTGCTATCGGAAATGACTTAACATTTTAAAATATAATAGCTTCGGTGAATGAATTAGCTTTCCATTATGTCATTATTTTCAGACTATTCTTAAGGAAAAAAGGAAACAAGGATCCGAATATTGTTAATATCTGCACAATTATTATTGAGACTGAAAAAGTGGGGGTCTAACAACCACACCCAATATTTCGCTTAGAAATCTGTATGGAAAAACTCCAATATACTTTTATGAGAATCAACTAAACAGTCAGACTCAATCAATAGAAAAGTATATCAAAGAGTTTATATTTATATCTCTCGATTTAAATCTTACTCAAGCAAACTGTGAGTCTCGATTAAATACATGAAATATAACTTAGATGGTACCAAATACCAATATCCAAGTGTCAATCAATTTAAATAAACAACCAAAAGGTCGGATATTCTAATTGATTGAACAACGCACAACCTGTATTATTTCAATTATATAACAAATATAATGCGGAAAATAAATAACACAGATACCAAAAATTTTGTTAACGAGGAAGCCGCAAATGCAGAAAAATCCCAGGACCTAGTCCATCTTGGAACACCACACTATATTAAGACGCTACAGACAATATCCTACTACCAATGAACTTCAGACTGGAATGTAGTTGAGCCCTAATCAATTTCACACTGATCAAGGTACATTTGCGCTCCTTACATCTCTGAACCCCAACAGGATTCTACGCACTTGATTCCCTTAGCTGATCTCACCCACAACCAAGAGTTGCTACGACCCAAAGTCAAAGACTTTAATAAATAAATCTGTATCACACAGAAAAGTCTACGGTAATAGATAAACCCGTCTCCCACGAATATACCTAAGAGTTTTGTTCCATATTTTGATAAATCAAGGTGAACATGAACCAATTGTAAACCGGATTTATATTCCCGAAGAACAACCTAGTATTATCAATCACCTCACAATAGTCTTAATCGACGCAGCGAAAAAAGATATTGTGGAATCACAAACGATGAGACGAAGATGTTTGTGACTACTTTTTATCTTGCATATTGGAGATAGAAATCTCAAGACAATTATTATAATTGTACTCGTACGATAGAAATAGCAAGATCAGATCACACAACTACAAGAAATGTAGTATCGGTCTGGCTTCATAATCCCAATGAAGTCTTGAAGTCGTTAACCTGGTTTAGAAGAAGAAACCAAAGGTTAAAGGATAATCGACTCTAGCTTAGCACAACTAGTATCACACAGAATGTGTGGGGATTAGGTTTCCCAGTTGATAGAGTTCTCCCTTATATAGTCTTTCAAATCAGGGTTTGCAATCAATGTTAGCTTGGTAACAAAGCATTCAATATTCACCGTTAGATGAAAACCTGATTAGATTCAAGCTAATATTTATCAACCGTTAGATCGAAAACATAGCTTGTTATACACACATGAAATGCACGTTTGTAGGCTTATGTAACCGTACCCAAACTTGTACATTAGTTGGTTCAACAATAGTTAACCAAATGGTTATCCATATGATCACTTTCATATCAACCATATTCTTCTTCACCATAACTAGTTCAAATGACTCAAATGAACTAGTTAGAGAGTTGTTCAATTCCAAGGAAATCTCATGTACTACACAAGACATAATTGAAGCAAAAACTATTTAATTCACTCGAATCGGTTCATGAACTATATAGCCACGGTTTGCAATAGCATTCCTTAGTTTATAAAGATAAGTTCACAAACATCATTTTTAGACATAACCTACTCAAGTTCGCGGACTGGGTTCGCGGACTTAAGTTCCCGGATGGAGTTCACAAACTCCAGCAGAAATTCTCGAGTTTGAGAACTTCGCCAGTTCGTGGACTGAGTTCGCGGACTTAGCTCACGCACTTCTCCGGTTTCACTTAATCAACAAAGTTCGCAAACTTTGGTTCAAGCAATAAGGACTTATACATATATGTGTTTTCACAACAATGCTTATATCCTCCAATGGTTATATAGTCTAAACTCTCATTTTAATCATTGAAACATTCTATGATGACGTTATATAGTTGTTATTCACAAACCATTTTTCTTCAGAGCAATTTTCAAAGTGATTGAAACTTAACATGACTTTCGTCACTAGGTAAAGATGAACATGGATAAAGCAAAAGCTTTACCAACACATATTTCGAGAAATAGATAGGCGAGGTATACTTCGCTCGAAATACCAAATGTGTATAATCTAAGTCTATATAGCAAAATGACTTTTGTCTCAAGATAGGAGATAAATAGACTTTTGAGTGATATATAAGTTCAAGTCTCCACATACCTTTTAGTCGATGAAGTTCCACTAGTTCCTTGAGTAGTCCTTCGTCTTGTATGATGATTTCCATGGAGTTCTTGATCTCAACTACACTTTTTATCCTAGTCTGAGACATTAGCTATAGTAGACTAGAAATCAATTATAGTTTTGATCACTAACATTGACAAACATGCTTGAGATAGCAACGTATGCGAGTTCTACCAAGCAATGATCTAACAGAGACGAATGAGTTCAGGTGATATAATTTTGTTACAGCTTACATAGTTTAATTTTTTGGTTCCGCTATGTTGTTGGATTATATGACATGATACACCACATATGTAGAGCTAGGGATAGTCCCTCATGTTATAAAGAGGAATATGTGTGGATCTTAATAATCTTGGGCTTCTCCATACATAGGACCGAGGCATTTTAGTTAAAAACCCCACACCTCTTATCCCAAGGTTGTCAAGTGGGGTTCGGGGTTATGTGGTCGGACCCTGAGTAGTGTCCGATGGTCCATGAAGATCCTATCAATTAGTATCAGAGCCCATGGTTAGGGATACAGTCCGAACTTAGAAGTGGTTGAGGATGTCACCCGGTTTAGGGTGCAATTGGAGTCAGACTCAAGGTGAAGAAGGCAAGGACCAAAGTTGAACTGGCGCTCAAGGTGGAGTTACTCATTAACTCAGGTGGAGCAGGGTTCTAGACCGGCAAGTCAAGGTTGAACTGGAACTTAAGGTGGAGTTATAGTCTCACACATTAAGGGCAAGGAAATACTCAAGGTGGCGTTAGTTATTTCCTTCTCATTAACTCAAGGTGGAGTAGGATTCCAAGGCGCATAGTGATAATAATCATGATCGATGGTAGCATATAAAAATGGTAATCATATGGTGGTGTCTGAAGTGGTTTAATCTCTCCAATCTGGAGATTGTTGGAGTATGTGGCGCGATAAACCACCTATGTATAGCTAGGGATAGTCCCACATGGAAGAAAGATGAGTACATGTGTAGATTAATAATCTTGGGCATCTCCTTACGTAGCACCGAGGCGTTTTAGATTAAAACCACATACTTATCCCAAGGTGGTCAAGTAGCGACAGCACCGGTGCTATATGGTCAGACCCATAATAGGTTTCTATGGTCCATGAAGATCCTAACATCGTTCACTGAAATAAAGAAGATGCATAAAGGTAACACCATTTTAAAGGATCGATAAGATATCTTTGTAAACTAAAAAACATATCAAATAATGTTTTTTTGGGGGACAAAATATGTAAAAATTAATTCCGATATAATTTCATGGCTGGCTTGAGGATACAATTTGAGAAAGGAAAGGCATAATATGAGAGAATGTCAAGGCGGAAAATGCTAGAAAGGATTTGTGAAGTGAAGAATAAAAATATTGATCGGATTTTCCTTTACTTTTGTAATGATAAGAAGGGTAAACTTGATATTAATAAATATCAACAACCTAAAAACCCCACGCCATCTCTCACTCCACGTCGAGAGTTGCGGTAACCTCCCCTCCTATTGGCCGGTGAACATAACCCTCGCTCCTGATTGGTCGAAAAGCAACTTATACCCCCTACATTTCGTGTCCGTTAGTTTTTAATAGAATTGGATCGATTTAACGCTCCAAATCGAGTGATATCTTAGTAGATTCTTACACCGCGTTTACATAATTTTAATAAAATCTGAACCTTTGGATTAGTCTAAAAATTTTAAGCAAGCTACCGTAAATACTTAAAATTCCTATTAAATATGGTTTCATATTTTAAGGGTTTACGGTGATTTTCCGTTTTCAAACAAACTATTTTTAATAATTTGCTTAAATATGTACATAAGTATCTAATTAATTTCGGAAGTTTTTAGATTTATTTCTTAACATAGTTTTTTAGCACCATGTGTGGTGAATTTCTTTCTTATAGTTATAGTACGACACTTTTTAGATGAGATACGTTAAATAAGAAAATTAAAAACCAGAGAGATTGAGAGAGGAATAGACGAAGAAGAGATTTATTGTTTTTTCATCTTATCTAGTAAATAAATCGTTGAAACCCTTATTTATAAAATTCAATCTTTAATCTCAATCCAACCAAAATCTCACGTCTTGGAGTGGTTTGTGTCTCAAATTTTTATTAGGTTTTTGATTATATATTTTTCTGGTATCAATTAGGGTTTTTGGTTGATTGATGTTGTTTTCTTCACTGCAATTTAAAGGTTCAGTTGGTCACTGGCTTTATACTTCCTCTTGAAGGTATTAGCTGTGAAGTGGTACAAATTGCTTCAGATGGATGCATGCTTGGTGTCCATGGTGAGTAAACCCTTACAAAAGATATTTCTGCAATACCTAATCCTAGAACCAATCGATGTCTCTATCTTTTTCCATTGAATTCAATTGGATTTTGGGTTCAATCAGGTTCCTTTGAATATTTTGATTTCTCATAATTTATTATGTTCGTTAATGGATTTCAAAGGCCAGTGTAAGCTACCTTATTATTTATATTGATTGTTTTTAATTTGTTTGTGTTTGATTGCTCCCTCACCTTTTTATCTTCATCTCTGGATTCTTGAATTGATGAGATTGATCAAAGGCTTAAAAATTCTAGGGTTTTAGCAGGCTTTATATAATCAGTCACTCGATGAACATGTAGATTTATACTACATTAACGATAAGATGATGTTTTACGCGATCAAGGTAATTAAATTCAATAACTTAACTATATTTGTTTCAAATTCACTGTTTGATAGTTCATGAAGTATGTGTCTTATCTTGGTTTAATTTCTCGCTGAGGTTTTATCCTTTTAGGTAATTATTTGAGCTTTGAAGGCACAAAGGAAAAGTGTTTTTTTGGGTCACAGGATATGAGAATTTATGGACCGGCCTCAATTAGATCTTAGGAGAGCTACAATCCATGTGAATTTTTTTTAAAAGACGGACTCTGCAGCAATAGTTGTATTGGGAATATCTTTAACGGTGCTAATGTGGAGCATGTCTTAACAAATATTAAAGTATGATAAAGGTTTTGTTGTTGTGAGAAGGTAGGAGGTTCTTTGATCCACCTAACAAAGATCTTAGAGAGATGATGGTTATTTTCAATGATGTTGTAGTAATAGGTTCGTTGAGACTTGTAAAAGCAATAGATTTTAGACTTATATAACTTAAAATAAAGAAAACTTAATGCAAAATTGATTTCAAGATATTAGAAATAACCAAGACACTGATTACACTATTACACATGAATGAATGATGGTAAATAAACCAAAACTCTAATTATCTTTTAAGACCCTTGTTTCTTAATTCACAAATAATCAGGCTAATTCTAAAATATTAATTGTATTCCCTAAGCATAGATTATCAATTGACTGGACAAAGTATAACCTATCAAATTGAATCACAACTAATTAAGAAAATTATGCAAACAATTTAGAACTCTGCAAAAGCAGTGATTGAGTGAATTATAAATTATAAATTAGAGAAAATAAAATAATTACCAATTATTCATGCGTAAATAGATTCCCCATTGCCTTGGTTGTGGGAGATTTAGCTCATCATCATGTTGGAAACACGCTTAAAAGTTGATTTCATTGCTCAAAGTGTTTACAAATGATGAAAATGGGAGAAATATAATGAAAACCGGGTTTGTAACAGTTATATTTGTTACAAACCGAGTTGTTACAGAGAACGATAAAACAAGAGTGTCGTTGTCACTGTAGCACAACGACTGTCTTCTATAGTATAATGTTCTTCGAGCTCTCTTCAATGGCAACAGCAGCAGCAGATTTCTCCAACTCTCGTTTCTTTTCTCTGTTGTCTCCCCAATCACTCTGTAACCCGTCTCTGACCTCCAAGCACTTCTTTTATACTCGACAGGGGAAAGAAATCTCGACAATAACTCCTCATAATTCTTCCATTGCTCGACAGTAAATAATATCTTCTCGGGAATATTATCTTCCCTTTCTTTCCTTCTCACGCGTTAATTTTCTTCCAACATACTCTGAACATGCTCCTACACGTTCCATAATCAGTGTAACATGCTTTAGCTCAAGCAAATTTCCCAAAACAACATCTCATAGAAGCTTGGGTATCTTTCTGCCTATGTTTTCTTCTTACCGATCATCTAACCCAACTGGATTAAATCCAACGCTCGTACCATGCCTGTTAAGCCCAAACAGGTCCATCCAATAAGTTTCAGCGATTGAGTCTTATTGAAACACCTTGAATTCTCGAACCTTAATTTCTGCCAGGGAAGAACCAAACTTTCCCGCCAATTTTGAAATTCAAAAAATGAAGAAGGTGGCCCCCCTAACCAGAGTGGGGGTGCCGATAGTAGCTGCCTTTGGGGGTGCCCCTTTTCCAAAATGAGGGTTCCTTTATTACTTTTCTCCAGGGGTCCAAATAGCACTTTCTGAGCAATATTTTCCACACAAGTGTATTTCTCCAAAAACACCTACACAAACATAAAAACACCATAATAAGTACAAAATCAAGCACTAACAATAGAGACACTGAGGACAATTCAGACACAAAAATGTGTCTATCAAGAGACTGCATGTACTAGACTAATATTTTTTTTATCTGAGTAATTCTATGTTTGCTGATTATCAACGAGAACTACCAGTGGATAAGAGTATATATTTTTTTCTTACATTCGGTGTAATCTTTTAGTGTTTATGTCCCACAAATTATTGCAGTTAAGCGATATTGGCTCAAGCACTCTAGAACTATGGTTTCGATTCCTCTTCCCTGACTTGGCTTGATCATTTCAAATTCTTTGAATTCACCCTAGAAGTTACTTATTTTACTACGGTAGTTCTTTGAATTCAAGTAACATGTCACTAATTTTTGTTGACCTTTATATCCAGCCGAAGCATTACAAAGCGCATTTGTAAGGCAGTGCATGTTGCTTCTCTTGGTCCCAATGTTTTCTAGAAATTATTTTAGGAAGTACTGTAATTTTTTAAATCACCATTCAAGCATTCATGTTTCTTTCAGTGAAGCTGTTTTTGATGGTGACGATGGTCTTAGCGTTAATCAACAGCTCATCTGTAAGAAGTAATTCTTCAAAATCTGTAAGAAGTAATTCTTCAAAATCTTTAACATTTTCTTCGTAGATTGATTTTGATTAGAGGTATATATGTTCCCTGTTTTGAGGGTGTTCAAGTTAATCCTACCAAGTAAAACAAGGGGAGACATTATTGTACCATGTGATTTCATTGTTATACCTTACTAATTTTCCATAAATAATATTCCTCAAAACACTATAAAATGTGATTTCCCCAACTGTCTTTCATTTTGAATAACCGATACTCGTTTTAGTTGATTGTAATATTAATTTTGTATTTTTTTTTTTTGCTTTTTCAGTGTATGTGTATATCGAGCATATGTTGATGGAAGCCAAAAGTATGTGATCGGTGAATGTGCCACATATGTTGGCGTTACAGTAAACAACAGATGATCAACAACCTTTTACATGTCATAGCAGGTCAAAATTTCGAGTCTAAACTCTTTGTTTATGTTATTTGTTCAAAATTCTATAATTAAAAATATTCGATAACTAAAGATCCTTGGCTGAAAGGACGCATACATTTGAAGGAAAAAAATGTTACTAGAGAATGAAAATGGGATTCCTCGATGCAACAGATTTATCAGGAGCAAAGCTTAGCGATTTCACATAAGGCCGACTCATTTACGTCTGAAACAAGAACGGGGTGATAGAGCGAAGGATATGGGAAAGATGAGGCATCCTAAATAAACCCTCAGGTACACATTTTTGGAAACTCTTGACAGAAAGCATATGGACATAGAAAAGAAAACATAACGTATCAAAAGCTTATTATTGCATACCACAATTCTAGACAGAGAGAGAAAAGTTCCAGAAAGGACAGTACTGAAAGAAGATTTCACAGCATTGCTAAGGATAGGCATAGTGATAGTTAAACATTTTTAGTAGATGTCTAGCAGTGCTACATAAATTAAAGGAGTATAAGGACTTCTAGGATGACTGTTAGTGGAAGTCTAGCAGTGTTACATAAATTAAAGAAGTATAAGGACTTCTAATTAAGAAGATGACTAGTGGTTGTTAAGGAGCACATCAGTTTCAATCACCGTTGCAAATTTCTGCGCAACGATGAACGAACTATGAATTTCCATATGACTAGTGGTTGTTGCAATTTGAGGTGCTTTGAGATGGAATGGCTTATAAAGAGCTGTTATGGTGTCGGTTCAGTTTAAAAATACCCTAGAGTTTAATCTTATTATACATGTATAAGTCAACGGAGACACCTGCTGATCAAAAAGAAAAAACACAGATGTAAAAACGAACTTCGAGTATTGTGGTCAAACAATTTCGTTCTGCAACTCTTTTTAAGTTTAACAAGTCGTGTTTGGAGTGAAAGCCCCATAAACATCTAAATTAACAATCTAAAAAATAATAATCAATGATGAAAGACAAAGCAAATGAACTATAAACAACCAAACATGACTTTAATTGCATTATCATCTCAAAAGAATGGTGTGTTAATTGGAAAAATTTGATAGAAAAAACACCAGATAGATACACATAAAGACACCTCATGCTGCCATGCTATAGTATGCATACGAATTAATATGCTAAATGCTGATGATCTTTATACAAATGTGAGATGCAAATTAATTAGAATGTCAACAAAGCTTTAGGCCTTGCAAATGCTAATCTATAAATAACGAATGCGATGGATTGATAGTTGACTTTTGTATTTTGTGATGTTTTGTGAATCCTTAAAATCGTGGTTGAGTTCAGCATTGCCTCAGAACGCAACTATGATGTTACTAATTACTATTATTTGCATCTCCCAGTAGTTAATAATTTCTCCAGATATCCAGGAGGTAGTCCATAAAAGGAACATGAGTAATGGGTAATGGGTTGATGATTAGGTACAAGACAAATCTTTTGAACATCAACCAGTAAGAGAGCTTACTAGTTGCACAACAACCGAAGATGTGCAAAGTTGTGAAGGTGGTCCAAAGTTTAAAATTTTCAGCATTGTGATGATTTTATTTTTTCCCGTGAATTAGGTATAAGACAGTCTTCGAATGCTTTCGGATGCTGCACAACAACCGAAGATGTGCAAAGATGTGAAGGTGGTCCAAAGTTTAAAATTTTCAGCATTGTGATGATTTTATTTTTTCCCGTGAATTAGGTACAAGACAGTCTTCGAATGCTTTAGGATGCTACACAACAACCGAAGATGTGCAAAGCTGTGAAGGTGGTCCAAAGTTTAAAATTTTCAGCATTGTGATGATTTTATTTTTTCCCGTGAATTCGGTACAAGACAGTCTTCAAATGCTTTCGGATGCTGCACAAAAACCGAAGATGTGCAAAGCTGTGAAGGTGGTCCAAAGTTTAAAATTTTCAGCATTGTGATGATTTTATTTTTCTCCGTGAATTAGGTACAAGACAGTATTCGGATGCTAAAGAAGGTTTTAAGTAAATGTAGCTGTCTATCCGGAATCAAGTCGATTAAAGTGGTACCGTCATCCCTTGAAATCTTATTTTCTGAATCATGTTGTGAAACAACTATTGACTATGTGTGGAAAGAGGCTTTCCTTGCAAGAGTATCGAACAGGTTAACTTCACTTTCCAGTTTTTGGTATCAAAATGAGCTAGCGACATGATTAGATTTTCACTAATTAGTTATCCATATATTAATCTAACACAAGATTGGTTAAAAAGACCAAAATCAACAATTCCTGGGTGAAAAAAATGACCAAAATCATTTTCATCAAATTTTCAAATACTTTTTCTTATTTTTAATTTACATCAGACATCTAGATTTTTTCAACCGCTTTGTTCCTAAATGGACAAAAATTCTAAATAAAAATGGTTGTTGATGAAGAGACGATCTCTTTGTGATGTGAAAAGACATTTTTTCATCCTACATCTCCCAATTTTCATCAAAAAAACTATCTTTTTCTTACAAAGTTTTTTATTTATTTGTTCTTGATTGGGTCAAGGGGTGCAAACCTTGAATCCAATTTTCCAGGGCTTTCATCCTCGCTATTTTTTGTTTTAAGCCAATTCGTTGGGATAGAAATTTTGTCTAAAAGAAATCACCAGCATCCTTGCTTCATCTCCATTTTTTGTCCATTTTATCCTCATTTTTTAAGTTTTTTTTTCATCTCTGTCCATTTCACCCATAAGTTTTTTTACTCGTCCATTAGAACCATGTTTTAAAAATATTTGGACAAATGACTCATTTTTCGTTAAATTAAATAACAAGTAATTCTTCATTCCCCTTATATTTCTCTTCATTTGCTTTTCAGACACCGTATGTCGAGTGTAAGAAAAATAGTATCAATGACTATGCGGGGAAAGTGACTTTCCTCGCAAGAACATCGAATAGGTTTTTGGTATCAAAATGGGCTAGCGAAATGATTAGATTTGCACTAATTAATTATCCATATATTAAACTAAATACCAAGTGATTCTTCATTCCCTTTTTTTTTTCTTCATTTCTTTTTCACTCTATGTCGAGTGTAAGACAAATAGTCTCAAAGGTACTATATTTGAGCTAATCAAGACAATTTTTTCTCTTATGTGTCTATTGTGGTGGCTTCGTTATTTGATCTTCTTGAGTATATTTCCACGTTATTTTTTCCACCTAAAACCATCTTAGTGGAAAAAAATGCACCGGAATGGGAGTTAGAGTATGACAAGCTGCATGTTATATTGTGCATATGGTAAATTAAAGTTTGAAGTTGATAGAGTTAATTTTAAGGCCATGCGGATACTTTGTGTGCACTTCCCCGATTACAAGTTCCACAGGTTCACATCATAGCAAAGACAAAGGAAGTGGACATTTGATCACAACCAATTGCAGAAAATCTTTGGTGTTATAACCTTTATCCCACTATAGAAAATGTGTCGACATGGGTAATTAACTCCAATGATTCCAAAACACTTTTGGTAAAAATTCCTATTCTCTATATAAAAATAGAGTTTTTTCGAGCCCTCTCATTAATCGGAGCTCCTGGTTGATTCTGGCCCCACCATTTTTCACTTTCGACCAATGAAATTTGAGGAGAATCTTTTAGCCACATAATATATTATGCGGCCAATCACATTCTAGAAAATAATTACCTAAAATTACTAAATTTTATATAATCTCGAAATTTTATATAATCTCGAAATATTAAAAAACAAACATATAAAAACATAACATTACCAAAGAAAAAACAATCGGTTAAATTCATCATGATCATAAAATTAAAACGATCATAAAAAATAAAAATTGTCCAATTTACACTTCTTATAATAAAACTCACCTAATTACAACTCCAAACTACTGATAATTAAAACCTCTAATTTCAAATTGCAATTACAGTTCCAAATCATATCAAGTTATCGAGTTATTAATAAAATTAAGATCAACAATTAATAGGGAAATACCTGATTTGTGGATTGTCACCGCTGGATCAAGGGATCTTCTTTCTCGGGAGCTTATAAAACGGTTTGTTTATCCTATAGAATTGAAGAGAACACAAAACCAACATGGTTTTAGAATATTTAAATTAAGCAAATAAGCAAACAAAAAATAACAAGATTGCGGAGATTTTTTTTTTTTTTTTTTGAAATCCCAATAAGAAAAACATTAATAATAGAAAAAACAAAAAATGTGAGAATTAATGAATTGATTTCATGTGGAATGATTATTTTCTCTTGGCATGGTTCCAGGAAATATTCATTCCATAAACAAAAGAAAAATTCCTAACCCTAAACGTTCAAAGAGTGCAACAATAGACAACAAATTATTCTTGACAAAATAATTGCCAAATTTTGCTCGAAATTATGTATGTATTATTTATTCTATATGGATAAACAAAAACATTCCATGAACTCTACAACCAATTTTGTAGATAGTTTCCTATCCTGATAATATTAGTGATGCAAAAATCTTTATGATTTTTCTTAGTAAATATAAGAAAATAATTCTAAAAATAATATTATGTTCCAATATAAAATAAAAACGGGCCCTAGTTCAGCTGGTCATCCCCGTTTCCCAAAGTTTCATGCATTCCAGGAGGTCACAGGTTCAAGCCCCTAATGGCGTAATATTGCAGGAATTAACATGGAAGGTAGTGTTAGTTTGCCCCCCTTGTGACACAATCTCATCCCCCCATCCGCTCCGGCTCCCTTGGCTAGGTTACCCATGAGGCTCGCTGGTAGGTTAGCACAACAACATGTTCAATTAATGTCATAGTATGTTGTTGGAGCTTAGCTTGTTAGGCTTCCAACTAGTTAATGTAATATACTTTATCCAATAATATTCTCTATATAAAATCGCTTGAGGGGAAGAAAAAAACGCCAAGCCTCATTCTTTTGGAGCAGCCGCTTCTCAGATTGTGCTTTTTATTTCATTCAATTATGGATGCTTACGATTGATTATCGGTATGATATATGGTTGTCATTTGTTTTGCAGATGCGTAGACGATCGGCGCTGCATGGTTCTCTATTCAAGTCGAAAATTGTTGGATTTTATTCTGTGTTAAAAAAACTGTCATTTGTTTCGATGATCCGTAATATTTTCTTTTGTTTCTGCAGGGTTCGTAGATGGATATGCGAGATTTGTGTCTCTTTAATCAAAGGTCGCCCTAGGGAAAAAGGTGATCTATGGGGACTTGAGTTATTTCAGCGATTTTGTTTCAGTAATATAATTTGGTTGCCTATTTTTTACTTTTATAAATATGGAATTTCCCGGCGTTAATGAGTTTTGGAAATTCGTTTGGAATATGTTTGAGCAATTTAGTTAACGGTCCGCGAGTTATAACCCCAAAGGTGTCGCTATCCATCCACACAAAACCCACCAAAACAAAAGTAATACAAAAACCCCAACAAAACAAAAGAAACTCGTGGTTGATGAAACCAATTTTGAAATTTGGGGTTTTGTATCAATTTTCAAAAATTTGGGGTTTTTGTATCAATTTTGTTTAAGATGGAGTTTTAATGGATCCCAACATTTGAGTGGGGTTTTTGTACCACAAGTTTGGTCACCTTGGGTTTTTATGACTAGTTTTGTTTAGTTAAATTTGGAATTTCAGTTTCATTTGTTTGGAGGTTCAGTTTAGTATTGTTTGCTTAGCGTTAAGTTTTTAGTTCTGGAACCAATTTTGTTGGTAATATATATGCTACAAGTAAGCTGATAAAATGTTGCATGTTGATCGACTTCTTCAAAAATTAGCATCTCCAATATGAATTTACATTTCCGTGTTCTTGATAATGTCTCCTTTACTTATGCAGGATCTGAGTGTGACTCATGTGAGTTCGAGCCAAGATTGTGACTAGCCACCTCTATGTTTGATCCACCAACCCCTTTTCATCTTATATTGAAACTTAACAGTCGCAGTTAATCTTTACTCATTTACATTTTTCTGAACATGCCAATATATAGTTGACCGGTACAGAATCGACCAGTCAACCAATCCAAGTGTTGTTTCTAAGGTGTCGAAAGAGATCTTGCCAGGCCAAAACTTAACAAATACTCTGCTGGATGGAAGAGTAGTCTTCCAATCCTTTATCACTCGCCAAAGGTGAACCAATTAGTTATCTTATTATTGTTTTACTTGGTTTTACAAGATCTTAGTTTCATAAGTTATGATTAATTAAATTTATTTCAATTATTAATCTATTTAGCCTAATTTGTTGATTGTTTTATGAGATCAAATTTTGCCATTCATAAATACAGAATTACTAATTTTTACATTGGTAATCTTATTTATATTTCTCTTATCCCGCGTACTAAGGTCCTCGAGACTTGCATTCACTTTCATTAAGTTCAGACCTTAGCGAACAACATCCTCTAATACAAGGAAATTTTGTACCTAATTGTTGACATCTTTTTGCACTTGGCAGATAACGAATCCGAAGAATGTATTATTCCACCATTTTTCTTTAATTAAGATTTTGGTTCATCTTATTTTATAACAACAATTAAGTTCAGAATCATATCACAGTTGATGTTGATCTAAAACTGGAATGATCATATCACCTAGATGAATTATCTTTTGTTGTCTTATTCAACACTTGGTCACATAAATCCTCTAACAGAGGTTCCGCAAGTCAGATAAATATAAATATGCCTGGTTGCAGGTTTTATAAAGTGCTCTACATTGACAAATATTATGCAGAAGGGGATAGCAGTATGGAGAAGTTTATGGATGCCCAACTAATTAACTACGGTTTAGTTTCTTTTTTTCCATCGGTTCCTTAAATCTACCAATTAAGTCTTAACAATCTAAGGTATCTAATCAAGCAAATTTTTCTACCCGTTTGTGTATGGTGGTATATGGTATCATATGAGCTTTACATAAAAAAATGCATGTGTCGGTTGGTACAACTGGTAGCGCTTTCGATGAACCACATCAACCACTTGGCATATGATGGATGATTTAGTTTCGAACGGCTTAGTTCACGATATTGAGATATCTAATAAACAAGCGATGCAAACTGAAATGAAACAAAGGAACACTAACACTGATCATATACTCTCGGGTCATATTCTGTCACAATTGTAGCGCTTCGGCGTCGTAATTCTTTCATTATTTTACCTATTTATATGATTATTATTTTTTTGATTAAATAAAAGGATCTAGAAAAAAAAAGGAAGTTTATGTTGCATTGAGGTTTAATTTATAGAAAAAAAAATTGAGGCATTCACATGTTCACTTGGTACTATAAAAAAGATCAATAGAGCACGGGCCGGTCTGGTCTCTTCTGGGTAAGTTTTTTCATTTTCAATCTTGAAGTTGTATGTAGACTATAGATTCCTTATGCGGCCATGCTTATTTAATTTTTTCGATTTTACTCCACAAAGTAATTTTGCAATGTGGAAGCTGACAAAAAGATGCAATAATAAGGAACATAAAAAGGGACAGAGCTGCCATTTCTATCTGCAATAGCCTGGAAGAAATACCAGAAGCAAGCTCCCCTAAACTCCCCTAAACACTTGAATCATTATTCCTATTAATTCTTTACAAGCTCCTGCAATTCGAGGATCCATATACACTCGACTCAAAATGTATACTCAAAATAAAGGAATGCACAAATAACACAAAACTACCAAAGGTCGAAAAAGCAAAAATAAAAGTACAACATGACTACCGCAAAACCGTGTCCCAGCTAAGGAAGGAGTATTCTGAACTGAAGTCTTAAAGTTCATAACTTCAATTCAGAATGTATGAGAGGGGAATGTAGTATTCTGAGCTCGGACTACAAAAAGGTTTAACTGTGCATGAGAGGGGAATGTAGTATTCTGAACTGAAGTTATGAACTTTGCTAATAGGAATGTATGCTAAATCTAGAGAAAGAAGATTCAAACAAATCTCGGACTTTGGAAACAATTCACACTTCGATATAAATTTTAAAGTTATGGCTCTTGTGTTAACAAGTAGATACAAAATCATTAGGGCAGCAAATCTGTTAGTTTTTTGTAATAGATTCACCATCCGAAATAATTAGAAAGGTGAAAGTCTTTTAGCCATTATGAACTATTTAAATATTCAAAATTGGAATGTACAAGTTATGAACACAAACGACTTCAACCGAAGACGTTTGTTAACTCTTTAAGTTTGAGGTTTTCCTCTTTTATGAAAAACAAAAAAAAAACTAAGGAAGGAGTTAGTGAAATTCACATGTTTTCTCTGCCCAACAGCTGCATACCAAGCAAGAACTAAAGATTTCACATCTATGCTATGCCCAAGTTTGCATCAGTTTTGTAGGTATAGTTACTATTGGCCAAGCCTGTGTTCCTCGGCATAATTCACCGGTACACATAAACAAACTCCATGAATAACTTTCCTTGTAGTTCACAGGTATGCGTAGAATCATAATTCACGGGCTCACATCCATATACATACACTCACTCCATTTATGTATAATTCATATTTTAAAACACATATTCATCCCGCAGTTAATTAGTGGCACTCCTTTACTCCTTTTGTAAATTTTCATTTGGTTAAGATGCCTGATTATCACAAAAAAAAAATAGAGTGTTTTTATGATAATTTGTGGGTTCATTCTATAGTCCCAACTTTCAAGATATAGACACATACATACACTCGCTAGATTTATTATGGCTTCTCTTAAACATAGCCTATGCTTTTATTAACTATAGCCCAAAAAATTTAAGTTAAAACGAAAAATCAAAGTTACCAAACAAGTCTTTATTATGTTAATAATCCTAATTGACTCTTAAATGAATCTTAATTTTTTGTTATGATTACCTAAATTGCATCTTAATTTTTTTGTTGTGCTCGAATAAAATCCATTCTCTCTTCGATATATAAGAATCCACGGGTATACATACAATGATGGTATGAACACAATATATTCACCGGCTTAAAATGTACGCGATATAGATGAATTTCATGAACATAATAATTTCGTCACCATCACAGAAATTTAGGGATTTAAATACACTCAATTTATATGGATTTCATGTACACGATATGCTTCAAAAAAAAATGTACACGATATGCATGTACAATTGTGGATTTATTTTATCAGTATTTTTTTCCATGTGAAAATATTTCTAAGTTTATATAGATTAGAGAAAAGGAGAATCAAAATAAGATGATTAAGTTATTAAATAATGATTGAATAAGATGTTGTTTTTTAATGGGATATTTTGACTTTGGGTCACAAAAAATTGACCAGAGTTGCGATTGGGTCACGATAAAATTTTAATTAGAGTTTAGGTCACAGGACCGTGGTTGACCGCGTTGATAGTTACTAAAGTTAGTTAAACAATGAAATGACCAAAAACATATTAGACTTCGATTTATTTACAAACTGAACCATATAACTTTCCGTTTGTCATGTGCGGCTAACAATTATCCAAAAAAAACAGGCCGAGATTAAAAAAAACTTCCTCTTTTCTTCACCGCAAATTAGGGTTCATAAAAATTGATTCATATTTTCATCTGCTTCTTCTTCTTCAAAATCTAAGAAATAATTATTCAAACTCAAAAAAACTCCTCATTGCTAAACACGAGTTAGGATTTCTAGATGAAGTTGAAAGTGAAGTTAGGGTTTGATTTTGGTTTGATTCTGTTACCGGTGGATCATCATATGTTAGTAAGAGACTTGAAGGTTTATAATGAAATAGGAGTTGGGGTTTGTAAATTATGCTTACAGTGAAGTTGGGTTTGAGTGAAATCATGAATTTTTTTAATTTGATTATGATGGTGAACTATCAAGTTGAGATTAGTTTTAGGTGTATGAAACTGAATATGATGGTGGTAAAGGAAGAAGGGGTGTGTGGGTTTGATTTGAATCCCATTGGAGCTTTGAAATTTCTGCTGATTCAATTCAAAAAGTTATGAAATTAGGGTTCTTCTTCATAGGTTTAGTGTTTTAATTTTCTTAATGATTTTGTGTTGATTGATCGAACGGTTAATGGAGAAATTTTATTGTAAATTTCATGATTGTAATTATTGATTGTGATTGTGTGGTTGAATTGTATGGTGAAGATTTTAAACGAGAAAAGAAGAATTAATATGATGTACTGTTATTCGAATTGTGGATGACTATGTGATGATTATTGGTAGATGTTTTAGTATGTGTTTATGTTAGGTTCAGGGTTTCTGACATCTATGAAAATGAAATTTGGGGTTTCTAATCTTCATGAGATTAAGGGTTCATAAGAAATTGGGGTTTTTTTGTCTTTCACGAGAATTTTTCTTCTTCATTGTTTATCTTTTGTTGGTGGAGAAGGAGGAGGCGATGGAGCTGGTGTAAAAAAGTTACAACGAAGTCTGGAATTATTACTCACCCTTTTGATTTGTTTTGACTTGCACGTGTTGTTCACTTCCTAACGTTTAACTAACACCGTTAAAAAATATAAATTAATTTAAAACAAAATTATTTATGTAACGGTCAAGACAGTCAATGATGGTCCTGTGACCCAAACTCTAATTAAAATTTTGCCTTGACCCAATCGTAACTCTGGACACTTTCTTGTGACCCAAAGTCAAAATTATCCCTTTTTTTAATTTGTGGTGTCTTTTGACACATTTCTTCACCGTTTTGGTGATTTTATCTTCGCTTTTTGGGCGATTCTTTTTCCGCTTTGAGAGCGATTATTTCTTCACCTTGATGGTGATTTGTTCAATATTTGTTGGTTGGTTCATAACATGTTTTTCTAGATCCGAGAAAATCGACGATTCAACACGGCATCGCTTTGAGTTCATCTTCAACAAAAGGGATTTAAGGCATCCGGGTTTTTCGTTCATATATACAAGATTAAGGGCTAAGCACTCCTTTCTTTTTGGAGCATCTCATATTATAGAAGACAAACATTCAAAATGGTCGGAATTGATTCCGGATTATACCATCTTTTATATCTACTTTTCATACAAAAATTGGGTACCTTTGCGGTATTTTGCTCTTTTTCTTCGCGAATTACATGTAATTGGTATTTTTATTTGTATTTGGGTT
Organism: Papaver bracteatum; assembly: GCA_023529315.1. NCBI lineage: Eukaryota > Viridiplantae > Streptophyta > Magnoliopsida > Ranunculales > Papaveraceae > Papaver > Papaver bracteatum. The sequence continues at coordinate 2,287,509 of JAJJWX010001098.1, read as the reverse complement.
TTAATCTTCTTGTATTTTGATGTTCTTTTTCTTGTAAACAATCATGTAATCACCTTTTTGGATTGAGTGAAATGTGGTCTGATTGTTCATCAAAAAAAAAAAAATTTATTAAATAAAATCATTGCTCGACATCTATTTTGTCATAATATTTAAACACGAACAAAATCTCATGAAACAATTGAGATTGGGAATTAACAAAATATTAAACAAACCATCTTGATGGCGCTTCTACGGATAAAATAAAAATGCATATAATAATAAGAGAAACGAAGAATATACAAAAAAAAACTAAAAGTTGAACTCAAAAAATTTAAAATATATCAAAATTTATAAGAAGGATTCGAGCGGCATAACTTTTAGTCGTCTTACTAATATTATGAAGCCATAATAAGCATTGTAGCTATTGAAGATGTTGAACTACAAGCCCACCACAATTTTAATGTTTTTTCTTCAGTTTAGTGGATGTTAGATTAGTTCTTAGCGAAGTTTATAGAATATTTATTGGTTCTAAATAATATTATTTGTATATATTGAAATTAATTTTGACATATGGATTAATTATTTCATGAGTGAAAAACAAACCCGCGCATGGCGCGGGTGAAAAACTAGTATTCACTAATAATAGCAATAACGGCACAATTTGAGACGGGCGTTGAAAAAGAAGTGAAATCATCGGTGAATTTCTAATTTGCGTACTTGAAGCGCACTGGGTGTGTTAATCTCTTAGGTGAATTCTAAAGCTACTAAGAGGCGGATTCACATGAGGCATTATATTCCAAGTATTGTTAAGAGGCAATCAACGGCTAGAGACAGTGTCATGTATATTCCAAGCTGCATCATATGTTAATTATGAGTAAAAATTTACTATAATCAGGTCCTTCACGCTGTCTAGGCAAGCTTTAGGTAATTTCATTTCAGAATATCAATACTTCAGGCCAAGTTGGGGTTTCAATTGAATCTTTTTATTCTTCCCAGGTCTCAGTTGTATGAATAACAATCATTACATAATCATAGATTTTGTGAGTTCAAATAAAAAGATTTGGAGAAAACGGCTTATAAAGTGAGCACCTAGAAGGCTATCATATGCTCTAGTGTTATATTAGGTCAAGAAACATTTTGCTTCAAAATGCTAGATTGGTGAGAGTAAATTTGAAGTTACTTCACTAATCGTGGTGTGTTTTGGGTTGTAGCGATTTTGATAGTGAATTGGATATTGTTATCGCGAAGCTCATGGAGATGACTATTGAGATGCGAAAAAGTTTGATGATGATTTTGTGCACAAAAAACATTTAGGTTTAGAGTGCATTCTTTTTTATCACGGGGTAATTTTCAGGTCTCCAGTCAAATTATGGGCTACAAGCTGGGAAATGTTTTCCCATTAGTTCGATCTAGGTAACCTCACGCTCAATGTGGGCCACAAGCTAGGTAACCTTACTCTCGCTATATATATATTGGGTGTTCAACAAAACCCTTAATTCTGATTGGTTGAAATTTTATTCCATATTCTTACACGATGTTTACAAAAAAAAGTTAAAATTTTATTTTAATGATTGGTTGAGTTCCTGTCGCTCAGATAATCCATGTTCATTCCATATAATTAAGAAATATTAAAGTGGAAATTTCAATTTTATCCTACAAATGATTCCATTTTGCTAAAGGTAACTATTTTAGCCGACAAAAATATAATGAAACTGGTAAAATAATTTTATGTCGGATTATTATCAAAGCGTATCAAATTTTCCTACTCATTAAAAATGATCAAACTAATCAAGATAATTTTTTAAGACATCTAGATCTAATCAACACTTATCTCCAGACCCGGTGCGTAGCACGGGTAACATACTAGTTATATTTAATATTCATATGTTGGAAAATGCATAACTAAACAAAAATTATGCCCATGCCGTAACGACACGGGTTGAGCCCTAGTATATATTATAGGACACGATTTTATGGAAGAGTCAAAATTGTGTGGAACTCCAAAACGTATTTTCTATCCTAGATGTTAGCTAGGTCGGTGAAGTGATTTTCGGATAAACCCAAAATCAGTCAGCGATAAGAGTTTGATAACTCTTATATGTTTTTTGTTGGAACAATTGCTGAAAATATCCTGCAAAACAATCATAAAACCAACCAAACAAAAATTTTATGGCTGAGTCACGACCAGGTCGCTCTCTTTAAGACGTTTCGCGGCTCTGCCCAATGTTGTGCAAGCAGTTCTTCCATGTCCCGTCGCCCCCAGGATAAAATAGCCGAGTAAATATCTTTCATAATTACTCTTTCACTTTGAGAGCATGTGATACTTGTACACTTCTATTCTTGCTCAAAATCAAACTTGTAGAAAACAAGTGATGATCACACACTAATTTTCTTTCTCTCAAAAAATTCTTGTTTCTCTTTAAACCAATGTTCTGAAAACCAGCCCGGACGTCGAATAGGTAAAGTTAATGGGTGGTCATTAGTTCAACCAGTGTTTCAATCCGGGTTTACTGGATCAAGGGATCTAAATGTCACAAATATGATGCACTAGTACTTTACCATAACTATACTAACTCTATAACAAAAAAAACTTAATTATGCCTTGTTCCCACCTCCACTCATAGTTTCCTCTCTCTTCCTCCACTTACTTACTTTCTTTCTTTCTTTCTTTCTTTCTTTGTGTTCATAAATAGCAAACATTATTATTATTGGATTTCTTTGCTTTATGTTCACTAACTGACGGATCGCGCCTCATATATACTACTCATACTTGTTTTGAGTATATTTCTGTTATGTAACATCATAATAACATCATAGAAGCACCTATCAGCACATCGTCAATTAGAACATCCCGTCAATTAGAGCATCATCAACTTGGATACAGATATGCTCTTATGTTCTTATTTTCTGATTGATTTTGTAATTAATTTCTCGTAAAGTTATCATTTGCATCAAAGAAAGAAGAAAGGATTTAGTTAAAACAAATTTGAAGATTAATTTTATTCTCACTGCATCTGTAATCTTAAGCTCATTCTGAATTTTATGTTTGTTTCCCCTTTGTGAAATTATCTTGAATGATTTGTTGGACGAAGAATAGAAGAATACATCCAAGAAAAAAGTTTGTTTGATTTTAGATTTTTGCTTGTAAATATTGGGTCGAACCACATTTGGACCTTACTGGGTCGCACGATTCGGTGGTTGAATCGCTCGGGTTAGCCGGGTTTACTAAAATAGAATGGTTTTTATGAACTTTACTGGATCATTGTTGAATCAGACCGGAAAAGGGACTGGTTCACGGGTTTTTCGGTCCGACCGACTGGTCCGGTCCGGTTTTCAGAACACTGCTTTAAACTCCAAAAATATTAAAGAAAAAAAACTCTCTACTTGTTTTTCCAACCAAAATATATTTTATAGTCAAAAGATCTTAAATTGAGTTTAATGAAAATATTAATAATGATTCAATAAAAATCATTTACTCTTCTAATATGAAACGGTAAGGAATTTATAACAAAAAATAAATTTCTTTTAAGAAGATCATTAAGACTATTAAAGACAATTTAATAAAAATAATAAATGAAAATACATTTTTTGTTTTAAAACATATATTTCCAACAATCCCCCACTTATATTTTTAAAACATTGAGCAAGATCTATATAGTAATGTGCATAAGTAAAGGTATCTTTCGATTTTGAACCTTTACATAGTGTTAGGCTCTTGAAAAATCATACCTAGAGTGAACTTAAGTCTTTAAACTCTATGAGATAAGAAGATTGGCTAACACACACAAAACTATACTAGTGTAAAGTCTAAAGCCAGCACATTACGGCCCTGTGCTTGAATCCCGGTTTAATGAATGATCTAGAGAACTGTCAATATTCTCATAGAAATCGGCCACACTTTCACATCCATATATGTGAGTCTATCAAGAGTATTCCTATATCTAAGTACCCTCACTCTAAATAGAGATATAGACATCATTAAGAGTTTTTTAGAAACAAAAACTCAACCTTAACTCGCTTCAGGATATCATGCGTGTGATGAATTCTCAAAAACATGATTTTGTGTTTACATATTATCCGTGACTTAGTCCCATTTGAACCTACATTTTGGGATTTCCATTCATAGGTAGGAATTACCTTTTGAACCTACTTATGGAATCTTGAGCTATAGGTTGGGTGTCCATCACGAACAACTATGTTCATATCATTTGTGAATCGTTATTCCCTTTGAACCTATTTCTAGGTGGGTATCCATCACAAATGACTCAATTCCTAATGGGCATCAACATCATCCCATAAGATGTATTCACAGCTTCTTATTAATCCTTTCGTCAAAGGATTAACGATAACTCTTTTCAAACCATATATAATCCATTATCATAGCATCAAAAATTCTTTCTATCACCTTGTATGTCGACTCTACCGTTGTAATTAACGGTTCTAAATTCTTGCAATAGCCGCGGTACTATCGCATTGGATTAATATGTTTGTTCTTCCTCTATCTAGTAGAGGACCAAATCACTCTATCCCTTGGAGGATTCATTTGAGAGGATATCTCAATCAACATCGCAATAATATCCTTAAAGGATTGCGGTAAACATTTTTAGATAGTGTTTTTCTAGGTTTAAGGTTCTTTGCAGACACCTTATAACCTTCTCAATGTTTTACTAATTATCCATACATGGATTATTAGTAAATCTACATATATGTAACCCCCACTACAGAAGTATTATACATATAGTCCATCACGTAGCAAAAAGCAATGCCATGCTACCATACTCATTTTTTATTTTCTAGTTCAATCACACATATTCACAAGCACCACAATACTAAAATCAAATGAGTAAAAACTACTTTATTAAGATTTTTATTTTTTCAAATCTTTTTTCAATGCGGTGGAATATATCCAAAACAAATGTAGATTCAATTTAAAATTTACACTATCTTCACGCGAGTCTTTCATGTCAAATAATAAAATAAGCATGTTCTCAGTTTCATTAACATCGTACAAGTTAGAATACAAATTCAGTAAATCACTTATGCATATATAGCAAACAATCACGTCAATCAATTTTGAAACCATTTGATTCAATTGCTTCAGAGCTTGTTTCAAAATAAATAATGACTTATCAAATTTATATGCATTTTGTTTTTTATGGGAACTACAAGTTTTTTATTTATTTTCATGCTTGGTTTACATAGAATCACCATTTAACTCATTCAATATATTTTTCTACATATGATATACAACAAATCACGCATCGTAGAAACAATATCACCAATCAAGAATATAAATCCAGCGACATGAAAGCAAGTATCAAAATTAGTTACCCTTTCTCTATTTGTCAAACTCAAACATTTTGTTCTTAAAACCTTTTTTTTTTTCAAAGATTAAAATTATGAGGAGCTAAGTATCTCAAACAAGGTAATAATTATGACTAAAATTCTTTTTAGTCTTACTACTTACACATCCGTTCTTAATGATCTTGTGATCTCCATTCCTAGCTAGCTCTTTAATCTAACAGCGCGTTTGGTTCAAGGAATTGGATTCCTGGTAATCCAATTCCGGGGTAATGTGACCAATTCCTTGAACCAAACAGTCCAAACCAACTCCATGTAATTGAGAATTTTGATTCCTAGGAATCCAATTCCCCCCAAAATAATTGATTTCCATTGCATTGGTCTAGTAGTGCAATGGAATTGGATTCCAAGGTAAAAACAAAAACAATTGGATTACCTCAACCAAACGCTAATTTTTTGGAATTGAATCCAATTCCATGGAATTCAATTCCAAGAATTGGATTACCCCATAATTGAATTCCTAGGAATCCAATTCTTCCAACCAAACGAGGTGTAAGTGTAGTGTTCAAACATACATAGGGTAAAGAACCCCCACTATTTTTCGACTCAAAAGGAAATTTCAAATCAAAACCAAAATATCTAAAAATGAGAAACTACTTATGCAAATTATGTTTCTACCCACGTTCATTATTAAATTTCTATAGACTTCGTTAGATGTCGTATTTTGGTGTTTAATACCAATTCAAAAACTAGAAAGTTTCCTCATTCGTACAAAAATTAGAAATAACTTTTCTAAGCAAAAAATAATTTCTCTAAATTCATATTTGACGCGCTATGCGTTCTTGCTCATAACTAATAAAGTAATGATCCAATTTCAAAATCATTTTGGCACAATATAGAGGATGACTACACAAACATTTTCCGTGAAGACATTATTCCGTTATTCACTAGTGAAAAGATCAATTTTAGTCACCAAGTTAGATTTCTTGAAACACCAAAAATATCTTATAAAATTCTCAAAGATTTTATTTTACTCGATTCTTTTAAAAACTAGCAAGACTGGGAGTCTACATGTTTTGGTGAGTTGAGTGAAGTTTGATACAAGTCACTTTAAAGATTCTTAGAGATTTTAGAGGAGAATACAACATGCTCACACTCATCACCAACTCCAAAAAAGTTCATAGATGCAAGATAAAATCACAGATTTCAAGCATTTCAAAGCTTCAGTCATATCATATAAATTGTAGAATATTTGGTTCAAACATTTCACTGATAACATTTCTATTGTAGTAGTGCAATGATCAGGTTCAACAAAAAATTTAATCTCAATCTTGTTAAAAACAAGATAGGCGGAAACTAGATTTTTTTTTTCATTTGTGTGGTATGAACATCATTAACAAGATAGTTCTACCAGAAGCAAACTTTTCAGACCATACCAATACCAAGAATCCTAGAGATGTGAGTATAACTCAACAACACTTTCTTTCAAACGATTCGGTTCAATTTTTGAACCATAACCTATCAAAACAAACATGGTGTAAAACACCAATATATACCAACCTCTCACCGTATCCACAATTCACATTAACTTGGCTTGAAAAGCATTGTTAATAACATTTGATATTCTTGCAATGTCGTGTCATAAGACTTGGTTTAATGTAAAATATCAAATAATTTCTTGGTCAGAGTTGGTATTCATATTTGTTTCGACTAGGTTTCTTATTCTTTCGGTTTTGGTTTGGTATCAATTTCTATCCCATAAGTTCCAAACCTGTATGAGTCACACATTTATGTCATAAACAATAATTCTCAATATCTAGTTTACGTACAACTCATTCTAATATGAATAATCAATTTATTTCAATCTAGAATGCAATTATTTGATCACTACAATAACTACAAATAGTTCATCAAACATACCTCATTTGCTTTGAAAACTCAATTGGTCATAAACCATTTTCCACTCTTTCCACACCAGCAAAACCATTGCTCCATGCGCCAATTAATCTCCAATATTTACTCGCAATTTTCATTTTCATTTTCATTTTCATTGGGAAACAAAAACTTGATCAAGTAAGTGAAATTATCACCTGTCACAATCATTTAAATGTGAGCATTTGTAACCCAAAATAAGTAAGATATGCACTTATATAATTACTTAAAAATCAAATAAAATTAGTACTCCAAGTTTCTCTTAAGTGTCAAAAAATTGTTCAAAGTTCTATAATTATAACATCATATTTTTATAACTTTCTATCAAGCATTTTATCAAACATACGTGGTGCACTAGTATGATTGCTAACAATAATCTTATTTTTTTTCATTATTTTTAAAGCAATTTCTTGCATCTATAATCTTTATGCTCACACAAGTTTCACGACTCATATTTTGGACATACATACACATCGATTTTAAAATCACAACATCTCTCAAACCAAAATTCCAAACAAAAAATTTCAAAATGGGTTTCGAAGATAAGTTCATGATCTACAAGTTTCATGTTATACATGAATCCAAAATAACAACACAAATATCAGCAAAACGAAATTAATTATAACTAAATTTCTACTCGTCAGAAATTTTCAGCAACGTTATGCAGTTTTGTAAAATACTTTTCGGACTCCAAAAATTATGAAATTTTACCTGGGTGATCCACATAATGTCTAATATATACGTTATAAATTTCAAGATCAAATTCATTTTCTTTAAAGACATGTGCATAAAACTCTATAATATGTTACAATCCGTGTCCAATACGATTAAACATCAAAAATTCAATTTTAGTTATAAATAATCTAAAATTCCAAGAACCGTGTGAATAATATACCATAACGATTCAGTAAAATAAAATAAAAGATGATACTTATCGTGTTTCAGCAATAGTTTCTCGTTTAATCTCTATGGCAGAAGAAATTGTCTTAAAATTGTTGGAACAATTGCTGAAAATATCCTGCAAAACAATCATAAAACCAACCAAACAAAAATGTTATGGCTGAGTCACGACCATGTCGCTCTCTTTAAGACGTTTTGCGGCTCTGCCCAAGATTGTGCAAGCAGTTCTTCCATGTCGCATCGCCCCCAGGATAAAACAGCCGAGTAAATCTCCTTCAGAATTACTCTTGCACTTTGAGAGCATGTGATACTTGTACACTTCTATTCTTGCTCAAAATCAAACTTGTAGAAAACAAGTGATGATCACACACTAGTTTTCTTTCTCTCAAAAAATTCTTGTTTCTCTTTAAACTCCAAAACCATTAAAGAAAAAAAAACTCTCTACTTGTTTTTCCAACCAAAATATATTTTATAGATAAAAGATCTTAAATTGAGTTTAATGAAAACATTAATAACGATTTATTAAAAATCATTTACTCTTCTAATATGAAACGGTAAGGAATTTATAACAAAAAATAAATTTCCTTTAAGAAGATCATTAAGACTATTAAAGACAATTTAATAAAAATAATAAATGAAAATACATTTTTTGTTTTAAAACATATATTTCCAATAATTTCTCATATATGATAGATAATATATAAATCTCGTATTTCTTCCCGAGGTTGCCTCGTTCATTTTAGCTTGTGTTGGTTGCAATATTTAGAGTATAACTGTGTATTTGTGAAAATTGCTTCCGCGGGTTTTAGCACAACATGTAACACGATTCATGGTGTGTGGACGTAGATCAGAACGCTGTTAGAGCAAGTCTTATGGTGGAATCCAACCTATTCCAAGTGTGGAAAATTCATGAAATGTCAAGTCTAGTGGCTTCCAAGTTGGGGTTTTCCACAGAAAATCCAAGCAAGGTTCCATGGTTTGGTGGAAGGGTCCGTGGAATCCATGGAAACGCATAGCGTAAAACGCTATTAAGAATAGCGCGCTAAAAGACAAAAAAACGTTAATAAGAATAGAGCTTAGCTCTATTAAGAATATCGTTTTTTTTATCCGTACATTTAAACCGAGTTGTTGAGAATCTAACGGCTGAGAAAATAACTCTATTCTTAATGTCGTAAAACGCCATTAAGAATAACGTTTTTTTAGCGCTATTAAGAATAGCGTTTCTACTATTCCACCATACTTCCATCCACAGTTCCAAGTACTTAGGTGGCGTGGAAGATGAAAGATGGATGGATTCCACTATAAGACTAAGACTTACTCTTAGTCATTTAAATCTACAACTTCGTGAAGGTTTTAGTCGGACGACAACCACGTGTCTCACCTGAAGATGTTCCCATCACTTATGTATCTCAAAATTGAACTTGAACGCGTCTCCTCATGTGAGGATTTTTATCGTTACCGACCTCTTTTTTTTTTGGGCTGTATTTTTGTAGCCTGTCATTTTACTGGATTGCTCGCTGGTTTATCACTTTGATGTTACAGACGACGTTAGAAGTTAGAAGACTTCATCTCCTTTGATATTGATAAAACCGCTTTTTCTTGCCCAGTTGTTCCAACTTCCAAGTTCTTCGGCAAAGAGGTCAACTTTCATCAAGAGCTTTACCTGTTCGGAACCTGGCAACCTCTGACAGTACTTAACTACTGATGCAGAAGAACAAGAATGTAGGCATTAATATTCACAGTTGGACATACCTATTTCGGTTCAAACCAGAAATTATATTTACACTCCAAACATGGGAAAGATGGAGCCAAAGAAAGTAGAGATTAAAAGAAAAAGGAAGAAATCAAACTCGACTTGTTCTATCGGCAAAACTGTAACCCTCTATCTAGGAATAATACAAGTATTGTGACTGCTATTCCAAACCATCGTAATTGCTCACAACATATATATTTTACAATATTTATAGCTTCCGAATTACCTAACAACTTTCCTTCGCTGAGCAAGCTGAATTGTATGAATCATCATCAGTTTGAACACTATCTAACCACATAACAACTTGTTCAATTGTAGGTCGTCGGCGTGGATCTTGGTCTATGCATTTACATGCAATTTCTAGTACTTCCAAAAATTGTTTTCCTTGAGCTTTACACCAGATTAACTGATCGAAAATCTGTTCTTCTTTCTTTTCCGATTTCATTTGAAAAACCCATGATACCAAATCTCTACATCCTCTTGCCTTGCAAACATCTACTGGTCTTCTACTAGTAAGAAGTTCCAAAAGAACAACTCCAAAACTGTAAACATCGCCTTTGAAAGTAGCTGTCGAAGTCTGGCTATATTCTGGAGGAATATACCCTAAAGTTCCAACAAGATCAGTTGAAACATGAGTATCATAAGGATTGACAAGCCTTGAGAGACCAAAATCTGCAAGATGAGCTTCAAATTTTTCATTCAAGAGAATATTGCTCGACTTTACGTCGCGATGAACTATATTTGGTTCGCAACCTTTATGTAAGTAGGCCAATCCCCTACCGGCTCCTTGAGCTATTTTAAGCCGAGTTTCCCATTTCAGTGGCAACCCTTCATCAACCCTCTCATGAAGCCAATAATCCAAGCTTCCATTTTCCATGTAAGAATAAATCAATAATCTGTCATTCCCGTGCTGGCAATAACCTTGCAGAGGTACAAGATTTTTATGTTGCGTTCTTGATAGGGCTTCAACTTCTGCCTGGAACTCACGTTCCATCTGACCGCAGTCGCCTGAAAGTCTCTTGATTGCAACTTTTGTGCCATTTGGAAAATAGGCTTTGTAAACTAGACCAAATCCTCCACAACCAATAATGTTCGCTTGATCAAAATTGTTCGTGGATTTTAACAGATCTCCGATGGTCAACTCCTTGCAGTCTGCATTTTGAAAGAGAACAACCAATTCTGATGTCCCAAATGCATTTGATAACCTGTGGGGCCTGTATAATTCATCTTCCACATTGTCAATCAAATATGGTGCGCCTTTTATTGACATCTTAAGCAAGACAACAACCAAGAGCAATGCAATCCCAACTCCTACACTGATTGTTATTCCGAGGATGGTTCTTCGACGTATGCTACTGTTTGAACCAGATGGGATACTAGGTTTCAAACCCATCGTTGCAGCTACCCCACAAGGAGGACCCTGTGCTCCACACAAACCTGGGTTCCCCTCGAAACTTGAGTTGGAGAAACTAAGGAACTGCCCTCCTGATGGAATTATTCCACTTAAGTGATTGTTGGCAACACTGAACTTCGACAGAAATGTAAGCTTGTTAAATGATGTGGGTATTGAACCTGACAAATCATTGCTTGATAAGTCTAAAATTTCCAAATTCTCCATGTCTGAGATAGTTTCTGGGATGTTTCCTGTGATGTTATTCTTACTCAAGTCTAAAACATGAAGACCCTTCAACCTCCCAATCTCGGGCCATATTGTTCCATTAAGCATATTGTTGCACAACAATAAAGATGGAGGAAAGCTTGAGGCTTGATTGTACTGCAGACCATGAGCACTCTGGTTACGCTTAACGAACAACGGAATCCCAACCGTCGCAGTAACTTCTGGGGCACAACTGATTGGGGAAACAATGCTCTTTAAAGCTCCCAGGCTTTTTGGGATTTCTCCAGTTAGAGAATTGTTGGAGATGTCCAAGTAAAATAGACTCTCCATCTCACCAATCCACAGAGGGATATTACCACTCAAACGGTTCCATGACAAATCAAGAACTTGTAGCTTCTTGCATTTCAGTAACCACATCGGGATTTGACCATTAAGAGCACAGTTTCCAACTGCAAGGGTCCTCAGATTCTCAAAGCCATCAACATTGTTCGGAATTTTTTCTCCATGGAAATTCCTGGTAAGGATAAGAGTTGTGAGGTTTTTACATTGCTGGAGCACATTCAATGACTTTGATAAGTTTGTGAGGGTGTTGTTTGACAAGGAAAGAAAGTAAAGGGATGTCAAGTTGGAAAAGGTGTCAGGGACAGAACCATTTAATTCGTTCTTAGCGAGGCTTAGTGTTTTCATTTTGTGGCAACTAGATAAGGTGGTGGGTAGGGATCCAATGAAACTGTTAGACGCAAGATCAAGTGAAGTTAGATTGGCCATCCCACTGAAATCAAGATCAATAGATCCTGACATAGAACTGTTTCTAAGATCAATAACCTGAATTAGTGAACACAGTGAAAGAGAAGATGGTAATGAACCGGAGAAGATATTAGTGTGTGCAATCAATTCCTCTAGTCTACTGAGGTTTCCAAACACATCAGGAAAAGAACCCGAGAATCGGTTTCCGGAAATTGTCAAAGTTTTAAGATTAGAAAGCTTACTTAGTTTCTTGCTTAACTGACCAGAGAAATTATTGTTGGAGATAGATAAATGCTCCAAAGATGATATCCAATACAGAGTATCCGGAAGATGCCCCGAGAGTGAATTGGAATCAACATGTAATTCCCGAAGAGAAGTACTACAACTTGTTAAACCTTCTTCAAATATTTGTCCTGAAAACTGATTCATCGATAAGTCGATAACTCGAATTGCACTTGAACCACCACACACTTTAGAATCAATCCGGCCATTAAGTAGATTATTGCTTACATTGAAAACAGCCAGACTCGGAAAAGTATTGAGTTGAAGCAAATCACCATTGAAAGAATTACTAGATAAATTAACTGAGCAAATAGATTTCATACCAGCAAGGACCCTAGAAATGGGTCCTGACAACTTATTGTGGCTAAGATCAATAACTTCTAGCTGCTTCAAATTAGAAAGATCTAGTGGAACTTCACCTTCTAAAAGATTCAATGAAAGATCAAGAAACTTCAAGTGATGTAAATTACCTAATGACTCTGAAAGATTCCCTTTAAGACCTCTGTTTGGAAGAATCAATTTAATAACGGATGTTTTTGTTATACTATCACAGACAACACCATCCCATTTACAACAAAGAGAATCATTAGACCAAGCAGAAATAATTGATCCATTAGAAAGATTACCTGCAAATTGCTTCAATGATTGCAACTCGTTCGGATCACAACTGTGTGTTAGGGTTCCAGACTTTAAAGAGATTAAAGTAGCAATGAGAACCCATTTGATGAAAGTCATTGGGACAAATTCCAGCATCATTTCTTAGTGAAACTAAAAGATACTCACAGTCTCAAACGCTCAAATGAAAATAACGCAAATTCCCATTATTGAAGTGGAACAGTATTGGTAGTGTACTTCAAAGAAAGAAAGATGAAGAGAATCTAAAAACTTGCAAGTGAAACAAAGATGAAGATTTCTTACTATTCTGAGTAGGAAAGAAACCAGAATTTTTTACCTAAAACCCACCAAATCCACTTGCTTAAAACTGTTCTCAAACATATGGAAGATATTCCCGAGAACTTGAAACCATTAAAACACCTCAAAAATCGCCCCCCACAACCATTAAAACCAACACCTCACTTAAAAGCCAAGTAAGAATCCTTTTGTGTCTACCCTACATCAAAAACTCTCCAGGAAAAAAAAAATTAATGCCCCGGAATATTTTTTTCCTCTCTTTAATAAACGACAGAATCTAAATGAAGTAGAAGGATTAAAAAACCCATCAATCAAACTAACAACGGCACATCTATCCCATGGGTCTTGCTTGAATCTGCCGAATTTTCTGATAAGAAATTAAACACTCAATATTATAAAATGAGTATCTTAAATCAAGACAGAAGGAGCTGAGCTGACCTATGATGAATAATATAGTAAATATTTTTGGGAAAATTCTAGAACTTGGACAACTACCATAGTCCAAAACTTGGACAATAGATCCAAGCCTTTGATCATTCCTCTTTTCATCTCATTATCAATCTCGATGCTAGAATCATTTCCCTCTTTACTGCTCAGATTGTGCCACATTATGTCCAAAGTTTTGGATTATCACAGTTGTCCCAGCTATAGTCACTCTCATTTTTTTGTTGGGTTTTCCAGTTAACAGTTCACACATATTTTGTCTTTCTCTTTGGAGAGTAATGGGGTGAAGTGAAGTTGAGTAATGGTAGGGTTCGGAAATCGTAGTATTGTTTTTTTAGATAAGAGAGTGACACAAAAGGTTGGTTATAGTGGTGGTGGAATCACAATCAGTAAGAATCACTAATAAAGAAGTCAAAAAAAAAAAGACTACCCATTTGTTATTGTTATTGTTATTGTCATATTTTTTTTTATTTTTTTCATTAGTATAAAACAGAATTTGGACAAGTTGGTCTTTGTTAGTGGTGGTCAGGATTTGTCCAGACAAAGATAAATCAAGAGTTGTGGTTCCTCAGACCACCCCTTACATCTCGCACATGTGGCGTTTGGTATTGTGTAGGGAAAACTGTTCGTCATTCTCATTAACTTGCTCATCTCCTTTCTAGCTTTCTCCATTCTCTTCCTTTTCCTTTGGTATTCTGTGAGATGAATACAATATCAGAAACTCTGTAGATGCTCTGAACTATGATGGATTCGAATCGCAGAGGCAAAACGCAGAAATGATATATGTTTCATGGTATTCTTTTCCATTGTATGCTTTGATTTAAGGTTTTCAATACAATTTAAGTGTTTTTTGTGATGGAATACAAATTAGGTTTATATATGCTTCTTAGGTTTATATTCGCAGTTCCATTTATGGACCCCCTAATTCAATCAAATTGTTTTGTTGTTTGCGATTTCAAAATTGAGTAACACATGTCCATTTTTGTTCTATTTAGATATAATCGGTACAATTTAGATATAATCGGTATAGAGGTTTGAGTAACTTCTGTGTTACTCAGGGAACCCTTAGGTCACTGTTATTTGTATTAATTTCTTATTTTATTAAAATATTTTTTGTGTGAAATTCAAGAGTTAACATTGAAAATTATTGTTCTATGTCTTTCAAAGATGTGATTATGGTGTTAACTAGGGTCACCGGTGACCGGTGGATAATAAATTACAAAATCATATGGGAAAAGCATAATAGTTCCACTACATATGTGGGATCAGAGATGATAAGCTAATGTTGCATCAAAATGTTTGTACCAATTTATCAGGTGTAGTTTTTCTGTTGAATTTGCATCCATTTGATTTTCTTTGGTACTATGTTAGCAAACAGTATATGTAGTTCATTATAATTAATAAATTTAAGGAAGATATCGGCGTGCACCTTTCGTCCTGAAAGCTAAAACAATTTCATGATTTGTTGGTGTTAGCTAGATTTGTACAAGTAATATATGTAGTAAATCCAAAAGAAAAATATGAGTATATTTTGTTGACGTCGTAATCTTATGTTTTATATGAATTCAGTGACTTCCACATATTTCCTTTGTGCATATACAAGTGTATTTAGAAAAATTGAGCTAATGAAGAATGTTGTGTTGGATACAGAGAAATAGAAGATGAGAACACACACTTAAGGCGATGTTTTCTGGAATTTTCCATTGATCTTTCCGACGTAACAACGAATGGGGATATTCTACTTACCCAATATATAATTCCTGAGTAATAAATTTTTCATACTTCTATATCTATTACAACTTTTTTGTTTTTTCCTCATAGCGGGATACAAACTATCAAGGTCCAGTGGTTGAAATTTGTAATTTGAATATCGGTGGTCTTTGTGATGCAGGCCAAAAAAAAATTTACGGGCCATATTCTTGGAAGGGATAATTTCATATTTGTCAACTTTGGATTTTGTGGCTGAAGCGAAAAAAGCTAATGGTTTGAAGGGTATTTTCCCCTCATCTTCACAGAGTTTCGACCTGATGCTGTTATCTTACTCAGTTTTCCATTTGAAGTGCAATTTTGCAATTGAAATGGAACATGTTTGTTAAATATTGTAGGGTGATTACAGCTGATCGTATAATCTCCCGATTGGTTAACATGTTCACCCTCCGACTTAGATCAGTATCCTCCCTCCTCCTGATCTCTCCATCTCTGTAAGTCCCTGGTTTCGGATTCTGTAAAAGATAGTTTGTGTTGCAGGGTAACAGGTTGTAGGTGCAGTAACATTTTCAAAACCAAAGTAATTTAGCTGCACCCACACGGATTTCAGTTATCCCTCGAATTTGGTTTCAGGTATTAAACTTTTATGGTTGTATATATTGTTGCTAATAACACCTCAACCTTTCATACCACCTTTTTGGTACTCTTCTCTTCTCAATCTTTCCGCCCATACTTCATGTGGCTGCGAATTTATAATTTCACATGAAACTTATGCTTATGCAATTGACTACTATGAACAACTACGTCACTGCACCGCTGAGCAGGCGGATCGTTCTGGTTAGTACTGTTGTTTCACTTGGAAAGAATATGTGCATTGCCTCAACACACCTTCCCGTCAAGGATGGAAACATGCACCTGAGTGGGTACAAAATGACGACTATCACTTCATAATTGGGAAATCCATCTTCTGTACCCATGTAAGTTTTTTTTACTACTTTAATAGCTCATGGAAGAAAGACATATTAGTATCTAGCTTCCTATCATGCCCAATAACTTATCTGTTATTTTTTGACGCATGATTATTATTCGCCGCCACATGTTGCTTTGGAAGAAGATAAGAACGAAGAAGATTGGCAGATACCTCTTTGTACGTAGGTTTTCTTACTGATTTTAGCTTTTGGGTACTAATTAATTTGTAGGTTTTGATTGTGACTTGAGCTTATAGGTACTGAGCAAAGGTTGTCATTATGGCAGGGCTTTGTTACCGTATGGTTAATTTATAGTTAGTCCACAATTGAGTGCCTTTTTTTGGCACAATGGTTTTACTTGGGGAAAACCAGTGTTTGAAATTAGTTGACTGATTTACCTCTTTACTAAACAACTTGAGAAATTATCTCTAGAGACTTTCCGCAGTAGTTTAGTTGTATCTGAAACACCCAGATGAATTGATTTGTGGGATTAATGATAGGGGTAATATTAATTTTCATTACGCTGCTAAGCTAGCACCTTCTTCCCTGCCAAGTTCAATATCAGGTGCAACTTTTTGGATGCAACGACGGACATCATAGTATAAGGTTTGATAAGATCAAGTGGCAATTTTTTAGTTGCCATGTGCTTATTTTGGTAGAAGAAAATAGATTTCAAAGTTTTTTTTATAATTAATTAAACATCACCTTTATTAACAAGTGGTGTTCTTACTTATATCTCAGGCGTGGAGCATATTGTATTCAGGGAGACAAGTTAGTGGGAACGAAAGATGGAGATACGACTCAATGTGTATTCATGGATAACACAAACACTCAATGCAGAAAGGAATAACATGGATACAAGACACATCTAATCATGTATTAAATTACAATCACAGTGAAAATGTTTGAATAATCATTACAGTAATGTTTGATGCAACGCTTTTTACACCCCTACGTACTAAACTCAAAATTACAATCACAGTACAAAAGTATCATGACTTCCCATTTTTTTTAAGCAATGATTCGTTTATTGTCTTTGCGGTAACGGATGCCTTGGTCATCTTCCCTCTTCCGTCACATCTATCTAGGAATAGATTACACAACACTAATCAAGAAAGAATAAGAGCCTTGGAAAACATGAAATGAACAGGAAGAAACCTGGAAAGGAAAGAATAAAGAGAACAATGACAATCACTCGGTATCAGATAGTTTGAATCCTATTCTAAAATCTGGGCTCCTACCTAAGTGTTCCATGGGCTTAACGCTAAAGCCCATTGAGTTATCAGTCAACTAAGAATTTCATGCAAACAAATTGCTTCTACATACAAACGATAGTGATATTAGTTCTAAATACGATGCCATGAAAACTGTGAAAGAAAAACCGTGCACTTACAGATTGGTGGACTCCGATGTCGGAGATTTATAGGAGTGGTTTTTTCTGGGTCCCACAGCTGTGAGTATGCGGTTTTTTCTACAGTTTTTCCAACGGTTCGTTTACCTTTTTTTGCCATATAGAGAGGGTTGTTAGGTGTGTATCCTCAACCCCAAGTGACGATTTAGTTAAATTATATCTAAATTATTTTTATATTCTATTTGTAAACTTTTATTTATAACTTTTATAGTTTGAAATAGAATTTATCTTCATTTCTTTGTGAATATCATTTACTTTACTAGGGTCGGGTTCAAGACAATTGAACGTTTCCTGTGTTCCCATACAAACCATAAGAGAAAAAATTGCTTGGCGATTTGATCCAACTGCATTTGAGGTGGAGTGAAAGTAAAACATGTCATTTGTATGATTTAGTTAACTTGAATTATAAATACATTCATATGAAGCATTAGGATAAAGTTGGTGCCCGTGCCGTTACGGCACGGGTTAAGATCTAGTTAATAAATAAAGAACATTTTCATTAATGGAATTTCAAGGTTATAATAAGTTTAAGATAAAATAAGATAATACAAAGTAGCAAGAACACACCGTAAGAGTACAATACCGAGAAATCCGACAAGAGAAAGAGAAGGATTACCGGAGTAAGACAAATACAAGTATGAATAAGATCCGATTAAATCGGAAGAAGGATGGTTTTTATCGGAATTAAATTTCAACCATTTAGTTTGTTTTTTTTCTTTAGAAAGAAATGCTTCCAAAGTAGGAGTGATTTGCTCAAATCTCTTATAGCTAGTGATGAAGCTTCCGTCGTCGGAGACAACCAAGATGAAGATTTCGTCGTTGGAGAGCATCACTATTGATCTTAAAACCCAATCCAATAACCAAGAATCGTCATCAAAGCGAAGATAAACCTCAAAAGAGTAGATAAAACCACCAAAATGGTGTAGATAAGTAGAAAATATAATAAAACCAAACTAATCTAATAACTAACCTAGAAAGCAAGGAAAAATAAAGAAATTTGCTCAGATCTAATTCAAAAATGGACAAGATCTGAAAATAATTGTTTTTAATGGTTTTGTTAACAAGCTTGGTAAAGGGGCGTCATGAATTGGTAGAGGGGCGTCAAACTAATAAGAAAAAAAAGGTCATTAGAAGTAAATTCAAGTGCCCCTTATCAATAAAAATCTGTAAATGACTAATTAGCCCTTATTGTTAATAATCAAGATTAGTAATGATAATTAAGATTAGTGTTGATTATCAAGATTAGTGTTGATAATCAAGATTAGTGTATTATAACTCTAAAATCAGATTTTTAGAGTTATAAAAAAAATTGAGGAGAAGAAAACTTATGTGATATTTGTGAAACCTAGATTTTGATTCACTCCACCAAAATGAGTGATTCCAAAGACACGATATACTTCTAAATTAGTTCCAATTAGCTTTTTCTCGCTCAAAATTATCTAAATTACATAACAAAATCAAAATTTTGAATTTTCAGAAGAACTTACGGTTGCAATTTTGCTCGTGACCAACCGTAACTGGTTAAATTTGGGGAAGATCCAATCGTAAACCCAGTTACGGTTGGTAACTAATGAATAGAAACTAACCGTAACTAACTTACGGTTGGTAAGTCATCTTAACTTTTGAACCGTACATAACTATTTGATAAGTTGTTAACATTCAGGATGATTTACTGGTTGGTAAGTTTAATTGAGTTTCAAACCGTAACTCAATTACGGTTGATAAATATGATGCAAATAAAAACCGAATCGAACAAATTCCCAAAACTAAGAACTTACGGTTGGTATTTGAGTTTAAACCAACCGTAACATCAACCCAATCTACAATTCATTTCGTATTTGAGTTATTACCAACCGTAACTAGCATAAACCCAGAAATTTCAATTTCAATTTTCATTCAAAACCCTAATTTTTGATACAAAATTAACTTAAATCCAACACAATAAACTAAACCCTAACTGGGTTTTTCCAATCATTTTTCAAATCGCCGATTAATCAAAGACGATGACATTTTCGGTTTTAATGGAGGTTAGGGTTGATGGAGGAGAAGAGAAGATGAAAAAAAAAACTGATTTGATTTTGGTTAATTGATTTGATTTTGGTTAATTAAAAAAAATGATTTGATTTTGGTTAATTTAAGGTGAAAGGGGTAATCTAGTCATTTTACACCCCTATAGGACACCCCCTGACCAATAAAAGGGACATTACTATCACACTTGATGTCACTCTACCAATTCATGACGCCCATTTACCAAGCTTGTTTGTTAAAGAAGGAGGAGGAGGAGTGAGAGAGAGGGGACCCAATTGTTGTTTGAATCTAATACTACATGAGTTATTTTTCCCACCGGATTTATCCGGCTAAAAGTCAGCAACTGTAAGCGGACGACACGGGCATTTGCCGGTGAATTTAATTGTATTAGTTTGTACCATTAAGGAGGTGTGGTGGGGATGGAAAACTAATTCCGTGACTGTATAAAAGAGTCAACTACGCATCTTGTTTACATGCGACTGTGTACCCACTGCCCACTAACTCTTCAAAACTTTCTTTTGGATTCTTCTACTACCCAAATTTGCCTAACCTACTGGTCTAATCAATTTTCAATTTTATTAGATTACCTTTGATTATCACTCGTACAAAATTATTAAGGACAGAGGTAAAAATATTATTAAGGAAAAGAGATAAAAACTTTGGATTACTTGAAATGGTAGTCCATGGAGTCGGACAGCCAATATGCATGACAGCTAATGGGATTACATAACTCCATGTCATTTGAGGTTGGTTTTTACTCCGTTCTATTTCTATTTATGTTTGAAATCGTTTATATTGAAAACATCTAAAATCATATTTAGATGAGTTGATTATTTTATTATGAACAAAGTGTGAAAGAAGTGTATACCAGTTGTTTTATACAATTTTGATATATCGGATTATGAAGCATAGTCTTTATCTTTTAAACTTCGTAAATACAACATAACACTATTTGGTAATTCTGTTGGAAACAATATGCAGTTTCGGTTTCTCGGAAATCATGTTCACGTGACAAACAAAATACTAACAAGAAGAGAGTTAGAAAAATTTATCGGATTAGTTGATCGAGGCGAGGTAATTTTATTTTATTAAAGACAATGCATCCCCGCATACGGTGCTCACGGTTCTACGATGATCATGCATTGTAGTAAGTAGCACTTTCAATACTACTCGGCCAGCGAATGTTGACAATTACTACGCTTTTAATTGTCTATGACTCTTGACTTCAAAACTTGTTTTCAAACTTTCGGAAAACTTGTTTTCAAACTTTCGGAAAACCAAAACAAGAGATGGGCATTTATAGAGTTAATAGTGACTCTACATGGTGTATTTTCACCCATAGGTGACTCACCATGTTCAATGGTGACTCTCCGTAACACTTATTCATGGTTAGGTGTTTTATGGTGAAAGGCATAACCCAAACACATCTCTTAAGAGTTTAAATCTTGAAAATCAATTTTCACTCACATAATAAATTTTGACTCAAAATTCCAACAAATTCATTACTACTTTATTGTGTTGAGTTTTGGATTGACAAAACTATATTTAACTATATGAGTTTAAGGAAGTAGACTTGCGAAATTTGTTTCATGGTTGAAAGGAATTAAAAGATCTATTCTAGGATCGGTCCCATGGATCTATAAAGGGACCGGTCCTTACATGGAGATTTATAGCAGGACCTATATTAGGAATTGATAAGTGCACAAGTTACTATACTTTTGTTATCAACTCCATGCTTGTATTTTCTTTCATATTACCTTGTATTACTCTTGTTTTCTTTTGTTTGTCTTATTTAGGTAGAATCATCCAAAAATAACGAAAATAGTGCTGAAATGGACATAAACGTGAGCATGGACTAAGAACCACAAGGAAATCGACCAAATTCAGGAGTATTCAACACTATATTGTAGAGAATGCATGGACTAAAAGAACACTAAAGAATGATGTTATTCCGAGTTCGTATGCAAAAATTATGGGCAAAACAGTTTGGGGATCTAAGGTAGTACCGATCCCTTCCTATTTCTGGATCTAAGGTAGGACTGATCCCCACCATCAAAGAGTGGCGAAAATACTTGCCAAGTATGGAAAAAATAGTTCTGAAGTAAGCCCAAACCCTAGGGTTGTTGGGGATATTTAAGGGGACTTCTAAACAACTTTCGAACAAATTTTTGATTAGGGTTTTATCACATTAAGTTAGAGGAGAGGGTAGGTTTTACATTTATATTCTAGGGGGAAACCATGAGATATCTCCTTATTCTTTCTTTTTCTTTGTATCATGAGTAGCTAATATTTTGTTGATTATGGATGGATGCAATATTCCATACATGAAGCTTTATTAGTTATACAAGTTTATTTGGAGTTTTAATCATCTTATCATTTGTATTCACTATATCTAATATTTATGATTGTGAAAAGATGAGGGTACCCGAATACACCACAATCTTTTTGTTTCAACTTATAAGTCCTCTTACCGAAAGTGATCGTCTATAGACAGAGTCGAGACAATACAAAAAATCGGTGTTCACACTTTGTGTGATTATCTATGGATACAAGATCGAGACAATACGACTACCAAAGTGTGATACTTGATAATAGATTCGAAATTAACCAAACTCTGTAGGATCACTATCAAGTATATCGGAGTTAACATTTGTGTATTTTACTTTTAATTATAATTGCAGAAATAGAAATTTAAAAAGACACAACAAGATTTTGTTAATGAGGAAACTGCAAATGCAAAAAAAAAACCGGGACCTAATCCAGAATTAAATACTCTCATAATTAAGCCGTTATACAAAATCTACACCAACTTCGTATGGTTGAGACCAAGCAACTACCCCTAGTTCACTTAGTTTCCTCAGTATCCCTGCGCTTCCGACTTCGAAGGACACGCACTGGTACAATTCCTTTGGATCGTATTCCAAACAGTAAAGGAGCAACATATTTGTTTGGTAACAACTCTAATGATTCTTTCAAGATAAAGATATCTCAAGTCACGCAAAGGCTCTTCTGTTTAATCTAATAAACTCCTTTACCTGGTTAGATCAATCTATCTAATAACTACAAAAGCAATTAAGTTTAGATTCGCAATCAATCAATATAGATCTTAACGAGAATCTATAAAGCGATGCCGATCTCACGCAACTAATCAATCGTAAAAATCCGATTCTAGTTGGATCCCAGACGATCAAGGTTTGTGCACACAAAAAGATATGAGAACTAACAAGAAATCTTTTTCGTCTTAAAATCTTCTTTAATCTTCAATAAAAACCAGCACAACACCACTTGAATCTCTTGTGATCAATTACATACAGAACAGAGTCTGTTAATAATGGATTATCACAAGATATCTTTAGATCTACGAACAGTTCTAAAGATCCCGTCGATACTTCGACCTAGTTTGAGTGAATCTTATATCAGAAGAGAAGATTCTCAAGAATAAACAAACTAGGTGCAATCAAAGTTTCCACAACCATTAGTCAATCAAATCAATCAAAAACTATAATAACACTGTAATTATTTAGTTTCCCACCAACGACACTCGTAGAGCTTCTTGATCCCACAGAAGTATTTAAACGAGCGGTCGTAAGAGATTTCACATAATTAATTAGGATATTTTCCTCTCCGATTAGACGGCTCCACCAGAAACAACAAAAAATGAAATTTGCTTGGCTCTTAGGATAGTTTGCTAGATATTCAAACTTAGGTATTTATAGACCAAGGATGTTTGGACATCAAGGAATTTCCAAAAAAAAAAAATATTCTCAAGATATGCGATGAATGCCAAAATCGGTTTTCCTAATTCCAATAAATACTTGTCCAAAATTTCCGAAATCTCTTAATAAAAAATCTTCAATTAGTAAATGCATATTACTAATTTTTATTCTCTACAAATATGCATTTAATTGATGGTAATTAAAGCATATAAAACCAAAAACCTTAATTAAAAGATTCTCAATTTATTTCGGCACAGGATCTCATTGAGTACTAAGGAATATCTTGAACAATAAATGATAAGAGTTAGTGTACGTGTTTAAAGTATGTTGACATCTTTTCTCTGTGAATCCTTATTCATATTTACATGGATTTTCATTATTGGAATCAGTTATACCACACTTCCAAACAAGTTTAGAATTGGTTGACCTATATTCCAAGGTAACTATGTGATTGATCAAATATCAAATCACATACATGGTTCTATCGTTTCTACTAATCACTAGGATCGGTTATACCACAATATGGAAATACTTGTGATCGGTCACATAAGTTACCAGGACCGGTTACATCAGTTACCAGGATCGGTTACCATATTCCCACGGTATTGCTTGTGATCGGTCACACCAGTTACCAGGACCAGTTACCAATTACAAAGATCGATTACACAATACTTTATGATCGGTCACACCAATTACTAGGATCGGTTACACCAATTACTAGGATCGGTCACACCAATCACAAATATAGATCATACCATTTCATAGTGATTACTTAGGATCGGTTACACCAATTAACCAGTCATGCCAAATCATAAGTCAGGCATTGTGATTAGTTATACCAAGGTTAATATCAGTTCTACCAACTCACACATATTGGTCATCCAAAGATTTGCAATGAATAGCCGAACCAATAAGCCTAATGATTTCCCTTTCGATTCATAAAACAAGTTCATGAATGTACTTCCTTTAACAAATGTAAAACGTTGTTTCCTATGATGAAATATTCACCATAACCCATTCACATAATCATAACAGTATATACAAGATTATGTCGATGTCATATCTCAGAAGTTCAAAAGATAAGCGTTATACTTCGTAGTCTAATTCCCTAATACTATGATCATGTAAATATAACCATGTCACATCACTAGAGTATCATACAATATGCACAGTATATACAGCTTCACAGTTATGTTTTCAATATAGCACGACTTGAAAGATACGTTAGGAATGAAACAGTTCAAGTCAATATTACTAACCTCAAGTTTAAGGATGATGTCGTCATTGTAGTTCACTACTTCTTCATATTCTTCAGGTCTTCAGAGTAATACTTGTATGTCTCAACATTCCTAGACTTTCGAGTCTAACCTAAACGAAGTTGACTCTAGTATATAATCAAGCGACTTTAGATGTGTTTTGACACACTAAAACATGACAACCAAACTTGACATACCAATGCTTGGTGAGTTTAACCGAGCTATTCTCTAACCGATTGATTTCAATATTGTTTGGGTGCGCAACCAAATTAATCCATTGATAAATCTAATGCTAGTAGAGAGTTGAGTGATCCGTAATCTTCAAGCATCTCCTACATAAGTAGAAAACACGGGATCTTGCAGAGGATTATGCGGAGCAATCGTGTGTGAAGATAACATCAGCAAGTGAACTGAGTGTACTGAGTTTAACTACAAGGATCAACCTAAATCATATCTTGTAACCATACCTCAAGGAGGTTTAGATGGATAGAATCCGGTGACTAAGCATACCTAATATTTTACAGTTGGTGATATATGATTCTAACGAAAGGTAAATAGGTATGTTAATTGAGTTAATATTTGGTAACGACGAAGGATTCCCTAATAATATCTTTTTTCTTACTTCTTTAATCAAATCAATCTAATCCCCCCTTTTAGTATTTTCTTTTATTTTAGTTTGCTAATCCAAATAACCTATCAATTACACAGCTTTTTGTGTAAACGATCCTTATTACTGCTATATTACTAGTTAATTAGTGGGAAATATCTTGATTAATTTGTTGAGCCTACGACAGCCCATCAAGAATCGATTGCAGGACCCATCCTTATTAAGTTAACCAATTATAAAACATGTTTTTTATTTATCTATTACTTTAGGGTTTGTGTAGATATCAAAATATGTTTTGGTTAACATGGAAAGCTCATTAATGTCTACATAATATTTTGAACATTTTCTAAACACTTATTACATAATGTTCAAGTATTTTTCTTGATACTCAAGGTGTGATCCCAAATCGAAATATTTCATAATATTTCTTTTGTTATTCAGAATTTATATGTCTTTAATTTCCCGATAATTAAAGCATGTCTCTGGATAGTAAAGTATACTCGTATGCAAGATAATATTGCATGAGAGATTTCGGTATATTAGTTGGACTACGGTTGGAATTTAATGAAAACCCGAAAATTGACATTTATTTAACATCTTTGTATATTTCGGATTTGGAATTTCCTTGTTATCCAAACTACCTTGGTCATTATAAATAGTGAATTTTGTTCTTCTTACAAACTTACCCCCGGAACACAAAAACTTCATCTTGTAGTTAGTGTGAGGAAATCTCACTAGTAGTATTCTCGCAATACTCTCTCGAAAAGGAAAATAATCTAATTAGATTAAATCTCTTATGTGCGCTTCATTTATAGACTTTTTTGGGATGAAAAAGCTTTTAGTAATAATTTTAGTGGGAAACTGAATCGTATTGTTATTTTAGTTTTTAATTATAAATTGATTGACTAATGGTAAAGTTGAATATTGATTACACCCAGTTTATTTATTATGTGATCCTTCTCTTCGAATATATAAGGTCACTCGTACTAGATCAGGTTTTAACAATTTCAGATACGGTCTTTATTGATTAAAGATCTGAAAAAGGGAATTGTGATCATCCATTGTTAACATACTCCCTCTCGTGCGTGATCGATCACAATGGAATCAAGTTGTTTGTGCAGGTACATTAAAGACTGAAGATTTTAAGACTATAATATTTTCTTTATTAGTAGTCTGAACTTTGTGATTGTACTTCTACACACTTAATTGACCGAGATTCGAGTTGTTTATCTTTGATAGACTTTAATAACTTGTTGTATAGATCGACGAGCTATCATTTGGTGGTTCTCTTTAGAATAAAAATCTAATAGATTGTAAACTAAGGTTTGATTATTTAGGAAATATTTATCTTGGTTGATCTAAACATATATAAAAGAGTATATATTGATTAAACGGAATAGCCTTTGTAACTCAACTATATCTTTAATTAACTTTGTTAATCTGTGAGATTCATAAATTGGTCACCAAAACGGGTTCGTCCTTTACTATTTTAGAATACGATCTGAATGAGTCGAGTGCTTGATGTCTTCACAGCGGGTGAAGAAACTTAAGATAGTGGACTCTATCTTAGGATTCACGTGGGTAGACCAAACTAGTATTAGGGACAGGGATATTAAAGGAACTGAGTAGCTTGGAGTTAGTTTACTTGGTATTGATATACAAAAATTGGTGATAGTCTTTGTATAACGGCTTAATTCTGAGAGTATTTAAAACTGGTCTGGGTCCCGGGGTTATTATGCATTTGTCGTTTCCTCGTTAATAAAATCTTGTTGTGTGCTTTTACTTTACTTTCACATTAATTATCATTTTAGTTATAATAAAGTAAACGCACTAGTACGTTATTCCAACACTTGGGCCTCATCATAATAGTTAGGTTCGGTTCGATACATATTCTATATACCTAGTGTTACCTTGTTCAAAAGTAATCTCCTTGACAGTACTTGTCTGAATGAGATTACACAAGGTGTGTCTTAAACAGGTTGATATCGAAAAAATTATGGTGTACTTGGTACCCTCATCATTTCAATTGTCGTATGTTTAGGCCAACAAACGCATTAACAATAATTCAGTTATCAATTCTTTTTCAGAATAGAGAATCAATGGAATTTCGATTAACACTCTGAATATCCAATGTATAAGTGTCTTGATAGATGATAAGGATCCAACTTTTGCCTAGTTCCTATACATACCCTCTAGAAAAGATATATTAGTTAGGAAAAAAGTTAACCATAACTAATATATTTAATTTCACCTTTTTTTTTACTGCTCTATGAAGAATGAAATATGGGCAATCATATCTAATATAATAATTGATTTGAAATATAATATTTGTCAGATTGAGCGGTTAGATCTGTTTCATTCAACTGACTTACTGTACTTTTAAATGCAAGAATTACACATTTTGTTTGAGGAAGACTAGGTGGTAGTCCATCTATTCCCTACTACTATATGTCTTTTCCAATGTATAACTACAACATCAATTCTAGACATATATGGAGTTTTTCAGAATAAATAGACTATCAAGCATAATGATGCAGTCATCTAAGATAAAACTACTAGACCAACTAACTTGGTTGTTACTTTTGCTCATACAAGAGATTATATTCATTGCATCACTACATATGTAGATTCTCTCTAAACTTTTTCTCTTAGAATAGTTTATATCCTCCAACTCAACAAGGCTTTCAACTTTCTCAGGTGATCTTTCTATGTTATAAATGATATTGTAATCTTTTTAGGTACCTCCAAATTAAATAGACATGAACATGGCAACACCCATACTGTTAGAATTATTGTCATATGAAGAATTATATAATATTTTATGCAAGAAGGTGGTAAATTATCAGGAGGGTGTTCATGACTTCTCGTGTAAATAAGAAGAGAAAACATATTTAAAAATCTAATATATGCAAACTACATAATGGAGAATGATAATACCTTAATTACATAAAAATTCTTAGTATCTCCCATTCCACCATATTGTATTTGTGCCAGTAAAGGCCGATAAGATATACTTTGATATGACAAACCATGGTTTTTAGACTCGTATGAGTCGTTTCAAGATATTTCACTTCGATTTGAATCGTAGATGTGAATTTATTCTCCTAAGACTCTGGGTTTTGACCATTCCTGAATTGTTGACTCAGTTAAGCCTTAAGTTTCATAATAAAATTTAATGTTTAAATAAAAAGTGAGGTTGTATGCGATTCGAACCCAGGAGCTAATCATGGATTTAAATCGATTATCTTAAAACTCGGGATTTTAACCATTCCTTAATCGCTAACTCAGTCAAGCCTTTAATTTCTTAAGGGAAATTAAGGTTTAACTAAAAAATGAAGTGGCATGGGGTTTAAACCCAAGAGCTACAAATTTAATTGTATACTTTTTTTGTAAGTTTGTAACTGTATACTAAATAATATACAAAACTCAAAATTTGTAACAAAAGAGATTTAATGAGTGTTTTATTTATTTCAAAAAAATTTATATGCTAACATATTAACACTTAGAGATTCGATATATTTACAATGAACTTTCGATTTAAGATTCAACGTACGATTCGATTTTCAAAAATGAAAAACGTGTCATGATTCGACTCACCATTTAAAACCTGGCTTGATTGGGGTATACCCAGATTTATATGGACATAGTGCCCTTACTAAGGGGAGGCCAAATATGGGTGAAGTTACAATACTACCCTTACCCTTTATAATTCAAATTACCCTAAATCAGTTTTATTCTTTTTATTTCATCTTCCTTATTCTCTTCTTCTTCTCCTCCACAACCATACCAGCTATCCATCACACCACCATCAAAAGTCGTCGATTAATTCGTCGTAATCGTCGATTCGAAAATTCCGATTAATCTTCAACCATGGAGCAACCACGACAGAGGGCTAGTCGCATGAAAGGATCAAATCGAAAACCCAATGAATATAACCCTGTAATTGCAAATTTAGTTCAAAGGAAATTGAAGAAAAAAACTGTTGAAGAAGAAGAAATCAACGCCGCTGAAACAGAAGAAATAATGTGATTAAGAAAGTAAGGCCATACTTAAAACTCACTCTAGTACTTCAATTTCATGTTTGCATGTCAAATTAGGTCAGAAAAATCAAAATTCTGAATTTGCAGTTATTTGGCCGGCAAGGTGTTTGTTCCATGACCTTGACGACATTTCATATCTAGGTTTAATCGGCAAGCTCTTAGGTTTAAGATCTTGCCAGCTGATAATATCTGTAACTGCTACTTACAGGGTCGACAATTTATTCAACCTAGGAGCCCGCCGGCGTTAGTTATTTTTTTAAGTCTGTGCATTATAATTTTTTACCCTGCCGGCTGTATTTCAATATTTTTTTTGTGTCTCCTGATGCCTTTAAGTTATTTGATTTTTTATTACGCCGGAAGGTTATTTGAGTAATACCCTGCCGGCTAAACCATAGCCGACGGGGATTATAGTTATAGACCCTTCCGACTATTGTATCACCGGCAAGGTTATATTTGTCGTCCCCGCTGCCTGTTGATTTTTTAATTTTTTTTTATTGTTTAGGTCGCAAAAGGGAAAGAAGATAATTGTTACTCCTCCTTCAAGACCTCCTCGTGTTGGTGAAAAACTCTTGGATGCAACACATCGAGGGGAATTCATTGAGCCGGGAACGCTCAAGATTTGTGTACGGGATGATTCTCAACCACCACCGGAACCAAATGATTCATATGAAACTCCATATGAAGATCAATAAATTTCATCTGGTAGAAGAGGTGATGATGATGATGTTGTTGAAAGAACTCCCCCGGCTACTGGAGGAGGTAACAATGATGATGATGGTGGTGATTAAGACATGCCACCTGTTGGAGGAGGTAATGATGATGGTAATGGAAATAAAGATAAGGATATCAAACATGAAATTATTGAAGAGGAAGAAGAAGAAGAAGAAGAAGAAGAAGAAGAAGAAGAAGAAGAAGAAGAAGAAGAAGAAGAAGAAGGAGATGGAGAACAAACTCAAACTAATGATCAACAAACCAAAGCTATAAGTACTAGTGAAGTCGTAAAAAGAAGAGGGTTATCACTAAACCAGCTAATTCCCACATGCCTCCCTCTCAATTGAAGGTTAAACTGAAACCAGGTGAGGCTCTAAAGGGGACCCCAGAAGATGGTGGAAATGTTCTTTTTGGATACAAAGACTCATGGGCATGTGAAATCCAAAATACTATCGTAAGTAATCTCAATCCGTCTTTGTTTTTATATTTAAGTGTATCTTACCTATCTTAAATTTGCGTCAAGTATTTGTATTTGTATTTCTTTTCATTTTGTGTTTTTGGTATTTAGGATCACAAGCATGCCATCAGTCTCTTGAGGCGCCAAGTTTCATGTTCAGTAACTAAGAACTGGGACCTTGACGAGGAAAAACAGTGATCAACTACTCCCGAAAAGAGCTGTCATAAGTCTACGACGACGTTTATCGATAGGTTTCACAAGGGGGGGGGTTGTATAAAGTCTTCAAATCTATACAACTCTTCAGTTAGAGTCGTAAACATAGTTGTCGTTTAGTTTTGTACAATGTTTGTTTCAGTTGTGAATGTCTTTCGAGATTTCTTCTTAATGCCTAACACAACTCAAACCTGGGTTGTGAAAATAACTCCTACACTATACTTGTTGGGGTTGTAGGAAATTCGTTGACATCTATGGTTAAAGTTGTATGTTAATTCTTTGGCAACTTTTGTTTGAGTTGGAAGTCAATTTTTTGACTACTATAGTTTGAGTTGTTTGTCATTTCTTCAACGACTTTTTATAGCAGTTGTGGTTATTTTTCATTTTTGAAAAAAAATATTTAAATTGGTCACAGCATTCATTCAAATGTAAACCATCAAAATGTGACAGCATTCAACTTGAACTAGTCTAAGATCTCAACAGTTATCGAATCTTAAGATTTTATATAAACAAGAGTAAACTCTGATAGTAACATCATTCTTGGCTACATCTATTATAATTGTTTTTGAAAATTCGGTGACCAGATATACAAAGACCCAAGTTTGTTTATTATCTAAAGTTTATTGAGTCTCAACATACAGAATTTGCGGCATCCCTTCACGCTTTTTCAGCCTCTTTTTCACTCTCTTTCCAGCTCTAATTCGCTTGATTATCTGTAGGAAGTTCATGTCTGCAAACTGGGCATGAGTTATGTTTTTCCTGTTGCCATTACATAAAAGTATATTTTAGATTCTGGTAAACCACCTAAGTAAAATTTTTACAAGCGGATCAATTAAAGTTAATAATGTGATCAAAGAGGACTAATTACCAGCCATGGCATCAAACAGAGAGGGTGAAACAAGTGCTTGCAAGGCAATTCCTGCATTTTGTCATTTATAACCAAGTTCTCGCTGCAAACAACACATTCTGTACCAAAGCCCAACCTCGTCAAGGTTTCCTCTGTCACAGTGATTGTTGGAAGATTTGTGGCCACTTCCTTACTTGCTGGAGGCGCTCTCAAAGGACGAGAACCAAAACTCTACATCATAAAACAAAATAACAAGGTTACATAAGAAGCCTCCTAATAAATCATCCCAACTTAGCCTCCCAAGGGACTTAGATCATTGACAGTTTCTCATTTGCACACTTCGTATCCATATCTATGAAACACAAAAGGAAGAAACAATGCAACGAAAGATTAACAATACCTGCAGTGAAGCTTCTACAGCTTAACAAAGTTCTTTCAAGAGAGGGAATCCTTCTATGGTACGAACAAACTCATCCATCAACTGAGAGGAGAATACATACCTTATTTATAAATCCATCGATAAAAAAGAGATAAACAATTTCTCCATATGCCACCGAGAATCTTCGGACAAGACTTATCCTGAGTTTCATTGTTGATCATATCACTTTGGATTGTATCGGTTCAAACTTTGTATTATAATGTCTATTGTCCCAACTGACCTACTAAAGCTAAAAGTTATACTACAAAATCCCTATTGAAGAAGCATAGGTTGCGGATTCCACAAACTATTTGTCTGCACCCTACCCTGAATATCTTGTCAATAAAAGATCAAACCAAATTAAGTATTAATAGCAATGCACATACAAATTTCAGCTACTGTGAATCTATCACAAGATGCACACAACATGCAAGATGATACACTAAAGTAAAGTACAGCGAAAAGTAGCATTTGGTGACATCGAGTATCTATATTCCTAGAAGTATATAATGAGACTAACATGTGAGTAAGCAAACAGGTGAAATAAGGTAAAATCCAATAGATTTGCCAAGCATTTAACAGAAATCGGTTAAACTTCGAATCCAAATGGATGAAGTGGCGAATCCATAGTTTCTGTGTACTAAAAAACCTCAAAGCTTCCCAAGTGAGGAGCATGTATGAAACAAAACGGCTCCCAGACACTAAAAAAAATAAAACGCTACCACTGTGAGCAAAATAACACACAAAGCAACATCACCATGACTTATTCAGTTTCTTGGTTCAACTGAAGAAACAATCACCGGCTCTCTTTCCCTGCAGTAACAACCAACACCATAGTTACCAGTTCAGGTCCACCCATCTCTGTGCCTTCCATCATTAAAAATTTGAAAGAAACCTAAAGAGGTCAATTGAATTCAACTATAACTCAACTTAAACTAAATAGAGTAGAGATACAAAGAGAGATAAGCGAACAAGCAAAATCTTAATCTAGTGACTCGATACACTAGGAAAACTTTAGTAGATTATTATGTGGTGGACTAAAACAATAACCAAGCTTATACACCCTGAGATTGAATGCAATATGCACCCCTGCTAATTTCTATAAAAAGAATAGTTCCAGAACGAAAGAATCTTACCATAGTTGACTAATGGAAAATGCAAGCAAGGCTTTATGCTGCTAATTCGTGACTTTTTTAAACAAAAAAAAGCTAAGCATAGTTGACTAATGGAAAATGCAAGCAAGGCTTTATGCTGCTAAAGCTAGACTATTTAAATGTTACATTTCACCAAGAGAATATCAATCTACCATACTTGATTACCGCATAAAGCTAAGCATTCTTGATCCTGCATAGAAGAGAATTTAAGAAAACACATTCACAAAGACATGTAAACATGACATTCTTTAACTACAACCTCATCAAATGAAGGTTTTCAGTAGCAATGCACTTCACAAACACATAAGAAACAAACGAAGACATTGCAATACCCCTAACACCAACTTGAACTACTTGTATCTGCTCAACAGCTACAACAGTTGATTCAGTCCATACAAGTTTCAGAGCATACACCATTGTATACTAAAACACCACCAGGACCATCATGATCTTCTAATTTAAACCCTAGTTCTTCAGAGTTTCCACTGCACCATCTGTCACCTTCACCGGAACAATCAAAATCAATTTATATTCAATCCCACAGGGATGGGTTGAACCCATCTTATATTTAATCAATCTGAACTGGATCTTCTCGAATTTCACTTTTTTCATGTTAGAACTTCTATCTACAAGACACACACATCACATTAAAAACCCTAAAATCTAATTGATCAGAAAATAAGTAAGAAAAACATTGAAGATAAACAAATTGAACTTCTAATAACTCTTACATCATCATCTTCAGAAAACCCCTAAATCACAAAAAAAAAATATCAAAATTAAATCAGAATCAAACCATTTAAATTAAAATTATAAGTAAAGAGATGAAAATAATCATAAAATAAACCATCAATTTTACCTCGTTGCTGGTGAACCACAACTTCTAACCGTGAAGAAGAAGAAGAAGAAGAAGGTGGTGGTTTCTCGAGGTGATAAAGGTTGGGATGATGTGGTGCTGGTGTTTAGGTTTTAGATGAACTTTTGAGGGTTGTCATCTTTATTTCGCTGGTTCATGGTGATGAAGATTGACCTGAAGATATTTGATGGTGAAAAGAAGATGGTTCTATAAAATCTAAAACCCTAAATCCACAAAATCAACAGCTTCTTTGAGATTCAAAAACATCATTTAAAGTTTTTGTACATATAGATCTATTGATCTACGACATCAATTAGTTTTTTCACTGAGATAGTGCGATTGAGAAGGTATTCAATGGTGGTGGTTAGGTTAGGATTTCATTATGATGGAGGCGAAAGATTTAGAAATGAGATGAGGACGGACCAGATTTCGTTTGATATACTCATACGGATTGAGAAAGAATCTGACGGTTGAGATTGTATTTGTGATGCTCATACGGATTGAGAAGCATGTGTGTTTCTCTTTGTGCTAATACAAACTCATGTATTCGGTTTATTATCAACCTTCGACATGAAAAAATAATCCAAAAAAAATATTAATAAATTTAGGACGTTGTTATCGATATTCTGATATAAAAAAATCCAAAAAATGTATAAGAAAGAATCGGGAAAATGTAAATGAATTTGATAATTGGTGTGTTTCTTTGTGCTTCCTCTTTGTGCTTCCGGTTTGAATTTCGACTAGTCACATAAATCACGAAGCAATTTTGAATAGTCATACAAGTCATGAATAAGCTCCGGGTTGGTTATGACTTCAAACTTAGCAGGATACATCATTGAAATCGATAAATGTGAAGCTCAGTGTTGATTCGAACTTCAAATGTGGTATAATGGCATACAAACTATGAACCAAGAAGCTCCGAGAGGGTTCGGACTTCAAACTTAGCATGATACATCATCGAAATCGATAAATATGAAGCTCAATGTCGATTCGAACTTCAAATGTGGTATAATGGCATACAAACTATGAACCAAGAAGCTCCGGAAGGGTTTGAACTTCAAACCTAGCATGATACATCATCGAAATCGATAAATATGAAGTTCAATGTCGGTTCGAACTTCATATGTGGTATAATGGCATACAAACTATGAACCAAGAAGCTCTGAGAGGCTTCAGACTTCAAACTTAGCATGATACATCATCGAAATAGATAAATATGAAGCTCAATGTCGATTCGAACTTCAAATGTGGTATAATGGCATACAAACTATGAACCAAGAAGCTCCGGGAGGGTTCAGACTTCAAACTTAGCATTTTACATCATCGAAATCGATAAATATGAAGCTCAATGTCGATTCGAACTTCAAATGTGGTATAATGGCATACAAACTATGAACCAAGAAGCTCCGGGAGGGTTCGGACTTCAAACTTAGCATGATACATCATCGAAATCGATAAATATGAAGCTCAGTGTCGATTCGAACTTCAAAATTGGTATAACTGCATACATAATATGAACCAAGAAGCTCTAAGAGGGTTTAGACTTCAAACTTAGAAGGATACATCATTGAAATCGATAAATGTGAAGCTCAGTGTCGATTCGAACTTCAAATGTGGTATAATGGCATAAAAACTATGAACCAAGAAGCTCCGGGAGGGTTCAGACTTCAAACTTAGCATGATACATCAACGAAATCTATAAATATGAATCTCAGTGTCGATTTGAACTTCAAATGTGGTATAACGGGATACAAACTATGAACCAAGAAGCTCCGGGGGATTCTCTTTTCAAACTTACAAGGATACGCCACCGAAATCGATATATCTGAATTGAACATCACAGGTTCAAAGATTACTAGAGTTAGACCTGAGTTTCTCTTTCGGATGAACTGGAGACGAAATACATCAGAATTGAACATCACAGGTTCAAAGATTACTAGAGTTAGACCTGAGTTTCTCGTTCGGATGAACCGAAGACTAAATATATCAGAATTGAATATCACAGGTTCAAATATTACTAGAGTTAGACCTGAGTTTCTCGTTCGGATGAACTTGAGACGAAATATATCAGAATTGAACATCACATGTTCAAAGATTACTAGAGTTAGACCTGAGTTTCTCTTTCGGCTGAACTAGAGACGAAATATATCAAAATTGAATATCACATGTTCAAAGATTACTAGAGTTAGACCTGAGTTTCTCTTTCGGATGAACTGGAGACGAAATATATTAGAATTGAACATCACAGGTTCAAAGATTACCAAAGTTAGACTTGAGTTTCTCTTTCGGATGAACTGGAGACTTAATATATCAGAATTGAACATCACAGGAAAATGACCATACTACCCTTATTGAAATAAGCAAAGAATGCTACAGACTGTGAAAATGACCATATTACCCTTATTGGAAAAAGTGCAATAAATATTATTGAGACAGTGAAAATGACCATACTACCCTTATCAGAAATAAGTAAAGTAATTCTTACCGATTGTGAAAATGACCATATTACACTTGTTTGAAAAGAACGCGCAATTGGGGGATACATTTATTAATTGGGGGATATTGATTACTTCCCCCACCCCATGATTTCAGCCAAGGGGTGACCAATTGATATGAAAGTACTAAAATACCCTTTGGTTAATTAAAAAACTTTATGAAAATACTGTTATACCCTTTCCCCTAAAACATTAAAATCAAAAACCAAATCATATATCGCCCATTTCTAACATTAGTTCCGGCAATCCTTTAGGTTTTCAAAAAAAAATTTCTTCATCGTTCGTCAACCATTCCTTCTCTGATTTTTTTTTCTTCATCATTCTTCAACCAAAACATATATCCCCCATTTCTAACTTTGATTTTTTTTTTTTACATTCGGTAGGGATGAAGACCACGCCGGAAGTGAGGTAAACCATGCCGGTACTGAGTTTCGACATGGTTATTTATGATAAAGACCATGCCGATACTGGGTTCCTCAGTACCGGCATGGTTATTTAAGATGAAGAGCACGCCGGTACTGAGTTTCGACATGGTTATTTATGATAAAGATCATGGTTATTTAGGATGAATACCACGCCGGTACTGAGTTCCGGCATGCTTGAAAATTAGACTATCCATGCCGGTAGTCAAGTGAAAAAAAATATCAATCTTCTGGATACTTTTCTTCATGTTCCGGCATAGAAATGTAAGCCAAAACCATGCATGAAGTAGTTCCGGCATGCTCGAAAATTAGATAACTGTGCCGGAAGTGGACTGATTATAACAAAAAAAATTGGTTTTGAACTCAAAACCTGAAATTTTTTGTAACGAGACCCCCCCGGATAGTGGCAAATAATTAATGAAAATTTCCAACAAATGCCGGCACCGAGCTTTTTCAGCTGCAACAATGGTGGATTCAAAGAAAATAAAAATCAAATTTTCAACCTCTTAGCAACAATTCTCTCATCACAATCATCTTCCATTTTCAAAAAAAAAATTCCAATTTTTTTTCCCTCTCCTTCTACTCCTCACTCACATAAATTAAAATAAAAACACACACTAATCTATCCCCCAAATACTTAAGAATTTACTAATTATTATTAACCACTAAACATGATTAGTGAGGGCTAGATTAGGAATTAAAAAAATAATTACATAGGGGGTCACCCATAATTGCTATTGGGACACCGTTTTTCTCCTGTAGCTATATCCCCCAATTAATAT
This sequence comes from Papaver bracteatum, assembly GCA_023529315.1. Classification (NCBI taxonomy): domain Eukaryota; kingdom Viridiplantae; phylum Streptophyta; class Magnoliopsida; order Ranunculales; family Papaveraceae; genus Papaver; species Papaver bracteatum. Next base: position 2,249,553 of record JAJJWX010001098.1, on the reverse strand, counting down.
ATGTATCCCCTAATTGCGCGTTCTTTGAAAAAAGTGTAGTTGCAGGATTTCCCACACTACACCCTTGTTAAGATTTTGCTATAATCAACTCATAATTGAAGATGAAAAACGACACTTTATTATTTTGGTTTCAGAAATGTTTACAGAAATGGAAGAATTCAAGATTACAACTATTCTCTTGAAGTTTCTCTCTCCTCAAAGTTTTCTTAACTCTCAAAAATACATCATCCTTTTCTGGACGCCTTGGGTCTATATTTATAGGGTAGTTATATAATGGATGACAGCTAAGTTTCCCTCTTATTTCGGGTTGATTATGCGATTGTACCGCGATAGTTGCAATGTTACATCTCGCAAGTTTTGCAACCATCGCAGAATAAACATGCTTCTCTCAAGTTTTCTTCACTCGTCATTTATTACGTTGCTCTTTTGATTGCTTTTGTGACTCTCGCAAAGTGTAGTTGAAGATCTTGCGGTGATGCTCGCTGTGAAGTGTTGTTAATCTCGCAGAGAAGTATTGTAGCGATATTCTGGTCTTACATCTTGCCTCTTCTCATGTCTTCTTCGCAAAGTGGAGAAGATATGAGAATCTTCAATTCTTCAAAGTGCTCGCAGCCTCTCTTCTTCCCATATTTTGTTCTCGACATTGCTCCGTTAATTTAGCTTTAACCGCCTATACGTGTTGTAAATTCATTTTTTTATGGACACGTCTTTACTCAACAGGTTATTCTCTTTTGCCTATAAAAGGCAGAGTTAAACTTCAAAACTAATTTTCTTCTTCTACTTCTCTATCTTCTTCATCTGTTTATTTTATCTTCCGTCTGCAACTTTTGTTCTTCTTCATATTCTCCTGCTACTGTTCTAATGGAATCATCAAGGTATGTTTTTTAATTACAATCTTTATTTGATTCAATTTTTACTCATATTCTTCGATCTTCTCTATTTGATCCTTCATTAACTCCCGTGTTATGTTTTTTTCTTCTTTAGTGGAACTATCCCTAACACCCAATCTTCAGGTCAAAACCCTAATGCTCGCAAAAGACCAACTGAGAAGAAGAAGAGAAGTTCTGCGAATGATAAGGTGGTAAGAAACACATCCTATTTCTTAATAACAATATTGTTGCCTCTGTTTCTTATCTAAGTTATTATTCGCAGAATGTCGAGAACATCGCTAATCCTCTCAAAAGATCTCATCATTTCAAAGCTCTTGAGGATGATTTATCCATCCCCACATTAGCATCTGCAAGAGTTACTCCCACACCCTTGCAACTGGGTCCTCTTCCTTTTGTTTGCGAGAACATCGCTTCCAACACCTCTTCTTCTTTTGATTCATTGACAAATCAAGCTCCTGATATTGCTGTAACTGAAGTTCCTTCTAGCCCTTTACTGCCTTCAACTGTTGTTTTTCCCTACACTCTTCCTTCTGATAATACAATCACCGCAAATGACTCAAATCGTCAACTTTCCCTTGTTACCACTTCACCTTCTGCATTTCTTCCTCCATCAAATGGAATCTTAGCTGGAGTTGATATTGTTTTTTAAAATTTTATCTAATATTTTAGATGATGCTAGAAAATCTTCTGCTGAATCTCTCCAATATGAAGCTTGCGAGACCTTACTTAAATATTTTGGCTCTGATAACACTGCTTCATGAGCATCTTTAGAAAATGAAGTTGAAACTCTGAGAAAAATCCTTCAAGTCAAAACTTCTGAATGTGATACTCTGAACCACATGCTTCGCAACTCTTCTCTTAACTGCGAGAACCTTCGCAGAAAAAATGACAAGCTGAAAGGTACAATTTTCCTGCCTCTACCCTTTTGTTTTTCTGTTTTTCTTTCATATCTTTTGTACTCAAGTCTCCTTCTTAAATTCTTGATTCATATATTAGTTTCAAATCGGACTCGTTTCATGGAGAGACTTAAATTTGAATCTATTGCTGATGAAGCTCGCGTTGAAAGAGATTCTTAGATGGACCAGTATAATAGATTAGATAATCTTTGCACATATTCGATCGATCAAATAGATAATCTTACTAATGAAAATAACCAACTATCGCAAAGTCAAAATTTATTAAGTAACGAGATTAATCGTCTCACATATTCGTTAACCAAGTCTAATTTGGCGGTAGAATCTTTATCAGATGAAAATAAAACTTTATCCCAAGAGAAACATAGATTTTCAAGCTTGATGGCGATTTCTTCACATCAATTGAGTAATCTACAAAGAATATGCGATAATCAAGAGCAATCTCTTCGTTCCCTTAAAGATGAACTCAAGGAGGTAACTGAATCATCTGCTGCTGAGAAGGATAAACCTATCAAGGGTAGGTTAACTCTTAGTTTGAAGGCCATCGAGATTCAAGACCAATACTCTCAATTGAAGGAATCTCATTCTTTACTAGCAAAGGAAAACTTGTCTCTACGCACCAGAGAAGAAAACATGAAATCTAGTCTGAAGGGTGTGGTTGGCGATAAATTCGATGACGCTATGAATCAATGGGAAAACTGTTTCTTTACATTAATTCAAAACTTAACCTCGCAGAAAGAAGGTAGTCAATTGACTGCCTCTCTTGTTGACCTTTCTGTCAAATTTTGTGTTATATTTCTTGAAAAATCTTTGACTGAATGATCTTTTATCACTTTTGTCACTCGCAGAATCTGAAAGAAGTCTTCATTCTACCATCGCTGATCTTACTGATAAATTGGATAAAGTTTGCAAAGAAAATAAGAGTCTTACTTCCAATTATATTGAAGCCCGCGAAAAAGCAGAAAGAAGACTTGATTATCTTGAGTATTTCAAAAATATAGACATTAGGAATCGTGATAGAGGTTTCCTTCGGAAGGTCCACCTCAGTGCTGAAGTTCTTATGAACGATATTCTGCTCTCCCATTCTCTCCCTCATGTATCTGTTCCTCCTTTAAAAGTTGATAATGATGAAACTCCTCTTCCCATGGATAAGGAATTAGAATTCACTGATGAAGAAAATACCACTCAAGAAGATAATGAAGAAGAGAGAAGTCCTCCTAAAGAAGCAACTACAAGCGGTGAGAAGAATACTGATGAAGTTGATAATTCTGGAAAGGATAACAAATCTGGCGAGCAAGAATAGTGAATTTGGCGAGACAATCGTCAAAACTTGAATTTCATTTTTGCTTTCTTTTTCTTCTTCTTTCTTGCGGATAATGTAACTTTTGAAATTTTGAGAATTCAACTTTTTGTTTTGTTTATTTTGAATATCCTCAAGGAAGATAATGAAATCTTATTTCTCTACTCCCCTACTTGCCCTTCATTATTTTCCTTGAAATGGTGAATTATTTCCTGTGTCTCCTTTCTGTGAACTGCGAAAATATGAATATTTCTGCGATGTAATGAGTACAACTGCGATATTCCGATTTTTTTTGAAAGAGTTTACGATGTTACGAATCTGCCTTCTTATATATTCTCTTGCGATGAACAAATATTTCCTGCATCTTAAAATATAATAGTTAATTTTTTAAGATTATTCTGTTGGTCTTATTTTGCCTTCCTAGTTAAAGGTCTTATTTTGCCAAAAAAGTTTTTCTTTCTGCGACAAAATCGCAGGACGTCTTTACATTTGCATGTATTGACCCATTGATCTTGTCTTATCAATATTTTTTCAACATCTCTGCGACAATATGATAAGTATAAACTCTCTTGCAAGAATTAAACCTTATGACATTGCCGTCTTGCGATGAAATCGCAGGACGTCTTTACACTTTTTAAATGTAAAAACCCATTGATCTCATCTTAACTTTTCTCTTTTGGCTTGTTGCCTTTGTATAACTTTCGTCACGCGACAATATGATAGGCCTAAATGTTCTTGCGATCATAAATCCCCATGACATTGCTGTCTTTAGACACTTATCAGCTCCCTAATGGAGGGTGCCGCCCTTATCTTCCCCCTGGTTTCCCCTTCAAGGAGGGCACATCGGCCATACAAGACTAGCTCCTCCCATCCATATTTGCCAATAACCAGTTGTTTTTCGCAGCCTCTTGTCCTTTATGCCTATATGGATTATAGTTACAAGACTGCACCCTAAGTGGGGTTTTCTTCGGGCCGAGTGCATTGTAGCCAAGACTTTCCAAGGATGGCCAGGGTAGTTTCGTACGCCCCGGGCACCCTTGACTCAACCGTGTACCTCGGTGCCTTAGTCATACTCTGCACTCCTTAGAAGAGGTCCTTAGTCGTCCAATCAGGGCATAACCTTATATAATTGGAAATCCAAGATCCCTCTCCTGGATAGGTTTTCTTTAACCCCAACATCTGCATAACTCAGGTTCCAGCAACGGTATAACCTTATCACCGAGTCATGTCAAGAGATACCCTCTTATATGACGCACTATTAGGTCTTACATCTGCTTCTTGCAAAATTTTATTCGCGAACTAGGGTGCACGCCATATAGGTTCGTCCCATTCTATTAATCTCTGCGAAATTTTATCCGCTATTCTTGCGATTATGCTCGCAGTTCTTGCTTTGCTTTATTATTAGGAGAAACTCGCAATCGTAATTTTTTTTTTATAACGTACCTGTATCTCTTATCTTGAAGAAGTTGTCATTGATAATACTTTTTCAGATATAGTCTATTCCATGGTCTGTCAAGTCTTTGACCAACATCTCCCCCTTCAGGGTCCATTAGTTTGTATGCCCCGGCTCCAACTATCTCTTTAATTATGTATGATCCATCCCATTTTCTCGCCAACTTTCCACCATTCTCTCGCTGATAACTTGGTGTTTCTCACAGCACTAAATCGCCAGGTTGAAATTCACGTTTCTTAACACGTTTATTGTACTCGCGAGCCAATCTTCGCTGGTAATTTTCCATATGTTGTAAAGTCTTCTCTCTTTTTTCCTCTAATTCATCTAATTTATTTAAAATAATTCTAGCACTTAGATTTCTTTCCAAAGCCTCTCTTTTTGTTGTAGGAATAGCTACTTCTGTTGGTAATACAGCTTCAACTCCATATGTTAAACGAAAAGGTGACATTCCAGTAGCTTCTCGTCTAGTTGTATTGTAGGCCCATATTGCATTATGCACCTGTTCACATCATGCTCTGTGGTATCCCTCTAGTTTCTTTTTTAAGATATCTGCGATTGTCTTATTAGTTGCTTCAACTTGACCATTTTCTTGTGGATATAGAGGAGTAGATTTTCCACACTTTATCTTAAATGCATTGAGTAGCAATTCTATATTCTACCCTTCAAATTGCTTTCCATTATCAGACACCAACTCATCTTTGAATCCCAAATCTGCAAATTATATTCTCAAATATGAATGTCAAAATATTTTTATCGCGAATATGTTGTACTTCCTTTACTTCTCCCCATTTTGTGAAATAATCTGTTGCGACAATCAAATATCTTCTTTGTCCAGAACCAGGTACAAATGGTCCCACAATATCTAACCCCCATTTCCCAAAAGGCCATACACTTGTTGAAGATGATAATGGTGCTCCTGGTGCATGTATCTTCTTTCCATATCGCTGGCAATCTTCGCAACGCCTTGAGAGTTGTTTTGCATCTTCATGCATATATGGCCAGTAATAGCCTTGCATTTTTGTTCTATATGCCAAAGATATTCCTCCACTATGATTTCCAGCATCACCACTATGTAACATCTTTAATATTTTTTGTCCTTCCTCCCTCGTCAAACATCTTAGCGATGGTCCATTAAAAGATCTGTGATATAGTACTCCTTCTCTTAGCTCATAATTGGTTGCCCTACTTTTTAATTTATGTGCTTCCAATCGATTTATTGGGATTTCTCCTCTTGCCAAATATGCATGAAGATCTGCTCGCCAATCCGTAATGTTGTTTTCCTCTTCGCCAACTTCAACCATCATCACATCTTCTTCTTCCTTTTCTTCCTTGTCTATCGCTGGTGTAAAAAGTGTTTGGATTTTTATGCATCTCGCAGCTGGATTTGTCATCATACTAGATATGAAAGCAAATGCATCTGCGAGCCTATTATCTTTCCTTGATATGTGTCTCCATTTTATTTTTGGAATTCTCGCAGATAATTCTTCGACTAACCTTTTATAATTTCTTAAAGATGGTTCATTTGTTGTGTATTCTCCTTTTATTTGGCGAATAACCAACTGTGAATCGCAGGTGATTCTAGCATTTTCTAACTTCATTTGTACCGCAAATTTTAAAGCATGAATCACGGCTTCATATTCTGTTTCATTATTAGTGGATGCAAATTCCAATCTAAATGAAAAAGCTGTTTTTTCTCTTTCTGGTGAAATAAAAACAACTTCAATCCCATTTCCTTCCCCATTTGATGATCCATCCACCAGTATCTCCCATATGTCGGGTTCTGTTAATAGTTATTTTGGATCTCCATGTTCCTCTTCTACATCTTCATCATCTCTTCTAAAGGAAATTCAGCTAAGAAGTCTGCGATAACTTGTGACTTTGGCGAGGATAAAACTTCATATTTGGATATCGAAGTGTCTTACTTGTGCATTCAATCTCTCTACTCTGCCTGATCTTTTTGAATTTTTCATTACTGACTTAATTGGCACTTTCGTTAACACTTTGACCTTATGTGCTTGAAAGTAAATGCGAATCTTAAAAGTTGCATGTACCAATGCTAGAATCAGTTTCTCAATCTTTGAATAATTTCTCTCTGCAGAATTGAACGTTTTGATGATGTAATAAATTGGTTTTTCTACCCATGCATATACTCGCAGCAACACAACACTTAGCGCATATGTGGTTGTTGCGAGATAAATCAATAGTTCTTCTCCCGGTTCAGCTTTCTGTAAGATAGTTATGTTCATCAAATGTTATTTTATTCCTTGAAAAGCCTTTTCACACTCATCTGTCCATTTGAATTTTGTTTCTTTCTTAAGTATATCGAAAAAAATGCTTGCACTTGTCTGAAGATCGCGAAATGAATCTTCCTAGCGAGGCTAAGAGTCCATTCAATTTTTGCACATCTTTTACCGTCGTAGGCGTTGGCATATCGCGAATTGCTTGTACTTTTCCGGATCAACTTGTATTCATTCTTTTGATACAATATACCCCAAAAATTTCCCTGAAGTTACTCCAAAAGTACACTTATCGGGATTCACTTTAATATTAAATTGTCGCATTTGATCGAAAATCTCTTTTAAATCTTGCACATGATTTTCAGCTTCTTTGCTTTTGATCATCATATCATCTACATACACTTCTAATATTTTGTGGATCCACTTTGCAAACACCTTCTCCACCATTCTTTGATACGTTGCACCAGCATTTCATAAGACAAATGACATCTTTGTATAACAATATAATCCTCTTGGAGCAAAAAATGCGGTATGTTCTTGATCTTCTTCAGCGAGAGGGATTTGATTAATATCCTTTATATCCATCCAACGATGATATTCTAGCATTTCCCGCTGCTGATTCAACCATCTGTGGGATATCTGGTAATGTAAAAATATCTTTATGACAAGCCTTGTTTAAATCTTTGAAATCTATACAAATTCTTATCCCCTTGTTCTTCTTTGGGACCACTACCATATTTGCAATCCACTCTGGATATTTTGCTTGCCTTATAATCCCTGCGTCAAGCATCTTCTGTAATTCTTCTTCTATCTGAGAATGATATGTTGTTGCGATTTTTCTTATTCTTTGCTTGAATGGTCTTATATTTTTGTTGATTTCTAATTTATGACATGCTATTGATGGATCTATCCCTGGCATCTCATCAATGCTCCACGCAAAGATGTCTTTATATTCTCGCAAGAGATTATAGTTATTTCTTCCTCATCTGCCTCCATTCTAGTCCCAATTTTCAGCATTTTAGGCTCTTCTTCACTCCCAATATTTACTTCTTTTGTTGGTTCTGCTGCAATATAACTGGCTTCGGTGTTCTCCCATTGGTGTTGATGTTTTTATCGCTCTCGCAAGTTCATCTCCTTCTAGCGAGATTTCGCTGGGTATTCCTTTTCCTTCTTTTGCTCTTATCATGTAAACTTTAAATTCTTCTTCCTTCTTTGTTTCTCTTGCCAATTTTCTGCGAGCCTTTCGCAGTTTTGGACGTTCTTCACAATTTCTTACTTCAATTTGGTAACACAATTTCGCAAAATCTGTATCTCCTCTAATTTCTCCAATTCCACTGGGCATAGGAAATTTGATGCATTGATGCAACGTCGACGCTACAGCCTTGATTGCGTGTATCCATAGTCTTCCTAATATCATATTATACGGTGATTCCACGTCTACCACACATAACGCTACTTGTGTTTCAATCTCCCCTAATGGAATTCGTACCATTATCTCGCCTTTAGGTTTTGTTAAAGATTTTCCAAAGCCATGAACATGATATGTTGAATAAGACATTTCTTCATCCTTATATCCCATTTTCTTGAAAGTATGATAAAATATTATATCTACAGAACTTCCTGCATCCACCAAAGTTCTATTCATAGCCCATTCTTCTACAGATTTTATTGATTCCTCCTTTCTCGTTGGTATAGCGGATACTGTGATTACCAATGGAGAGGTATGACTTAGATTTTCTTCTGGTACTTCTGCTGCTGTAAATGTGATCTCCTGCTTTTCCCAATCTTTCAATGGTGATATTTTTTCCACCGTCATAATTTTCCTTCCTTCAAAATCCCATTTGTGTATCTTCCCCTTAATATTTTTATGAAATCTATCAATCATTGTTCTTGTTACCATACCACACTCCAATTTTCTACAATCCTCTTTGATCCTAATCATCCTTCCTTCAAATATCTCAATGGTTTGCTTTATGATTTTCTTAATCTTGAACAATTCTTATCTTCTTCTTCACCTTTTTCTATGATTTTGCTAATTCAATCCCTGTTTCGGGCGCCAAAATGTAGTTGCAGGATTTCCAACACTACACCCTTGTTAAGATTTTGCTATAATCAACTCATAATTGAAGATGAAAAACGACACTTTATTATTTTGGTTTTAAATGTTTACGAAATGGAAGAATTCAAGATTACAACTATTCTCTTGAAGTTTCTCTCTCCTCAAAGTTTTCTTAACTCTCAAAAATACATCATCCTTTTCTGGACGCCTTGGGTCTATATTTATAGGGTAGTTACATAATGGATGACAGCTAAGTTTTCCTCTTATTTTGGTTTGATTCTGCGATTGTACCGCGATAGTTGCAATGTTAAATCTTGCAAGTTTTGTAACCATCGCAGAATAAACATGCTTCTCTCAAGTTTTCTTCACTCGTCATTTATTACGTTGCTCTTTTGATTGCTTTTGTGACTCTCGCAAAGTGTAGTTGAAGATCTTGCGGTGATGCTCGCTGTGAAGTGTTGTTAATCTCGCAGAGAAGTATTGTAGCGATATTCTGGTCCTACAAAAAGTGCAATAAATATTATGGAGACTGTGAAAATGACCATATTACCCTTATCAGAAATAAGTAAAGTAAATGTTACAGACTGTGAAAATGACCATATTACCCTTATCGGAAAAAGTGCAATAAATATTATTGAGACAGTGAAAATGACCATGCTACCCTTATCGGAAATAAGTAAAGTAATTCTTACCGATTGTGAAAATGACCATATTACCCTTGTTTGAAAAAAGAGCAATGAATATTATGAAGACGGTGAAAATGACCACATTACCCTTATCGAAAATAAGTAAAGTAAATGTTACAGACTGTGAAAATGACCATATTACCTTTATCGGAAAAAAGTCCAATACTTCTTACAGACTATGAAAATGACCATATTACCCTTATGGAGACTGTGAAAATGACCAAATTACCCTTATCGGAAATAAGTAAAGTAATTCTTACAGACTGTGAAAATGACCATATTACCCTTATTGGAAAAAAGTGGAATAAATATTATGGAGACAGTGAAAATGACCATACTACCCTTATCGGAAATAAGTAAAGTAAATATTACCGATTGTGAAAATGACCATATTACCCTAATTGGAAAAAAGTGCAATAAACATTATGGAGACTGTGAAAATGACCATACTACCCTTATCAGAAATAAGTAGAGTAAATGTTACAGACTGTGATAATGACCATATTACCCTTACTGGAAATAAGCCATAAATATTATGGAGACTGTGAAAATGACCAGACTACCTTTATCGGTAATAAGTAAAGTAAATATTACCGATTGAGAAAATGACCATATTACCCTTATTGGAAAAAAGTGCAATAAATATTATGGAGACTGTGAAAATAACCATACCACCCTTATCAGAAATAAGTAAAGTAATTCTTACAGACTGTGAAAATGGCCATATTACCCTTATTGGAAAAAAATGCAATAAATATTATGGAGACCGTGAAAAGACCAGACTACCCTTATCGAAAATCAGTAAATTAAATATTACAGGCTATGAAAATGACCATATTACCCTTATTAGAAATAAGTGCAATAAATATTATGGAGACTGTGAAAATGACCAAACTACCCTTATTGAAAATAAATAAAGTAAAGGTTAATATCCTTCTAAGTTTGGTTTGTTTTGTTATATTGTCACTCTAGAATGTAGATTTAAATAACTCTATATATTACATCTTTGGGTTGCTATGCTATGTTGTTTACACCGAAACAATACCTCTTTTTTTAAGGCTTGGAAATTTTCTTATATATAAAAGTAGATGTAAAATATAATCATATATCTAAATGTGAAAGGATGGTTGGAATACCTCACTTGGACACGTCGTTCGACTCAATCCCAGCCTCTTTTTTTTTTTCAATTTTTTTTTTACAACTCTTATAAGGGTTGTGATAGTAATAATAAAAAAATAGGACAAAACTACCAATATTGAGAGGAAGGAAGGATGGTTCAGGGCTTGTGCTAACACCTAGTTGGCCTGTGTTCGATCTCTCAAACATCATTTCTCCAAATGATATATTTTTTTATCTTCAACAACCCTTATAAGTGTTGTCGTATAGTTATTCACTACCTTAACGAGATGAGTTGTAAAAGTCTAAAGGTGGTCACTACTCTTTGCACACAAAATGTTGTGGTTTTGATATTCGTCACTACAGTTTGATCCTCTTTGTCCTAAGAGTTGGACGTTCTTTAACTTTGACAACCATTATTTGATAAATGTAGTAAAACATGCCACCTTTCACAACTTTAAAAATATGAGTTGTCAAGTTTCAGTCGTAGATAACTATTTTTCCCGTAGGTGCAAGCGATTGTCAAGAACTCCGGGTTGTGGCATGCGGTGGAGAGCTCGAATATTGAGTATGATAGAGTTATCGTATCTGCATTTTGTGAGAGGTTCTACGGAGAGACTGATACAATGTTATTCCTATTCGGTGAGATGGCGATAACTCCCAATGATGATCATCAAATTATAGGCCTCGAGGTTGAGGGAAAAGCAATCAGTGAGGGCTTCGATAATAGAATTTCTTGGGAGGATATCTTCAAATTGACCAAAACTTTGTTTGGTTGGAATCAGGTTGAGACGGAGTCTATGCTTGTGATGAAGGATGGTAATCTAAGCAAGAAGTTTAATTTGAAGAAGTTGAGGGACACATTCTCTGGGACCAAGAAAATCTATAATAAGGAAGGAAGGTGGACTTGGTGCGAATCAATGCTACCGCGTCAGCTTATCTATTCTACGTCCTTGGCAAATGTATCTTCCCCGACAATTCCGGAAGCTTGGTCGACGCTAGGTATATGCAACTATTGGATCCCTTAGATAAGATGCATGATTATTCTTGGGGTACTTTGGTGGCCGCCTTCTTGAACAATGAGTTGACAAAGGCTTCAGGGCACTCACTGCGCAAGTTAACAGAGATATATGTCTCTTCCAGGTAATTTTATTGCGTAAATCATTTATATTTGCAAAATGCTTGTAATGTAATATTCTTATTAAACTTTGTGTTTGTATAGGTTTGGATATATGAGCATTTCCCTACTTTGGTGAAAGCCAACTCCTACGTCGAAGTGAATGACAAGCTTGCGATTGATAAGTCAAGAGGACAAAGATACAATTTTAAGGGTGCTCAGGATAAGGATATGCAACAACATCTTATCAACGTGCGAATCACATTAGACAAATTGAAAACAGATGAGGTAATATTTGATCCGTATTGAGATGCTAGAAATCAAGGTTTAATCCAAATGAGAGATGACGTTGCATTATACTACAGTCCCTTGTTGTTCTTCTATGGATTTTCAATGTACGATCCATATCGGGTAATGCGACAATTGGGTTACGTACAAGAAGAACCCCATTTCGATGTTGAGCCATTCTTTAAAGTGGTAAGGGAGGAGTGCAACACGTTCCAAAAAGGTATTGATGTCCGTTACGCTCCAGCGCCAGTTAACGATCATTGGAACGGAAGACATGACCGTAAAGTCGATACGAGTATTTTGGACGAGGTGACCGAAGGTCATGAAGCTCATGAGAAATACTTAACTGGTACTTGGAATGGGCTCGTCCTACTGGGATTAGGGAAAAGACTGCTGAACAATTGACTCGTAAGAGGAAGATGGCAGCGAAAGACCCAACAACAAGTCTTAAGTTCTTTGTAAGTATTTTAGAGTTGCTCTTACTGTTTTAAGATTACATTATCGAATCATTCTATTAATTCTATGTTGTTTAATTAAAAATAGAAGGAACATTTGAAGACCTTTGTGAAGGTGTTGTGTTGCGCGAGAGAAAGATGAGAACCTTTGTCGATTGAAGAGCAAACCAAGCACATTCACTATGCTATCAATGTTGACAATGATGATGCCTAAGAATTGTTCAAGCAAGATGATGTTGAAGTAAAGAGGTAAGAAAAATCCAGGAGGGAAGCACAAGCCAAGATGAATGATGACAAAAAGAGGGCTCGTTCCCGTGGTGATGGTAGTGGTAGTGGTGGTGGTGGTGTTCGCGATAATGCTAAACGGGGCCGTGGTCGTGGTCGTGGTGGTGAATGAATGCATTTCTAGTTCATTTCTTTATGTTGCGACAGACAAATATTAAGGTTAATGGTTGGACATATATTTTTTTTAAGGTTTATGGGACATGTTTTCGTATTTTGGACACAAAATATTGGATTTCTAGTTGTTGAATGAATGGTTTGTTTAGCTATGTAAAGTATCAATCATTCCGCCGGAATGGTTTTGTTAAGTTACATTGCCGACTAAACCAGGGCCGGCAAGGTTGTGAACTGACAGACTTTCGGCCCTGACAGCTTCAATGGTGTAGTCACCAGGGTCAGCAAGGTAAGCAGCTTAATACCCTCCCGACTGTTGTACATCCGACAAGGTATTAAATTATAGACCCTGCCGACTATGTGTCGCAGAAAACACCTTCTCATGATGCCTAAAATCATACTAAGGTCGGCATGGTTATAAATCACGATCATGCCGGCTATATAATTGTCGGCACGCTAATATCCATATACCTTCCCGATTGTTACATAGAAGAAAGGCAACTCTTGATGCCTAAAATCATACAAAGGTCGGCAGGGTGATACAATTACGACCATGCCGGCCATACTTAGTCGGCATGTTTGGGAAATAACAACCTAGCCTGCGAATTCAAAATTCAAATTCTTGCAAGTACAAGTGCAATGATTGACTACCATAACGGCCAAATTTGGGCAAAATCCTATAAATACACTACTTATCTCTACAAAACAACACACAACTATTTGCATATACTCTCCAAAGCTCATATCATCATACACTCCATCTAACTCACCCAATAGCTCTCTACATACAACAATGGTATCATTTCATTCAAATGAAGATTTTGCAATTACCAAAGTTTGGTACGTGGAAACTCGAGTTAGAAGGCATTCCTCCGTAAGGGTGGATGCCGTAACCTTTTGGGCTAGGGTACATAACAAATATAAGCAAGAGTTTGGGAATCCAAATGGAAGAAGTGTTCAACAAATCCACGCTAGGCACCTAGTCATCGAAAAAGCGATACTTGCTTTTTTGGCTATCCAAAAACCGATTTTGAACGCTAGCCACTTTGGATTGTCCATTGAACAATTTGTAAGTACATTTGTAGTTTATTTTACGTGATCCATGTTATTTGATATTCCAACTAAACACCACTAACAAAGTAAGTTTGTGTTTTGTTTTTGTATCATGAAGTCGTGAAAACGCGCTACTTGGAGGAAAAGGGGGGAGCATTTGCATTCGATGCAAGCTATCAATTCATGGTATCCAAAATTCCCGAGTATGCTCCGGACCTCATGTCGGATGAATGGGACTCGGATTCCTCCGGCGAAGATTGATGGTTTTAGTGTAGGTTTTGTGGGTAGATCTCTATGTAAACCCTCACGAGATCATACCCAAAGGCTTGATGCACATACTAAGTACATTCGTTATTCCGTCGACAAGGATTTATATTTTATGTTTCAATCAATGTAGTAACCAAAATTGCATGAATAAAGTGAATTACATCTTCCCATATTCTGTTTTCTGTTGGGTATAACTACAGGTCGGCAAGGTTACATTGCCGACTTTTCAACAGCCGGCAATGTTAGAAATTATTACCATGCCGACTATAAGTCAGCCGACAATGTTATAAATTATTTGCATGCCGACCATAAGATAACTGGCCCAAGATAGTCAACACATTCTTCATTCAAGACCCTTTCGGCCTACAAATAGTCGGCTTTTTCTTCATCCGCGGACCATGCCGGCTATACTTAGTCGGCACTTTATTCAAACTTCAACCATGCCGACGAACTTAGTCGGCACCTTATTCAAACGTCGACCTTGACAACTTTTCACATTTTAAAACCAAATTTTTTGATCGAAATCGAACTCATAACACGGACAAAAGGTTTAATCTACTGAATTCAGAATTTCAAAGTTTTAATCTAAACTCAATTAATTAACCTAATCAGAATTTTAGTGTTAATTAAACAAGGATATATTAGTCATTTAGAAAATACATAGTTAAGGGGTGGCCTATCTTACTTCAAAATGACCCAAATTTTGTCTCATTAGGTATACCCCGATCAAGCCGGGTTTAAAAACCTTCCGGCAAACCATGACAAGAGAAAGTTGATATGCAATTTAACCGCTGCTAAAGGGGTATTTTAGCCAACTTACTCAAATTTAACTTTAAAAAAGAAGAACAAGAAGAGAGCATTGAGCCAAAAGGAGTTCAAAAAGGGACTCATTTCCCGCTTCTGAAAAAGAATCTCTGTCAATCCGAAAGGGAACAATCATGGCGGTAATATCGAATAACTCTAATTCTCAAGAAGATCCTCTCCTTCCATGGCTATGGTACCCCTTTCTGACTCTATCTCAAACTATCTTCTTAAATTTCTTCTTTAGCGTCTTACATTTTGCTGGTCTATTTTTCAGGTCGGTCAGGAAAGAACTAGATATTCTGAAATTAAATCCTGATTCGGAAACAAATCATAAAACAATTACCGAAGAGTGTATTGTTAAATTCAAAGACGATCCTCGGTATCGTAACGACATCAGATTCCTCAAGATCTGGTTACTCTATGTATGAAATGTTCTTTTAATTTAGGGCAAACTATGTTAATCGAAGTTTATTCAATTTTGCTGTTTTAACGTCGAAATTAGTTGAGGATTTTTCTTTTTGTGTTACAGGGGGATGCAGTTCAGGACTTGGAAAGTGTTTTTACAGTATTGGAGGAGGATAAAATTTGCCTTTCAAAATCCTTGCTCTATATAGCATATGCTAATTATCTTGAAGTTAAAGGGAAATTGGTCGAAGCTGATAGTATTTACAGATTAGGCATTTCAAGGTTTTTGTTATTACTTTTCCGAATTCTGATAAATTTGTGTATATATGTGAAAATTAGGTTTTGTTTTGTATGTGTCTTTCATTAGTTTGGTGTGTTATACTAGGAATGCTGAGCCGCTCCAGGAACTGAAGCAGGTTCACCTTGACTTCATTCAGAGATGGTCTGATGTAGTGAATGGTAGCAAGGTATGAATCATTCACCGTGAAAAGATTAGAGAATTGTGCTAGGGCATTAGCTTACTAGCTTTTGGGTGGGGATATTAGGATGAGAATGAGTTTATACCTCAGCTTTTGGGGGTATCAAATCTCCATCGATCTTACCACCCTACCGGAGAGGCACCTACAATGTGTTTTGCTTCTATCACAGTTTTTAGACACATATTATCGTTTGTTTAGGCTTCTGTACGTTGCTTCTATGGATAAAGTGCACATAGTTATTAACCATTTGCTGTAAGAAGATAGTTACGCTGATTGCACCAAAATCATGGTGGTACCTCAATTTTGCTAAAAAAATATTGATGGAACTATGAAGTAGAATTTCTTAAACACGATCATTTGGAAATCCAGAGGTTGCCATCTCTAGTCAACTATTTTTTTCTAATAGTTTTTGAGGACTTAAGTAGTAGTACATTTGAATCACTTATGAGGTTGAAAGAATAGAACCGCTTGATAGAGTGACAACCGTTTCACAGAGACTTCAATCAGAAAATATTCAAGTTATTGTCCAGGTGTTTTTATGCATAACCTAAAACCAAGTATCGAAGGGATACATAATAGCATAGCCAGAGTAGTTACCGGTTGAGTTGCTCCAAAATCAAATTTACAGAACCTGTCAACCTGAGTCTTTCTTTTGGGAACCTCCACAAAGTTTACAACCACTTGTAATTCCTCAAAAATTGGCGATGAGCCTGTACCGAGTGATAGTTTAGATAGGTTGGAGGTCATACAATATGTGTTGATCCATTCTTATAGCTGTTGAATTTGAGGACTGATCTTTTGCTTTGCCTTTGTAGATTGGCAATGACGAACCTGTTAAGCTTCCTATGAAATTCATTAATCCATGGGCATCTTCTACCATTAACAACTTACTAAAGGAGATTAATCCTCGGATGTTGAAATACAAGGTGAGTTTATTAACTGATAGTATTGGTCGGATTTGGTTTTAAGCATTCTACTTAACTGGTAGCTGGCATTCGGGTTCTTGTTTCAGGGATACCGTATGCTTAAGAAAAATATTTCTACAAAACAGAAGTTGTCCTCGTTGCTGAAGAATTCGAGGAACAAAAGTGTTGACATAGGTATAATTCTCCATGACATTCAATCGATAACACAATTGGTGCTCTAGTTTACTATTTCTGTGACTCCAGCTTTTCCTTACTGCGACGGGTTTTATTGTTATTCAAAGGTGGAGATAAGTACCTGATTAAAGGCTGCTCAGGTCAGGGTGGATTTGCCGAAGTATTCAAAGCATGTGTGAATAGTGACCCCAATGAAACTGTTGCTCTGAAGGTCACTGTTATCTCTATATTACTTTCTTATGGGTATTGGAAATTTGCATCGTCATTATCTTTAAATTTATGCAGATACAAACACCTGCTTTTCCTTGGGAATTCTACATGTACCGGGCGCTTGATATGCGCATTTCCGAGGAAGTATGTCACTTTTGAGCTGTCATTATTAGTTCCAGTTGAGATTGGAATTGAAGTTTCTTATAATTAGTTTCTTATGCTGACAGAGATCAAGCTTTGCATTTGCTCATAAAGTTTATATCTACTCTGACTATAGCATACTAGTCTGCGACTATTTAGACCATGGAACTCTTCAAGTATGTGTTTTTTCAGATTCCATTTTGGTTACTTTCATTTTTTGTACTCAGTTATTAATAACATATAAGCTTTACTCATATATGTTGTGCAGGATGCGATCAACTCTTATGTAGTGCTTAACAAGACTTTAGAAGAAGAGCTATGCATGTATTATTGCATAGAGATGCTTCACATGCTGGAGATGTTACACAAAGTTGGCATAATTCATGGTGATTTTAAGCCTGATAATCTGCTTATTCGCTACGCTGAGTAAGCATCTTCTCTTAGCGATTAGTATTTTGTATAGGTAGCTTTAGACTTTTTATTTACAGTGTCATGGTCCTAACCCTTTGATCTATGTACACATACAACAAAAGAAGAAAAGAATAGACACAAAGTGTACTTACGTGTTTTCCCCCCTCTCCCAGCTACACCTCCACCCGCCCCCATAATCCTTTATTTCTTTGAATTGCTTGCAGATTCACTTTTAGCTTTTCCGTCTCTAAAGAACTACATAAACCTTTTCTTTTTAATTTAAGCTGGATAATCAATGAAAAAGTACTATAATAATGTGCAACCTATGTTGTTGTATCCAGATAGGGTATTTCAATTATAAGCACACCTAAATTTGATGGGACTCCTATCAAAAATTAATCTGTCCTTGTTGTTTCCTGTGACATGAGTTATCCATAGTGTGTGATGTAATAGGCGAAAAGCTTGGTCGCGTGGAATAGCAATATCGATATTCCTTAATAGCACCCTGCAAATTATTATCACTTGATACTTCAGATCTCAGATTCTCATTTGATTCCTCGACAGGAATGATCTTACAGAGGAAGGCTTTTGTGGCCGTACTGGCTCTTGGCGTGATCAGGTTATCTCTAGTTGCATCCAATCTCACTTTATTGCATAAGTAACATTTTCTGAACAGACCATTATTTTGTAGCAGGGACTCTGCCTTATAGACTGGGGTAGGGGGATAGACCTTCGCCTCTTCCCTGATGGTACAGAGTTTAAAGGAGATTGCCGAACCTCAGGCTTTCGTTGTGTTGAGATGCAAGAGAATAGGCCATGGACATTTCAGGCAAGTGGCCTCATTCTTTAATCTTCTGTCTTTAACACATTAACATATTTGTCTTACGGGTAATGATATGTTTGGTCCTTAACAATGTTGCACTCATTTCCTGGCTCCTTTACAAGGTGCTTAATTGGCAGTAAAATGTTACAGTAAGTCACCAGTGACAAGATGCTTAGCAGTGCCACTTCATTTCTAGCATTAATGTTGGTTCATGGATTAACATCACATTAACACTTCTATGCCCATCAGGTTGATCTTTATGGTCTTTGCGTAAACGTGCATCTGATGTTGTTTGGTAAGTACATGGCCATTGAAAAGAAGGTTTCCAAAGATGGGAGCTACTTCTACCAACCAAAATCAGCCTTCAAACGGTACCATTCTTCAATTCGCAAATAAGATTTTGTCTAAGCATTCAACTGTACAATCCAATAACAAGATAGTAACAGAAGTCTTTTCGTAGAAAGGACTCAATCTATTGAAATGTTATTCCTGTTCAGGTATTGGAACGTTGAATTGTGGAAGAATCTCTTCAAAAAGTTGCTTAATATTCATCCCGGAGAGGACCACCTGAAGTTGTTAAGAAATTTGAGGGAATCCTTTGAAGATCACATGACAGCGAACCCTAGTTTAATTAAGAGACTTAAACCATTACTGCTAAAACAAAGAAACTCTTTGTGTGCTTAAACACCTTATTAGACATCTGAGTCTTGTCAAGAATTTCCAACCTGAATTTACTTAGAGATGCAAGCCTGGTAAAAGAATACGCTTTAATGTTGTCTGCCTGATCACTTTTCTTGTGTATATTGGCAAGAAGAGATTGTCTTGGGACAATTTCAAATGTTCTTGCATATAGCTATTATTAGTGCCCTTAGAAATTAGTGTTGTAAGCTAGTGATCCTTCTGAGAGTGTTCATGTAATGTAATCTATATCTTCCATTGTAATTATTGAAGTTATAAACATAATATTATGACTTATCTAAAAAAAATCTTCTTTCAAAGTTTCAATTATATTATTGTATGATTTCGTATTTTCAATACTCAAAATTATAAGCAGTCTCAAACCTTACAAGCCGGTTTCAAGGTTAGTTAACCCCTTGGACTTCAATATGGCATCTATGAGTCATCATTTATTCGATCGTACCTTTACTCCGCGTTCCCGATTTAATTGTCCACGTGTTAGACCAAATGAGGCTACACGTGAGGGGGTGTGTAGAGATTTGTTAGACCTAATGCGGCTACACGTGAGCGTGCGTCAGCCGATTTATTTGTCAACGTGTTATGACTACACGTGAGGAGGCGTCACCCGATTTAACTGTCCATGTGTTAGACATAACGAGGCTACACGTGAGAGGGTGTATTGAGATTAGTCTCACATTATATGGGTAGGTTATCTACGATTCCGCGGTATACAATCCTAGGCAACCCTAACCTTGCAAGCCGGTTTTTGTTAAGCCCATGGACTAGTCTCCCGTTGTATGGGTGGGTTATCTACAATCCTGCGATTTATAACCCTTGACAACCCTAACCTTGCAAGTTGATTTTCGTTAAGCTTGTGGACTTCAATACTTACAAATTTGTAAATTGAGATAATTAGATCATCACCAGATTTAATGTCCACGTGTTAGACCTAACGAGGCTATACGTGAGGGGGCGTCTTGAGATTAGTCTCACATTAAATGGATCATCTATAATCTTGAAGTTTATAATCCTTGGTAAGCCTAATCTTGCAAGCCGGTTTTCGGGGTTGGTTAAGCCCATGGACTTCAATACTTACCACTTCAGGAATTAAGATAATTTGATTATTACCACAATACCATTGCTGTAACTTGTGAAGAATATGTTCCTGCTATTATTAATGTTTATGAGTTGTAAGGGTTGGAAGTATGTTTAAAGTTGGCTAAGCTAAAAAATAATAGAAGATTGCATATGTGCATGGATTCAATGAGTGTGTATAGATTGCTTTCTGGTGAGTGGGTTGCTGCTTGGAGTGGGCTACATGTTTGGAGAAGGATAAATCACTTGCAGAGAGATTTTGAGTTCATTAGATACTCTCATATGTACAGAGACCAATAGGGCTGCTGAGTTGTTAGCCAGTAAGCATCCTACTGAAAATTTTGTTTTCCTTTGTCTTGACAATTTTGATAATGAGACGAGAGTTATCTTAACCGAATATAGTGGCCATACTATAAGAAGTAGGTTCTTTCGTTGTTGTTGTTATTCTGGTAATTTATAAGGTTTTGGGTTCTCCTGAAACCCTGGATGGTGTCAAACCAAAATAAATAAATTTTGAGTACGAAGCTAAATTATTAATTATTGCAAACAAAAAACTCAAGAACTTAAAAATAGTAATGTGATCGGCGAGGTACTTCGTTTTACCGGCTCCATTGGATAAACTCTAGGAATAATTGGGAATATCTCTCATTTTCACCAATCTATTTGGATATCTCTCCCATAACGGAGAAAATTAAGGAGTCCATCCCGGAGAGAGAAAAATATTGTTAAATAGTCAACATCCCACAAGTAGGGAATACACGTGCATAAAAGTGACATTTTTGCCTTTAGGAATTTCCTTCTAACATTATAATATCTTCTTTTGATTGTATCTTTATACTCCGTTGAAATCTTTTCACGAAGACAACTAAAATTATCCATTAAATATTTGAGTTTTTCGGGGACTTCATAAACAACTGATATTCTTGATCGATATGATGAACTACTTGGTATGCAACCTGAAAGCTTCGATTTGATGTGTTTGTTCGATCTTATACTTCTAATCGAACTTTAATGAGTTTAGTTTTTTTTTAAGCGAATGAAATATCTGAATCCATACGAGAGCTTATTTCTTTGATTGATTTTTCATTGACTTGTTTTGCTTTCTTTATTAGCATCTGAAAGTTTTTGATGTATTCTTTCTATTTTTTTTTTAATTCAACTTTAACACTTTCAACATCTTCAAAGATTTGTGTAGGTCTACACCTACCAATTCCCCCTCATCCTCTCGTCTGTATATTTGTACCACCACATTGTTCAACATCATATCTTCTGAATCAAGTGAACGATCATGTTAGTATCATTCATCTTCTTATCTTGGATATAAAATCAAAATATCATTTGATCAATAAGAATTTCATATTTCTTCCAAGAGAATCAAACAGAGAATTAATCAAATAAAGAGGATTGAAGGTAGGAATTATATCTTGTTTCCTTGGAACTTTCTTAATGGCTCATATAAATGTTAAGGTAAGAATGTCATTTCAACATATTTGTAAACATGTGTGGAATATCAACCATTTAATATTTCTTTTCTCTTTCCAGATAAATTTCCTGATTTTTTCAGTTATAGGATAAAACCCAAACAAATTAGTGAAAATGGGACATATTCCCAACTTTTCGAAAACTCTAAGTCGAACCCACTTCCTACTTCCCCTAAATTTTAATCAATTAATTGGGATATTTTTAGAGACTGCTATAATATGACAAAAATAGTCATAATGAACCAAACCCCTTCTATCCTTGTGTATTTTATTTAATGGCCAAACTGTCTTTTAAGATGAGCTAGGTTTTGATTTGAAACCTAGCCGATTGTGGTCGGTTTTTTTCTTTATAAAAATAGGAGATTGTGTAGGGTGTTTCTCTTATCTAAAGAATACATGCACAGTCGGCTAAGTTTTTATTTGTAAACTTAGCCAATTAATTATGTTATTTTTCATGTGTGAATAATACACTCACAAACGTTTAAGTTTATAATGAAAACCTATGCAATTACAATAAGTTTCAATTTTGATATGCTAGAATTAATCAGGTTGTAAATAAAACCTAGACGATTCTAAACACGGGTGCGGATCTCTTCGCCATTACCGATCAGATAAAGATCTAATCCCCTATGTAGTGGTAAACAAAATGCGTAAAACAAAAAGTAACTTAGGCACTTAGTCATTTCTCAAATCTAGGTACCTCTTATTCCATGATCCTAGATAATAATAACCAAACAATCCCCATTTTTTTTTGGGAAACCCCTTAAAATACGTTATCATTTTTATACCATCATGTACATGCAAGCGTGTGATTAGATTTTCTGTTAGAGCATTGCTCGATTGAACCCGCCAAGTGTTGGTATGTCAAGTTTGGTTGTCATATTTTAGTATCAAAACTCATAAGTCGCTTGATCAGATTACTAGAGTCAACTTCGTTAGGTTAGACTAGGAAGTCTAGAAATTTTGAGACATACAAGTATTAATCTGAAGACCTGGAAATTTCGAAGACATATTGACAAGAACGATTCCTTCCACTTGAGGTTAGTAATACATGACTTGACTTGTTTTCATTTTTATATTGTAAGCTTTTTCAAGTTGTTTCTGATTGAAAACATAACATGAGAAGTTATATATATGAAACTGTAGTATATTAGAATTGATCATCATTTTGTGATCAAAGTGTCAAGGAACAATATAATAGTGATAATTGCTTTATATTGGTAAATTAAATTACGAAGTATAATGCTTATCTTTTGAACTTCGTAATTGCGACATCAACATAATCTTTATAAGTCGTTATTAGATTGTGTAGTGTACATAGTTTTGATTTCATACATAGAAAACTATGTTTAATTACATGAGTTTGAGGAATTAGACATACGAACTTGTTTTATAGTCGAAAGGAAATCAAAAGGATTGAAGGTCCAGTTTTCATTGAAGATCTTAAGGTTGTACCGATCCTAACCTATTTAGGTAATCAAGGTAGAATCGATCCTAACTTATGTTGGGAGCCAAGGTAGAACCGATCCCTACCTATGTTGGGAGTTAAGGTAGAACCGATCCTAATTTGTTTTAGGAGTCATGGTAGAACCATTCCCAATAGGCAAAATCGATTTATTCAAGTCACGTAAACTTTAGGGTTTGTGTGATTTGGAAATTTGGTTTACAAAATATGAAAGTTCAAGATGTCGACATAATAAGTAATTTGAACATGTGCTGAAATCTTATTTCTTAATTGTTCAAAGATATTCCTTGATATTCAAGGCGAGATCCCAAACCGAAAATAGTAGAGAACCTTTTTGAGATTTTCGAAATTAATATATTTTGTTTTACCAGCAATCAAAACATATCTCTGGAAAGATATATTAGTTAAGTAATAACTAATATTGAGTTGTCCATGAAGATTCTGGTTATACAGTTGGATATTGGTTGGAATTAGATAAAACCGTATTTAGGTTCTTTATTGCATATCTTAAGAATATTTTCGGTTGTGGAAATTCCTAGGTTTCCAAACTACCTTTTTTTTTTTTTACCAAAATCTGAATTTCACTGCTACCAGAACAAACATACATCAGAAATATCAGACTTAGCAGAACCAGAAAAAGTTTTGATGTAGTCAGGCAAACTTATCCTGACTAATAGTACATAAATAGTGAAGTTTGTTCTTCTTACAAACTTATCCTAAGCCAGGCAAACTTCATTTTTGTCGTTTCTTGTGTAGTAGACTAATAATATTCTCGTAATACCATATTAGAGAGGAGAGTAACCTAATTAGGCAAAATCTCTTACGTCCGCTAGTTCAAAGACTTCTCTAGGATCAAGAAGCGTCTACTAGTATTATTAGTGGGAAACTAGAATTGTATTGTTATTTTAGTTTTCAATAATTGATTTGATTGACTAACGGTTGTTAACTCTTGATTGCACCAAGTAAGATTATTCTTGAGAGTCTTTTCATCTGACAGAAGTTCACTCAAACTAGATCAAGAAATTAACGTTGACTTGTGATCATCCATTTTTAACAGACTCTATTGTGTGCGTGACCGATCATAAGTCAGGAATCGAGTTTTTTGTTGTGCAGGTACATAAGACTATTGAAGATTGAAGACAAGAATATTTTTCTTATTGGTTTCTTACCTTTGTGAATTGCTTCATGCACAAACTTGATCGTCCGGGATCCGACTATATCTAGTTTATATTTTGGTAGATTTGTTATTACTAGTCGTACTTAGATCAACAAGCTATAATTTGGTGGTACTTTTCAGTATTCGAATCTAGTAGTTCTATTTGACTCAATCTAGTTAACTTGATTAATCCGGATCTTGGAATATCTAATCCCGACAAAGGATTTTAATTGATTTTAAACAGAAAATTCAGTGTGGTTACCAAACTAATTATTCCTTTACAGTTTGGAAGACGACCGAAAGGGTTGAGTTCTTAAAGTCTCTAGAGAGGCTGATGCATCTTAAGATATTGGAGTCCATCTTAGAATTTACGTGCATTGCTAGATTGGTTGTAGGCACAGGGATACTGAGGAAACTAGGTAACTAGGGTAGTTTATTTGGTCTCATCTATACGAAGTTGGTAGTTTTTTTCCCATAGCGGCTTAATTCCAAGAGTATTCAAAAATGGACTAGATCCCGAAGTTTTTCTGCATTTGCGGTTTCCACGTTAATAAAATCTTACTGTGTCTTTACTTTTACTTTCCGTAATTATAATTATTGTTTTAGTTATAATGAAAATTAAATACATTGTAAGTTATTCCCAAACACTTGAGTTGATCCATATAGTTTAAGGTTCAGTTTCAGACTTATACTATATACCAAGTATGTACCTTGCGGTTGTTATCTTCTTGAAAGTTTCTGTCTATAGTAGATCACGCAAGGTATGTGACTTATAGGTTGATATCGAAAATATTATAGTGTACTTGGTACCCTCGTCGTTTCATCTTCTATCCCCTAAAATCCTAATAAACAATAATCATTTAATACATGAGCGGATTTTTTTTAAAGATTCTCATGCGTCTTTTAGAATATGTGGGTTGATGCTGGCTATGAATTTTATGGATCACAAAGTCTACATCCCCAAATCAAGAAAAATATTTCTCTATGAGATTTTCCACGGCTGGTAAAGAGTTATTGGATAAACCAATTGAAAATACGAGGGTACCCAAATACACCACAATGTTTTAAATATCAACCTATAAGTCCGATACCAAGTATGATCGTCTATGAAAAATATCGAGACAATACGACAACTATGGTATTCACTTTGTGTGATCGTCTATGGATATGAAATCGAGACAATATGACAACAAAGTGATCACTTGATAATAGGTACAGTGTTAAACCGAAACTCAATATCAAGTAACAAGGATTAAAGTATGTGTGTAATTTACTTAATTATAATTCGGAAATAAAGTAAATGACTCAGCAAGATTTTTTTAACGAGGAAACCCAAAAGCAGAAAAACCGGAACCTAGTCCTGTTTTGAATACTCTCAGAATTAAGCCGTTATACAAAATTTAATACCAACTCTGTATAGTTGAGACCAAGTAGACTACCTCTATCTACTTAGTTTTCTCAGTATCCCTGCACCTTCGACTTCTAAAGTCACACCCGTGAATCACCAATCCTTTTGAACATATTCCATACAGTAAAGGATAAATCTATTTAGTAACCACTTTATTCAATCTAAGTAATAAGATATTAACGAGTCGTTGACAAAGGCTCTTATGTTTAATCTAATAAAATCCTTTGTCTGGTTAGATCAATATAAACTTTGACTACCAAAATAATCAAACTTTAGGTTTGGAATCGATAAATATAGATCTCAAAGAGAAACTATAAGGTGATAGCAATCTCATGCAAGTAGACAATCAAGTCTATCAAAGATAAACACGATTCTGGTGGGATTCCATCCGATCAAGGTTTGTGGACACCATTCACAAGATACGAAAACTAATAATAAAATTTTTGTTATCTTCGGATCTTCGTTTATCTTCAATAATAACCTGCACAACACCACTTGAATCCTCTTGTGATCAATCACGTACATAATGGAGTCTGTTAAAAATGGATTATCACAAGATTTCTTTAGATCCGAAAATGGTTTTAAAGATCCCGTCAATACTTTGATCTAGTTTGAGTGAGCCTTATATCAGAAGAGAAGATTCTCAAGAATAAACATACTAGGTGCAATCAAAGTTTCAACAATCATTAGTCAATCAAATCAATAATTGAAAACTACAATAACGATGCAATTATCTAGTTTCCTACCAACGATACTCGTAAATCTTCTTGATCCCACAAAAGTATTTAAATGAGCGGTCATAAGAGATTTTTCCTAATTAGGGTACTTTCCTCTCCAGATAGATTGATCCATCAGAAACAAAAAGAATGAAGTTTGTATGGCTCTTAGGATAGTTTGAAAGAAATTCAAACTCAAGTATTTATACACCAAGGTTGTTTGGACAACATGGAAATTCCAAAACCAAAAATATTCTCAAGATATTCACATTAAAGCACCTAATTTCGGTTTTCTATCTCCAATTCATTACCAAATCATATTTCCAAAATCTCTCATAAGAAAATTCTATTATTAGTCTAGCATATTAACTAATAATATTTTCCAGAGGATTTGCTTTAATTCCTGGTAATTAAAACATATATTATCAAAATCACAATTAAATGGTTTTCAATTTTTTGGACCTGAGATCACCTCGAGTATCAAGGAATATCTTTGAACAATTAATGATAAGAGTTACGTACTTGTTCAAATATGTCGACATATAGAAGTTTCTCAGCAAACCCTAATTTCAAGCTTCATACAACATATAAAGAGATGTGTGAATATTGGGAAACTCAGTTTTGCTCTTTGGGATCAGTTTTATCAACCTCACAATGTAAGTTGTGATCGGTTATACCATGTTTCCCAAACCAGGTTGTGAGCGGTTACACTTTGGTTCCCAGAGGTAGCTTGTGATTGGTTATACCTTACTTCTCGAGTTAGCTTGTGATCAGTTACACCTTGGTTCCCAGAGAAACTTGTGATCAATTACAACTAACTTCCCAAATTAGCTTGTGACCGGTTACACCACACTTCCAAAAGGTAGCTTGTGACCAATTACAACTAACTTCCCAATGTAGCTTGTGGCCGGTTACACCATGCTTCACAAGTATCTTGTGACCGATTACAACATACTACATCATATAGGCGGTTATACCTCAAATCTCAACAAGTTAAGATAGGTTCTACCTTGTCATATTATATTGGTCATTCAAAAGATATTCAATAAAGAATCTGACCATATCATGATTTCCTTTCGATTATGAAACAAGTTCATATATGTACTTCCTTTAAAAAAATGTTATAAAACATTGTTTCCTAGGATGAAATCATACATATATCTTGCACATAATCAAGAGACTATATACAAAGATTATGTTGATGTTATGTTTACGAAACTCCATAATATAAGCTTTTATACTTCGTAATTCAATAGATTCCTTGACACTTTGATCATAATGTTATGACCAAGCCTAACCACTAGAGTATTATTTATATACATCTTCGCATGTTATGTTTTCAATATAATCCGACTTGAAAGATACGTTAAGAATGTAAATAAGATAAAGTCAATATTGCTAACCTCAAGTGGAAGGATGATGTCTTCGTTGTAGTCGTTACTTCTTCACATTCTTTAGGTCTTCGGAGTAATACTTGTATGTATCAACATTCCTAGACTTTCTAGTCTAACCTAAAATAAGTTGACTCTAGTATTTAATCAAGTGACTCTAGATGAGTTTTGATACTAAAATATGACAACCAAACTTGACATACCAACGCTTGGTTGGTTCAACTGAGCTATGCTCTAACACCAACATTAACTTTTATGGAACCATGGAAATACAGGGAACAAATCAAGTTGTGATATGGGTGTTGGGTGAAAGTTAATGTATATTGTGGAGACATAAGTGGAATGCAATTTTGTGTACATTTATTTAAAAAGTGTTATATTGACATTCTCATTTGATTGGTTGAGTATTTAACAACTGGTTCCACTACCTCATGTGTTAATAATATCATTTCTCATTACATAATTATAATAATTAAATTAAGCGCTGAAATTGATATATCTAGTGATATATAAAATTGACACTGTTTATTTTTGTAACTGTTGATACATGAAAATAATTACCCCTTAGTAAGTTCATGGAGTCCCTAAAGAGAAGGAAGCCTCTTGGGTAACTTGAGGACTAAAGGTCAAGTCCAATAAGGTATATTCATGGGGAAGAATAGGATAGGGAAGGAATTAGTGAAAAATGGAAGGTCACATTGGAAGAAATAACAGTAATGGTAAATAAGAAGGTTTTTATGACATGTGGCATGATGTCATGAGAACAAGGGTTTTGAGGAAAATCCTATAAAAGGAAGGACACATTACAATGGAAATCAAGCTCTCTATCATATTATTCTAGGAAAAGGTGTTGTAATTTTTGTGACTAGGACGTGTAGGACCAATCTCATATTCACCCATCAACATTTGACGACCACACCCGAAGGCTCGTCTCTAGTCCTCCATGACAAACCCAACAAATACTGGCACGAGCGTGTCAGGAAATCAGTTGATTGAGCGACCATTTAAACTCGATGAAGTAACGATAGAAGACGAGCACGACGACAGCGAGGAATAAGCACCAACAGAAGGCGCAGTCATAAAACCAACCACGCGGGGACGCCAACCAGAAAATACAAAAGCAACATAGGGAAAACACAAACAATAGGCGACTAACGTGTTAGAGCACTGCTCGGTCGAACTCGCAAGCGTTGCTATCTCAAGTTTGATTGTCAAGTTTAGTTGATCAAAACTATATAACTGATTTCTAGTATACTTATAGCTATGTCTCGGATTAGGATAGAAGTATGTAGTTGAGATTTAGAATTTACGACGTTCACCAATTGAAGAAGAAGATCTACTGAAGATCTTGGAGGAACTTCATCAACAAAAGGTATGTGGAGACTAAAACTTATCTATCACTCAAAAGTATATTCTATTTTATCTTCTAATGAGACTAAGTCATATATCTTATATAAAATTTTACATTATACACATTAGATATTTCGAGATGAGTTTATCTCGCTTATCTATTTCTCGAAATATGTGTAGGAAGCTTTTAACTTTAGCTAAGTTCATCGTATTCTTGACAAGTTTAGTTGGAGATAATTTATTTGTTGGATACTAAATATTAAGTCAAAGATGATCATTTGAAAATTACCTTGAACATCTTACATGATTAGTGTGAGACAATCATTTGATGTCAACTTAGGAAGTTTCAAATTGATTGATTAATCACTTGAAAATTACTTGAAGCTAGTGGTATGTGTAAGGTTACCATTGTTGTCTTCTAAGGATGATTCAATGATTAAATAAGAGCTTTAGAACGACTACCATGTATGGATATATTACAAGTTGTATACTTTGTATACTAACCGTGTAAGTCTAGTTCAAGTCCGAAACTATTGTTTGCGAACCTTGTTTGCGAATTGGTTTACCTGTAAAGGTCCGGAACTATTATTCACATACCTTGTTTGTGAACGGTCTAGACAAGGCCAGGTCCGAAACTGCTATTCGTGTACCTTGTTTGCGAACAGCTGGACAAGGCAAAGGCCGAAACTCTTTCTCGCGTACTCAGTTTGCGAACATAGTGGTCAAGTTCTAAAATCGTTAAAATGTGATTTTTGTACTCATGAACTCAGGTTCGTTTGCGAACTCAGTTTGCGAACTAAATTCCATGGAACTTTAATGTAGTATGGTATGTGAACTAGTTTTACAAACCGTGGAATTATGTTCATGAATTGGTTCTTATATAAGTACTTTGTATAATTACAAACCAAACCGATTTTGTTTCAAATGGTTCATATATATATATATATATATATATATATATATATATGGATTTATGAACATTTGAACAACTCTCTTGAAACACATTTAGAGTCATTTGATTATCTATCATGATTGATTGATCATCATATTTGATCTAGAAGTGTTAGATGAATATGGCTAAGTTATAAGAATTAATATGGCAAACTTTGTTTAACTATTATTGAGCCAACAAGGTATACAAGTTTGGGTACGGTTCATCCATATCGAAATATAAGTATATTTCATTTGAGTGTATCAAACTAATATCATCTAACTGTGGAGATTGATTTCTTAATTTCTAAGCAGACTTATCTTGAATCTTAAATCATGAGCTTATCTAACGGTGAATATTGAATGCTTTGTTACTAAGCTATCTTAGCTTTGATTGTAAGAAACCCTGATTTGAAAGACTATATAAGGGAGAACTCTAGCATGGGAAACCTAATCCCAACACTTCCATGTGTCCTAGTTGCAAACTAGAGTCGATTCTCCTTTAACCTAGTTTTTCCAAAACCATTATTAGGTTAACGACTTGAAGACTTCATTAAGGATTCGTGAAGCCAGATCCAATAATTTTCTCTCTAGTTTCATATTCTGACCTTACATGTTCTATCGTATTGAGTTTTATCTTCTCTAAGATTTACTCGAGATTTATCTCCGATAAGTAAAACATAAAAAGTAATCACAACAGTTCTTCGTCTCAGACTCTTGTAATTCCACAATAAAATTTTCTGTTAATCAGTTGAGTTATTGTGAGGTGACTAATATTTCAAGATGCTCTTCGGGAGTATAAGTATGGGGTATTAGTTGAGTTTCATGTTCACATTGATTTATATAAAGATGGAAACATCAACTAGAATGAACTTATATGTGGAAGAAAAATTTGTTTGTAAGTCTTCGACTTTGGATCGTAGCAACTCTTTGTTGTGTGTGAGATCAGCTAAGGGAATCAAGTGCGCAGAGTCTTGCTGGGATTCAAGAGGCATAAGGAACGCGACTGTACCTTAATCGGTGTGAGACTTGGTTAAGGCTCATCTACATTCCAGTTTGATGTTAACTTTTAGTAGGCTAGAGTCTGTAACGGCTTAATACAGTGTGTGTTCAAAGATGGACTAGGTCCCAGGGTTTTTATGCATTTGTGGTTTCCTCGTTAACAATTTTTTTGGTGTTTGTGTTATTTATTTTCCGCATTATATTTATTTATATAATTGAAATATCACAGGTTGTACGTAGTTCAATCACAGTTGATAAATCCGACCTTGTTTGTTGGATAGAACTTGATTGACACATGGGCATTGTTCTTTGGTACCTTCCAAGTTATTCTCACATCAATCAGGCTCACGAATTTCTATTCGATTTGCTGATTGTATTGAGAAAGAGATAAAGCTCTTTGATATATTTCTTGATTGGGTCTCGCTATTAAGTTGGTTCTCTTGGGACAGTGAGCACAATCGATTGACCAATTAACTTTGGTGAATCGTGATTGTATTAGCATCTCTTGAGATTGATTGAGAAATGGCTGTAGCAAAGCGAGGCCCTAAACGGAATAGTTAAAACGTTTTTCTACTTTTCATATAACTTTTGGTCAATATTAATAAAAGGAAGGATACAATAGTAAATTCATTTAATAATTAAATTTTATTTTAAATTATTAATAATTATATCACAGAAGTCAAGATATAACACGGTCAACACATGTCAACATTGGTCTTTAGACTAAATGCAAAGGCTGGACAAATGTTAGACTAAACCCAGGTTTTGGTCAAAACCTGAGTACCAAAAACCAAATAACCCTAAAAATTAATATGAAATAGGGTAAGAAAACTCAAACTCACTTTATAACCCCCATCATATTGCCTTTAAATTTCGAATAATTGATCATCACCATCACTTTGCACTGAAATAGCATCAAGGCTCTTGGGAATAAAAGAAAAATGATTTTTTTTTTGACCGGCCAAAGAAAAAGGATTATACATACATACATACATAATAAAATTGAAAATGTTAATTGTTTACATACCATTTCTCTTTAGACGATTTCAATTGAACCCGTTCTTTGAATCAGAATATACGAATAGACTGAAGAAGAAAGGGAGAGCAAAAGAAGAGAGAAACAAAAAACAGGGAGATGAGAAGAGGCGACCGTCAAACAAAGAAAAAGGCGAAAGTGAACTTAGGGTTTGAAGAAACGCTTTTATACACCAAATGCATCGGCAACTGGAAATTACTATTTGTCAAAATCACATGCGTGGAATTCATGTGCTACAGAGAAAAAATGAATTTCTCGATTTTTTTTCAAAACTCACTATTCTTATTGGTTCAAAACTTCTTTAATGGGGCCAAAAGCTCTAGGAAGAGAGTTTGATTCAACTTTTAACCACAACAGAGGAAATTAATTATTAATGAATAATATGATTTCAGGTAAATTTTCTTTGTTGTGATTAAATGATGAATCAAGTTCGATTTCTAGAGCTTCTGGCCCCACCAAAAATATTTATACCAATAGGAATATTTGGTTTTTTCGCACCACTCTTTAGTTTTTTTATACACCACCCGTTTATATCTAATAATTCAAACTTCTTCCAAACCCTATTTTCTCTTTCACTGGTGAAACTTTTCTCGACCCTAATACCAATCTCTTTTTTTTATGGCCTCATTCTCTCTATGTTATCATTCCCTCAAGTTTTGTTCCTGCAATTTCTTCTTCGTTTATAATTTGATTCGAAATCATCGAAAAGGAATCTATTAGCAAAAAATAAAAATCAATATTTAGGGTTTTCACATGACCTTACAAGGTAATTGAGCATTTGTATATTATCTTATGAATTATTTCAAGTACCTCTTAAATCTTATGGTTATTTGGTTTCAATTAAGTGGTTGCGGTTTATTATCCCAACTGAAATCGTATGTTGTTGGTGGAACGGACACCACCAGATTAATCAAATTTGTATATCCTTAAAAATTTGTTATCTTCCGCGCTATATACTAATGGTAAATCTTTGGAAAAGAAAGTGTACAGCAGTTTCATAATTTGTTAGTTGCTGTTGTTTCTCAGTAATAAGATCTTTGTATTTAAGTTTCTCTTACCGAAACTTTTACTGGCCTGGAAAATTCAACATGGAGAGGATGAATGGTCAAAAAAATTCCAAGCCAAATTTCAAGATAAAAATGGATTGTGGATAACATATTACAAGAAGTCTTCAATATGGCTTGTGATTAAATGGGTATTGAATGATATCTTTCTAAATTCAAGATGGATTGTTGGAAATGATGAGAACATCTCTGTATCGGAGGATATATGGATTACAAGTGAGCCACTTAACTTCTATTCCCTGATAATAACTTTATGTTACAAAACTCTGCTCTTAGAGTATAACATTTATTAAGTAATAATGATTGGGTCATTCCTAATGAATTATCAGCTTTGATTGATATAAATGAGTTACCAGTGGTGGATGAAAAAAAAGACAGAAAAATATGGATATGGTCAAAAACTGGTGATTTTACAGTTGCTTCTGCTATTAATTGTATAAATAAGAAATTCTATGAAGTCCATTGGACAAAAAAGGTTTGGAAAAACACATTTTATCCCAGTATTTCAGGTAACTTATGGAAGATACTCAGAGGAATTTGGAGCACTTATGATAATATGAAGAAGAAGGGATTCAACCTTGCATCAAGATGCCCTTTTTGTAAGCAATCTGAAGAAACAACTGAGCATATTTTGTGGTATTGTAACTTCAGTGAGATAATTTGGCAATGGCTTGGAGGTATGTTTTCTTTCTTCAATCCCTTATCAATTGATGAAATCTTTTGCCAATCAAAACCCAAGAGACCAGCTGTTAAAGAAATCAGGACAACTGCTGCTCTTATTACTATGAAAGAGTTATGTATCATGATAAATAGAGCAGTGTTTGATGGATTACAACCAAATAAAGTGGTAATGAAGCATAGAATAATGCAATATACTAAGGAGTGTGAAGTCATAATGAAGGGCTATATGTGGAACACAATGGAGGATCTTCAAATCTTAAAAACCTTTGGTATGAAATGCAGAAAAGTAAAACACATCAGGATCCAAGAATGTTTCTTTACTTTTCCCATAGATGATCAAGTATTGTTATGTTGTGATGGAGCAGCTAAAAACAATCCTGGAGAGGCTGGTTATGGCTTTGTGGGAAGAAATTCAAATACAGCTGTTTTAATTGCTGTTGCAGGTGGAATGGGCATTGCAAAAAAATTCATGGCAGAAGTTTTTGCAGTCATAAATGCTTGTGAATGGGCCATCAGTAAAGGGTTCTTAAAAATATATATCAGAACAGATTCTAAAGCAGTCATCAGTTCTTTCTCAGCAGGCAAAATTCCTTGGTATGTTCAGACAAGGTGGAACAGAATAGTGGAAGCATTGATAAATTACCAATTCATTCATAGCTATAGAGAGATCAATTTTTCTACAGATGGTCTTGACAAAATGGGTTCCCTTCTAGCTAGAGGTGAAAAGAAAATTTTCTTAAATAGACCTTCTTTTATGATTCAGATGGAAAACCCTGGTACTACATACTATAGATTCAGTTAAAAATGGATTGCTTGTCTGTAAGCTCTCCTTTATGTTTTTGCATTATTTCTGGAAAAAAATTGTATGGTGGGTTTGGAAGTAGAATCTTAAAGGTGGAATTTATGGATCCAGGGGATTTGGTGGAATTATGTTTCCCTCCGTATGTTTGGTTGCGCGAATCCTTGGAATCACGTTTCCTACGTGATTCAGTTTTCCAGCAAATCCTCCATATGGAGTCCGACCCCTCCCCCTAAGATTTGCTAGGAAACTTATCAAGGGATTTATGGACCCACTTTTTTTTAACTCTAAATCGCATATATATGAAATTTTAAGATTTTAAGGGTAATGTCAAACGGTACAAAGGCTTTAATACAAGAAAACTCTATAAATCCTAAAAATTTAAATTGAGTTACCAAACACACAAGGAATTTACATGAATCTCAGAATTTGTAATTCCACAGAATTATAAATTCCTGGAAATGGTGAATTCTGCAAACAAACCCACCAGTAATATCTTTTGAAAAATCAATACAAATTATTATTAAGCAAAAAAAAAAATGATCCAAAACAGATCTACATGTTTTCTTAAGTTGGATGTACAAAATTTTTAGTTAATCCACGGGTCATGGGTACTCATCCTAAAGTGATTCCTTTTTCTTTTTAAATTTTTGTAGTACCATTTAACATTTTTCTATTCTTTAATTTGTCAAGATGAGAAGGTACAAGGTACATACAACTTAATTTTGAGCTCATCCTTATTACAAACATAATGGCATGTGGCTGCCCGATTTAAGTTGGAACCTATTTTATTTCCCTTATGATCCAATATACGAAGCATTGCGCCTGTTTGCTATGAAATTGAGAGGAAATGACTTCCTGTATCTGATTTTAGACTCTAATTTACCAATAATTTCAGGAATCTTCGATTCTTTAACTGGTGGTAATTCCTATTGCGAAGCCGTTATCTCCACTTGAAAAGGAATGGTTCTCCACTTGATCTTGAAAAATTTGTGTTTTTTATAGGTTCGAATAAGGGGCGTAACGGTTTCCCATAGATGTAGCACAAAATCTTAATTAATGACACAGATAAGAAGAAGCAATAAAGTGTTGGAATTAATTACAATAATCGAATGCAAATGGGAAATAATACTTAGATTACACTGAAAGTAGTAACAAATAACTCAATAAACTTAGTAGAGGCACGTATGAGATACGCTGAGCTAAAGGTAATATTGCCTGCTACTCCTCCCAACTACTTTAGAACTTGGCAGCAAAAATGAAAAAACAAAAGCACAAATCGAAACTATAAAACTAATTTCTTGTAAACAAAGAAGTAGTTATACAAAATTATGTTTACAAAACTACAACTTGTTTAAGATAAGAACTTCTTAAAAAAAATGTTTTACGAAAGCATAAGTAAAGAATAAGAATTTTAAGAGAAGAGTTCTGAAAGGCTATCCA
This sequence comes from Papaver bracteatum, assembly GCA_023529315.1. Taxonomy (NCBI): domain Eukaryota; kingdom Viridiplantae; phylum Streptophyta; class Magnoliopsida; order Ranunculales; family Papaveraceae; genus Papaver; species Papaver bracteatum. The sequence continues at coordinate 2,213,254 of JAJJWX010001098.1, read as the reverse complement.
AAGCACCAATGAATCTGAAACCGAGAAGGCAAAGAATAAAATTCTTTACATGTGGGAGAAGCGTGTGGTAAATTTCGGTAAAAGAAAGGATGGGTCGGATACACCCACACCCACACCCACACCCACACCCACTCCCACTCCCACTCCGCCCATGCAATAAGGTTTAGGCAACCTTGCCATAGTCTAGGCTTTCCCCATACACAAGGTCTAAAGACCCAAAGGCCATACCCTTAAGGCTAAACCAATGCTATTTAAGTTAAAATTCTTAGTGTTTTAGTCTTATATGGGACTAATGATTCATTCACATGAAAAAAACATCTAGGGAGCAATAGGTCTTGGGATCAAAACATGGTCCATGCATTTTTTGATAAAACAAAACATTGTTTTTTTTTTTTTTCTAACAATCCCCCACATGAATAATAAAACATGTCGATAAAACACGATAAAACATAAGGCAACAAAATAGCTAAGGTGTCCCAGGATTGAACCTTAACTTAAGTGAGAGGTTACCTAACCGCTTGTTGATTGAAATCTAAATGTCTTGAACCGCCAACAAAGAATGCAATTCAGAAATAACAGCCACACTTGATGCCTCAACCGAAGAAAAACAGTGTTCCGGACTTAATGAATGGGCTCATCAGCTCATATTCTCATAGGAAGCGGCCACACTTAAAGAGTGTCCCCGCCACACCCGCTTTAATCAAAGGCATGGTACCCATTAAGATCGCAAAAGATCATCCTTAATTTCCAAGCTTTCGTTGTCTCATTGAACCTTGATCTTGGAAATCCAATCACAAGGTTGAGTATCCTTCATGGTGATTTATTCAATGAGCTAAGGAATGGTTCTCTTAAAACACTTCCAGGAGGCAAGTCTACAAGTCCTCAAGTTTCATTTCACGAATGGACTCCCATTCATTTAATGAAGCTTCTTCCCGGGAGCTTAGGAGAAGTCATAGCTTCCTTATAGGTTTGAGGTTCGGTTTCACCAAAGAGTCAAAAAATCAGGGCCAAAACTTGTTTCAGTTCTAAACCTCTTACTTCTTCTTGGTTCAGTCTCATACTCCCGAAGTTGGAGTTTGACTAGTCTGGAACATCCGGGAGATCATCATGGACCTTTTTATGTACAAAGAAGTTAAATATCCCCTACTTTGTATAAAATTTCTCTATGCAAATGTTCCACTACGTTTTTCCATTCGTACACTGGGTAATGTTCGTGTATGTTTAGATATATTTCGCAAAGGGGACTTACAGTATATTATCTGAATACTCCTGGAATTTTCATTTCTTTGGGTGATCTCTCTAGGTGATAGATATACCAAACATGGTGAGAGATGATCTGAAAAATTTGTGTTTTTTATACGTTCGAATAAGGGGCGTAACGGTTTCCCATAGATGTAGCACAAAATCTTAATTAATGACACAGATAAGAAGAAGCAATAAAGAAATTCCTAGAAGTAAGTAGTACAATTATATATTTTCTTAGAATGGTAAGTGTATGTTGCAATGCTCCAGTGGCACTTTATTAGAGCTTTAAATGAATGTTAATAAGCTGATTAATGAAAGGTGTCACATATTCACTGTACAGAGTCCAGCTTAGTGGAATTAATTTTTCCAAGAGAAAATGCATGAGTCTAACGTATCCTTTAAAGCCCCAAAAAGTCACCTTTAATGGATAAATTTGAAACCAAATAATGGAAAATCATGTTGTTTGAGTGAAATTACGAACTGGACAGAATTTCTTCCATGTCGTCAGCATTGGGTTGGAATTGATTGGTTTTGAGATTTAGTAATTGTTGATGGTGGATTTTCATTTAAGGCTAAAATTGTAAAAGACAAAATTATGCGCTAACATCTTGCAAAAGATAAAACCATTAATATGTGATGAATACTTCTTCACTTTACTAATTCACCTAGAATGGAGCATGTGGCAACAATCCCAGTATTCTGTGAATTAAATACACGAAATTCATCCAGGTTGGAGCATGTAGCAACAATCCCATATACCCTGTGAATTTATAGCATTATTAATTAATGCATGACCAACCTTGTATTTCTTGTACTCATTATCGGTGCGGCATGACGACTGAGTGTTGTTCTCAGCAGAGCAACATGAACCTCCAAGCATTAATAATGAAGCATGTACGAAATACCCGTACAGGATGCAACTCTCGGTGAGCTATACTAGCCCGATTGAGCATATTACTCTCGGTGTGCTATACTAGCCCGATTGAGCATATTCGAATCTGGACTGTCCATGTCAGTCTCAGAAACGATCATGACCATCCAACTTCACCAACATGATTGGATAGCTTAGATCAGATCCATGACCCCCAAGCAGGTATTGGAATATTCACTACCGAACCAACGCGGACCCCGCATGGTCGGCCTCCCCAAAATGTTGGCATAGCTTGCCAAAACTTCCAATCCAAAGCAGTATGGACGAAAACCCTAAATTAGGGTTTGCGGCACATTACATGTGTCGCAAAACAGTCTCAACCATCCATCTTCGCAGGCATAGATGTAGGGTGTAGATGTAGATTCAAAGGGCCCAGAGCATGTCAACACAGTCATCGTGGGCCCGCCTACATACCTGACCGACCGGTCAGGACCAACCGGTCAGGACCAACTATAGTTGGTCGTTCCATTTTTTGCGCCCAAACAAGGCATGGCGCACGACCGGTGAAACCCAAATTAGGGTTTGAACATCACGAGCGTCCATTTTCTCCTGCACGAATGAAGGGTCCAAGATTAGACTAAGAAGGTCTGGTGCATACCAACATGACCACCGTGGGCCCATCTATCTCCACACCCGATCGGACAAGGAATATTATGCCTGGTTTCCTCGGTCCGCACGCCCCCAAATTGCAAACTAATCTCGACTACTCAACTTCGCCGGACAAATTGAGTGGCCTAGATCACGTTTCCATGGGATATTAAGGTATGGACGTAAACACCGGCTTACCACCCACACGCTGAACCAATCGGCTAAGACCGACTAAGCTTGGTCGTCTTGAAAAGCGTGCCCAGAGTTGGCATGATGCGCGGCTTTTGCAGCACCTTATTTCCGTCGCAAATCGATCTCGACCACTCAACTTCGCCGGACAAATTAAGTGTCCCAGATCGTACTCTCACGAGACAATGAGGTACGAGCGCCTACACCGTCATGCCGTCTACACGCATGTATGATCGGCCCTGCCAAAATCGTATCCCAAGCTTGGATTCGACCAGGATGAAGAGTGATGCTTGCGCACCTCTTCTAAAACCCTAATTTCACTAATGGTCGCAGATGAGTGTATCAAAGATCATATCGTCCGTCCAACATCATCGGCTTGGTTATGCAGCCCTGGTCAGGAGTTAATTGGTCAGTGAGGCATCATGGTGATCACCACCCGTCACTCTACCACACCATGTGGTCGGCCAAGGGAGGACTTGCTTGCGCAACCTCCAAACCATCACATGAAGTAGGCTGGACATGAGGCTATTTTAAGACGCTCAAGCAGCGATGCTTCATACATGCTGAGTATACTCGATGTTGTACCTGCATAGAATACACACGATACTTCACAAGTATCGACTTCCTAAATAACTTAGTTATTTAATCTAGCATTACATGCTACTTTATGTGGGTCCCATGATCCACACACTCAAGACATCAATCATGTCACAAACTGGGGGATACATACTGGGGTATTGGTCTGGCGGTTTACAGCGTGTAGCGCACAACGCGCCATCACAAGAACGTGTCAAGAAGTCATGGACAGTTAGTGATGATGGAAGAAGTGGGCAAGACTGGTCGTGTGATACTAACACACTACTCCACTACTCCATCACTCCACTTTCTCCACTTCCCACGAGATACGAGGGTTAGGATAAAGACTTGTATAAATAGGTTTTCCACCCTATTTTTCAAACAGAAACAAGACAACAGAGGCAAGTGTTGATACATTTGTATTCAAACACCGGAATTGATAGCTTACATCCTGCAAGCCAGTTCAGATTTCTGATACAAGTCATGCATAACCGACACCTTCACAATCTCAACACCTTCTTCGCTTCCCTCCCTAAGATCAACCCCATTTCCTTCACTTTGTGACCGTAGCAAGTCTGGAACGGCCATTTCTTGGTTTAGGCTAGAGTTTTACAGATTGATTTCTCGAATCATAAGCACTCACAGCTCAGTGCATTTGTTTAGGGTTTAGATTCATTCCTCATCCACACATCCCAAATTACCAAATCCGGCAGGAATAGTTTTCATCCATAAACAATAATGTAAACGAAACTTTGATGGTTTGGACGCGGGTGACCCCTAATCCGCATCCGTCCATCCATTGCATACCCCTAGTGGAAACTAACAGGTGAACATGAGTGTGTTTAGAGAGATTGGTAATGGTAATGGGTTTTGGGTAGTTTATTTGGGCTTTTGATTTGGCTTAAAAGCCAGGGGGGGTGGGGGGGTCTGTGTGCTTGATGGTAATTGGTCTGAGATAGAATTAAGGTTGTCAAAATAGTTACTTGGCTTTGAATTCTCTGAAGTTACTAGGATTAAAGAATCAATCAACACCTCCTAGAAATTAATTGCTCAATAAGGATAGATGTCGGGGCTGTCAGTTTTTGCACTCCTTAAAAATCATCAATATCAGTGCGTGATTTAGGATGATGGGGGTACTTGGGGGTTAAACATAATAGCCAAAAAGGGGACCTAAAGGAAAAGACCATGCAAAAATCCGCTTAAAAACAAAAACAAATGCTGAACAAACACAAGCCCACAAACATGTTGAGCCTAGAAAATTCACAAAACCTACAAACAAAATCACCGACGCCACCGACTCATGTGCTTAATCTGTATGACACGTTACCTCCTAGCTCACCTGCTCTCATCTGTTTCTTTATTTTATTTTTGACACGTTACCTCCTAGCTCACCTACTGTAATCCATTTTATTTTATTTTTATTTTTTATTTTTAATTTTAAATTAAAAAACCAGACTTGCAGATACAACAAGCCACGGTGATCCCGGAAACCGAGCTGGGGACAGAACAACGACGACGACATCATCCATAGTTCTACGTCTGCTTAATCGATCAATTCCAAGATACAAAGGAATTCCAACAAAATTAACATTTATTTGAAACATCCAAACAACATAGAATTTGTATCACCGCATAAAGAAAACACATGATTCCTCAACTCAACATGAACCTACAGAGATACCAGATTCCGGACCGGAGACTAGAACTACGATAACAAAACCATTCTAAAGAATGATAACATTTCTAACACTCAATTCCAAAGAAATTACAGTGGAATTTCAAATACAAATCCTCCTAAGATAAGATAAGATAACAATTCAACATCACGGATTATATATTAACGGATAAATCACATGATGCAATATCTTAAGAAGTAAGAAACGAATCAACACACGAAACATGCAAGACCAAGGAATCAGTTGACGACCAATTACCCAATATGAATTGAAACAGATAAATATTGAGAGAAGATGAAAACAAATCCATGGAAAAAAGACCTATCTATGAATAAAACGATTTTTTTTTATTTATTTAAAAATAGATTAATAAATAGCATGAATCCTACTAACCTTCATCAAAGTTTTGAAAGATAAACCCCCATCATCAGATATTTGAAACCCACCATCTTCATCACCAACACACTGATCTTAACTCTGCTTAAGAGCACCGGGTTATATGCCAGCCTCGGTGAAGGCCGACTACTCAGATGTCATCTTCAATAGAGGCATCAATCTTTATGTGTTACTCCCAAAAGATTGGGCACGGGGCAACCTCCACTGCCATATGATTGTCTAGTTTCACCCCTTAGCATGAATTGCAACCATGCCATTAATAAATTTATTATCGGGTGTCCTTAGAAGCAATGTAGTCAATATCGGTTTTCGGTTTGTCTCGGTCAAGGACCGGTACACTGGTACAACTTCATATCGGGGAGATCTCGGTTCCAAATATCGGAGGAGCTTTTGGAATTCTTAGTTCCAAATTTCATACACATACAATATTTTGTATAGTTTATACCCTATTACACCTCTATTTTCTTTTCACATATACTCTTCACATATACATCTGGTAATTAATATAGCTTTTAAAGGGATTTTTTTTTTTTGGTCAAAAGACTCAAAACCATTCCCAAATGAATCCCTAGTTTCAGCCGCATATGTTTGTTATCTTCTTCTTCCTTCTTTTTCTTTTTTCCTTCTGCAGTGGGATATCGGCCACATCCTATTCATTAGACCAATTTCTTTACAAAGCTTTTCGGTCACTTAAAAAAATCTGATTTTGATTTTACTTGTGTTGGTGATTATCAAACTGTTGAGAGTTTAATCAGTTGTTGTTCAATTTTGATTATCGTTTCATTTACTTATTATGTTGTGGATGAATCAAAGAAACACTTGTTTGAAATCAATCAGATGAAACATGCAGAAGCTCTTCCATTTTTAGATTTTTTTATATAAACCAGACCTAACTATACGGCGGAATTTCGGCGGAATCATCCCGAGTCAACTGATTCCAACCGATATTACCGGTAGAATATCGTCTCGGCGAGATTGCAATTTCCTCTCTCTCCAAGAGCGGTACCGAGAATATCGCCAGTATCTCGGCCGAAATGGCCGAGATTGACTACACAGCTTAGAAGGACCAATTTTTGATGATAGTTTGTTTTCCATTTATCATATTCTTTTGTAATATGTTATAAAAGCTGAAGTCATTTGAATGATGCTGGAAGATAATCTGGCCCGTGCAGAGCACGGGCGCACAACTAGTTCACCAGAAAACCTAGTGTTAATTAATTAGTTCAAGGGTGTTAAATCATCAATTTTAACCACCCCTTAGCAAAAGCGCTGGTCCATTTAAATCTGGGTATATAAATCCATTTCGCCGGCTCTTTGTTTTTTTTTTCGGTCAAGATAAAAACATTAAGGAAAAAGAAGTAGTACAGTATGTCGTAAGTCGTATTGAGACACGTTTCAGTAAACGTAATCGAAAGATTCGAAACACCATTTGCAAGGCAAATTCAATTTTTATTTTTCTGGCTTATCCGGTACATCAACCAAATGATGTCCCAATATTAAATTCTCCCAATTCAATTCCCAAGGTTTTCTTCAAATCCAAATTCTTTCCAGCAACGAAATCTTTACCTGATTTACCAAAAAAAGGAGGAGTACACATACTTGTCGCTGCGAATTAAGTCAGAACTCCATAATTGGTAATTGAAGATGGCGGATGTAAAATTTGTTGGAGTAATTGGTGGAGGGCAGATGGGTTCAGGAATAGCTCAGCTTGCTGCAGTTGCTGGAATCAATGTTTGGCTTGTTGATTTAGACTCAGAAGCACTTAAAAGAGCAACCAAATCAATCACCAACTCAGTACAACGATTCGTTTCTAAGGGACAAATCTCTCAGGTATATTTTTCTTCAATCTTTTTTAACTTGGTGGATATTTATTTTTTTATTTTTTAGTTTCCTTGGATTATGCCGAATTCATACTTTTTATTAGGAACTTATGCCTGTTTTTCTTTCTTTTGTAACAATGGTAAATGGAGTTGATTCAACGCTCAATTTTATTTTTTTTATGATCCCTGGAAAATTTCTTTATTTGGAACTATTCCTCCCGTTTCTAAAAAATAGCCAAGTTTGGTTTTCACAAAAATTAAGAAAACTAATCATTGAAAATTTTTTTCCAAAACTATATTTGGCCCCACTCATTTCCTATTAGTGAAATAGGAGAAAATATTAGAGAAAAAAGAAGAGAGAGAAGTGGTCCCTTTATAGGTATAGTAGTAAAATCATAACATTTGACTTTCCACGTATGAAAATAAGTCTATTTTTTTGACATATCCAAATAAGAAAACCTGCCTATATTTTAGAAACGGAGGGAGTATTACGTATGTCTCTGTTTATTTACATATTTCTTACACAGTTATACTTGTGGTATTAATCTGTATTTTTCAAGTATAATTTTGACTGTACTTACATATCAACTACTATCTCATGGAAACATGGCAAGTTACTATTTGCAATGATTGCTCATCTAAGCTGTTCCCATCATGTTCCACTATGTATATAACTATTTAATTTATACACTTCACTTAGCTTGTTTCCCAGAATGATCTTCTTTGGCATGTAGATCAAGGTCAAACATCTGTTATCACGATTTATTCCCTGGATCCAACATAAGTAATATGCCTAAGGGCATCCCCATGCCCTAGTCCTTGAAAGTCCCATACCAGCTTTATGGTGTGGTCTAGCTATTTCATTTGGATCAAGTTTGAAGATAAGTAGTTTTCTACTTCTCTGTTCTATGCTAATGCTATGATATTTTAATTTGGTTTTGCAGGAAGTAGCTATTAATGCTCTTAAGAATCTCAAATGTACGTCGAATTTGGAAGATCTCCAGTCAGCTGATGTTATTATTGAAGCCATTGTGGAATCTGAAGATGTAAAGAAGAAACTTTTTTCTGAACTAGATAGGATTGCAAAACCTTCTGCAATTTTGGCTTCTAATACAAGTTCAATATCCATTACTCGTATAGCATCTGCAACTAGCCGACCCTGCCAGGTCTTTACTCTTCCCTTGAGTACTTGTTACTATTTATTTTGTTATCCAAAATTAAACGTTTTATTTGATATACCTCTACATGTCAACGTAATGGAATTTTAAAATTGGCACTCGAAATCTTAAGGTCGTTATGAAAACACCAACACTGGCGGCATGTTGGCTGTACATCAAAGATTAAACTACAAGTGCCTTCAAAAATAGAAGCTAAACCCTGCTTTTCATTTTACCAGGTCATAGGTATGCATTTTATGAACCCCCCTCCTATTATGAAATTGGTTGAGATTGTAAGAGGCGCAGATACGTCTAATGAGACCTTTATGACCGTAAAAACCATGGCAGAGAGGTTAGATTTTTCCTAAACCAACTCTCTGAAGTACAATGTGTATTTTTCTCCATCTTGCTAATCTTCATGATAACATCTCTTCCTTGAGGCAACTAATAACATTAAACCAAAACCTGCAGGTTTGGGAAAATAATTGTATGCTCTCAAGATTATCCAGGCTTCATCGTGAATAGAATACTCATGCCAATGATAAATGAAGCATTTTTTACCCTCTACACAGGGGTGGCTACGAAAGAAGATATTGATACCGGTATGAAACTGGGTACAAACCAGCCAATGGGTCCTTTAGAACTTGCAGATTTCATTGGATTGGATGTTTGCTTATCTATTATGAAGGTACTCCATGTTGGCTTAGGGGATAGCAAGTACAGGCCATGCCCGCTTCTTGTGCAGTATGTTGATGCTGGACGACTTGGACGCAAAAGAGGTATTGGTGTATACACTTATGGTAAACAACAGGAATTAGGCAAATCTTCGTCTAGACTTTGAACTGTTTGCAAGTTAGAAACCATCAATAGCTAGTGCATCTGTTTATTAATCCTGTATCTGAGTGGTTAATCCATTCAGGATGAATAATAAACCTCCGCTCGATCCTATAACAGCACCTTCAATAAAATAATTACTTGCTACAAATCAATTTGACCGTCTATATGCCTTTTACATGTTTGTGCTAGCACTCGTTCTTTTACAAATATTCTTACAAGAATGGGGGGTAGATTAAAATTAGCACACTCAAATAGGCTCAAAGGTCCACTTTTATGGGTTGAAACAATGAGTCATCTTGAAGTGCTCAAGAAATATAGTTAGCAGACATCTTTTATTATATTTCTCCTTTCATTAAATTGTCCGAATGAGCTTCAGCACTTTATCATTATATTTGCTTAACCAAAGCAGTAAGGCTTAGGTGTTATTCACTAAAAATGAGATTATGTTATGAAGACCTGATGCTTCTGAAATTACAGTCGAATGATCTGTTTGGTAATCTGCCTGAATGATATACCTCACATATGAAAATAAGTGCTTAGAGGAGTTTTATCGTTTTAATATGGTGCATTTTGATTTAGGAAAACCTGTTCGCTCTAAGGATGATTAAGTTCCTGCATTAATTCGTTAAACCTACAAGTGGAAGAAATGAGGTGAGGAATAAAACTCGTATTAGGAGATTATGGTATCTTATGGAATATATATTTTATAAAAATTTTTTTTGCAGCTTCTGAGGAATTTGTCGTTACGCTTGTGGCGGTTAAGACTAAGCATGCAAATTGGCAAGTGTTAGGCTACTTAATATCTCCGTTATCAGTACGTGCCAGGAACTCTCATTTTTCTCTGCTTATAAGTTTAGCGCAATATCTGAAAGCTTGTAATAGACACTATCATCTCCCCTTTTCTTCCATTATTGCTGTAGCTTGAATTGATATATGTTCTTCATCACAACCTTGGTGTTAAGGTCACAGGTTTGATCCCAGTTTAGAAACCCATAAAATCCCTGTTGCTGAGTTATCCTGTGGAGTTGATCCTTTAGAACTTCAAATAGGTTTTTAAATGACAAACTGTCGATCCTTCTCCTTCTGCTTTGGAGCTTAAAACTGCTTGAGATTTGCTTTTGAGAATTGCTCTAGTTCTTACAGAACTTTGAGGTACTTAAATACTCACTGCATTGGTACATGGTTATTAATTATTACAGTATGTTTCAAAAGTTTAGTTAAAAATGCAAGTTTTTCTTATCTGGAAATAATACTACGGATTTTGCAAGATGTTAATGCTATTTTCACTTCAAATTTAATGCGTATCAACAGATGTTTATTGGATTTTCAAATTTCATAATGATGGGTCTGTTCTGTAAATTGTATTTTTCCAAAAACAGAATTGCAGAGTTAAGAGATACGATGTAAGATAAGCATGCTTACCATGTATTGCATCATATTTATACCCTCTCTGTTATTTCTTTGGCTCATAGTGCATATATGAATAAATACCATCATGAATACATAGATGCATAAAAAAGACATGGTGTTTAGTGCTAAAGCTCGTTTCATGACTTCATCATTGAACTTCAAACATTTAAAACCAGAGTAGACTAGAGTAGAGAGAGAAATGGAGTGCCAAGTTTCAAGCATCTCTTCTCCGAATGGTCTAATGGTTATCCCAACACCATCTCTGCCACACCATCTGTCACACATTCCACCCCGTCGAGACGCCCTTTCTCCCCCCCTCTCTCTCTCTCTGATGGAGAAACAAACCTTCTTCCTCTTCTTCAACAAACCCTCTGCATTTCTTGACGCGTTTTTCTTCTCTTCTCTCCACTTGTCCCTTGCTCGCTGGCCACCATTTTTTTTTCCATCATCAAAAACCATCACCACCTCCAATACATTTTTTCACCACTACAATACAGGCTACAGCACCAACCAACCCAACCTCCTCCTCATTTTTTTACTTGCCCTCCTCTTTCGTATCTTTAATCAAAACAAAAAATCTTCTTCTAATCATTTCATCGTTTCATGGATCCTAGAAATGTATACGGAGAAGAATTCCATGATCATCAAGGAGGAGGAGACTATCTGCGAACAATTAATGAAGGTCATTATAAACCCCAAGTGGGTGTGCCACAGTTTTCTTATATTTCAAATCAGAGTTGTGCATCAACTTCTTATATTTCAAATCAGAATTGTGCATCAATTGCTTATAACTATTTTAGACAACCCCAGATTGATCAATCTCAGTATTACCCAAATGTACATTGTTCTGAGTTTGTAAACCCATCTTTATTTCCTTCAATTGATCAAAATGGACTACTGCCCACTTCATCAATGGGGTTTTTCCATAATGAGTTTCATCCACAGAAACAAATCATTGCTACCAGACATAGATTGGTGAATTCTTCATGCAGAATTCAAAGACCACGAAGATGGGGGCCTTCAGTAACAAAAGCAGCAAGAATCAAGAGAAAAATGGCTAGACAAAGAAGTTTGGTTTCTGCTAAACTTGGTTTGTTAAGTAATACTAATACTGCTGCTTCTGCTGCTACTAGTACTAATACTACTTCAACAATTAGTGTATCTTCTAGTAGAAAACCACCATTGTCTAATACTCCAACTAACCAAGACAATGCAGATGTGTATACATTAATCACTCCTGATAACAAAGTGGGTTCAAATTAAACTTTCAATTGAGTTTCTGAGTTTCTAGTTATTGTTATTTGAATTTTGAAACTCTTTCATGCTTTTATGCATAATACAGTTTATTCGTGTTTGGTAACATAGTAATTCTTGAAATTTTTAATTGCGCAGAGATTGAAGTTCATACTGCAAAAGGAGTTGAAAAACAGTGATGTTAACTCTCTAGGAAGGATTGTCCTGCCAAAGGTGAGATTTTACCCTTGGCCCTTTCTTCATTTGTTTTTCTGGGTTTGTCTCTCATTTTTAGAGACAGAGAGAAGAACCCTATTTTCGATAATAATTATTTTTTTCATTCCGACTTACTTTAACACTCTCTGCAAAGCTGTAGCTTAGACTGGCCAATAACTGAATTTATTTCATCTCCCTCCTGTTCTTTCCAGTCCTTGTAGAAAGCAACTTTTTAAAAATATGAGCTTCACTCTAGTGTAATAATTGAGACATCCCCCTCAAAAGGATTTTGAATAGTAAGCATATCTATATCCCGTTTTTATATCTTAAGCATGTTTTCTTTTTCATGACACTTTTTTTTTGTATGAAAATTGTGGATAATCAGAAAGATTCAGAGGCAAATCTACCAAGCCTCACAGTGAAGGAGGGCATCCAAATAGCAGTTAGGGAGGTACTTTCTGCAAAAATGTGGTTCATGAGATACAGGTGGGTTATATCACTCCAATGTGCAAGTTTATAAATTTTATTTCTTGTTCATTATAAGCAAGTTTGTTTTTGTGTTTACTAAATCTAGGTTTTGGCCTAATAACAAGAGCAGAATGTATGTACTGGAAAATACAGGTAAAACCTCACTTCATAAATCTCTCGAGTCTTTGTGTTGAAGACCGTTGTTTAATTTCTAGTTTTGGTCTCTCTTTCTGTCTCTATATACAGGGGAATATGTAAAGCAGAATGAGCTTAAATGTGGAGATTTTGTCATACTCTATCAAGATGAGAACAAACAGCTTGTGAGTTCTCTCTCTCTATTAAAAACAAAAATGCCATTAGAAAACAACGGTTATATTTTTTGAAATCCAAATTTTGTAGAAACTGACTTGAATTCTCAAAACTTGATCATAATATGGTTGAAGGAAAAAACAAAAGGTGGTAGGAAAAAGACATGAAAATCTTGAAGTTACTTGACACGTTTGTGGTAATTTCCTTGGCAGTTGGATTTGTCTATTTTTTCTGGTATGGCAGTACATTGAATGGTGATGCACGTGCATTGCATCTCAGCTGGATGCAAGTGCAACCACTTACAACCTAATAGTATACACTTGGCACAAACTATTTGAGCAGACTGTTTTGGATATGGATACACCTCTGGGAGTTTGTTAATAGGGTTTGGCTTCTATTAGTAACAGCCAAAGCCAAAGGAATCAGAACAGATTTTCTGTTTCATCTCCTGCATTTTGCAGTTTTAGCCAGAGCCACCATGGCACTTCCCATTCATTCCACCTCGGATTGACAAAATAATGAAGACAAAACCCATCTGTACCATTAGAATAGGCATTAGATGACACAAAAACATTGATCGCAACATTTTGTATTGCATTGCTATGCACACTTTCATTTTAAGTTAACATGTGGGACTATATGAATTTGCTGCATCTATAAAACCTTGTTCGACTAATGATGTTCACTGGATTAGCTTTGAGATATTGAGTTTTCCAAGAGGAGTATTTGGCTTTACTAACATTATATTGTGTAAGACATTGCTTTGAAATTAATCCGACACATAATATAAGATCAGTGGAAGTGTTGTGGTATGTGTGATGTGAATTTGCATTTGCGATAGCCCCTGAACTCTCACAGTATACATTTTCTGTGTGAAATAGTACATTTCCTTCCAGAAGGCCCAAAGACCAACTCTAGAAGGAGAACCGAACAAGGAAGAGAAAGAATCTCGAACAGGTCTAGAGAGAGAACATGAAAGCCCCCGTGCGGAGGAAGAAGATCTAAGGCTTCTAATATCGGAGGATATGTTGAGACAACAGGGAATAGAATTTCATGAACCATCTACATCCTCAAACAGTATAGCAGTGGAGGGAGATTTATTTTGTCTCGATGGTACAATATATCTAGACCTCAGTAATTGTAACCTCAGTGAACTAGATATTTTGCCTAACTTCGATGACTCTGATCTTTCTCTCTACGATGACCTGATTGATGACTTCAATCAAGATTTTGGCACGGGCAAGGATGATCCTTCTAAAACAGCAAAATGAAGTTGAAATTATCATCTTGCGGAGTTTTTTGTTTCTACTAAATTTTGGTTCACATGCTTATGATGTGAGAGAAAAGGAAATAAAGTTCTTATCTCTAGATCGTGCACTTAATTTCTTGGGGTACATATGTTTGGTTCTGTACATAAAAGTAATGAAAAAATATATTTTGAATCTTTGAAGACTCTTGAATGTGTGCATAGACAATAGCATTAAGCTTGAGAAATTATTCTGCTGCTCTTGAATATACAGCCACTGGTAAGAAGGAACAAACAAGGTCAAATGGCTTTTGTATCTTATGAGTTATAAAGAAGAAATTTCGAGTTCAAGTTTATAAAGGATAATTCTTATTATTCAACAAACTATCAGGGACGGAACTACAGCCAGGCTTGACCTGGCTTGAGCCACTCCCAAAAGCCCAATCCCCTTTTTTTTGAAGGCAGTTTTTGGGTATACCAAAAATATTTTGGGCATACCAAGTAAGACAAAATATGAGTGTAAATAGCAATATTAGAAGCCCCTTAACCAATTTTTTTTGGTAATGGCAAATATGCCCTTTTAGGATTAGTGTTAATAGTAATGATTAGGTAAAATAAATCTGATTAGTGAGTAGTTTTAAGATTACTTGCCACGATTTTTTCCTGGTTTTGATCGTCAGAATGTTGATTTTTTTTCCAACATATCTTATGTTTAATCTCGCTTTTGTAGGTTAAAATCATCAAAAGTTTGTGTTTTTTCACTAAGGTTCTAAGGAGTTTGGATGAACAGTTGGCTAATTTGGAAGTGTTGATTAAGAGCCGAACCTACCTAGTTCGCCTCGTTTTGAATTGTCCAAATAAGCCGAACCCTACACTGAACCGTGCGGAAGAAAAATGTTTAGGGTTAAACTTATATTTAGAAATTCGTAGCGCCAACCTCATTGGAAACACATTGTTCGGCTATTTGAATAAGTAGAATATAAGCCGAACTCTGATCATGTACATTCCTGGTTTAATAATTTTGTATTGGTTCGGCACATATTATGATTATCGAATACGCCGAAACCCCTACGCATCTCTTTTTTGTGACTAGGTTCGGCTTGAAATTGCATGAAATTTCAAGCCGAATTGTTCATATACACTTACATGAAGCTTTTGTGAAGAACAGTTCGGCTAAAAACACAACTTAATTGTGAGCCGAATCTTATAAATGCACTAGGTTCTAGAGATATTATGATTATCGTTTATGCTTCTAACCTAACCATTAATTTTTCTTTAGAGCATCTAAAAATGTTCGGCACATATTATGATTATCGTACAAGCCGAACCTAACCATTAAGAGTAAGGACATATTAGTAATTTAAATTGTTTGAGGATATATAAGTAATTACACTACCCCTTATTTTTCCACCCTGGGTGGAAAAAAAATTTTGTATGCCCAAAAACTGCCTTCTTTTTTTTCTCACTACCTATTTCGATTAGGGGTGAGCATTTGGCCCATAATCCGCGAATTTAACCGGACCAACCGTTCTTTTGCGGATGGATGTCCGGACCGTTCGTTAATGGGTTGGATGCGGATGGAATTTTTGAGATCCAACGGATTACGGATCGGGGCCAGATGCAACCTTGAAAATCCGTTGGACATTCATAACCGTTAAATTAATGGTATTTATATAGTTTTAGAAAATACTATGGATCATTTAGAAATTTTTTAGGTGTTAGCTTGGGGTGTTGTGCATGACATTTTTATATTTGTATACATATACATATATAGGATATATAGGTTTTATAATGAGTCATTTGTGTTGGCTTTTTTTT
Organism: Papaver bracteatum; assembly: GCA_023529315.1. Classification (NCBI taxonomy): domain Eukaryota; kingdom Viridiplantae; phylum Streptophyta; class Magnoliopsida; order Ranunculales; family Papaveraceae; genus Papaver; species Papaver bracteatum. The sequence goes on along the minus strand of JAJJWX010001098.1, from coordinate 2,197,139 downwards.
CTTTACTATAAATTTCAACTAAAACAAATCCATTGGATTATCCACATCCAATCCGTCCATCCGTACATCCATTGGATACAAATCTGTTGGATCTGGATTGGATGCAGATGCTAAATATAAAATCAGTAATGCATTAGATTGGATGCGGATGAGGTGAAAACCGGGCCATATCGGCCCATGCTCACCCCAGGTTTCGGTGGAGGTATTAAATTTGGTCTAAACTAATAGGCTTAAGCCAACCTTCTACAAATGATCCGACTCAAAAGCCACCCTTACACTAAATTTCCAGTTCTGCCACTGTAAACTATGTTTGCAAAAAAAGATCCCAAATCCCTCAAATTTTTCGTATTCGAGAACTATGTAAAAACTTGATGTTATTGAATTCCAAAGTGGGCAAGAGATTACAATATTGTTTTCTAGTTCGTGATCTATGCAATTTTCACTATGTATGAATTTGCTCTTGTGATGAACTAATTTAGTAGCTCGCACACTATGCACTTTTGTGATGTTCAAGGAAATTTTTGGTTGCCCATATTCACGATTTGATTTGTTAGTTCCCGAACTAGGCACTTTTGAGTTGTTCCCGAGACTCTTAAACATCCGGAGTTCACTAACCGAATTTTCTTAGTTCGCCGACTGTTGTTTCCTTGGGTGCTTGAGCTCACAAACACTTTTGAGTATTTATCTTTACTAGCATCATACCGTGTAAGACATTGCTTTGAAATTAATCCGACACAAATAATATAAGATCAGTGGAAGTGTGATATTAATTTGCATTTATGATAGTTCTTGAACTCTCACAGTATACATTTTTTGTATGAAATAGTACATTTCCTTCCAGAAGGCCCAAAGACCAACTCTAGAAGGAGAACCGAACAAGGAAGAGAAAGAATCCCGAACAGGTCTGGAGAGAGAACATGAAAGCCCCCATGCGGAGGAAGAAGATCAAAGGATCCTAATATCCGAGGATATGTTGAGACAACAAGGAATAGAATTTCATGAACCATCGACATCCTCAAACAGTATAGCAGTGGAGGGAGATTTATTTTGTCTCGATGGTACAATATATCTAGACTTACGTAATTATAACCTCAGTGAACTAAATATTTTACCAAACTTCGATGACTCTGATCTCTCTCTATGATGACCTGATTGATGCCTTCAATCAAGATTTTGGCACGAACAAGGATGATCCTCTGAAAACAGCAAAATAAAGTTGAAATTATCATCTTGCAGTGTTTTTTGTTTCTACTAAATTTTGGTCACATGTACTTTTGATGTGAGAGAAGGAAATAAAGTTCCTCTCTCTTGATCGTTCGCTTGTATTTTCTTGGGGTACATATGTTTAGTTTTGTACATAAAAGTAATGAAAAATATATTTTGAATCTTTGAAGACTCTCCAATGTGTGCATAGACAATAACATTAAGCTTGAGAATTATTATGTTGTTCTTAAATATAGAGCCACACGGGTTAAAAGGAACAAACAATGTCACATGACTTTCGTATTTTATGAGTTATAATGAAGAAATTTCGAGTTCAAGGTTGAACTTGCCTTAATTTCGAAATATGGATTCAAGCATTGGATGTTCATCGGATTATCACATTTAAGGTTGAAGGATAATTCTTATTGTTCAAAAAACTATGTTTTCAAAAAAAATATCCTAAAACTGTCAAGTTGCAATGCTGACGAACTGACTTTTCAAGTTCGCAAACTATGTAAAAACTTAATGTTATTGAATTCCAAAGTAGGCAAGAAACTAAGAACTTATTTTCTAGTTCGTGAACCTTGTAATTTCCTCTTTCTATCAATTTTCTCTTGTAATGAACTAATTTAGTAGCTTGCGAACTATGCACTTTGTGATGTTCATGTAAATTTTTAGTTGCCTTTATTCACGAATTGATTTGATAGTTCCCGAACTAGGCATTTTTGAGTTGTTCCTGAGACTTTTAAACATCCCGAGTTTGCAAACCAAATTTCTAAGTTCGCGAACTTTTTTTTTTTTTTTTTGGATGCTTGAGCTCCATATTTGCTTGATGGTTCACAAACTATATGTTTAATTAATGAAATAATGATGTACGGTTATCATTTACACATGTATGTGCATTCTTCTTTGTCAATTTTTCATATGTTTTCGATTGCCACTGTTCGTGTATTATAATCTTGTCAATACAAGTTTGTATCTTAGTTAAGAAGATATCAATACTTGATCCTCATGTTTTTCCCACCCACCCTACCATGGGGCTCCTCCCCTGTCTAGGAGAGGAAATATAAAATACTTGATTAAAATAGATCTTCAGTCACGCCTCTGAGGTTGAGTTCACGGATTGTGGCTTTAGGTTCATAAATTACAACAACTGAAAAGTTTCAGGAACATTTCTCTTTCTAAACCCCGAAATCAACTTTTAGTCACCTTTTCTCAGTTTTAGTATTTCACTCATAACTTCTTCGTTATACAACAAAATTGGGTCATTCTTGACTCGTTAAATTCGTAATTTTGTTATCTACTAAATAGAGACCTTTTAAAGGTCAATGGTCATTCTCACAAAAAATTTAGGCTCAATTATCCTTGGGTATATACACAAACGTGTATTTACCATCATAGAATTTTTCAAAAGAGTGAGTATTTTGTTTCGGTAGTGAAAAGGCGGGGGTCTAACAACCACACCTAATATTTTTTTAGGCAATCTGAATGGAAAAACTCCAATATACTTTCAAGAGAATCAACTAGACAGTCAGACTCAATCTATAGAAAAGTATATCAAAGAGTTATATCTCTATTTCTCAATTCAATCTGCAATCAAACAAATAGGAATTTGCGAACCTGATTGAATAAGAGAAATAACTTGGATGGTATCACAAACAAATATCCAAGTGTCAATCAATTCAATCAACAACCCAAAGGTCGGATTCAAGAACTGATTGAACTTAACGCATAACCTGTGATATTTCTATTATATAACAAAATATAATGCGGAAAAGAAATAACACAGACACCAGAAATTTTGTTAACGAGAAAATCGTAAATGCAAAAAAAAAAAAAACTGGGACCTAGTCCAGCTTTGAACACCACACGGTATTAAGCTGCTACAGACACTAGCCTACTACCAATGAACTTCGGACTGGAATGTAGTTTAGCCCTAATCAATCTCACACTGATCAAGGTACAGTTGCGCTCCTTACGTCTCTGAACCCCAGCAGGATTCTACGCACTTGATTCCCTTAGCTGATCTCACACATAACTAAGAGTTTCTACGACCCAAAGTTGAAGACTTGATAAACAAATCTGTCTCACACAGAAAAGACTATTGGGATAGATAAATCTGTCTCCCACATAAATACGTATGAGTTTTGTTCCGTCTTTTGATAAATCAAGGTACACAGGAACCAATTGATAAACCAGACTTATATTCCCGAAGAACAGCCTAGTATTATCAATCACCTCACAATAATCTTAATCGTATGGAAGCGAAACAAGATATTGTGGAATCACAAACGATGATACGAAGATGTCCGTGACTACTTTTAATCTTACCTATCGGAGATAAATCTCAAGCAAATCTTAGCAAAGATAATACTCAATCACGATAATATAAGTAAGATCAGAACACACAACTACAGAGAAAATAGTTGGGTATGGCTTCACAATCCCAATAAAGTCTTCAAGTCGTTAACCTACATGGTTTTGGAGAAAACCTAATATTAAAGGAGAATCGACTCTAGTCGCAACTAGTATCACACAGAAGGCGTGGGAATTAGGTTTCCCAGTTGCTAGAGTTCTCCCTTATATAGTTTTCAAATCAGGGTTAGCAATTTAAGTTACCTTGGTAACAAAGCATTCAATATTCACCGTTAGATGAAAACCTTATTAGACTCAAGCTAATATCTTTCAACCATTAGATCGAACTTAGATTGTTATACACAAATGAAATGTACCTTAATTTAGGTTTGAATAACCGTACCTAAATGTGTACACTAGGTTGGATCAATAGTAGTTTACCAAAGTTAGCTATATGAACACTTTCATATCAACCTTATTCATCTTAACCACAACTAGTTCAAATGACTCAAATGAAACTAGTTACAGATTTGTTCAATTGTTATATTCTCATAGAAGTATACAAGAACACAATTGAAGCAAAATCTGTTTGGTTCACTCGAATCAATTCATGAACATTATAGCCACGTTTTGCAAAAGATTGCATTCCTTATTATATAAATGTATTAGTTCATATCACAACCAATTCAAGAACTTTAACCACTCAAGTATGCAAATGGGTACGCATACTTAAGTAACTAGACCAAGTTTGGGTTCGCTAGTATGTGAATGGGTACGCATACCTCCAAACTCAGCAGAAATTCCCGGACCCAAACCTTACGCCAGTACGCATACCGGTATGTGTACTTAGGTACCCGGACTCTCACAAACCAATAGGTACGCATACGGGTATGCATACAATGGTTCCCAAATATGGATTACATATATGCAATAACACATACTATGTTCATAATCCAATAATGGTTAAGTGTTCTAAACTCTATTTCAATCATTGAAACATTCTTAGAGGATGACAATAGTTGTTTTCACGAACTATTAGCATCAAAGCAATTTTCAAGTTATTGAAATAATTATTACGAAATATTCCAAGTCTACACCGAATGATTGTATCACACAAATCATGTAAGATGTTACTCGGCGATTTTCACATGATCATCTTTTGACTTTCGTCAAGAATATAAGATGAACTTGGTCGAAGCGAAATCTTACCAATACATGTAAGCGAGTTAAACTCGGCTCGAAATCTCAAATGTGCATAATCGAATACTATATAGCAATACGACTTTTTTCTCAATATAGGAGATAAATTAGAAATAGAATTTCCAAGTGATAGATGAGTTTTAGTCTCCACATACCTTTTGTTGATGAAGTTCCACAAGCTCTCCTTAGTAGTTATTCGTCTTCAAATGATGAACGTCGTGAAGTCTAATTCTATACTACACAATCTATCATAGTCCAAGACATTGATATAAGTAGACTAGAAATCAAGACTTATAGTTTTGATCATTAATATTGACAAACAATCTTGAAATAGAAACACTTGCGAGTTCGACCAAGCAGTGCTCTAACAATCTCCCCCTTTGTCAATTTTAGTGACAAAACTATCAATACATATGGATTACAAAATAAATAAAATTTGTAGCTTCTCATCCAAATGCTTCCTTGGTTCTTCAACATTACTCGAAATCTTCGTTGCTTCCAAGTACTTCAGTGATTCTGAACGTGTTCAACTTAGCATCATAGTTGTTGAAGATCCGTAGCAATAACAATGAGAAAATAGTTGCTCTAAATCATTGTTATACAATGTCATATTATTATTACACAACATCAAAGTCCAATTGTATCACAACTTTGACAAGAATACCATGGTGATATGTATCACTCCCCCTTAGTCAATACTTCATCTCACATGAAAACCACTCCCCCTTACATAATGATCCGTAAACCATATTTATTTGTAGTGTGACCTACACATTAATTCTCCCCTTTTTGTCAATATAAATTGGCAACAGTACGGAAACTAGTGGGATCCTAATGAAATTTTCATAGAGATACTTCATGACCAAAAGAGAACATATCAACTTGTTTCGATGATTTCACATAGTCGAAACTTAGTGTATTCATCAAGGAATTTATTTATAAAGATACAAGAAAACTCCTATAATATTCCAAAGCCGCACTCCCCACAAAGATTTGGAAATTAAGCACAAGTTCAAATAAGAAATCTCCCCTATAAAACGTCATTCCCGAAAGAACAACAAGAGCGAACTTACTTTTACAAGAAAAGAAGGATTTCTTTGGACATGAATTTGTATCCAAAAATCTCAATTGAATTAACCACAAGGAAAATGATCAATTCAATTGGTCATGCTCAACATAAGAAAACTTACAGAGCAACACAGTACATACACAAAGATATGGATCATGGAAAGACCAATACTGTGGAATAATCAAAGATTCATTCTATTTTTCATCACTATTTGCACAATGACATATAATAGACTTAATCTTTGTAAACAAAAGTTCATCATATCTTCCATCAATATTTGCATATGACATAATAGGTTTAACTTTTGTTGTCAAAAGTTCATTCTATCTTGTATCAATATTTGCATACAGACATATAATAGAGTTAACTTTTGAACAAATATGGGATAGTCAAGGTTCACGAACGTAAACAACATATCCCATAACAATTTGCAATATATAAAACCATAAAAATTAATACTGCAAAAATCATCTTCCAATAACTTAGAATTTAAATAAATAAATCTGGCAATAGCTATGTGTGCTCACAATAATTGTTATTCCAAACCATAGTTATAAAAACACAAGAATAAATTCTCATAAGAAGTTTTCTAGATTATTAAAAACCAAACAAATCAAAGAAGAACAAACGATGACAAGCAATAATCAGAGTTCACAGCCGGAACCTTCACAGGTCTCAAGACCTTCAATTTTGTGACAGATGGAGTCGACTGCATCTTCGGACACGATATCCTTATTGAGACGAACCTTAACTCGTGTCTTCATGAGAGCAAGGTCAGATTTAACCTTTATCAACTCAGTTCTTAACACATCAAGCTCTTTTAGAGTGTAAATAATCAGTAGCTTTGCATCGTTAAACTGACCGATAAAATCTTGAACATCTTCAGCAGAAATATCTTCATTATCCTCAATATATGAATAGTTATCAGGAGATTGAGGAGATGTGTCATCAACTTCCACGAGTGTTCCTTTGTTCTCCTCTTTGAGTTCGAAACCAAAACCCATATCAAGAAAACCTTTTGTAAAGGTACAAGTTCCCGAAGGAGATGTCATTCTTGAGAAAAACACATGGAGTAAGCGTACTATTTCAAAAAAAAGGGTTTGTTATTTAAACGGTTCCTTAGGAAGACAGTTTTTAGGGTTTCCAAAGTCGGTCCGAGACATGTAACTAGGGTACCCATATGAACACAAACTTGGCCCATATAAGAAAAAAAAACACAAAGCAATGAAGGATGCAATTCAACAAGACTGTTTGCAAAGCAGTATTTGGTGAGTGAAAGTTTCACAAGTCTTAGCTTAATAAATTGTATATTCTCATAAGAGAAAAATTTAGAGCATAAGAGTAGCAAATTTGACCCAATAAAATTTCAAGAAGCAATTAAAAATCAAAAGCTTGGCAATATAAAACACAAATACTTATGCAAATATGTTTGTAAATGATAATCCAGCTAAGCACGATAAGAAGATAGCCAAAGAATCTGAAAACACTTTTCCATCAAGTATACCTGATCAAATCTCACTCCACCAGAATTTTTTGTGAGTGAGATTTCAATCTTGTGATTAATTAGCACAAGTATGAGCTTTAAGCTCATCAAATGAACGTTGTTTTCAGCTAGACCTCTTTCTCCTGACCTTTGGTGGAAAACCATTATGATGTGAAAAGTTATCATAATATTTACTATCATCAAGATATGATGCATAGTTTTTGTTCTTACTTGAAGTATTTTGTCTAGAGGGAATTGACAGCCTTTTGACGATCTCTTTATATCCTTCAATTATTAGATTTAAGATGTCTTCCATATCTCCATTTTTGCTCCCTTCTTCTGGTACATTTTTCACATCAACAACAACATTATCTCCCCTTTCAGAAGAAGATCCTTGAACTCTTCTTTGACGGTTTGGGTAAGGGAGTTTGTTACCTTGAACATTTGAGGAACACATCGAACTGACTTTCCTGGTAGAATACACGGGAAGAGTACTAAAACCAATTGGTTTAGACATATGGATATCAGTTACACCTTTGAGAATTAAGTCTAAGGTGTGTTGAATACAAACAATAGAATTTTCATTCAACCTAGATTTCATCGTTTGTTCAATATGTACTTTTGAGTCACAAAAGAGACACACTTTCTTATCACTAGAGAGACTAGATAAAACAACCTCAACACCATCGTTGGGAGACTTCTTCCTTCCATATGAAGTGGATATTCCTTGATTAGAGGAAGACACAAGCACATATTTTCCAATAGGAAAGGGATTTCGGTTTTTCTTCTGGAACTGAATTTTTTACAGTTAAGTTAGAAGCAATTGGTATAGTGGACTCTTTGGAACATTCTTGAATAGAGAGTTTATTCAAGAGATGTTCGATTTCCATAGCATCCCCTTTGAGTTATTCCTAAAGTAGAGTTCGTGAAGAACAGACTGAGGCTTTTTCCTCTCGAATAACCTTAAAAAACAGTCACGCTCATTTACCATACCAACAAGAACATTGACTTTTTGTTTCAACCGATGACATCATCAGCCTGGATTTTAATAAGTTTTAGAATCACTGCACTCTCTTTGGATGCTTCCATTTCAACTTCAGAGCCAGACTCGTCGGTAAGGTAATCAGGGTAACATTTGTAAATACAGGTCTGTTTCATTGGAACACTAGGTTCGTCTATATTCGATATTGACAAATATTTCCCTTTAATATATCTCAGATAATCAGACCTTTTATTTCTGGTGATGCATTTGTCAGAGATAACACAACTATCCATATTCAGATCGCTACAAACACAAACTCATATCTTAAATGTGTTTGCCTGCTCTGATACCAATTGAAAAAGTGGGGGTCTAACAACCACACCCAATATTTCGTTCGGCAATATGAATGGACAAACTCCAATATACTTTCAAGAGAATCAACTAGACAGTCAGACTCAATCTATAGAAAAGTATATCAAAGAGTTATATCTCTATTTATCAATTCAATCTGCAATCAAACAAATAAGAATTTACGAGCCCGATTCAATAAGAGAAATAACTTGGATGGTATCACAAACCAATATCCAAGTGTCAATCAATTCAATCAACAACCCAAAGATCGGATTCAAGAACTGATTGAACTTAACGCACAACCTGTGATATTTCTATTATATAACAAAATATAATGCAGAAAAGAAATAACACAAATGCCAGAAATTTTGTTAACGAGGAAACCGCAAATGCAGAAAAACCCCGGGACCTAGTCCAGCTTTGAACACCATGATGTATTAAGCCGCTACAGATACTAGCCTACTACAAATGAACTTCAGACTGAAATGAAGTTGATCCCTAATCAATCTCACACTGATCAAGGTACAGTTGCGCTCCACGTCTCTAAACACCAGCAGGATTCTATGCACTTGATTCCCTTAGCTGATCTCACTCACAACTAAGAGTTTCTATGACCCAAAGTCGAAGACTTGATAAACAAATCTGTCTCACAAAGAAAAGTATATTGGAATAGATAAATTTGTCTCCCACATAAATACCTATGAGTTTTGTTCCATCTTTTGATAAATCAAGGTGCACATGAACCAATTGATAAACCGGACTTATATTCCCTAAGAACATCCTAGTATTATCAATCACCTCACCATAATTTAATCGTATGGAAGCGAAACAAGATATTGTGGAATCACAAACAATGAGACGAAGATGTTTGTGACTACTTTTAATCTTACCTATCGGAGATAAATCTCAAGCAAATCTTAGAAAATATAATACTCAATCACGATAGTAGAAGTAAGATCAGAACACGCAACTACAGAGAAAATAGTTGGTTATGGCTTCACAATCCCAATGAAGTCTTCAAGTCGTTAACCTACATGATTTTGGAGAAAACCTAAGGTTAAAGGAGAATCGACTCTAGTCGTAACTAGTATCACACAGAAGGCGTGGGAATTATGTTTCCGAGTTGCTAGAGTTCTCCCTTATATAGTTTTCAAATCAGGGTTTGCAATCTAAGTTACTTTGCACCTTGGTAACAAAGCATTCAATATTCACTGTTAGATGAAACCTAATTAGACTCAAGCTAATATCTTTCAATCGTTAGATCGAAATTAGCTTGTTATACACAAATGAAATGTACCTTCATTTAGGTTTGAGTAACCGTACCTAAACGTGTACACTAGGTTCTCTCAATAGTAGTTAACCAAAGTTAGCTATATGAACACTTTCATATCAACCTTATTTATCTTATCCACAACTAGTTCAAATGACTCAAATGAAACTAGTTATAGAGTTATTCAATTGCTATATTCTCTTATAAGTATACAACAACACAATTAAAGCAAAATCGGTTGGATTCACTCGAATAAATTCATGAACATTATAGACACGGTTTGCAAAAGATTTCATTCCTTATTATATAAAAGTATTAGTTCATGTCACAACCGACTCTAGAACTTTAACCACTCAATTATGCAAACGGGTACGTATACTTAAGTAACCAGACCAAGTTTTGGTTCACCAGTATGAGAACGGTACACATACCTCCAAACTCAGCAGAAATTCTTGGACCCAAACCTTACGCCAGTACGCGTACCGATATGTGTACTTAGGTACCCTGGACATTCACAAACCAACAGGTACGCATACGGGTATGCATACTATGGTTCCCGGACATGAATTACATATATGCAAGATCACATACTATGTTAATAATCATTGAAACATTCTTAGAGGATGGCAATAGCTGTTTTCACGAACTATTAGCATCGACGCAATTTTCAAGTTATTGAAATAATTATTACAAAACATTCCAAATCTACACCAAATGATTGTATCACACAAATCATGTAAGATGTTACTCGGCGATCTTCAAATGATCATCTTTTGACTTTCGTCAAGAATATAAGATGAACTTGGTCGAAGAGAAATCTTACCAACACATATTTCGAGAAATATGTAAGCGAGTTAAACTCAGCTCGAAATCTCAAATGTGCATAAATAATCGAATACTATATAGCAATTAATACGACTTTTGTCTCAATATAGGATATAGAGTAGAAATAGACTTTCCAAGTGATAGATGAGTTTCAGTCTCCCCATACCTTTTGTTGATGAAGTTCCACAAGCTTTCCTTAATAGTTATTCGTCTTCAAATGATGAACGTCGTGAAGTTTAATGCCCAACTACACAATCTATCTTAGTCTGATACATCACTATAAGTAGACTAGAAATAAAAACTTATAGTTTTGATCACTAACATTGACAAACAAGCTTGAGATAGCAACGCTTGCGAGTTTGACCGAGCAGTGCTCCAACAGGTAGATAAAAAGATAGAAATCAAAAGTCAAAAAGAAATTAGTCTCTTCTTATATCTGTTTATGAAGTTCCCATTGGTGTATTCGTGCGATCTTCTTAAAGGGTATTTGGTGATTTATGAGACACAACTACCTAATTTAATCCTTGCCTGAAACTAATTTTAGTAGACATAAAAAAAAAAAAAAAAACTTTAGTCATCTAACATCAACAATAAGCTTGAAATGCATACCAACAATTATGGTTTCAACCAAGCAATGCTTTAACAAGCTGTAATGGTGGAGTGAGCTTGATTGGATTGAAGGAAAAAAGTGTGAAAGACTTTATTACTTATGACGCCAAGATTTTGACCGGTGCCAGTAGTTTGTGGGATGCTTCTGGTGAGTTGAATGGTATGACTCGGTTTACATTTAATGTTTGTGTGATTTCTTATGTTAGTCAAACAATCTTCATATATTGCATCTAGTCCGTGAAAGTTTCATAAGAAAAGAATCCCAAATTCTCACAGTCTTTGGATAACTCAGGACATTGCTTCATTATGTGACCAAATATTCCACAAAAGAGACATACACAAGGTAGTTTTTCAAATATTATCATGACTTTGCGTTTCTTTGATATTATAAAATCCCCTACTTGTTTTGTTCATCGGATTGAATAAGATATGGATCTCTAACTTTTGATGCTATAAACTCCGTCATTTTTATGTTTTGAGGACTCATAGGGAACCCATGAACTTGAATAATAATGATGTTTGCATACTTAAACTTGTACTCATGAGGTAGTTTATGAGGGTCATAAATTTCTACCAGCAATAAATTTTCTTGAGAGCTATGATGACCTTATTATAACCGTATTGTGGTCACACCGCAATTAAAATTTAACCAGATATATAAATCCCCAAATCTAGAGATTTTAATGTTACCTAATGGCCTCCATGATCTGTAACGAAGATTATATAGAAACCTATATTCACATCCCGCAATGGTATTCATCTCTACATAGTATTTACGATCAATATTTGGCTTAGTCAAGTCTTCTGGGACTTCAAAAGATTTTTCATCATCTTTCAAAAAAAATGCATTACATGAAACAAGATTCTCATAATTATTTCAGGAAATAAGGGAAAAAAAAGGAGGCCATATGAAGACGTGATAGGTGTAGAATACACCGTATTTACTATCTAGAGTTTATGCTTTCTTTGCTATTTTTTCTTGTAAATTATGTATTTCACATTCGTTTTTGAGTTATTAGGTACTCTGGAGTCATGCGGAAGAAAAAAAGAAGAAATTATCCAAAATTGAGAAAGAAGGGCTAAAGGTCATGTCATTGGCAAATAATATTGGGATCCCAGCTACATGTTAAGGGGTAGACAGATTTTGGTTAAAAGAGAAGTGCTAAAAGCACCCAGCAAGAAACTATGAGGCATCCAATCTGTGGGTGTATTCCAGCAGTGGGGTGTACCATCCTATCCTAATCTACAAACCCTAAAACCGAGAAAGCCTCTTATTTCTCTCATTCATTTTTTTCATTACACATCTGAGATTGGGAAGAACAATGGATGCGCAGCAGCGCGAAGATGAAGTAAGAAATAATGGATTTAATCATCCCGGTGATGCAAATTAGGAGCAGGGATAAATACATTATTAGAGCTGCTGATCAATCATTAGTGGAGACTACCCATTTTCATATCAACCAAGGCACCGACCAGAAATTCTTCTATGACTAAAGAGCTTCTTTTGAGTGTGTGTCACCGTACGTTAATTCCGGGTAGAATGGTGAGCTACCCAATTTCACACCAATTTCAGCACTATTTGTGATCTCTTGAGTGCTAATTTTTTTCAATCATGAGGGTGACGTCTATGGATGAAAGCCTCCTTATTGTAATTCGATTTGCAGGTAGCACCATTATCTCTCTCAACAACAACGGGTCTATAGAAACACCATAATCATCAACAAGGAGCGACATCAAAATCTACAAGGAAATTTGAAGACGGTTGAGGTTTACAAGCAACGGAACAAGAAAAGAGCAAATTTCATATTCAAGTAAACAACATACAATGAGCAGATTTTTGTATATATGTTGAAGACTTACAATACAATGAGGTAATTCTATATCCAAGTATGAAGACTTATTTACAAGAGCGAAGAAAATCTAAAGGTGAGAATTATTGAAGTTTATGATTTCAAGACGATACAAGTTGTGAAGAATCAAGAGGTAAAGTACTTTTCCACGGCCATGGTTTGTTTTATTTTTCACTTTGTTTTGTATTTTGTTTCTCTTGTCTCAATAAAAAAAATAAAAAAAAAAGAGACAAGAGAAATATCTATTATTGTTTTTATTTTTTATTTTTTATTTAATAAGCCATGGGGAAGGAAAATCTATAAGGAATTTTCAAGCGACAAGGATTTTAAGGAAAAAAGTTACAAATTGTCAAGGATTTACGAAGTTCAAGAGTTTATCATCAATAGTTGAAGCCAAGACCAAGAAGATGAAGACGAGGAGCGGAAGACGTTTCTATTGGATGTCGTGAGAGTGGTGTTATCATAATTGGCAATCGGATGTGAACGTGAGTAAGTAATCTCATCCTCGATAATAGTGGTTGATTTCCTTTCTTAGAGATCGTCAGAAAAATGGTTTTTCAAAATGTTAAAAGATGTGGGTTTTCAAAATATTTCGGAAGTTGTCCTTCCCACTATTCAACGTGTTGCATGAATTCTCTCTTCATTCCTACCAGCGCACATGTGAGACCCATAAAAAAGCTGTCTTTTTGATTGCAATTACATAAAACCCTTTTTGGTGAGGCAGAAGTTGAGGCAAAATGCTTATTGATCGCTCTCAAACACGCATTCTCTCATTATGGTGTAGTTATTTCTCACTCAAGATTTAAGAATAAATATGTTCTTTAGTATTTCTAACTTCTTATTACTAGCATGCAGAAACTCTATGTCCTCATAGCTTTTTGGATGCTTGGGACGCTGGAATGCTTTGAAGTTGGAGTAGGTTTTATGGGTATATCTCTAGTAAGCCCTCACGAGACTATAACTCGTCCACTAGGGACACCTAGGGGTTTAAAGGCTTGTTATATGTGCTAAGTTTAACCATTTTCTCGACGACATGAAGTTGTATGTATGTATTTGTTTTGATTTGCTCGAGGACTAGCAAAGTCTAAGTGTGGGGGAATTTGATAGGTGTATAATACACCGTATTTACTATCTAGAGTTTATGCTTTCTTTGCTATTTTTTCTTGTAAATTATGTATTTTACATTCGTTTTTGAGTTATTAGGTACTCTAGAGTCATCCGGAAGAAAAAAAGAAGAAATTATCCAAAATTGAGAAAGAAGGGATAAAGGTCATTTCATTGGCAAATACTATTAGGATCCCAGCTACATGTTAAGGGGTAGACAGATTTTGGTTAAAAGAGAAGTGCTAAAAGCACCCAGCAAGAAACTATGAGGCATCCAATCTGTGGGTGTATTCTAGCAGTGGGGTGTACCATCCTATCCTAGTATACAAACCCTAAAACCGAGAAAGCCTCTCATTTCTCTCATTCATTTCTTTCATTACACATCTGAGATTGGGAAGAACAATGGATGCGCATCAGCACGAAGATGAAGTAAGCAGTTGAGAGATGATGTTCATGGGGGATTTTTAAATCGAGAAGAAGAATATATTTATAATTTTAGAAATCAGAGACGGGGTTTGTTGGTGGTGGTTGAGATTCAGATAAAATAGAGGTTTGAGGTTTGCTGAAGTTGATTGAATAGAGCAGAGAATTTGTGTTTCTGCTGCTGTAAGGGAAGAAGGCTGAGATGGGTTTTTACTGAATTTGTTGGTGTAATGCTCGGGTTTGATTCGAATTGGTGGAGTGAAATGATGTTTGTGCCGCTGTGATGTCGAGGAGATAGAAATTGGAGATGGAATCGATCGCTGCTGATAGAGATTGAGATGGACATGGTGAAGAATGGAGCAATGGAAAAAATGGGTTTGTGTTTTTGGTGATGAATTAGAGCAATTCGAGTTTGGGTTTCTGTTGATGATTGAAGCGGTGTGACTGAGAATTGCAGCCATGGTGGTAGCTGGTACTGGCACTAAGAGAACAAGATGTAATTAAAGATTGGGTACTGATGATTTTCATGGATTGTAGATTGAAATAAAAGTTGGGTTTGGGTCGCTGCTAAGGAGTTCAGATGGAGTTGCATGCGAGTTCGAATGGATTTTGGTAAGGTGCTGTAAAGATCATAGAGAAGAACAAAAGGGGATCTTGCTATTGCTGAAGTAGCAAATGAATGATTTGAAACTATAGATGTATGTTAGGTGTGCAGGAATTGAAGACAGATGGGCCTGAAATTGTCCTGAGAAAGTCCTATAAACAAAAATAACTCTTCCAAAATTTCTCCTCCGGCGAGTCAACTCGGACCGGCGATGAACCGATGCAGACGAGCCGATTCAACTCAGTAATTCAGCCGACTCAGATCTCAGTAAGACAACTAACTTAGTGTCTGACTTACCTCTTTAACCCAGTCGACTGTTAGAGACCGTTAGTATTGACTGTTAACTGTGACGGAATATTCCATCGACGGATGATAGCATCTCAGGTATCCGGCGGTCACGGGTTGCGGGGAACTTCCGGCGACGGTTTTTGGACATAATTTTACATGGGTTTTTCTCACACATGGGCTTGGTGGACCACTTGGAGATGGGTTTTGAGAAGACCTAATATTGGAAGGAGTATCCTTTATGAAAATTGAGAAACATATAAAAGAGAAGACTTTTCTCTATTATCTTATCTTCTACTTTTTGCTTTCTAGGGTTTAGAAACATGATAGGTTTTCTTTTCCTTCTTGTTATGAACTCCATTAACATGAGTACTTAATTTTATTATTGGTTATGGAATAATTGGTATTCACATAATATGCTTTTTGATATGATAAATTAGTTTTGTCTCCATATTATCGATTATGATTCTCTATTTATATTGTTATATGATTTGAATGCTTATTTGATCGAGTCGCGAATCGGTTGAGTTTGTTTTCATTTCTATTGCTAAATTAGGGTTTGTTATACGCAAAAGTGATAGATTCCTGATTACAAGTAGCATGAATATGGTTATAGCTTGTAGTGATAATCCTTATGATCATTTGTGAACCATAACCTTTGTTAAATCGGATTAGTGCGTTTTCCACGTTCGATTGCTTTGATTGGCCTGATTTCATAGAACTTAATGCATCTAGGGAATTAAACTTGATTAGTGCTTTTACACGTTAGGTTGTTCTCTTAGATAGAACTCATACTCGCATCTTTTAATGTGTTTGTTGATGACAAGAGGGAATTAGCGGGATATTCTTGCGATCAAGGTATTCTAGGGCCATTGATAAACTAGAGATTAAATATCAATTCTAATTATTGTTTTGAAAGCATGTTTGTGAATGAAGATGAATCCTTAACCAATATCTCTTCTATTTTTCCTTGCTTGATTTGTTTACTTTTCTTTCTTTGCTTTTATATTTGTTTGCTTTATTAAAAATCAGAAAAATCCCACGTGTTATTTATAGGAAACCGAAAATATATTGACAACCTAGTCCTCTCTGTGGGATCGATCATTTCTTGCCCTTGCTATATTTATATTTTGAGTAGTGAGAAAGTGTAATTTATTTTTGACGCCTGCGACAGCGATCAAGACGTGGTAGAGTGAGACAAAAGATAGTAAAGCCAAAACTATTGGTGTAGTCGGGCAAACACATATAGGCTCATAAAGTAATACACAAGATACCAAACTAGTCTTGCAAAAACACTAAGAAACTTAAATTGATTAGTGGAAAAGGGAATAATCGTTCCTTGACGAGAATGGAAATACCCTAAAGGATGAGCGAGAAAATCGCTCTAGGAACAAGAATTCTGAATAGGATTACATGCACTTAATTTTGATTGTCTAAAAGAAAAAAAAAATACTTGTAATATCAGCTAATACACAGTAACAAATATATCTGGACAGAATGTGGCCATATTTTATTAACTTTATAATAAAAACATGTTATAATTATTTACCTATCCATGTGATTAATAGAAAAAGAATGATTATATTTAAAAGTAATAACTCATGGGGTGAATGAAAATAATCTATCTATTGTAAGTATTTAGTTTACCATTTTAATTCTTTAAGCATAAAAATATTTATTGCCTGTTTTGAAGGAATTTATTTTTCTTATATTGATCGCTGTCGTATGCGTCAAAAATAAATTACACTTTCTCACTACTCAAAATATAAATATAGCAAGGGCAAGAAAGGATCGTTCCCACAGAGAGGACTAAGGTTGTCAAATTGTTTCGGTTTCCTATATAAAACACCGGGGGTTTTCTGATTTTTGTAAAGTAAACTAAAATAAAAGCAAGTAAAGAAAAGTAAACAGATCATATAGAAGAGATATTGGTTAAAGATTTATCTTCATTCACTAACATGCTTTCAAAACAATAACTAGAATTGATATTTAATCTCAACTTTTATCAAAACCCTAGAATACCTTGATCGCAAGAATATCCCGCTAATTCCCTCTTATCATCAACAAACACATTAAAAGATGCGAGTATGAATTCGATCTTAGAGAACAACCTAACGTGTAAAAGCACTAATCAAGTTTAATTCCCTAGATGCATTAAGTTCTATGAAATCAGGCCAATCAAAGCAATCGAACGTGGAAAACGCACTAATCTGATTTAACAAAGGTTATGGTTCACATATGATCATAAGGATGTACCACTACAAGCTATAAACATATTCATGCTACTTGTAATCAGGAATCTATCACTTTTACATATAACAAACCCTAATCTAGCAATAGAGATGAAAACAAACTCAACCGATTCGCGACTCGATCAAACAAGCATTCAAATCATGTAACAATATAAATAGTGAATCATAATAGATAATATGGAGACAAAACTAATTTATCATATCGAAAAGCATATTATGTGAAATCCAATTATTCCATAACCAATAGTAAAACTAAGTACTCATGCTCAAGGAGTTCATAACAAGAATAAAGAGAAGAGTTTTCATGTCTAAACCCTAGAAAACAAAAGTAGAAGATGTGCTTAAAAGATTAGAGAAAAGTCTTCTCTTTTATATGTTTCTCAATTTCCATAAAGGATACTCCTTCCAATATTAGGTCTTCTCAAAATCCATCTCCAAGTGGTCCACCAATCCCATGTGTGAGAAATATGTCTCTGAAATTTTTGGGTCCAAAACTGGTCGCCGAATTTGCTGACATCATCACCAGAATCCGGTCACCGGTCGCTGGAAAATTGTCTCAGGCCACTGAGCCATTAGAAACTGTCACCAGGTAAATATGTACTTTCCAGCAACTCATCTCTCCTTCTCTGCAATTCAAACATTCACAAAATCCATCTAACCCAACTTCTTATTTCTTGCGAAAACGTACCCAAAAGCGTGCCATGTAGATCATATATCTGGCCGCCAACTCTTGTATCCAACACATACCCCCTTCACGATTCACTAAAATATTGCAATTCACACTTTAACTTCTGAAATCCGGCATCCCGAGCTAGTACCACCGGCTCACCATTTTAGCTCACTTTTCGCACAATTTCTACAGGTGGTTGCAACATTCTGTTTCAAACTCTCATTCCTTCCAACCACCTCAGGCCATACTTCACTGCCCAAACTGCTCTGAAATTCACTTTCCATTCATTAATTATGGCAGCGACATCATTACACGGAAAAACCCAATACCACTAACTCAGGCCAAGCTCTATCCACCGGCGAATTGAACTGCATTGTTAATAGCACAGCATCACCGTTTGGGCCATCTGATTCGTCATCGCATCATCATTTCTTCCTCCTTGTGCACCACCAGTTCTTTTCTACCACCAACTAAAATTTCGTGTTGTTGCACTAATTCTGTTCCATTTCAGTGCCAGAGACCCAGTTAACTCCATTCAATCCTGTAATGAGCAGCATCTTTCACTGTCTTCAGCTCTATATCTGCCAGAACTACTTGCACCTGCAATAGTTCACTCCCTACAGCTACATTGCCATCAGCTGTTTCACTTAGCCACAACAAAAAGCTCCACTGTCACCAGCACACCCATTGTGCTTCAGCTTCACTACCATTTCCACCTTCATGGTTGTTTTCACAGTAACCAGTTGCTTCGTCCATCACCTACCAGGACCCTGTACAACTACACCATCAGATTCCTTTTATTCCTTCTTATATCGGCATCAAACACAATCCACATTGTCCACTCCTTCACCGAGTATTTCCTGCCACTCTAAACACCCAACAGACAACCTGCAATGCTATTTCACAATCATACAAACAGACTAAGCATCATCCCCTCTTAGTATACCCGAACTCAGCTCACAGCACTGAACTTCAATTACGGCTGTCACTCTTCTATCGTAGCCAATTGCATCACCAGCTATACCACTAGTTCAAACCTCTAAATTCATCTCAACTACATGTCTCTCCGTGAGAACTAAAAACATATGAATTTCCAAACTCGTTCTCAACTACGCATATATCTCATCTAAACCCAATCGCAGACAAACGCAACTCCAATTCTCCAGATTCTCATTAATCTCCATCTTCCCTGGGAACTCACTGCAACCCATATCTCCTCCATAACTCAGCCAATTTCTCTATCTTGGTGTTTCTCCCTGGACCCTTGACAAACACCACAAGAACCATGGCTAACATATGTAGAGAATTAGACGGGAACAACACTCATCCACTTAGGCCTTTTATCGACCATGTTATGAGCGTGAAACTTGTAACTGAGATCCAGCAATGTTTGTTGTTGTATGAGCTCTCTTTCAACCTGCAATTACGAATTCATTCACAACCCATCATCTCTAATCATTCAAACTTATAAAATATTTTAATCGAATGCAGCAGATTGTCTTCTTCACTGGATTTTCTTGCCTTCCATTTTCTGTCCAAACTGCAGTCAATCGAATCTCAATTGTTGTCCTTATCGGTCTCTAAGCCTGGTTCTCGATCCGTTCCATCTCTGTCTGAACTTGACGGCAAAAACCCTTATTACAACGTCTTGGTCTGTGTTTGAAGAGAAGAGACGAAAATTTGTGTTGTTCTGATTTTCGACCTAATTCTTAGGCGAAATGAGAAATGGCCAAATGGGTAAGTTAAGTGGGAAAAGGGAGGCCCTGATCAAATCCCTGGGTGTCTTTGACAGCTTCTTTAAGGCACCAACTGAATGCCTCTTAATCCATAGAAGGACTCCGAAGATCAAATGACCATGGAATGACTATCATGCCCTTTTTCGACTATTTTTTTTTTCTCCGTATGACTCCAAAGTACCTAATAACTCGAAAATCAAACATAAGAGACATGATTCACAAGGAAAATAGCAAAGAAAGCATAAATAATAGATATATAATTAGGTGTTTTAGACACCTATCAAATTCCCCCACACTTAGATTTTGCTAGTCCTCGAGCAAATCAAACAACACAATTCTAAAACATACATACAACTCCGTGTCGTCGAGGCTACGATCACTTTTAGCATAAATAACAAGCATTTGAACCCCTAGGTGTCCCTAGTGGACGAGTTATAGTCTCGTGAGGGCTTACTAGAGATATACCCACAAAACCTACTACAACTTCAAAGCGTTCCAGCGTCCCAAGCATCCAAAGAGCTATGAGGACATAGAGTTTCTGCATGCTTGTAATAAGAAGTTAGAAAAACCAAAGAACATATTCATTCTTAAATCTTGAGTGAGAAATAACCACACCATAATGAGAGAACGCGTGTTTGAGAAACTATCAATAAGCATTTCGCCTCGACTTCTGCCGCACCAAAAAGGATTTTATGATATTTCACTCAAAAAGACGGCTTTTTTATGGGTCTCACATGTGTGCAGGTAGGAATGAAGAGAGAATTCCTGCAACACGTTGAATGGTGGGAAGGACAACTTCCGAAATATTTTAAAAACCCACATCTTTTAATATTTTGAAAAACTATTTTTCTGACGATCTCTAAGAAAGGAAATCAACCACTATTATCGAGGATGAGATTACTTACTTACCTTCATATATGATTTCCAATTATGATAACACCACTCTCACGGCATCCAATAAAAACGTCTTCCGCTCCTCGTCTTCATCTTCTTAGTTTTCGTCTTCGGTTTCAACTATTGATGATAAATTCTTGAACTTCGTAAATCCTTGATAATTTGTAACCTTTTTCCTTAAAATCCTTGTTGCTTGAAACTTCCTTATAGATTTTCCTTCCCCACGACTTATTCAATAAAAACAAAAACAAACACAATAATAGATATTTCTCTTGTCTCAATTTTTTTTTTTTTTTCAATTTTTCAATTTTTTTTTCATAGACGAGAAACAAAATACAAAACAAAGTGAAAAATAAAATAACCATGGCCGTGGAAAAGTACTTTACCGCTTGATTCTTCACAACTTGTATCGTCTTGAAATCATAAACTTCAATAATTCTCACCTTTTGATTTTCTTTGCTCTTGTAAATAAGTCTTCCACTTGGATATATAATGCTCATTGTATTGTAAGTCTTCAACATATATGTAAAAATCTGCTCATTGTATGTTGCTTTACTTGAATATGAAATTCGCTCTTTTCTTGTTCCGTTGTTGCATGTAAACCTCAAACGTCTTCAACTTTCCTTGTAGATTTTGATGTCGTTCCTTGTTGATAATTGTGGTGTTTCTATGGACCCGTTGTTGTCGAGAGAGAGAATGGTGCTAACTGCAAATCGAACTACAAGAAGGAGGCTTTCATCCATAGACGCCACCCTCATGATTGAAAAAAATTAGCACTCAAGAGATCAAAAATAGTGCTGAAATTGGTGTGAAGTTGGGTAGCTCACCATTCTACCCGGAATTAACGTACGGTGACACACACTCAAAAGAAGCTCTTTAGTCAGCTACAAAAAATATTTGGTTTGGTGCCTTGGTTGATATGAAAATGGGTAGTCTCCACTAATGATTTATCAGCAACTCTAATAATGCATTTCTTTTTGCTCCTAATTTGCATCACCAGCATGATTAAATCCATTATTTAATACTCCAATTCGTAAGAAATCCGAATGTAGTTCCCTAACACTTCCAAGTTCGATTATGTCGATTGAATTTTTCTATGTAAACATACCTAGAAGTATGCTAGTGACTCTAAAATCTCTACAAGTTGAAGGTTTTATGCAAAATTTTTGAAAAATCGACTCAAAAAGGCTAAAAACTCTATATGCAAAACATCCAAACACTCCCCCACACTTAAACTTTACATTGTCCTCAATGTAATTGAATCCTCTTAGTAAAGTCAAGGTGGGAAATCCTAATATGATATAGAAAAAATAAATAAATAAACAAAACAAAAAGAAAAAGAAAATAAAAAAACAAAAGGATAAGAGATACAAAACCGGTGGGTTGCCTCCCACTTAGCGCTTGTTTTAAAGTCGATGGCCCGACTTAGCTTATTGTAAGATTCATTCCCCATATATTAACAATTTGAAAATTTGGGGATCCACTCATAGCACCTGTTTTGCAAACACTAGCTTCACACAAATATTAGTAATGTAAAACAGAAATGAAGCTATTAACCGATAAAAGTTTCCCCCACACTTATTCTTGTCTACACTTGGAAGTGCATAAAGAATATAGAAGTCGGGTACTTCCATGGTTTTTTGTTCACAAACCTGCATAGTATGAGAATCAAGTGTTTCTAATGGTGGAAATCGAGAAACAAAGTCATTTAACAATATTCTCGAAGCACATACATTCAAACCAATAAGAGGTAAAGGAGAAGAAACAATATGCAAAGGGTTAGACAAACCTATCACAATCTCTTGTATCACGGAATCCTCTTCATCCTTGAAAAACTCAAGTGAATTATTCACATCTTGTATATCACGGAATCCTCTTCATCCTTGAAAAACTCAAGTGGAAATCGTTGTCGGTTTCCCAACCTTTATCACGACGTCGTTTGAGTTTTATATGAATGGTCCTACTAATTTCATCGACAAGCTCTTCCGAGTATCCATCATCTTCCAACTTGTATAATTTCTGCGCAAGTTTCCTAACGTTCACACGCTTACCACCCTTTGATACAATAGGTTCTCTTTCCCATGACTCTTCCCTTTGAATGGGTGAATGATCATAACTACGATCTGGAGTCGGGTAAGAAAAAGTGTTACAGAAATTGGTTTGTGCGACGTTCTCTCTATTACGATCAAGTTGGTCTAGCCTTTGTTGCATGTCTTGCAATCCATTCATAATCTGCATACAACTCGAATAAAGCCAATTAGAAGTAGAATTATCCCACCTTGGTGCTTGACTTACATACCCACTACAAGGTTGTTGTTGGTATGTATGAAAATCACCATTAGGCTCTCTAGGATATGCATCATAACCAATAAATTAGTCTTGATTGTATCCCAAAGATGGTGGGCAATTGTCATAGTGTTGAGGAGGTTGAAAACCATATCCATTACTCCAATATGCTCCTTCCATTGAAATTGGTACCTGAAACAAGATTCTCAACACTAGGTTTAAAAACTATAAAAGAAAACTAAAAGAAAAACTAAAAACAAAAAATAAGAAACCAAAAACAAGTGACAACTGCTGCCTTCCCGGCAACGGCGCCAAAATTTGATTGCTGTCGTATGCGTCAAAAATAAATTACACTTTCTCACTACTCAAAATATAAATATAGCAAGGGCAAGAAAGGATCGTTCCCACAGAGAGGACTAAGGTTGTCAAATTGTTTCGGTTTCCTATATAAAACACCGGGGGTTTTCTGATTTTTGTAAAGTAAACTAAAATAAAAGCAAGTAAAGAAAAGTAAACAGATCAAATAGAAGAGATATTGGTTAAAGATTTATCTTCATTCACTAACATGCTTTCAAAACAATAACTAGAATTGATATTTAATCTCAACTTTTATCAAAAGCCCTAGAATACCTTGATCGCAAGAATATCCCGCTAATTCCCTCTTATCATCAACAAACACATTAAAAGATGCGAGTATGAATTCTATCTTAGAGAACAACATAACGTGTAAAATCACTAATCAAGTTTAATTCCCTAGATGCATTAAGTTCTATGAAATCATGCCAATCAAAGCAATCGAACGTGGAAAATGCACTAATCCGATTTAACAAAGGTTATGGTTCACATATGATCATAAGGATGTATCACTACAAGCTATAATCATATTCATGCTACTTGTCATCAGGAATCTATCACTTTTATGTATAACAAACCCTAATCTAGCAATAAAGATGAAAACAAACTCAACCGATTCGCGACTCGATCAAATAAGCATTCAAATCATGTAACAATATAAATAGTGAATCATAATCGATAATATGGAGACAAAACTAATTTATCATATCGAAAAGAATATTATGTGAAATCCAATTATTCCATAACCAATAGTAAAATTAAGTACTCATGCTCAAGGAGTTCATAACAAGAATAAAGAGAATAGTTTTCATGTCTAAACCCTAGAAAACAAAAGTAGAAGATGTGATTAAAAGATTAGAGAAAAGTCTTCTCTTTTATATGTTTCTCAATTTCCATAAAGGATACTCCTTCCAATATTAGGTCTTCTCAAAACCCATCTCCAAGTGGTCCACCAAGCCCATGTGTGAGAAATATGTCTCTGAAATTTTTGGGTCCAAAACTGGTCGCCGAATTTGCTGATGTCATCACCGGAATCCGGTCACCGGTCGCCGGAAAATTGTCTCAGGCCACTGAGACATTAGAAACTGTCACCAGGTAAATATGTACTTTCCAGCAACTCATATCTCCTTCTCTGCAGTTCAAACATTCACAAAAGCCATCTAACCCAACTTCTCATTTCTTGCGAAAACGTACCCAAAAGCGTTCCATGTATCTCATATATCCGGCCGCCAACTCTTGTATCCAACACATACCCCCTTCGCGATTCACTAAAATATTGCAATTCACACTTTAACTTCTAAAATCCGGCATCCCGAACTAGTACCACCGGCTCACCATTTTAGCTCACTTTTCGCACAATTTCTACAGCTGGTTGCAACATTCGGTTTCAAACTCTCATTCCTTCCAACCACCTCAGGCCATACTTTACTGCCCAAACTACTCTGAAACTCACTTTCCATTCATTGATTACGGCAGCGACATCATTACACGGCAGAACCCAATACCACTAACTCAGGCCAAGCTCTATCCACCGGCGAATTGAATTGCATTGTTAACAGGACAGCATCACCGTTTGGGCCATCTGATTTGTTATCGCAGCATCATTTCTTCCTCCTTGTGCACCACCAGTTCTCTTCTACCATCAACTACAATTCCGTGTTATTGCACTAATTCTGTTCCATTTCAGTGCCAGAGACCCAGTTAACTCCATTCAATCCTGTAATGAGCAGCATTTTTCGCTGTCTTCAACTCTATCTCTGCCAGAACTACTTGCACTTGCAATAGTTCACTCCCTACATCTACATTGCCATCAGCTGCTTCACTTAGCCACAACAAAAAGCTCCACTGTCACCAGCACACCCATTGTGCTTCATCTGCACTACCATTTCCACATTCATGGATGTTTTCACAGTAACCAGCTGTTTCGTCCATCTCCTACCAGGACCCTGTACAACTGCACCATCAGATTCCTTCTCTTCCTTCTTATCTCGTCATCAAACATAAGCCACATTGTCCACTCCTTCACCGAGTATTTCCTGCCATTCTAAACACCCACCAGGAAACCTGCAATGCTATTTCACAATCATACAAACGGACTAAGCATCATCCCCTCTTATCATACCCGAACTCAGCTCACAGCACTGAACTTCAATTATGGCTGCCACTCTTCTATCGTAGCCAATTGCATCACCAGATATTATCTCAACTACATGTCTTTCCGTGAGAACTAAAAACATCTGAATTTACAAACTCGTTCTCAACTGCGCCTATATCTCAGCTAAACCCAATCGCAGACAAACGCAACTCCAATTCTCCAGCTTCTCATTAATCTCCATCTTCCCTGGGAACTCACTTCAACCCATATATCCTCCATAACTCATCCAATTTCTCTGTCTTAGTGTTCTCCCTGGACCCTTTACAAACACCACAAGAACCATGGATAACAGATGTAGAGAATTAGACGGGAACAACACTCATCCACTTAGGCCTTTTATCGACCATGTTATGAGCGTGAAACTTGTAACTGAGAGCCAGCAATGTTTGTTGTTGTATGAGCTCTCTTTCAACCTGCAATTACGAATTCATTCACATCCCATCATCTCTAATCATTCAAGCTTATAAAATATTTCAATCAAAGGCAACAGATTGTCTTCTTCACTGGATTTTCTTACCAGTCCATTTTCTGTCCAAATTGCAGTCAATCGAATCTCAATTGTTGTCATTCTCGGTCTCTAAGCCTGGTTCTCGATCCGTTCCATCTCTGTCTGAACTTGCCGACAAAAACCCTTATTACAACGTCTTGGTCTGTGTTTGAAGATAAGATACAGAACTTTGTGTTGTTCTGATTTTCGACCTAATTCTTAGGCGAAATGAGAAATGTCCAAATGGGTAAGTTAAGTGGGAAAAGGGAGGCCCTGATCAAATCCCTGGGTGTCTTTGACAGCTTCTTTAAGGCACCAACTGGATGCCTCTTAATCCATAGAAGGACTCCGAAGATCAAATGACCATGGAATGACTATCATGCCCTTTTTCGACTATTTCTTCTTCTTTTTCTCCGTATGACTCCAAAGTACCTAATAACTCGAAAATCAAACATAAGAGACATGATTCACAAGGAAAATAGCAAAGAAAACATAAATAATAGATATAAAATTAGGTGTTTTAGACACCTATCATATATCTAGAAAGTTTTGTTTTGACGAGTGACTTAAACTAGTTTATTTTTGCTTTCTCGAGATCTGAATGCGACTGGAAGTATGACTCGGCACAAGCCAGTTGTTAGGACGGTTCCTATAGACCTTTAGATTTCTAGTTAATTAAGCACCCACTATGGGTATGGCTAAATGACAAACTCAATGCAATTTTTCATCTCCATCGAGACAAAATCTCTACCAAAAGGTAGATTTTTGGACGCTCGATAAGACTTGGTCGCTCGGTGATATATAAATCGTTCAACGATTATATCATCCAAAGATGCAAAATTAATCATCTACAAATATTCAATTTGAACCTCATTTCAACTCACACCTTCTCTACATTTATCATAATTTGTTTCAAATTATTGTATTAACACCTATTAGAAGTCTTCCAATTTTCCGCAATATGGATTCTGGTTTTTACTTGGCTGATTTCATAAGGTACCTTTCATAAAGAACCAACGTTTAACCCAAAAACAAAATCAGTTAACCGAGAGATGACAAATAAGGAGCTTCAAAAAAGTTGGGATGGAAAATTTACAAAATAGGAAGATGAATAAATTTGCACGAGTTATGTTATTTTATGCAAGCATCAATAGTGCACATCCAAGGCATGGGAACATATTTCAAAATCTTTAAGAAGAAAAAATGAACTCAATATTCGTTATGCATTAGTGATGTCACGTAGCTTCATTGTAATTAATACTCAAGTAGTTTTTTATATTGATGCGGTCGTGCATTCAAATGGTTCAAGAAAAAATTGTGAAACCGATCTTGATGTGGTAAGAACAATTACACAACATGTCCAGTATTTTAAATTAACAAATTTGATATATTTTTGTTCTTAATTAATTTCTTTTTTGTAAATTGCAACAACAAAATGGTCGATTGGATTGGTATCACAAAAATGGAAAAAAAATCCAATATGAAAGTTGTTACAACATCTTAAAAGTGTTTCCCAAATATAACCCACTCTTGTTAATGTAATACTTATGCAACATGGTGATATTTTTGTAGATGTTTTAATTTTAATTAATCCACTCTTGTTAATATGTTTTATTTTTAATTAAATGTAAGTTTAAGTACTAATAAAACAAATATGAAAGTATAACTTTTAACTTTATTTCGGATCAGTCAAATGGATCAAAAAAAAAAATCCAATTGGGAAGAATGGAGCATGGCCAATAGTGCAATATAAGATTTAAAAAAAATATATGGCTTTCCAACAATGACTCACCAAATAAGCATCACTGACTTGCATAAAAAAGATTCAGCATTCTACTCCCTAGGCATAATTTTTTTGCATAACCACCATCGAACTTTACCAAAAGTATATTAATCCACTTGAATCAGGTTGTTGGTTTACACATTTATATTTAATAGATTCAGCAGTAGTTCCCCACTTATATTGACCACCATCCACAACTAATACCAGGCACCGATTTACTACCGGTATCACCTCCAATCCGCAGGTACTAATAATGCTACTAATTAACTTCTAATTTTCAAATTAATTTATAGTAGTATGCTCTTTTTTCAAGATATAAATTTTAAAGACTTCAATAAAAATCGCGGACAATCTCTGGCCTCATGGTTTTCTACAATAGACGTAACTTTTATTCTTGCGCTCTCGAAAAGTTTTTTTTTTGGTTTTTGCAGCGAGTAATACAACTACTATGGTTGTTAACTTACAAAAATTAAACCTTTCTTTATCTTTTAGCAACAGATTTTCCTTTGTTAAATTAAGAAACTTGAATTCTTCTTTCTTTTTTAGTTGCAGATTAGAAGAAAAGTCAAGAAGTGATTACCATTCTCTATTTTTTTTGTTATAATCATCGCATATTTTGTCAACAACAGCTCCAAGTTTGTCTTTACAAAATTACAAGGTTGATGTTGATTGTCGAGTTGGGATGCAACTTCTGCCAAATGGAATTTTTGATCTTCAGAATTTGTGAGGGTTTTGGTTTGAAAGTCATCTATCTATAGCCGTTAGATAGAGAGAGTCACTGGTGATTAATTTAAATGAAACTTGGTGGCGTAGTCTCTATCGAGCGAAATAATTTTTTTCGCGCTGGAGAGGGACTCTATGTTATTTCTTATAGTGACGCGCAGAGCTTGTCATGCCATCTGCGTGAAAATTTACAATTTTATATAGTGTGTATAGGAACCGGCCTTATATCATTTATTTTTTAATAGTTTTGATGTTTGACTTGTAAGCCTAGTTAGTAAGTTCACAAATTATACTTGTGTAATCCACGAATCGTCTGTATCGACCAAATCCGTACGTTTCGTCTGTACCTCTGGAACCCCGACTTAGTTTTGTGAATTTCTAGCCCAAACGAATTATACGCGTATTTATGAATTACCGAATCATATGACTCGTATAATACTTTACCACGTCATCACTAAATTATTATTCTTTATTGTATTTTTGACTTTTAAAATTTTGCATACACCAATCTGATTCCAGTGCCACCAACGAAAATGTTATTTAATGATTGTAATGCACATATCATATGTATAGTTCATGTAAATTATTAAATGGTTATTTAACGTTTGGTACCCAGCAAATGTCCAACACCTAGCTTTGGTACCTAATATTTCAAATATTAAGGGTTGGTACCTTGACCCGTCATTGACCGTCAAGTCAACGCGTTAAATAAACAGAATTAAAACTCCGTAGCAAAACATACGTTAGTACCATATTAGCCTTAAGGAATTATAACAAACCATGAACATGTCCTAACGTCCCGTTACATTGGCTGTATACGCGTCAGAATCTGAGCGTCAAATCCGAATAGATGGCCACAATTTAATCACCCAAATCAAACCCTAAAACAAAAACGCCTCCATTTTCTTTTATTTTCGTCCGATCTTCTTCTTCTTTTGTTTCTGCACCTGCGATCACAAGCTTACCAAAATCTTCTTCGAAGTTGTGTCGGTTTGCAAATTTAATCATAACCCAACTTCTCAATACTTCCAGAACTTCGAGCATCTATTTAATTTCCTCAATTGATTTGCGCAAATCAGCAACATCAACAATACATCTCCTTTTATTGATCTCTCGGTGGACCTTAGCTTGAGTTATTGCTTATAACGACTGTTCTAGATTTGTCTTAATCATCAAAAATATCTCTTAGCTGAACTCATTAACCACACGAACCCATGGGTAAGTAAGACAAGACTTGGAGCAGTGACTCAATTTTGATGTGTTGGTGGGGTTCATGTGAGAAAATGGAGAATCGGGAAGGATCCTTTGTTCGGAATTTTACTAGTAGTTGATGTGCGAGCAGCAGCTTGTCACTACTTCGATTCTTCTTTTTCCTTTGGTATAAAACTGGTTACGCTTGTATAAACAATTGACAAGCTCTTCTTCGTGGAATTTGTACAAATAGCTGGTGTGCAATATCAACTCCTCACTATTCCGGCTCTTCTCTGCTGCAAAAACGGAGAAGAAAATAAATACCCCCATCAGTTCGAGAACCTCTTTTTCCATGTTTGTTTTTAAGTTCTCACCTAGTTCTGGGATTCCTAATTATCGGTGCTTTTGGTAAGAGTTGAATAAACTTTGCATTTGATATACGAGAAAGAAGAAAAATGTGGTGTGGAAGGTGTGAGCGAGGTGTAATGGATCCATTTTGGGTTACTTTGTTTGTTTGTTTTGTTCATTTTTTTTTTTTGAAACTGTGATTGAAACTCTGTTAAAGAATTTATGTTTATTAATAATTTTAATATTTAGTTGACGGATTGTTAGGTCAATGGTTTGATTTGGCAGTCTCTAACTGGTCAAGGTACCAACCCTTAATATTTGAAATATTGGGTACCAAAGCTAGGTGTCGGACATTTGTTGGGTACCAACCGTTAAATAACACATTATTAAATCATGATATCTAACGAGAGATTATGTTAAAAAATGATTGTTTTATAGGTTAATATATATGCCGAATTCATATCTCTAAAACGGATTATACACGTATGTATGTCGTTCCGTATTACTGCCGAATCACAAATTCGTATAATACTCATACGTATCCCGTTCCAAATGTTTTCGTACCCTGAATTGCTAACTAGGCTTGTAAGTATCTGACTCCGGAGGCACACATTTAACTGGATTCATTGGATCAGTCTGACCGTACCGGTTAACAATGGCTGAAGATGTCTATTGCTTTTAGTGATATGTCTATGCAAAATATCACAAAGTGGATCTGTGGTGCAATGGTAGCGCGTCTGACTTCAAATTAGAAGGTTGCCTGTTCGATTCACGTCAAGGTCAGTGTTTTTTTTTTCCCCTCCTCCCTTTTTTTTTTCCTCCTCCCCTTTTTACCAGGATATAGTCTTTGCTAGATGTAGTCTCCCATTTACAGTCACTGAAAGTCCCTCATCTAATCCTAGAAAACAAAGAAATCCACTTTCATTGCAGATAAGCTTTTCTTCACTCCATCGAAGGAACAGCAAGTCCACTTTCATTGCAGATAAGCTTTTCTTCACTCCATCGAAGGAACAGCAAGTCCAGAGAGCACAACAAGCAAACACTCTGGTCACAATTTCTGCCTCTCTTCAATGGCTGCCTCTGCAAGTCCTCTCTCTTCATTCGCTTCCCTTTCTATCTCAACATCTAGAAAATTTCTCCCGAACCACACTTCTTTCTCCTTCTCAAACATCAAAGCCCATAAACTCATCACCCCAACTTCTTCCCTAAAATTCCCCCATTCAAAACCCCAAAAACCTAGACCCACAAAAGCTACACCCTCTGATGCAGAAACCATTTTCATGGAAAATGAAATAAACCCAGATGAAGATTTCACATTTGAGCCACCACCAAGACCGGAAGGTTACATTGAACCACCTTCATTTGATGATCTTCCACCAGAATCTGAAGATGAAATTGCAGCAGCCTATGAAGAATTGTATGGTCCTGCTTATAGTGGTATGAGTGTGCTAGGTAACGATGTATATGTTATGGATTCTAAGATGAAGAAAGCAACTGGGTTTGGCACAAAGACTAAGAAAGAGAAGATCAGAGATGGTTTTGAAGAAAGAGTTGTTCAAGTCAGAAGGGTTACAAAAGTTGTTAAAGGTGGGAAACAATTGCATTTTAGAGCTGTTGTTGTTGTTGGTGATAAACAAGGTCAAGTTGGAGTTGGTGTTGGTAAAGCTAAAGAAGTTGTTTCTGCAGTTCAGAAGTCTGCTGTTAATGCTAGAAGGAATATTATTACTGTGCCCTTAACTAAGTATTCAACTTTCCCTCACAGGTAACCAAAAACAACTAAGATTTTTAATTTTCATAAATTATTAGTTGATAATGTGCTGTGTTAGTTTTGGTGTTTGAAACTTAGTCTATTAAGTTGTAATTTGATTAGGTGAATGCCGAAAACTTAGCTGAAATTGAGACGCTAACACATTGGTTGCATTGTCATTGACTCACACTTCGATTATGTGGGGTTCCTCCAATTTGTATGATCTTCTACGCTAATGTTTATTTTCCTTTACTCTTTGAGGTTAAATGATAATCCTGATTTAGTGGTGGATGGATGACTATTTGGATTAAATGTTCAGTACATTTTGATATTGTATAGACAGCTCTTTTGAGTTGCTGTGATTGTTTATATTCTTGAAAAAGAACTTTTCTATTTGAAGCAATTTTAGAACCCACATTTGCCATAAACTGTTGAAATCTGAAGTCAAGTCATTTGAGTTTGGTGTCTAACTGCCATGGAACTCCTATTGTTGATGGAGTATTTTCCCTCGTAAATGAGAATCATTTGCAAGTCATCAACAAATTTTTGCTCTGTAGTTTAGTTTCCTTCACTTTTTGAGGATATACTTTTCTGTAGATATTTCCTATATGCTCAGTGCTTTACTTCAAATATGCAGCTTTCTTCCTTTTACATGGTTGTATGTTCTTTAATTATGTAACATGCTAAATTGATGTCATTTCAGAGCTGACGGAGATTACGGGGCAGCGAAGGTGATGCTTAGACCTGCTTCACCTGGTACCGGTGTTATTGCTGGGGGTGCAGTGAGAATCGTATTAGAAATGGCTGGTGTTGAAAATGCTTTAGGAAAGCAAATCAGAAGTAAGAATGCGCTCAACAATGCTAGGGCAACAGTTGTAGCTGTTCAGAAAATGAGACAGTTCAAAGAAGTTGCTCTTGACCGTGGCATCCCCATGGAAGAACTATGGAAGTGAGAGATTGTTCCAACTTTGAGTCTTGTGTCCTTGTAAAGGAGCCTTGTAATTTGGTTTAATGTTTCTTTTTGCAAGTCTTTTGTTAAGATCATCACAAAAACAACTAGTTACGCTTACGCTAGAGTTGATGCACAAACTGTTGTCTGTAAAACTGAATCAGATGAGATGAAATTGAATTCATGTTTAATTTCTCTTTCGTGACACGCGGGCACTTTTGAATGATTCTTTTGATCCTTTCTTAATGTTTGATATTGTGTTGTATATTTGTCATGTAAGCTGACACAGATTTTTGACAGACACTGCAGTGTTACTGAAGAAAGGGAAATGTCCAGGAACCAAACCAAGAAACAATTACAGTTTTTCTCAGGTCGAGCCAATTACAGGCTTATCATTAGTATAACTTGGTGAAACTAAAATGTCAAGAAACAGGAAGAGCCTATCTTTAGTCATACTTATCAGAATCTATAATATTTCAATTTTGTTCTTTAATACGAAATGCCTGTACTATGATTTTACTGCAGAGCAAGGTAATACTAGTTCCAGGTCTAGGACTGGTAAGACCAAAATAAAGGAGCTGCAGCTTAACCACCACCAACAGTGCCACATTGATAGTCGAAGCATTCCATGGGGTGCTCGTATAATGCATCACACTGTTCTTTGCTTCTCTGCAGTGGCTTCTCTGGCAAACAGTTCCGATGATCATCATATACAATGCTTTTTGATGTCAGATTTCGACAAAAGCCTTCTTCTTCACAGAAAAAGTTGTAAGAGTAAGTGAAGTTTGTCAAGCTCGGTAAAGCACAAATCGCTTCAGGTATGTTCCCGCTAAACATATTGTGTGCTACATCGAGCTGTTCCACATGCATCAATCCTGCAATGGTATCTGGTAGAGGTCCTACCAACTTATTGTAACTTACATCAAGCACTTTCAGCTTGTATAGAAGCCCTACTTCTGGTGGTAAACATCCAGACAAATCGGTGTTTATTAGAAGCAGTTCTTCCAAGCTGTCTGCTAACTTTGCAATGCTAGGAGGAAGACATCCTCCAAAGTTGTTGTTAGCAAAAACTATGACTGAGGCTGAACTACTGTTTATGTTCGATGGGATCACTGAAGTTAATCGATTGTTGTTGACAAAAATCGCATCAAAGCTTTTAGAGAAGAGCTCGGGTGGCAATGGTCCTTCGAACTCATTGTAACGGAGATCAAGAAACTTGAGAGACGGTAGAGAGAGAACTACTGATGGGAACTTACCAACAAACCTGTTGTTACTGAGATCGAGCTCGAAGAGGAGGGTGAGATTGGCAAAGGATTCTGGCAGAATTCCACAGAAACGGTTACTGTTAAGATGAAGCAAAGCAAGATCAGTTAGCAATCCTAGTTCATCAGGTATAACTCCAGCTATATCTTGATGATTGAGATCGATTCCAGCAACAACTAAGATTTCAGGTTCGTCAAGAGAAGGTGCACAATATATTCCATTGTAGTCACAGACAGAGTAACCAACCCAATTGGAGGTGAAGTTGCTAGGGTCAGAGTAGATTACTAGTTTCCATGCTTGGAGAGCTTCATAAGCTTGTTGAAGTTTATAGTTTGGACTTAAATGGTTGTGGGTGGTGGTGGTGGAGTTGCTGTTTTTGGATTTTGCTGCTAGTTCATTGAAAGAGAAAGTGAAATGTAGAAATAAGACGATTAAAAGACTGAACTTGGAAGAAAAAGATGAAGCCATTGTAATATGTTCTGTGCTGAAGAAACGATATGAAGTTAAGTGCATTTATACTGGACGATCCTCGTAGTGCATTTCTTTCATTTATAAAAGTTAATGAAACATTGATAAAGACATCCCAGAGTATACATGTGTAGAATCCGAAAGGCCAAACAATCCTGTCAGTAAAGCTATCATTGCCTAAGCTGACGGTAAGACTGAATCTTATGGTAGATCTCCATGAAAATTGCTCTTTACTAACTTGATAAAGACCACAAAACATCTGTCTGTAAATATGTCTGTATACACTGCCAATTTCAGGTTTACGTAGCTACGAACGGAAGGAGATAAGCACGTTAAATTCTAAGATGACCGACCCATTCTTATCGATATAATGCATTTTGTTACTACAGTTGTGTTTTCTTCTCTGTTCTAGACTTAGATTCTTTTGAATTACAAAACCACAGATCATTATTTAAAGCTTGTTTCGTTACAGTGATTCAGGCATTATGGTAAGAATTAATACCAAGAAATCCCGCAGAGAAGTGGAAGAAGGTTAAGGTGACGGAAGAGAGACATGGAAATGACCGAAGAGAGGGATGTGGCAGGACCGAGACATCCCTCCTTCAACGTATTTTGTTTTCTTAGTTTAGACTCAGAGAAGGAAAGTCATTATTTCTTCAATTTGAAGTGATAAAAAGTGATTATTCGGACACAGAATCGATTAGACACCAAATGTTTTTTTTTTTCTTTTGGGAAAACTAATTACTTTATTAGATAAAACCCAATTATCCATTGTCGCCATGAAAATCCGAGTTATTGAGCATCCTTCTCCAGAATCTTATGCGACCTCTTTAACACCACTACCTTCTTGGCCATTTTTTTTTTAAGAACTGGAGAAATTTTTCTCTGTAATTTTAATGTTGTCTTGATGGGAGCTTTTAACTACACCCGGAATCAAATTTCGAATGCGTATGCAAGAGATAGATCATACATAGAGAATTGGCAACCAAACAATACGTAGGAGACCAAAAAACCTCGACATAAGTTGAGCTTTTACCATTCAAAAATGTCTACCGTCTGAACATCTTGAAAAAACAAGGGCCAAACTATATATACATCAAGACCACACTAATTTTTACATATAATTGTTCTTTTAATTTTCACTAATTTTTATTCACTGCGTGACTGATCCATAGATGCTACTTCACCATTTCTAATACTATGTAAACTTCACTACCATATCCGACTATTTCCTCTTGTCCAGTAAACTAGAAAGTAAAGATGCTTGCTAAAACCCCTCAAGACACTGAAAGGTAAAAATATTAACACCGCTCTATTCTCATCATCCCTGTTATTATTAGCCTCCTCCACCTGATCCATATTTCTTACCAAGCAAGACTAGCTGCAGCTTGTCATATCCTGCGAGCACACCAGCACCTGCAACGGCACGCAAAATGTTTGCTCCAGCACCCTTGAAAAGAGACTTGGCACCTTCATTCTTGACGATCTGGGTGAATGCGTGTCGTGAGCTCTTGTACTTTACGACTTCACCAGATGTCATCATCATCCTTCTTCTAACAGTATCTATCGGGTAGGAGGCTAATCCAGCTCCAATTGTGATACCCCAACCTAATAGGAAACTCGCTAAGAAACTATCCTGTAATCACCAAAACAACAGGTGACTTAACATTTTATCAACAACAGTACTGAAATATAACACACTGGTCTGTAATTTTCCAATATCACTTGCCTGCATATTTCCAACAAGTACCACGGGTTTTAAAGAATCGTACATTCCAAAGTAGAGCCCACGGTAGACAATGATACCAACACAGGAGATGTTAAATCCGCGATAGAGACCCGCAATACCATCAGATTTAAGGGTTTTCTTGTAGACATCGATCAGACCGTTGAATTGCCTTTCCCCACCCTTCTTGGCAGCCTTGGCATCATTTGCGAGACGTGTTCGGGCATAATCCAAGGAGTAGACAAATAGAAGGGATGAAGCACCAGCTGCACCTCCAGAAGCCAAGTTTCCAGCAAACCATTTCCAGTAGCCATCTCTGTCCTTCTTAAAGTTAAAAAGTCTTTTGAAGGAATCCTTGAAGGCAAAGTTCAGAGCCTGCCATTCATATACTTCGAACGTAAAAACTCTGAAGTTGACTCAATGCACACAAGATGTAACTGAATGAGCTCATACAACAAGAGAAAGCAACATAAAAACCTAATCGAGTAGTGAGTCATAAACTAAGAAATCAACTGACCTGAGTAGGAAAGTATCTGATAACATTGGCAGTATTGCCTCTCCATAAAGCGAGAACGCCTTCATTTTTCATTGTTCTGCCAAAGCAGTCGGCTATTCCGCTGTAGGGTCTTGAGAGACGACCAGACTTGATCATTTCATCCTGATTCTGAATCAAGAGCTTTACACGTTCAATTGGAGCAGCAGCTGTTTTGGAGACAGCAGCAGATACTCCTCCCATAAGAAAGTCAATGGCGAAACCTTGAACACCTTTCTCTGCTGGTGCCTGCACAAATATAGGTGAAAGAAAGGAAATGCTATCTCCCTGGCTCGGAGGCCGCACAATACTTTGCAAACCTCCATTCACATGTAAACTGGTGATGTTCTGACTAACTGTGTTCCTGGCCTGGAAATTAGGAGAGAGCTTAGAGTAGAGGTAAGATTGACTATAAATTTTGTCAACTACAGATGGATGTTGCAGTTCAACCACCATGGTTGCACTCTATGTGGTCACCTGCATGAAAAGTATACTTCGTCGAGATTAAACTCATTAAAAGATATAACTGAGGTGCTATTCTTGTACATGATTTATCAATAGTTCATTACTCAGAGGTAATCCACAAGATTCAGACAGCGAATTCCCATATATTTCAGAAACTAAAACCAGTGCATAATGATGCATAGAAAAGGAACTTAGAGAAGATCATGCACTGCACTAGTAACCTCTTTCAAGATTTAATGAGCACAATTCTTTTCCATAAACTACTTTAATGAGTATACAGATGCAAACATCTAAGAAATTCAGTCATTTCGCATTACTTTGAAAAAGTCAATCAAATGTTAATTCATCTTGGACACAAATTTAGATTTATCAGTAACATAATAGATGGCAGATAAACACCCGAGGCCCAAAATGAGGTAAACTTTAGCTTGTTAGCTAAAAAAGGATGAATTTAGCTAGTCCTACCAAAGTAATGGCAAACAAATTGGACGATTAAGATGGCCCCACGAGAAAAATACGGTTTAACATACGATAAATCGAAAATCAAAAGATAAACCAAGATCAATCACAATTTCACATCACTATATGGAGTTCCAGTATAGCAAAACTACTAATCAGAATATCTTGAAAATAACCTAATATTAACGAACTTTTAAGTTCCTTTTATGTCCCATGTCATGATATTATTATCTTCAACTGATGTTAGTGCACTCGTATACCAATAGCAACAACAACTACATAAACCCTAAGCGAGGTAGGTGATATCCCATGAAACTAACATCAGAAATTACAGAGAAATGATTGAAAACAAAGAAAAGAGGAACTCTAACCTCAGTGAAGCTGCGGAGAATAGGACCCTCTTTCTTCTACCTTAAACTTCGCGAGAGCTCTACACTAGAAAAGAAGTACTAGGTTCTTTGATGTAATTACCAAGGTACCCACGTTTGATCCCATCTTTATTTTAAACTTTTCGAGAAAGATATCGTAATGACTATAATACCCTTTAACGGCTGCTAGATGTGGACAGTGGACTTGTAAATGTCCAAAATTCGAATGGATTACAACTTTACAAGGACCGGGGTCCGGATTCTAACTTTAAGTTGAACGATTAACTCGCTCTAACTTCTAAGGGCAGTGCTCTCCCGCACTGTCGCGCACAAAAACATCCTAAGCTAGCAGGTTCTTTACCGTTCGATTGAGTAATCTATCTCGTGATTGGATTTTAAATGATGGAGACAGTTGTTAAAAAATATGTAATTATAAACAACTCCTTGGAGTTACTTTTGTTTCAGATTACAGGTCCCTATAACAAAATTTCTTCTTGTCTCTCTGATCTTCGATCTCTCTTTTGATTACCAACAACAACAGTAACAGTAAAAAAAGAGAACACGCAATAATACTGATTTCCTTAATATTGATTTTCTTTTTCTTTTTTTTCTAAAAATCTCCTGGATTACTAGCATGTCAATTGAAAATTAATCTCTCTAAAGAAGAGATAGGTGCAAATATAGAGCAGGTGGTTCTCTACTTCTCTTGTCTCACATATAAACAATATTTCAAAGATCAAAAGAAAAGAGAAGGATAAAAGTAGAAAAAAGAGAGGAAGAAGACTGTATATATAGATTAAAGAAGCTTTTTTTCAATTCCTTCTCACACAAAATTAGTTATCCGTCTAGTAGATGATAATGATAAGAAAAATCACGACTATTCGTGCAAGTAATGACGATGAGAGCAGACAATTAGAAATTGTTTTCATTTAAGGTTCGAGGCCTTCCATGTTTTTCAGTGAATTCATCTGGTGTGGTAGAGATATAGATTTTTGGGATATTTTGTTTTTGGGTCCCAAAAATGTGACCAGATTAGCGTTTGGGTCCTAGAAAGTTCCAAATTAGAGTTTGGGTCCCAAGACTTAAGTTGACCGTGTTGACCGTTACCAAAATAATTTTAATTTAAAAAAAACAAATTAATTTCTATTTAGTAAACGCCATCCATTGCAGTTAGCATGCCGAACACACGTGCAACTCCACAACACATCTGCTTTCGAGAGGATAAAAATCGCACCCCCAACCCCTTCCCCCTAGTCCTCTGCCTCCGCCACCTCCACCTGCAAAAGATGAAAAGAAAAAAAAAGTTGCAAAAATTACATACCGTGAAAGAAAGTAGAATAAGGTATGTTAAAGCAGCGTTGGCATCAGCAGAATAAGATATGGAGCTGGGTTTTGTTGGGTCTTGAGTATCGATCAGGTAAATTTGGTGATGACGGTGGGGATAAAGACAAGAAGAGCACTACCAACCTTCTCACCACCGACCTCCGTCACCAACATCGCCGGGATTGTACAAATTAGATATTGGAAAGAGAGAAATATAAAATTTGTAATCCAAAGGGGGCGGTTTGATCTGATAAGAACAAAGGGATAATAGAGCAACAGTTTGAAAGCACTAAACAAGGAGAAATAATTTTTTATGGAGACCATTATTAGATACTACTATCTAAGTCGGTGTCGTGATTTGGGAAATTAAGTTTACAGAGAATATAGGAAGATACATGTATTGTGATCTAGTTCGTGAATTTTTGCTTACGCCTGTGAGAGAATTGAATTCGAATTCGTGAATTGAATTCGATAGCCTTTCTCTCTCCATCTCCTAATAAAATAGCCGCTTCATCAACTCCAGCGATTTAAGCCTCCTACAATCAATCTCCAAGCAACCCACTTAATCTGCCTCAATACACAAATTCGATGGAAACAATCATGTAATTAAACAAACCCATCCTCTAAAAATAAATCAACCTTCTTATCCTTTTTTTAATCGAACTCCAAATAAGTTAATCTACAAATTCGTCTCAGAAAATCTCCGAAAAATTCAGATCCAAAAATTCAAAGTAAGAACACTGTTTTGGGTATTACTGTTTCGGAGCGATGATTAATCGTTATGTATAACAGATGCTTTAGTGGAAAAGTTCGTAAATAAATTTAAACATAATATTAAATAGGTCATTTCAATATTTAACCCTATTCCGTTATGGTCAACACGGTCAACTTAAGTCCTGGGACCCAAACTCTAATTTGGAACTTTCTAGGACCCAAACGCTAATCTGGTCACATTTTTGGGACCCAAAAACAAAATATCCCTAGATTTTTTTGTTGTTGTTGAAGTAATATTTTTTGTTTTACAGCTAGATTCATGTGAGAGATGGCATCATCTCATGATCTAACGGTTCAGGCGTTGCTAGCTTATATTTCTTCCCCACGGTGTCGTGCGGGATAGCACTGGTCAACTTCTAATTCTAACCATTTTAATTGCCATTTACGTTGAACTTTTTTTTTTTTAAATGAAAACAAGAAATATACTACATCAACAACCTAAAAACTCAATACCATCCCACATTCCAGAATAAAAGTAGCACTGGTGCTGCTTACCCTCCCTCTTATTGGTTGGTTATCGTAACCCCGCGCTCTCATTGGCTAATTGAGAAACCATTCGTATTCGTCAGATGAGATTTCGTTAGATATGGTGTGTTGATCTAACAATGTGCGGTGTAGATTGGATGGATTAGTGGGACACACGCGACGGATGGCCCACATTATTTAGAAAAATTGTTATATTAATTTCATGTATTTATTGTGAAAATCCAAAAAATAAAAAAGCTACTATATTAATTTTGGACATTTATGATTAAAAAAAAAATCAATTCAACGTATTTATGGAATAAAATAATTTTTTTTAAATTTTTTTTTTTTTAAAAAGTCAGATTTTTTTGTCTTTATTTAAATAATTAAGTATATAAAAATCATACAGAGCTGGTGGTTGGTAACCTAGCTACAAGCTGGGCTCCAACACCTCTTTGAATTGCAACGCCTAATCTATAAAAAAATAAAACTCCCCAAGCCACTGCTGGCATCATTGCTCACCAAGCAATTCCGTAGACGCTTGAAAAAAAACAAGAGTATCCTCCCCAAGCTCCCCTAAAGTAGTGAAAGCCAGAACACCTAACCCATAGCCACGTGCAGCGCACTTGTCCAAATATTTGGCACGTTTGCGAGAAACGGCTCCAGAAATAGCCTTACTAGGGGCAAATGAGCGAACCCCATCACCAGTGAATGGAGAAACACCTGTGACATCCATACAAAAATCTTTCCCATTTTCCCAGTTAAAAACAAGAATATCCGCATGCTTAAGGTCTCTACCATCATCTGACCGAAGACCAAGTGAAACCTCTTTGCGCGCAGGTACATTGGCTTTGTAACAAATGTCGAAGACAACATCTCGGAAAACATCATGGAGAAACTTGTACCCAATGTCCTTAGCACAATGGAGCGCATGATCACCATATATGTCCATAGGTGCGCTACAACTTGGACATGAACTATTCTCAACGAACATATGAATACCAAGGCGATAACAAAGCACAACTCTAAATTGTCTAGGCCCAAGGCATTGGTTAAGTCCACTAATAGGAACCGTCAAAAGATAATCTTGAGCGTGCTGGACACGGTTGCATTGTCATAAGATGGAATCTCTTTCAGACATAGGAAATTGGTCTGGGATTTGCTTCTTAACTGCATCAAAATAAACCACTGCCAGGGAATGCATAGAAGGGGGGGCAGAATCATCGACACAGTAAGTAGACGGTAATCCACATACCTGGGAGAAAGTCTGAAGTTTGTCCGGTGAGAATAAATTACTAAGGATTGCTTTCTGCACTGAAGTAGTTTGGCTCTGAGAAGCGAGATAACAATAAGCACGAGTGTCAGCCATGGTATAAATTCCAAGTCCACCATCTCTGATAGGTAAGGTAGCTAATCTCTTTTGTAAAGGACCAAAACCCGCACCATCTCCGGTAATTAAAAGTCTCAGATATTGAAATAATTGGTCATCAAAGAGATCGGTTGCAGGTTGAAGAGCAGCAGGATTGGTAGTTCGCATTGCAAAATAGAGTCTAGACACACCTGTGCAACTGCGAAGTAAAAACATCTCGCTCTGAGGATCCCTGAGTTTTTTGACCGCATCCATTAGTTGAACAGTTTTATGCACCCTGTTCAACAACATATCGCTAATTAAACCCATATCCAAACTCACTGGACCACCCAAAAGTTTAACACCCTTAGAAGGTCTACCAATATCCGGGGGGGGGAAACACCCTCAGCTGTACTCCTAGGATCAGGGGAAGGCCAAAAAACATTTGTCTTCTTAATATTGAGGTGTAGCCCCCTACTTGGTCCTTCATCTTCGATTATACGAAAAGCCTTAGATACCTCCAAGGTATCACCAACAATTGTGCCATTATCAAGGTACCAGGCGTGTAAATCAAGTTTGCAACTAGAGGCAATAGTCTTCACTAAGGGGTGAAGTGTCAAGGCAAACAACAAAGGACCGAGGGGGTCACCTTGTTGCATACCAAGAGCAGAGGACAAGATATATTGGGCATAATATAACTTAGCAGGGTGTGAGTAGCAAAATTCTACCCAGGGAGAAATACATGGACAGTGGATGCGCACTTCTTTGATGAGCTGAGACCTACTCACCATGTTTAAGGCATTAGAAAAGTCAATTATCAACATTGACATTGTGTCTGAATGGCCCTTCAACACCAACAAGCGGTTTACAGCATGTAAAATACCTTCCCCTCCTACCGGAACACCAACCCCGAATTGGTAGTCTCCTAAATAAGAAGTCATATCCTTCTCAATGGCAAAAGCAGCTACCTTGGAAACCAATCTGCGCCAAATTTTTCCCACCGCAATGGGCCTAAGACCTCCCCCGGGCTTAAGTAATGGCGTCAACGGTGCACTGGCAATGTATTC
Organism: Papaver bracteatum; assembly: GCA_023529315.1. Taxonomy (NCBI): domain Eukaryota; kingdom Viridiplantae; phylum Streptophyta; class Magnoliopsida; order Ranunculales; family Papaveraceae; genus Papaver; species Papaver bracteatum. The sequence goes on along the minus strand of JAJJWX010001098.1, from coordinate 2,153,693 downwards.
GCCTAATTCACTAGGGCATTTTCCAGCCAACCAAAGGTTGACAACCCCCGAAATAGACAGAAGCAAATCATCTGCCACTGCCGCCGCTGCTCCACAAAAGGCATCAACTAAATGTTGCGCGCGTAAGCCATCACGTCCACATGACGTACCTTTAGGGAAGCTTTTAATTGCACCCAAAACATCCTTAGAACTCACACAAATGGGGTCAGCAGTGATATCATCTATGGGCATCTCAGGTGGAGAGACAGACGGATGTTTGTCCAGAAGTTCGACATAGGTCTGCTCTTCAAAAGGGGCAACTCCTGACGAAGATAAAACTCGAATTGCAGCTGCAAAATGGCCTGAGTTAATCTTCCTCTGACAAGCTTTAATGGTTGTTGCTTGCTGCTTCTCCTCTGTCTTTTTCTCATCATCTTTCTTAGACCCCCAACGAAGCGGTTGTTGAAGTCATCCAGTGGGCTCTTTCCAAGCATCAAGAGCTTCAAGAATTACTGCAAATTTTTTTTATGAAAATCCAAAATGTAAAAAAATTACTATATTAATTTTGGACATTTATGATTAAAATAAAAAAAAATTAATTCAACATATTTATGAAATAAAATAATTACATTTATAATTTCATGAAATTATTGTAAAAGATCCAGAGAACTAAAAAGATACTACATTATAATTTTGGATATTAATGATTAAAATAAAAAAAGAATCAACGTATTTACGAAATAAAAAAGATTTATATTCTTTGAATCTTTTAAAAAGAAAAAAAATATATAAATAACTATATTAGTTTTTAGTATTGATGATAAATATCTAAAAAGGGAAAAACTAACAATATATAAAAAATACTACATTAATTGATATTTAAATTACTATTTATATTTATGTAAACAATATCCATTAATATATAAAAAAATATGACTATTTACCTGAATACAATCTAATAAGTTCCATTAATACGGTTAATTTACTAATAAAAACAAAGACAAGGTTAATAAAGGATGGAAATCATTCTTCATCCTATTTTCTTTATAACAAGCCATATGGATTTAATTCCATAACAATTTTAAAGATTTTCTTTGGAACCAAGTTTCCAACATCTATATAAAGGATGCAAATCACTCTTTATTCCTACATAAACCACGTACTTTCTGTGAAAAAAGAGGTAGCGAACAGAAGATATCAACTATGACTTTTGAAGAAAATCACAACAAAGGGGAAGCAATGGTAGTTGATTCCGATGGTATGTAAACTTATTCAAGTGTCACAATTTGAATTCTTATGGTGTTGTTTTCTTTTTTTTCTCTTATCAATTTTTTCTTTATATTCCTAGGTTGATGTTTTTTTTGTCTCCTCTTATCAATTTTTTCTTTATAACAACCAAGTGAAAAATTGAAATATATGATGTTTATATGTAGGCAAGAAACCTTCGGGAACATTTTATACCCCCTTCAAGCGCCTGGTTAGGAATCAGACATAACAGAAAGTTGTGCGGGCTTTGGTTATGAAAAAATGGAGGTTTGAAAACAAAAAATAGGTCAATTATGGAGTTTGGACCTACATTTCATTGACCAAGAGGTAATTTAGTCGACCTCTGTTGCATATTATCGATAAAAGCTAATTGTTTTTTTTAGCCGATTAGAAATTAATTGTTGATTGGATATAATGCAGGGTACTCAAATGCATGCTAGGGTAGGCAAAGATTATATACAGTTGTTTGAAGAGAAATTTAAGGAGGGAAATGTGTATTTCATTCAGAGGTTTAGCATTGCTAAGCCATCAGCCGGTTATAGAATTGTGTCCTTTGAAAATGTAACGTGGCTGAAAAGGTTTAGCAAAGTGGAAAATTTGAAAGTTGACCTCTCGTCTTTTCCCCAAGAGATATTTATTTTCCTTGCTCTGGAGAATACTGGGACCAGAAAAAATGATACTACGTAATGTACAGGTGAACAGTCGGAAATAAGAAAAAAACTTTTTTTTTTGTTTGGAAAAAAACAGCTAACATTAACCTCTTCTTATATAATTCATGCAGCTGTGATTGGAAGGCTAAATTCCGTGTCGAACGTTGAGACGAAATCAATTAAAGAATTTGATAAAGTAAGTGATGTGCTTATGAGGGAGATTATGATTGAGAATGAGAGGTAAACTACACGGTATCTTATGGGTTTTTGATTCAATAATTTTTCTTGAGTGGATTAGCCTAATGGATTTTTGTTCGTCTTTAGGGGAACTACAATGAAAGTAACCTTATGGGGTGATTTCATTCATTCTATCAAGGATGGGATGTTGGATGGTCGTCCAAATGTACCTGTGGTGATGATTGTCACTGGTACATATCTGAAGGATCACCAGACTATTTATCGTTGTCGAATTTTTGTGCGAATTTTATTGAGAGTTAGGTGCTAGATTTTTGCTTCAGGTTATTCAGATGTTATATAATAGCCATCACCAGGAATGCTTAAACACAAATACAACAATTGTTTACAACAAAGCTACAACAATTGTTTGCAGGAATGCTTAAACACGGCAAAGCTTTACATAATAATATCTAAGACGTCGATATTATTATACATATTACAAATTTAGAGTGGCGGGGCTTATGTAAAAAAAAAACAAATCTAGAAAATTAAGTAGGAGATCTGATGGAAAATTTAGATATGTTTCATAAATATCAGGTAAGAAAATCATCCAAGATATATTTCCTTTTTTTTTTTTTAAATAATAATTATATCCGTATCAGTTTTTTATTTGTTTTAAGCATATCTTTTGGGTTACATAATTCACACGTATGGAATGATTAAGCTTCCATACATGGCATGTATGGAATGATTAAGCTTCCATACATGGATGGCGAAGAAAAAAAACTAGAAAATCAAGTAGGTGATCTGATAGCAAATCTAGATATAGTTCATAAATATCGAAAATGATATGTCTATCAGGTAAGAAAATCATCCAAGATATATTGCCATTTTTAAAAAATAATTATTATTATATCCGTATCAGTTTTTTATTTTTTTCCCTTTTTTTGAAGCATATCTTTTAGGTTACATAATTCACATGTATGTAATGATTAAGCTTCCATACATGGATGGCGAAAAAAAATCTCGAAAATCAAGTAGGAGATCTGATATCAAATCTAGACATACTTCATAAATATCGAAAATGATATGTCTATCAAGTAAGAAAATCATCCAAGATATATTGCCATTTTTAAAAAATAATAATTATTATATTCGTATCAGTTTTTTATTTTTTTCCCTTTTTTTGAAGCATATCTTTTAGGTTACATAATTCACATGTATGGAATAGGACTTGATTTAAAAAAAAAATTCTCTTAGGGTAAATTAGGTGTATATAAATTTAAATTTGTTATCAACCTAAAAACTCAGTACCATCCCTCACTCCAGAATAAAAGTAGCACTGGTGGAGCTTACCTTTTCTCCTATTGGTTGGTGAGCGTAATCCGCGCTCTCACTGGCTAATTGAGAAACCATTCGTATTTTTCAGATGAAATTTCGTGAGATATGGTAGGTTGATCTGACAATGTACGGTGTAGATTAGGCGGATTGTTGGGGACGGACGACCCTCATTATTTAGAAAAATTTCTTTATTAATTTCGTGCATTTAGTGTGAAAATCTAGAAAATAAAGAAAACTACTATATTAATTTCGAACATTTATTACTTAAATAAAAAAAATCAAAGGAAGAAAATCAATAGGTTGCGGTGATGGGAGGTCAATATTAAGCTTTTACTGGTGGTATGTTTCTTACCCATATTCAATATAGTCCATGATGTTTATGGGTTTGATCTTTTCAGAAAAATCAAAATATTTAGTTTGGAAAGGTGATTTAAGAAGTCGACATCTCATCAAAAGTGTCTGTTTGAAAAGGTGAAATTGAAGTACCAATTTCATTTTAGGTCTCAATTCGGTTTTTCCTAAGGTTATAGTTTGTTTGTTGACTATATCTATGTTTCAGGTGCGAGAGCAATTCCAGAATAATTTCATTAGAATGGGGTAAGCATGATTATTCGTGGGTACATTTTACACATAGAAATTGTTATTTGCTATTTTCTGCGGGGTTGAGGAGATGCCTACAAACAATTATGCTGACAACAGGTAACTGATATGGTGGATTAATTTTTATTTAACTTTGTGGAGGAAAATGGTGGTGTGCAGTGGTAGGGTTTAGCTTATAAAGATGCGATGTAAGGTTGTTTATTTTGTTTTGTTCATTTTTTGTTTTATTATGATGATTTTCTCAAATAAAATATGTATAGCAAAGGTAGGTGTTTAATCGTTTTGTTGTTATTTTTTGTAATGTTGTTCACGATATGATATTTTGAGTTCACACAAATGTTTAGTTCATTGAGATTATTTGTTCATAATGGTTACAGCAGTTCACGTGTTCGTGATCTAAAAATGATAAATTTTTGGAAGGAGGGACACAACCTATTCAGTATAATGGTAGTTGTATTTTTGTGTTGTTGGTATCATTTGCTTGACACAAATTCTAGGTTTTGCCTATCGCAGGGTACAGTGCGGTTTAACTAAATGGTGCTTATAATTTGTATTCCGTGAATCAGATGTGTTATGCCTAAGTTTTAAATGCACGCTGCAAATGGATTTCTAATAATTTGATACTTTTGTGATTAAAATTGCTTAAATTTACTCCATTAGGTGTAAAAATAATTTTTTCTCATGTTAGTGGGAGGATGGAAATGTGAGTAGGTTTAAATTAGATAACTCTCTGTTAGAATCAACATAGTTAACCAAAATGTTGGGGACTCTAGACTTTGTGTAACTGTTAGCTTAATTTCTTTAAAATTAGTAATTTACACCTATTATATTTATCGAAAGATTTTTTTTTTTGAAGCATTTATGGAACGATGCATACATATTAATGACGTAAATTTTTCCAATAGTTGTAATTATATGTGGAAAGAAAATTTTAAATTAGTGTTTATAAAACTAAAAATATCTAAAAAACCTTAGGGCAAAAAAAATCTTTAGAGGTCTACTTATGGTAAAAGAATCCCAAACGGATGGCTTAAATATTTAGTATGTTAAAAAAAATTCTTTTTCTTACCCTGTATTTTCGAATTAATTTAGGGAAGAAAAGTCTTTCCATTACTTTTTTATATTTTGTTGCCACACAAAGCAATTCCATTTCATATCTCAATTCTCATTTATTTATTTTGCAACCGAGTCTCAAAGGTCTATATTAAGGACACCGGCATAGACATTTGTAAAATGAATAATTCTCTTTGTCATCTTAGATATATTCTCTAAACGTGTACAAGTCTTTTTGATGATGTATTAGTGAATATATAATTAGACAACAAATAATAAAAATAGATTAGACAACAAAATCCAAGATTGTAAGAAACCGAAAAAAAGGAAGAAAAAACCCAAAAAGAAAAGTAACGCGCAAACAATGAGGTTTGGCTTTCGCTTGAATTATTTATATTCAGTCACCAAAACTAAATTTTGATAAGAAATTACTTTTATTAAGAAAGAATATCAATCAATATCTTAAAGGAAGAAAATTGGGAAAATTATTTTTATAATTTATTAACAACATATTAGTATTATTTAAAATATTTTTAATAGTAATTGTAACAACAACTTGTTAGTAGTATTATTAAAGAAATTATCTGTGTATTGATATTTTTTTCCCCAAATAACCGTCAGTATATTAAAAGATACCATTTTTTATGACCATATTAATATTAATATTAATTTAAATTTTTTTCTACCCCATTGAAATGGATAAAATCTTTGAAATTATTTTCTGTATCAGATTTATGAATATGCTTGGATTTTTTGTCAAACGCATAAACATGTCTTGATTTTCTAGATGTTTATTATTAATACAAAAAATTAATATAGTCATTTCTAGATTTTTTTCCTTATAAAAAATTCGAAAATATAAATCTTATTATTTTATTCCATAAATATGTAGAATTGATTTTTTTTTATGTCAGTCATAAATGTACAAAATTAATATAGTAGTTTTTTTTATTTTTCTGGATTTTCTATAATAAAAAATTGAAGTGATTTTTATTTTATATTTATATTTATTTTAATCATAAATTTCCGAAATTAATACAGTAGTTGTCTTTGTCATTTAACTACTATATTTATATTTATTTTATTTTATTCATAAAAAATCTTTAGAGGTCTACTTATGGAAAAAGAATCCCAAACGGATGGCTTAAATATTTAGTATGTTAAAAAAGAATCTTTTTCTTACCCTGTATTTTCGAATTAATTTAGGGAAGAAAAGTCTTTCCATTACTTTGTTATATTTTGTTGCCACACAAAGCAATTCCATTTCATATCTCAATTCTCATTTATTTATTTTGCAACCGAGTCTCAAAGGTCTATATTAAGGACACTACATAGACATTTGTAAAATGAATAATTCTCTTTGTCATCTTAGATATATTCTCTAAACGTGTACAAGTGTTTTCGATGATGTATTAGTGAATATATAATTATAAATCAGGATGATACTAGCCCGTCCATCATTTTCATTTCTATGTAGGGCCAAAAGGATAAATGTTAATATGAAATAGGGAAATAGGAATAAGGATGGATGTAAATCCCAAACAACATTGTTAAGTTATTGTCTTAAGAGCATTCTACTCTCTCTTGGCTTTCCTTTATAAAGTTTTCTGATATTTTTGACAGGGTTCTGCTAGATTATTGAATTATAGTTTTTTGTGAAACCTATTCTTATTATTCTTTTTCTTTCTCGAACAGGATATACGCATGAAATTGCTTTGTTTAATAGACCATGTTGTATCGGCACTTCATTTACTTGACCAACGGTTGATGTAAAAAAAACATCCCTTTAATCGTTCAATTCCAAAAGAGTTTTATGTTTTGTTTCTAGCCACACACATAATAACATTAGCTATATGCATCACTAAAAATAGAGCAACCAAATTATTTAATTAACCAACACAATTTAGATATTCTCTTTGCCAATAAAAGTACTCCAATCATTAATTAGTGGAAAATCCTTGCGGTTAAAGTAAAAATCATGAGTATTTAAACGGAGTCTTAGTGGGATGTTAGTTCATCGCTTGATTACAACTCCTTTGACGGGAAGCATTTCATCTGTTTTGTACTATCTAGAATTAGAAAACTATTTTATGTTATATCATGTGTTCTTTTAATGTCTCTAATAAGTGTGATTTTTTATTTAAGTATAAGGAGTTAGTGCCTGGGTTGGGTTGACCGCTTGATTCTTAACACAAGTATATGATTTTTGAAGAAAGATATATCAATGCATTTCTTGATTACATCATCTTCGACGGGAAATACTTTATATTATTTTTCACTATTTAGAGTTGAAAATATATTTTATATTAATTTCGATCTTTAGTATCACTAATATCACATATCTATACAACTATACAATGAGTATGATTTTTCATCTAACTATAGGGACTTGGATCTTGGAAGAGAACTTGAGTTGGCCGCTTGATTCCTAACGCAAGTATATGATTCTTAAAAATATAGATCGGTGAATTTCCTTGATTACATCATCTTCGATGGGAAGCAATTTATATATATGTTTTGCAATATTTAGGGTTGAAAATTTATTTTATATTAACAATAAATACAATTCTGACCAGTAGGAGTCATAAATAGGAAATAAAAAAATGATGAGAATTCATAACCAATATAATTTAGATTTCATTTGCCAATAAAAATATTCCAGTTATTAATAGGCGATCCTTACGGTTAAAGCAACAATCACGGGTATTCAAATGGGGTCATAGTGGGATATTAGTGCATTTCCTTGATTACAACTTCTTTTGACTCAGTTCATTTGTTTTGCACTATTTAGAATTTGCAAGCTATTTTTATGTTATACATCGTGTTTTTTTTTAATGTCTCTAATATCAGATATTGATACAACCATATAATGAGTGTTATTTTCATTTTAAATTTACAGACTTGGAGCCTGGAAGAGAACTTGAGTTGGCTGCTTGATTCCTAACGCAAGCTTCTGATTCTTAAGAAAGATATATCAGTGCATTTTCTTGATTACTTCTTTGACAGGAAGCACTCTACATGCTTTGCGATATTTAGGGTTAGCAATCTATTTTATATTAAGATCATGTTATTTTAGTGTCTCTAATGTCAGATATCAACACAACTCTATAATATGTGTGATTTTTCACTCAACTACAAGAAGTTGGAGCCATGATAAACAATTGAGTTACCCACTTAATTTTTTACGCAAGTATAAGATTTCTGAAGAAAAATATATATGTGTGTTTCCTTAATTACATTTCCTTTGACGGGAAGCACTTCACATGCTTTGTATTATTTAGAGTTGACGATCTATTTTATATTAATATCATGTTTTTTTGAATGTCTCTAATATCACATATCGATGCCTATATAATGACTAATGATATTTCCTTGATTACTTCTTTGACGAGAAGCACTTTGCATGCTTTGGACTATTTAGGGTTGGCAATCTTTTTTATATCAATGTCGTGTTATTTTTAGTGTCTTTAAAGTCAGATATCAAAACAACTTCATAATATGGGTGATTTTTCATTCAACTACAAGAACTACAAGAAGTTGGAGCCTATAAAAACAACTGAGTTAGTCGCTTTATTTTTAACGCAAGTATATGATTTCTGAAGAGAGATAAATATGTATGCTTCCTTAATTACATTTTCTTTGACGAGAACCACTTCATATGCTTTGCCTATTTAGAGTTGACAATCTATTTTATATTAATATCACGATTTTTTAGTGTCTCTAACTTCAGATATCGATGCCTATATAATGGCTAATGAGTGTCATCTTTCATTTAACTATAAGAAGTTGGAGCCTGAAAGAGCAGTTGAGTTGGTCCCTTAATTCTTAACACAAATATATGATTTCCGAAGAAAGATATATCAATACATTTCCTTGATAACATTTTATTTGACGGGAAGCAATTCATATTGTGACGACCCTCAAGCTCGTCAACGCTATTAGACTAGTCAAGAGTCGTCTTAGCCGCTAATTACTCGATTAGTGTAACTCGAATATTAATTAATATGAATTAATCTAACAACGATTTAGATATGAAATTAGTACCCTTGGATATATCTCGATAAGTTATGCGGAATGGACTACTCGAGCGTGTCATTCGAATACCGGACGAAGAAGAATTTATCAGATAACGTGAAGGACAAAATCTGAATGGCTGCCCATAGTAATTTTGTGGGTGCATTAATAGTTTTGGTCGGCCTTATCCACCAGTTCAACCGAGAGGATTAACTCGCTCTCTTTCTCTTTTCTTTTTCTCTATTGTCCTTCTTCTTCTTTCTTCTTATTTCTTCTTCTCTTTCTCTTCTTCATCTGTTCTTACTTCTCGGGCGAATTCGATAGATCGAATGGAAGATTAGTTGTTGGTAAAAGGTAGAGAAGATCTTGGGGTAGTAGTAGTGATGATGTTGTTATTTGTTTTTGATCCAGATTCGAAGAAAGTAATGAATCAGAGTTAGGGTTTCTGCGTTTTGGAATTGGTTGAAGATTATGAGAGATTGAAGATGGAATTAAGAATTAATTGAAGGGTTATTAACGAATTGATAAAATGAAGCTATTCTGAAGTTGAATCGAAAGGGAAAGATAACTTAGGGTTTCTGCATGTTGTATTGGAGTTTGAATTGGGCAAAGATTGAGAAGATTTATATAGAGTTGTAAGATGGGTTTTGATTATTGAGAACAAGGAAGAAGAATTGATTGTTAATTCTCAAATCCCAAAGATGAATTGAAGAATTAGGGTTCAAGTGTTCTTCCCCAATTTGAGTCAGGATTTAACTGGTGGAGTTGGTTCGAAGATGGATTCAAGTTCAGAGAAGCCTTGAGGTAACTGTCTTCTTAATTACTAACTAAAGATATTAAATTCAGTTAATAAGTTTATGAATTTGTATATGATGTTAAATATATGATGAAACTGAAGTTTATAGTGCAGTGATTGTTGAATTCATAAGCAAGCTTGTAGAATTGGAATTGATTATGAGTTAATGAATTAGAGGAAAGTTAAGAAGATGGTCATGTTGATGTTAGTAGTATTGAATTGTAGGTGGCGCAGGTTTAGTTAAGTTCATAAATTGGGGATGGTGATGGAGCTGAATTGGTACATACAGTTTGTGGTGATGTTGAGAATGATGGTGAATTTGCAGGGAGTAGTGATTGAATGATTATGCAAGGGTGGTACTGTGGTTGGTGATTAGTGGTATGTACAGGTTGATCTGATTTGTAGAGTTAGTTACATAGTGGTGGTTCTGAGGTTGTTGGTGAGTTACAAGGAATTGTTGGAAGTTAAATTGAGTTACAGTGGTAAATAGTTGAACTGGTTGAGTGATGTGTAGTTGGAGATACATTATGGTATGCTGTGGAGGTAATTGTAACCTCTAGATGGTTTGTGGGTTGTAGTGCAATTCAGATTTCAAGTGGTGGTACAGGTTTTGCTGAGATGGAGTTGCAAGACATGAAAAGGATAATAGAATTGGTTGAACTAAATTGTTGTTTGATCTGAGTTGAATATTGAAGTTGAATTATGGCTAGTGCTATTGAACGAAGATGGGGTTGAGTTACTATTTTGTGTCGTGTTGAGTTGAAATTGGAGCAACATAGGAATTAGTTATAACTGTTTGATTTTGTATATGTTGATAGGATATGTAAGCTGAAGAAGAGTGTAATGTTGTTATGGCAGTGATCATAGTGAAAGCCTGCTAATGCAGATCAAGGTAAATCTATTTTGTAATTGTGCTTGTATTATGAAGTTATTTTGAGTAAATGAATGAGTTGTACTTGAGCCTGTGAAGTTTTATTAGCATGGGTTTTATTGTTGGTCTTTTAGTGAAGAAGGTGATGCTTTAGTGTGGCTTTTGATTTTGGCTCAGTCTGATCAATAGATTCAGATCGACTTAAAATCTTTTTGTCCGACTCAGTTTAGCTGACTCAGTATCTGACTGAGTCGAATCGGTATTAACTCACCGAGTCTCTGTCTTGACCTGAGTTGACTCGGTGACCGATTTAGACTTTAGAATTTGACCATTAACCCTGGACTTTGACCTGACTTTGACTCTGTTGACTGACGTTTATTGTTAGTTGACCCTTGACCGTCACTTTGACCGTTAATGAACTTGTTAGGACAGGCCTTGTGTAGTGGGCTTGTTTAGTAGGCTTGGGCTTAGGTTTAGTTTTCATACTTTGATGTATTTGAACCTTATGGTCTGATTTAGTCATTGACTTCTTCTACAAAGTTGTAGTTGTAGCTAAACTTATTTAGTGGACCACAGAAACAACCTAACTGAATTACTAAACCTTAGATTTGCTAAAGATAAATAAATAAAAGGTGTCGAACCTTAAATGGGCTTAGAACCATTAGATAAACTTGTATGATTTTTGTATGAGTCATTTTGGCTAAATTCTTAGACTTCTTGTGTGATTAACAGTCAATCTATTAACAACGATCGACTCGAAGGATGAACCAGTGGATCGTGGATCTCGAGATAGTCGTGGCTTGTCATCAAAAGGTGTGAGAATGCATTTGACTCTTTGTAATCATTATTGTCGCTTTTATAAAAGTTTATGCGTAACAAACTCATGCATTGTCTATTTCTGCATTCCATATTTTATTTAAAATGCATTATGATAATCCTGTTATTTCTGTGAATCTTTCCACAATGTGGAAAGGACTTGTATTGTTTCGTCGTCAACATGAATTGTTATGGGAAATGAGAATTTCCACTTGTGGTATATAGGATACGTTCCTTCACTTTTATACCTAGAGCTTTTATTGAATAGAGTTGGTCACCATGGTCTTGGTGGCATCCATAGCTATATAGGTGTGAATTGCCGGTATTTAGGGGTTCACAACCATATTAGTACATTGTTTGACGAAGGAGTTTGTTCCATATATATGTATGATTATTTTCAGTGACTTAGTCACTGTTTAATATTTTCGGAAAAACATTATTATTTTCCAAATCTTGCCTATGATTACTTAGAAGGTTAAATGTTAATTATTCCCACTTCAGTTTCTGTGACAGATCAGAGTTACTTGTAAAGCTTCAAGGGTTGAGTTCGCTAGTTGATTAACTTCTGTTATGTTTATTATGTTGTATATTTTATTTGAAAACCAAATGACTATTACATATGTATCATTTGAGATAAGATCTTGTATATATATTTCTGAGAGGGGTTAGTTTTGGGTTAAGTTTTATAGCAGATTTCTTAATTGAATGCTTAAGTACATGTTTTAGATTTTTAGTGCCTCTATATTTAGTTAATCTCTTGGATTAGTCAGCTGTTAGCTTAGGGGGCGCTACAAAAGTTGGTATCAGAGCTCACTATTAGATCTTATATGGTAGACAATAGGAATAGCCAGTGCCAGTTAGTGAACTAGATTGGTTTAGAACTGGGTTGGGTTTGTGAGATAAATCTTAATCACTAAAAGCTATTAATTAATAATTAAAAGAATTATCTGATTGATTTGTTTGTTTGGTTGTTTGTATGTAATGAAGTAAAAAAATTTAGGGTACACCAATAATTAATCTAATGACGATTAGAGAATAAATGATTTAAAATTATGATCACATGGAAAATTTAAGAGTAAAAATAATGAGATTAGCAGTATTGATAAATTTTGGAAGTCACATGTATACGTATTAAGCACCTTGACTTATATGTAGGATCGATAAATTATAATCACATAAATGTTAATAATTTTGGGGCTCAATAATATTTGTAAGAGTAGTTAGAATAATAGTTTGACCAGCAATGTCAATAATACAAATATTATAATAGTAATTATGTATGATAATTAAAGTAGTAATAATTTAATAAAGTAATGTTAGCATTTATGAATTAGTATTATATTACACTTAATTTAACTAAAATTTTAACAAGGATATATAATGATAAAAATAATAATAATAATTAAATAAATAGTTATGGAAAATTAGTAACACTTATGTATAGTTAAGTTTTGCAAATTAAACTAATTACAAATTAGAAATGTAAGTTTTGTGTTTAAATTAGACAGTTAAAATAATACTTATTAGACGTTAGACGTAAAAGGTGAAGATATAATGTATATAATTAAAAGACTCAACTTGTTACTAACCATGTAATGAAATTTTCTTTAGTCGAATAAATGATCCAGTAAATTTTTAAAATGAAACAAACATACATGAAATAGTAATAATAGCAATCGGATATTTAGTATAATATTAGGAAAATAAAAATAAAAAATTCTTACATTAATAGGATCTTTCTTCGTAAATAAATTTAATCATCTTTTAAAATGAAAAATTAGTATGGCAAACTTAAATTGTTAGAGTTTAAATTAGTACTATATTGAGTATTATTTAAAATTTAAATTTCATTTACAAATATATATTGATAAAATAATGATTATGATTAAATAGCAATGGAAAATCATTAGTGCTTATTTACAATTAAGTTTGCGAAGTTAACAAATAACAAATTAGAATTATGTGCTTTGCGTTTAACCCAGATAAATAAATAAGACTTATTAGGTAGGAATAAAATAACGTGAGGTTATATAAAGCACAAAATAAAGACTAAACATGTGAACGATCTTATACCTAAATTATCTATAGTATAATAAATGATTCATTAAATCACTAAATTATACACATTTTATAGTACTTGCTTAGTACAAAATTAGACTTTAAAGGATAATAAATTGTCCTATGAATAAGATACTTATAATTAATAGGAAAATCTAAAGACTGTTAAGACATGTTAAAATTTCATGCAGACTCAAATTTAAAATCATATTAAATTACTAACGCCAATATGTAATAAGATATACTATATTACCAATTCAATCTGAATAAATAAAATCTGTTATATAAATCTTTTAGTGAAAGTAAAATTATATTTGCGAGATCAGGGTTTAATAAAATTAAACTAAGTATCAGTACTAAGTAGTTATTCTGGCTGTGTTTTCGTTACGCGAGTAAAAACAATAATGAAAATGATAATATAACTAAGACAATAATTTTGATAAGATAAGTAATTAATAACATTATATTTTACTCATTGCTATAAAATTTAGAGTTATTGTAAATGTCATTTGAATAATAATTATAGAATGGTAATAGCAAAAATGTAATTTTATTAATAGTAGAACTTAAGGATTATTTAACAATAAAATATATTTAAGGAAATAAAGTTAGATGAAAACAAATCGAGTATTAATAATAAAATTAAACTTAGCGTTATGATTAATTACAAATTAACTTTTATCGGTTTAAGTAATAAGAAATAATTGTTATAATAATGATGAATGTATTAACACCAAATGATTATGGAAAAATTGTTAACGGTTACTTATTATAACTAAATAAGCAAATAGATACATTGGAAATAATGATAGTAACATTTGAATAATCGATATAACGTTAAGTTATTTTTAATTAGTACATGAATTTAAAATCTATCTAGTTATAATAATATAGTCTCATTTGGAATTAAAATTTGATTTCATTAAAATAAATAAATAATAATAAAATAAAAGGTAAGATAAATAATTCGAATAACTAAATTTCTTAAAATGATGTGAACTGCTTATATATTTTACAAAGTAAATTTATCATACATACACTAGTAAAGATGGGAGTTAAAGACTAAATAATCTTTAATAAAATAAAATTAACACTTGGTTAATCGTAATAAGTTTGCACTTAGTAATCCAGCACTGGGGAATAGTGAGGTTGGTAATTCTGATGTGTTCAGGTGATACTTGTTAGGTAGTAGGCATTGTCAGGCGTCGCGAACCTAGACAGGGCAACTGCATTCTTGTATCACTAGGCATTGAAGGGAAACTTGCTTCTATTAGTAAACTAATAGATCCCAAATTTTAATGAGAAACTTTATTATTGAATATCTTCTAAAAGTACTTAGAACCAGTAAGTTATTGACTTAGAAATTAGTGTAGAAAATTCCATGTAAAAAAAAACTTAGACTTCCCTATTTGATAGAATCTAAATCAGTGTAGTTGAACCTAGAGCCACAAATTTTAGTAGTATAAATCCATATAGGTTTGTGCTACGTTTCTTGTTGTTTGCGCTTAGACAAGAAATGGGATTATTCTATAAGGTGGGGAGTATATGAAGACCATAAGGATGGTTCGATTTTCGAGGACGAAAATGTTATAAGGTGGGGAGAATGTGACGACCCTCAAGCTCGTCAACGCTATTAGACTAGTCAAGAGTCGTCTTATCCGCTAATTACTCGATTAGTGTAACTCGAACATTAATTAATAGGAATTAATCTAACAACGATTTAGATACGAAATTAGTACCCTTGGATATATCTCGATAAGTTATGCGGAATGGACTACTCGAGCGTGTCATTCGAATACCGGACGAAGAAGAATTTATCAGATACGCGTGAAGGACAAAATCCGAGTGGCTGCCCATAGTAATTTTGTGGGTGCATTAATAGTTTTGGTCGACCTTATCCACCAGTTCAACCGAGAGGATTAACTCGATTTATTTCTCTTTTCTTTTTCTCTATTCTCGTTCTTCTTCTTTCTTCTTCTCTTTCTCTTCTTCATCTGTTCTTCCTTCTCTGGAGAATTCGAGAGATCGAATGGAAGATTAGTTGTTGGTAAAAGGTAGAGAAGATCTTGGGGTAGTAGTAGTGATGATGTTGTTATTTGTTTTTGATCCAGATTCGAAGAAAGTAATGAATCAGAGTTAGGGTTTCTGCGTTTTGGAATTGGTTGAAGATTATGAGAGATTGAAGATGGAATTAAGAATTAATTGAAGGGTTATTAACGAATTGATAAAATGAAGCTATTCTGAAGTTGAATCGAAAGGGAAAGATAACTTAGGGTTTCTGCATGTTGTATTGGAGTTTGAATTGGGCAAAGATTGAGAAGATTTATATAGAGTTGTAAGATGGGTTTTGATTATTGAGAACAAGGAAGAAGAATTGATTGTTAATTCTCAAATCCCAGAGATGAATTGAAGAATTAGGGTTCAAGTGTTCTTCCCCAATTTGAGTCAGGATTTAATTTGAGTCAGGATTTAACTGGTGGAGTTGGTTCGAAGATGGATTCAAGTTCAGAGAAGCCTTTAGGTAACTATCTTCTTAATTACTAACTAAAGATATTAATTTCAGTTAATAAGTTTATGAATTTGTAGATGATGTTGAATATATGATGAAACTGAAGTTTATAGTGCAGTGATTGTTGAATTCGTAAGCAAGCTTGTAGAACTGGAATTGATTATGAGTTAATGAATTAGAGGAAAGTTAAGAAGATGGTCATGTTGATGTTAGTAGTATTGAATTGTAGGTGGCGCGGGTTTAGTTAAGTTCAGAAATTGGGGATGGTGATGGAGCTGAATTGGTACATACAGTTTGTGGTGATGTTGAGAATGATGGTGAATTTGTAGGGAGTAGTGATTGAATGATTATGCAAGGGTGGTACTGTGGTTGGTGATTGGTGGTATGTACAGGTTGATCTGATTTGTAGAGTTAGTTACATAGTGGTGGTTCTAAGGTTATTGGTGAGTTACAAGGAATTGTTGGAAGTTAAATTGAGTTACAGTGGTAAATAGTTGAACTGGTGGAGTGATGTGTAGTTGGAGATACATTATGGTATGCTGTGGAGGTAATTGTAACCTCTAGATGGTTTGTGGGTTGTAGTGCAATTCAGATTGCAAGTGGTGGTACAGGTTGTGCTGAGATGGAGTTGCAAGACATGAGAAGGATAATAGAATTGGTTGAACTGAATTGTTGTTTGATCTGAGTTGAAGATTGAAGTTGAATTATGGCTAGTGCTATTGAACGAAGATGGGGTTGAGTTACTATTTTGTGTCATGTTGAGTTGAAATTGGAGCAACATAGGAATTAGTTATAACTGTTTGATTTTGTATATGTTGATAGGATATGTAAGCTGAAGAAGAGTGTAATGTGGTTATGGCAGTGATCATAGTGAAAGCCTGCTAATGCAGATCAAGGTAAATCTATTTTGTAATTGTGCTTGTATTATGAAGTTGTTTTGAGTAAATGAATGAGTTGTACTTGAGCCTGTGAAGTTTTATTAGCATGGGTTTTACTGTTGGTCTTTTAGTGAAGAGGGTGATGCTTTACAGGGGGTTAGTCCACAAGTGAGTTAGGGAGAGTTTAATGTATTTTGAATCTTGGAGATTCTGAGGGAGTGTAAGAGAGTATAGAGAGTTTGGTGTTTTGAGTGTAGGGAGTTTGAGAGACTCTCCCAAAATCTCTACTTTTTTGAGAGATTTGGAGTGAGGCAAAAATACACTAGAAACTCCCTTGAACTCCCTAGAACTCCCCAAAACAAACCAACTCCCCAGCATTCTAATTTTTACCACTAAAAGGGAGTTTAAGAGTTTGTTTCTAACTCCCCCACGACTAACGGGGTTTTCTAGGGAGTTTGGGAGACTCTTCTAAACTCTCCCACGACTAACGCGGATTTTGAGAGACTCCTTCGAACTCCCCCACGACTAACGGGAGAAAACCCAACTACACCCAACTCCCCCAACTCCCTTGAGGACTAACACCCAGTTAGTGTGACTTTTGATTTTGGCTCAGGTCTGACTGAACAGATTCAGTCTGACTTAGAATCCTTTTTGTCCGACTCAGTTTAGCTGACTCAGTATCTGACTGAGTCGAATCGTTATTAACTCACCGAGTCTCTGTCTTGACCTGAGTTGACTCGGTGACCTATTTAGACTTTAGACTTTGACCATTGACCCGACTTTGACTCTGTTGACTGATGTTTATTGTTAGTTGACACTTGACCGTCACTTTGACCGTTAATGAACTTGTTAGGACATGCCTTGTGTAGTGGGCTTGTTTAGTGGGCTTGGGCTTAGGTTTAGTTTTCATACTTTGATGTATTGGACCCTTATGGTCTGATTTAGTCATTGACTTCTTCTACAAAGTTGTAGTTGTAGCTAAACTTATTTAGTGGACCAGAGAAACAACCTAACTGAATTAATAAACCCTAGATTTGCTAAAGATAAATAAATAAAAGGTGTAGAGCCTTAAATGGGCTTAGAACCATTAGATAAACTTGTATGATTCTTGTATGAGCCATTTTGGCTAAATTCTTAGACTTCTTGTGTGATTAACAGTCAATCTATTAACAATGATCGACTCGAAGGATGAACCAGTGGATCGTGGATCTCGAGATAAGCGTGGCTTATCATCAAAAGGTGTGGGAATGCATTTGACTCTTTGTAATCATTATTGTCGCTTTTATAAAAGTTTATGCGTAACAAACTCATGCATTGTCTATTTCTGCATTCCATATTTTATTTAAAATGCATTATGATAATCTTGTTATTTCTTTGAATCTTTCCACGATGTGGAAAGTACTTGTATTGTTTCGTCGTCAACATGAATTGTTATGGGAAATGAGAATTTCCACTTGTGGTATATAGGATACGCTCCTTCACTTTTATACCTAGAGATTTTATTGAATAGAGTTGGTCACCATGGTCTTGGTGGCATTCATAGCTATATAGGTGTGAATTGCCGGTATTTAGGGGTTCACAACCATATTAGTACATTGTTTGACGAAGGAGTTTGTTCCATATACATGTATGATTATTTTCAGTGACTTAGTCACTGTTTAATATTTTCGGAAAAACATTATTGTTTTCCAAATCTTGCCTATGATTACTTAGAAGGTTAAATGTTAATTATTCCCACTTCAGTTTCTGTGACAGATCAGAGTTGCGCAGCGAAAGCTTCAAGGGTTGAGTTCGCTAGTTGATTAACTTCTGTTATGTTTATTATGTTGTATATTTTATTTGAAAACCAAATGACTATTACATATGTATCATTTGAGAGAAGATCTTGTATATATATTTCTGAGAGGGGTTAGTTTTGGGTTAAGTTTTATAGCAGATTTCTTAATTGAATGCTTAAGTACATGTTTTAGATTTTTAGTGCCTCTATATTTAGTTAATCTCTTGGATTAGTCAGCTGTTATCTTAGGGGGCGCTACACATATGATGTGCACCATTTAGAGTTTTTAATCTATTTTATATTAATATCGTGTGTTTTTTTAGTGTCTCCAATATCATATATTGATACAACTGTATAGAAAGTGTAATGTTTCAGTTAACTACCAATAGTACTGATACATGTAATGTAATGAACTACTTATTGATTTCAAAGGTCGGTATAATTTTTCAAAAGTATTTTATTTAAGAGGATTTCTTAATCTCCAACACTTAAAACAATATGTCACTGGTGAATAATTTGGTTTCGATTATTAGTCTACTAAATGATTGCTTCAAAAATAAATAAATATGATAATCAGTGTTTTCATGGTACATTGCAGTTGTTAATTGAGATCCCTTCTTGGACGGATGCGGTGCTTCGCCCAACTGAGAATCGATTCCGTCGTACCTTGTTCGAAGCACGGGTTAAATACTAAAAAAAATGATTATGTATTTATAGCTTAAAATATTTTAGTTTATTTGTAAAATTGAATATTATTTTATTATGATGCATGAATTAGTTTTCAAAACCATGTTAGATCTTCAAATCATAATAATATTATATATTTGATTATTATAAAGTTTTAACTGTTAATTATCAATTTGTTGGATAATAATTTTATAAGCTTATTAGAACTCTTATTAGGACGGGTGCGGGGCGAAGCCCCGCATTCAGTGAACATAAACTGACGATATAAGAAATTCCAGCAGTCCCGGTGCGTAGCACGGGGTTCAAGCTAGTCAAGTTTAAAATCTCATTTTTATCAAAAACATTGGAAATAACACTAGATTTTAGAATCCTGTGATGAATGTTAGAAAACCTGTGCCGAATATGATTTGAGATCACTTCTTGTATGGTGTTATCCGCAGTCCACGGAGAGTCTTTGCAAGACTTGTTGATCGTATCCGCCAAAGTTTTGCAGTCCGTTACTATTGAGACAGTGGATAATATATTTTTACTTTACCATGAATATGCCTTTAGTAAAGGTTTTGATTCTGTATGAAAAGTTGAGGAGGCCCACTCCGAACCAGCTTCAGTATACATAAATATTTCGATGTCCACGAAGTAAAGTAAAAAAGCATATCCCATGGTCGAATCTTCTTTTTTGAAAGCCACATCAATAAAGATTATCCAATCCGAAGATACGTCAGACCATTTCTCTTTGGGGATATTTCTTCTTTCTATCTTCATTAAGTTTTGGACCCTTGCTTGAGTATTATGGTTTAGAAATTTCTTGATTTGCTCCATAAGGTGAATCGGGTTCGGGTTTATTTTCTTAAAAACTACCGAACATCTGTGCTTCCAAATGAACCAGGATATAATAGCTATTTTATCCGATAGCTGATTGAAATCTTGGTCCGTGATCCACTCTTTTATCCAATTTTTTATGGAATCCGAAGTAATTCTAGCGTTCACTGCTTCTAGAGAAAGACCAAACCAAATTGCTCTTGCAAAGGGGGAAAAGCGAAAAAGATGTTGCTCTGATTCTTGCTCTTGGGAATTACACATAGGACACTCTGTGTTTATGTCTGAATTATGCACCCCAAGTCTTGAGTTAGTTGGAAGTGCTTTTTGAGCTAATTTCCAGACAAATAATTTTATTCTTTGGATTACTTGGATTTTCCATATTTTTTGCCAGTGAAAGGAGGTTAATGAATTACTCTCTTGATATTGGTTTATGAGAAAGTTATAAACATTTTTTTGACGAAAAGGTTCCTAAAGGATGATGTTGCCATCTGACTTTGTCTTGTTCCTATCTTTTTGGAGTAATAGCTAGGATTTTCGCTTTTATTTCTGGATCAAAATAAGTATCAAGTTTTTCTTGATCCCATGTATCCTCGGGAGTGATCAACTCATTTACCATATGTGGAACCGGCTCTTGAATATTGATGGGCTTCTGAATGATATCTGTGCTAGGAACCCATTTTTCTTCCCAAATTTTTGTGGAAGCTCCATCTTTTACTTTCCAGGTAAAATTTCTTTTAATGATATCCAAACCTTTTTTTATACTAGTCAAAATCCAAGATAATTTGGAAGATCTAGAGAATTCCAGAGGATGAGAGTTTGAGAAATATTTAGCTTTGAGAAGTTGAGCCCAAAGTTGATCTTGCTCTGAGATGAGACGGCTAGCTAGTTTAGTAAGGAGAGATATGTTAAACTGGTGCGGATTCTTGATTCCAAGACCTCCTTGGGAAATAGGCTTGCAGATGCTAGCCCAAGCCCTAATATATCCTCCTTTGCTTTTGGGCTTGTCTTTTTTCCACCAAAAATCTCTTTGGATTTTGTCCATATGATCTAGACTTCTTTTGGAAGAGATATAACCATTTTTAGGGACCGTGGTTTTTTTGGGGGGACCATGGTCTTATTAGGCCAACCTCCCTATATTTATAAGGGGTGTCCTAAATGTAGGTAAATACACATTTACCCTTTACTTTAATTTAATTTAAATTAAAACTAACCTAATAACTATATAAATCTAATCATATACATCTAATCTAAATGAATCTATTAACCAAAACCAAAATCAAAAACAAGAGGGGAGTCCAAATTTTTTAGTTTTGAAAAAAAAAAGTTATTCTCTTTTTCTTCTCTCTTTCCTTGACGTTCCACGTTCGATTGAAAAACCCATCAATCTTTTTAATTCGTTTTTTGATTGAGAAAATTGAGTAGAAATCATCAAAATATGGTTTAAATGGAAGTTAAAGTGGCATGTTCGGTTAGGAATAGTTTTAAAAAAACTAGTTTTGTAACCGAACATTCTGAAACCAAGAACACGAAGAACACTTCGGTTATCACGAATTTAATTTTTCGTAACCGAACTCCGAGTTCGATTGGTTCGCAAAAATAGTTTTAACCGAACTCCTCATTGAAAACCAATATATTGTGTTCGGTTGGTTAGGTTAATTGGAATTTTTTTCCCTTTAACCGAACACTTGTATTCGAACAACAAATGCTGAGTTCGGCTGGTTCGCAAAGAAAAAAAAATTGCTAACCGAACCGAACCCTTGTCTGAAAATCAATATGTTGAGTTCGGTTGGTTCGCAAAAAAGTCTAAATCTATTTTCTATCCGAACTTTACCAATATTACAAAAAAAAAAAAAAAAAATTCATATGTAACTGAACTGTGTTGTTTTGCCCACTATGTTAAGTTTTGATTTAACCAAATTTTTCCCACTATGTTCGGTTGGTTCGCAAAGAAGGCTAAAACTATTTTCTAACCGAACTTTACCAATATTGCGTGAAGTTCGGTTAGATATTGGTTGGTATGAAGTTTGTGAAACAACCGAACTTTGTACACTTGGTAAAATCTTAATCAACGCAAAGTTCGGTTAGATATAGGTTGCAAACCAATCGAACTTCTAGACCCTAAAGTTCGGCAACATTGCGGGCAAACCGAACATTACTCTGTAAATCCTATAAACAAAGTTCGGTAACCTGCGTGTTAACCGAACGACTAAAAACCTCCATTAAGAGCGAGTTCGGTAACCTGCGTGTTTGGAAAAAGTAACCGAACTGCACTTTCAGATGTATTCGGTTACCTGTTCTTCACATAAGGTAACTGAACAAGCCCAAATCTACTTAAAAACTTACATATTTTTTTTAAAATTTTGGATCAATTCAACCAACATTATCTAAGTTTGAAGCATACTTGGGTACCCAAATACTCTTCCTCCGGTTGTGGTTGGTAAAATCCATGTTTCTTCTTCATATTCTCTAACTTTACTCTCTCAATAATTCTACTTCTTTTAAAAAAAAATCATCTGATTTTTTAATCTCACTAATTATCTTTAACTTAATCATTTCACTAACTATTATTAACACTAACTAATAATTACCCAAAATTAATCAGGAGGGTAATTTAGGTATTAATATAAATATCTAGATAAGAGGTGACCTAGATTTACTTCTAATGTCTTATCCAAAATAAAACAATGGTCTCCCCAAAAAAAGGCTAGTCCCTAAAAAATGATTCAAGAGATAGCTCTTGCATTTGGTAAGTTGGATAACCTTGAAGAATGGATTTTATTAGAACTGTTCTGCCAGCTTAAGAGAGCAATTTAGATTTCCAACCTTGAAGAGTGGCATGGTATTTTTGTAACAGAGGTTAAAAATTTTCTTTTCTATGTTTATCGAAGAAAAGAGGAGTTCCCAGGTATCTATCATTTTTTAAACATTTAGAATTCTCGCAATAACTTTCCCATGTTTCGGATGAATTTTATGACTGAAGTAAATACCGGATTTCTATAGGTTGACCATGTGCCCCGTTATCTCCCCAAATCTTGATAAGATGTCTAATAAATTTACGTTGAACTCAATCGCGGAAGATGCAAATACTCAGATATCATATCGGATATTCCAAAGAAGAAATACAGACGGAACATTAAACTGACTCATTTTAGACACCAAGAAGTCTTGTAAGGTATAGACGCTGCAGTATTCCTCCAAATGCACACAAAAAAAGTTATTCGTTTCTGGTTTAGCTTGTGTACATCCAACAAAGTTAGCCGGAAACTAATACATACTTATTGCTACTTCTCTGGCCAATTTTGCCTGATGTACTAATCTGTATAAAGAAAAATGAAATGATACAACAGAGATGAATTTCTGACTAATAAAATACAAATATGAAAAGAGAACAAAAAGAAATTTGTAACAGTCTTGATTATACAAAATGCTGAAATGGTACAAGGATCAAATTTAATTGTGATCATACGTATATATCTCATCTCAGTCTTCTCGAAACAGTGTGTACTATGCAAATCTGAGTTCTGCCCCACCTGAAAAACAAGCATTTAAAAGGTAAATTAATCATGGCCATGTCATCAAAAACAAAATTAAGAAAGAAATATCTATATCTATAGTAAAGAACTTGAGTTTCAAATAATAAGAGGCTTCAAAATCTAATATGCACTATATGTTGAAGAACTGAGTCTATGCAAATAAGCTTTTGTTGGTATAGCTTTCTAAGTGGTTAGAGAAAAATTGTGTTTATCATTACCTCAAAATTGAAAGGGTCGGGGCAATGTCAGTTGATTCTAAGTAATATACAAGAAACAAGATGCCACTCTGTTTAGGCTGCCGGCAGGGGCCGTCGGCAAGTAGGGCATTCCATCTTTATATCCATCCACCTTTGTAAACAACCTGAGTGGAAGAAATGATCACATGGTGTCACCTGCAAAAACATAGTCGCTTGATTGAGTAAACAAACAGACCTGAGTAAACAAACTACGACACTAAAATTTGGAGGGAGCATCCAATACAAGTGTAGGTTAAAGTACCATGCAGTCATTTGATCTTTGTGGCAGATCAATGGTTGTCATGCAGATGACGCAGTCTGTGGAGTGACATGTATTGTGATCAAACCTTCTGTAGTAGCTATATTTTTCTGGTAAGATCTGTAAAGCACCGGATCATCGTAAGATTTCAAATTCTTAGATCGATTTTACAAGAAACTGGATCTAGAAGCATGGCACGGGAAACTTTGGATCCAGAAAATTGTGAAAAAAAGAATGTAAGAATGTCCAAACCTGACGAGGAATGAACCATCGAGATCCAAGGTAATGTTGGAGAAGAAGTATAGTTGCTTGGAGTCCCATGAATATCGCCACACAGATACACCAAGTTTGGTCATGGTTGATGCGCATGAAATTGTTAGGGCAACCAAAGACATAAAGCGGGATTGCCAGGCGAGTGGCAGTCATGCCCAATATGTAATGTGGATGTAATGGTTTTCTTGAATCACGTATGACATTGGTGACTATTTGAGGGATCCAAAAGGAGTACATAATAAAAAGAATAGGCCGCAGATAACTATGAAACTCATACATGATTAGTATGCCTCCCAAAAGAATCCCATCTGCACATAAATGCATATTCTTAATTATAGGCGTTGACCACAAACAGTTCTTTTGTCAAAGAACAAGAAGCTTCATTTTTCCGCAGAAGGAAAAAATTGTGATATAACCAAATAGCTAACTACTAATGCAACTTGTACCATCTAGAAGAAATTGTAAGCATTTTGATTGAAAAAGATTACTTACAGAAACGGCTATAAAGAACTGACAGCTCACGTCTCATTGTTTCCCAACCTTCTCCATTACTCGCTGGCCTATTCGCCTTCCATATCGCAAGAAGATATCTCATTTCGAATATGGAGAAAACAACAAACTTGAAAAAGGCAGCCGTTGCGAACGCATTAAACAGGGATTCTGTATACGAAGAACAAAAGAAAATTAACTTGAAATATGTACTTAGTAAAAACACGCCTGTCAGAAATGGACAGAACGTTCAACAAGGAATCACACAATTTCTAGCCAATAAAAGTTTAGTATAAAACGCTAACATGATAATAGGAAAAAATACAAACTTACCCACTAGGATTCCTGCTGTTAAATGTAAAAGACAAAGGTAGGCATCCATAATGGCCTGTTGCCCGATCATTAAAATTGAAATTTTAGCTGCTCCCTGAGAAAAAGTGAACAAAACACTAATCACGTTTTCCAAGGAAGTTGGAAAATATAGAAAGAAGAAAGTCTCCACAAGGGACTTTAAAATGCTTTTGCTCTGATTGTGGCAAAGGAAAACGACAGGTACGAAACTTACTGACTGGGTATTGCTATGTTCCATTTGCCGAATTAACAGAAGCACTTGAAGGAAAGAGATCTAATACGTGAAGACGTAAAGGAACTTATAATAGAAAAAAAAAATTGATGAAAAATAATGTTGAAACGACAAAGTTAAAGGACTGATGATTGTGAAGGATACAAAGGTGACCATCAATGTATAGTTGACTGCTTTGTTGTAGTAAACCTCAACATTGACAGAAGTAGCATTTACAACTATGGGTGAGAAGCACTCTCCATCATCCTCCACAGAAGGACTTTCGATTAATCCTTCCAACTGATAAAGCTCGTGATCTTCATCTACTTGCAAGCAATAAATAAGCTTAGGTACTCGGCAAGTACATTAATTTTTCCAAAGTGACAGAGTTACAAGGTTCAGAGTTCTACTTTATGAACTAGATGAACCACAACATGATGTCGTGCATATGAGTTTATTAAAATATGCATTGTAAGTAAATTAAGCTCTCTGATTACAGGAAACTAGACATTGCTCCTAGTATACTTCATCAAATGCTTAGAAAGGTTGAAGTGGAAATTTTTCAGCTTCCAAATAAGAGGTTTATAACTGACACTGTAGCAGTTCATTTCTCTGCAGTATATTAAGTTATTAACTAATAATTTATCAAGTGAGGAAGTATAGGAGCTAGAAAAGAGTGTTCACTATATAAAAAACATCAAAAGGAGATTCACCAGCTTCTGCAAAAGTTACAGTGAAGTCTTTGTATTCTTCTTAACGTGGGTAAAAATCTAATCTGCCTTTCCATTAACCAAATCTCATAACAGGCGTCCAGGAATAAATGTGAGCAAAGCAGAAACAATTCTGATTCAACGAGATTCTATAGAGAAATAAATACAGAAATCACAGAATAAGTTGAGTACCATATTGGTTGGGTGACACGCGCGCAATTTGAGCTGCAATTTCTAAATTGCAACGTTTCTCCATGTCAAAGGAAGGTGCTGTAAAGGAAAAGATAAGAAATAAGCAGCACATAATGACTTTAATTTTGGGGTGGGGAAAAGCAAGATGGGTTTACAATTCTTCTTCTTCCACATTTTATCTCGGGGAGACTCTTGAAAAACCTGAGACGAGAAAACTCCAAGCTGTTTCAAGAGAATACAAACAAGTAGTCAAGCTATGAAACCCACGTCCATAAGAGAGCTCATAACTGCAATACTCCAGAAGTACTTTTGACAACCCATCATATCCCTGAAGTCCAAACCCTACAATGAGACAACTACAAGAATTTGAATGTGGCCCTAGCATACTGAATATAACTTGGGATGTCTACCTACATGTCACCCTGCCTAAAATTTGAGCTGAAAAGCCTAACTTGGAAGAACCAAGCCATAATACCAAGTAAAGGTTCTTATACGGGATGAGACAGAATGGCAAGAGCTGACCCATGGCCTTATGTTTAACCATCTATGATACTTATTTGATGAATGACAGCAAAAGATCAACCCACATTTTAATATAAGTTCAAGTATTGTAAATATGATTACCAAGTGATAAGGATTCGATAAAATGTAATCATCTTCTTGACCAAGTTCTCCATCCTTTTCGCTACAAAATAAAGGCAAAAGGTATATCAAGTAAAAAAAAAAATTGAATCAGCTCAAGAGTTAAACTGGACGAGAACACACCTCAACTGCACGTGTGCAATTTACAATAAATAAAAGGGAGAACCTAATTGGACATCAATTTAAAATCTACAGGCGTCATAGCTTTGGGATGATATTTATGTGACACTGACAAGTGATCGGAAGAAAAATAAATGTAATAAAAGTAAAAACCTAAATCTCTCAAAGGCACAATCACATCAAAAGACCATGCACTGAAAGTTGCCGGGGAAAAACACAAAAGACTTGTGCTGCCAATTATTCTTTAACTAGTGAGTAGAAACCCAAACACTCAAGCGAACAAAAGATATATGAAATAACTTACTGGACATTACCTGTTGACTACCATCCGAAGTTGTCTAAAGGGCCATATGTACACACCTTCTACCCTCATTTGAGCAGCTCCAGTATCTCGGTCATTGTCAACCACGTCATGGAAAATAATTACCCCCTAGGATGCTCAATTGAAAAACAAACGTGTTGGACCAACAATTCTATCATACATGAAATCCATAACTACTCAAAGCAAGAATTATTGAAGTAAGTTTATATATTTGTTCTTTAGGAGAGTGACAGGGTCACATGCTATCCTTCAGGTTCTGTTTTTCAAGACTTGCAATTGAATCTGGTATTGCTATTATAGCCTCCATAGAGATGGTTGTTGAGATAGCAGGGCACCAAAAATTGTAATAGCTTGCAGATGTTTCGATGTGCTAACAGAGAATATATAAAACATTTGGTCCAGCATATTTGTGTCTGCAGCAAATTATTTAGGCTATTTGCTTCGCTCACCATGTTTTTGACGCGTGCAAACACTGTTTGTGTATAATAACAAGCTTAACTCAACTACTCTTCATACATGCACTTTCACAATCTAACATGAAGTGTTGAAGAGCCTTGCTGGAAAACTGAAAATATGACATAACCTAAAAAAACAGATCAATCTCCTTACCTGGACATAATGCACACCAGTTATCTTTGTTGGAGTACTAACTAATTCAAGGACTGAAACCCCATTAGATCTTCCAAAATCTGGAAACCAGTGGGAGCTATTATTTGAATCCCGGAAGTTCCAAGTCCCTGCTCGTCACATAGCCCATTAAGTATACTAAGCAAAAGGGGGAAAAAACAATTGGGATATTTACACTACAACTACGGACAATCCCAAATTTGATCAATGTTTTATGAAGTCATAAGCAACAAACCTTTGTAGGTTCCAGTTATGTTCCACGGAGAATATGTGCCAACGTCACTCTCATCTTTTTTTATAAAAAACCACTGTAAGACACGGTACAAAACAAGAACAGAAGAAAAAAGGGCATTAATCTTTAGCTGAAATAAGATATTGGCTTCATTCATTTTCACAATCCAAGTTTAGCTATATGTTGCTTAATTTCATATTCTGACAGTGGAATACAATTGAGAGACAGGTCAATGTGCTAAAAAACAACTAAACTAATGGCGGATTGCAAATAAGAATACTTGGAGATTGCTAATTTCATACTGCCACGAATTTAAGGTAATGAAATAAGAGAAACTGGTATATCAACGACTGGTTGAAAAAGCTTACACCTTTATTATTCAACGAAGCAGATGAACACATATCCAAGTTTGACATAATTCATCAATTTCCTACTGAAAATTATACAGAGAGAAAGAAGTAAAGTACTAACCTCATCGCCCCAAGACCTTGTCCTCTCCTTTAAAGGTCTAACAGCTAAAGCAGGTTGAAACAAAGTAAACACAATACAAAAACCAACAATCAATTCAAAAATGAAACACCCCCATGTTCTATTCTTCTTCATATCACAAACTACTTCTGAGATTGAACTGAACAACACCTTGTTTTACTGTTCTTCACCAACTTCTGAAGAATAAGAAAAGATGAAGAAAACCTAATTGAAACTGAAACCATCAGAAAGCTCAATAAGATTGAAGAATTTTGTTTGCTTCAACTGGAATCAATCGCTTACAACCAACAATAACAACAACAATTGGTAGAAAAGATTGAAAGACAATGAGAGCTCAGCGAATAAAAGACTTGATATTGATATTGAAATTGGAACTAAAAACAAGAATTCTGATTTAATTAAACCATTTCCCTAACCAAACTAAACTTGGTATCTTTATTCTTCTTTTTTTCTATTTTAAATTTGTTTTTAGGGTTTTTTTTTTCTCCTCTTTTTCTATCAAGGTTCGCTTCTTACGTCCTTTATATATTTTTTCATTTTGTTTGTAGTAGCTGGTTTTGTAGGTAAAATGGAGGTCAGAAAAAGGTTCTACCATATCTGTCCATGATCATGGTGTGCCTGACTATTCTTTTCCATTTTAATTCTTGATTTTCTTAATGAGCTGCACAAATACATGTACAGCTTCGGTTTCATTTGTATGCCACGTTGGAAACAATAATTTGCATTGACTTTCTTATGTACGCGCGGCATGGTGATTGTTGCATTGTTGAGTTTGTTTGGTACCCCTGACTGAAGCCATCACAACGTGCTGGTGTGTATGTTTGGAGATGAGTTTCTAATCCCACGAGAAGTCTACTAGTTGACTATGTAAATAGAGCCTTTACACGACCGATAATAGAGAGTGTACCAGACCTAGAGCTGGCAAACAAGCTCAAAACCCGCAAGTTAGCCCGGACCGGCTCATAAAAACTCGGATCCGGCTTGGCTGGTTTCTAAACAAGCCGGGTTAGGGTTGGGAAAATGCTGGCTTGTAGGGAAACGGGTTCACCCGGTCCGTCCCGTAAAACCCGCAGGTTTAACCCGTTACCCGCAGTTCTATTTCCCCACAGTATATTACGCCGCGTGGCCCCTCGGTATAACGTGTTCCCTCAGTTTCTTTCTTCTTCTTTTCGTTCTTCTTCTTCGTCCTCAAAGAAATTCACAGAAAGTGAGAGACGTCTTCATTAAATGGTCGAGATTTACGAAATGAGAAATTGAAGCTACAAATTATCTGCAATTGAAGTGGAAGAAGAAGATATGTTTGATAGGTTTGAACTGAAATCTGAAATTGATGAGGATTAAAGAATTCAGAAGAAGAAATTCAACTATCAAGCTTCTTTTGTTGAATCGAAGATGGGTTTGATCTGAAATTGAGTGGGTTTTGATTTTATGCCGTTTATGTGAATATATAAACGAGTGATAATGAAACTGTTGGTGGTGATAATAAACTCAATGGAGGTCGAGAAGAAGTTGTTGCCGCTGAGAGAGTCAAATCGATGAACATATGATTTTTTGTTGTAGAAATTGATGATTTAGGGATTTATTGGAGGTCGATTTAATTACAGGGAGGTTAAAGAATAGTGAATCTGAGAGATGCAGTTGATGGGGGTTTGTTGGTGCAGAAATTAGAGAAATTAGGGTTCTTGGATAATGAATTGATAGTCTATGAATCGGAAGAAGAAATTGAAGCTCGATTTTGGAGAGAAATAAATTATTGGAGGAGATAATTAATGGGTATGTGAGGAATCAAAAGAAGATCAGTTTGGAGAGCTTCAGATTTACAATGAAGGAGATTGGTGGACTGTTAGGACATGGTCCGGAGTTGATGAACTGTAGAAATTTCCCATGATAGTGTTGGGGCCATTTCGACTTGGCCAAGGTGTATGCTGGTTGAGTTCTTGAAGGTGGCTATGTTTCAGAAGCTATAACATTTGAGTAATGGGTTCAGGCAAGTGGAAGTTGGTGCTGATGAAGCAAGGAACCTATGACTGTGTGTGAATGAATTGCAGATGGCCTGAGCAGATGAAGTTATTGTAATGCAGTGAGAATGACAGGATGTGGCTCTGGTGTTGCAGAACAAGTCAGGGAAGGCTGAATGCAAGATGTGACTTTGGCTTGAAAAGACAATGGTGGTGATGTACTGATGTTATTTTCTTTCTTCTTTTTCTTCGTTTGTAGTTGTTGTTGCTATTGAAGCAGAGATTGTAGAAGTGTGTAATGAGTTGAATGTGTGATTGGAATGAATGAATTAGATGAATTTTAGGGAAGGAACTTTAAATGGCCTAAATGTGGCCGGAAATAAACAGAAAACATAGGAAACACTGTGAAAACCGGTTTTTGGCGAGTTAACTCACCAGAAACCAGCTAACCCGTGAGCTCGCAAGTTTTACCCGTAACGGGCACGGGTTGAAGAAATGACTACCCGTGAAGAATATCAACCCGTGGGTTTTGGCCCGTGTTAACCCGAACCCGTGTAACCTGTAACAAGCCAGCCCCGGCCCGCCCGTTTTCCAGCTGTAACCAGACCTGACCAAACTTTTGAGAATTCTCGTCAAACTGGTGTTTCAAAGTAAATAGTGAGGGATATCTTGTAGAGGAAAAAATAAACACGCTAGTTACCCCCCATTTTAACTAGGGGTGCACAACAGCCGGTTGGTCCAGCTTTCCAGCGAAACCGTCGACTAAACTGTACGTACTCCGGTTTTCAATTTCAAAACCATAATCGTAATCGAACGATGATGGAATCGTTCGGTTTGAAACCGATCCGTATCGGCTTGGTTAATTCCAGTTTTTTAACCGTTTCTGTCCTAAAATCAGATCTTTTAACTTTCTAAATTTTTTGTATCAATACTTTGCTTCGAGGTTGTTAAAATATTTTTAAGTTTTCTAATTTACTTGAGAGCATCAAATAGTCTGAAATTAGTTTCAATAAGTTGATTTTGTAAAAATTCTTCTTCAGTGTGATTCTCGGAAATAAGAATAGCCATTGTCTTACTATTCCATTTATGTGATTCAATTTCTTCCCGTAATAAGGATGTCCTATATGAAATGATTTTTATCAAAGAATCTCTGACAATATCCCTATTTTTAAGAAGATTGATCATATCTCTTAGATTGTGATTTTTGGTAATGACATAATCGATAAAACTATAACATCACTGCCATGGTGGGGAGGGTCGACCGAACAGAAGACAAATAGGCCAAATTGAAAAAGTGAAAGTATCACTTTTCCTGAAACTGAGAGAGTATATCGTTTTATTAGTAGCAACGGGAAATTAGTTGATGCATAAACCAAAATATGGTTGCATAATATGTTATACATCCTTTAAAGTGGTTTGTATTGTAGGATCAGAATATCCCAAGAAAGACACATTTGTGAAGCTTGATCAACAACACATTTCGAGGGTCGCAGAATAATTTGAAGAATGACGTAACAGATGACGATTGCAAAAACATGAGAAAAGTGTGATGATTCTGCGATGTTTATAGTGTTTGCGAAGATTAGCAATGTCACTCTTGCGAGAATATCGCAAGTCAGATCCGAAATTAAAGGATAGATTAGCTGTCATCCACTATGTAAATCCCTATATAAAGAGTTGAACAGGCGTAAGGGAGGGAGAGATCTTTTTCGAGTATTGAGCAAGTCATTAGGAGAGAGAAAGTCTAGAGCGGTTGTTAATTCCTTAGCTTTATTTCCTTTCTACTTTGTAAAATTTGTGAGGTTAATCAATAAAATATGTGTTTGATGATCTAAAAATGACTTAATTGAATGAATTCTTGTGAGGGGTGTAGTGTGGGATTTCCTGCTACTACATATTGGCGCTAGAAAGAGGGACAACTCTGTTGATTAAAGATTGTGGAAATTATTGTGAAAGCTGTCTAAATCAAGAAAATGATAGAAGAAAACAACAAATCAATTGGAGAAAGGATAATTAAGATCAATAAGAATAAAAGAAGGTTGGAGTGCAACGTAATCACAAAAACGATATGAATTCCATGAGAACATTAGAGGGAGAATACATAAACGAGATTTTGAAGGAAAGAAGATTATGACGGTAGAAAAGATATCTCCGTTGAAGAATTGGGAAAAGCAGAAAATTACGTTCACAGCAGCAGAGATACCAAAATAAAATTTGAGCCACACATCTCCTTTGGTAATCACGGTAACAGTTACACAAAAAGAAAAAGAAGAATCAGGGAAATCTATGGAAGAATGGGCGGTGAATAGAACTCTAGTGGATACAGGGAGTTCAATTGATATAATGTTTTATCATGCATACAAAGGAATGGGATACAAATATGAAGAAATGTCTCATTCAACATATCATATTCATGGTTTCGGCAAGTCCACAACTAAACCAAAAGGATAAATAACAGTGAGAATTTCGCTGGGAGAAATTGAAACACAAATAACGCTATGTGTGGTGGAATGGAGTCACCATATAACATGATGTTGGGAAGATCATGGATACACGCAATCAAAGATGTAGCATCAACATTACATCAGTGCATCAAGTTTCCAATGCCAAGCGAGATTAGTGAAATTAGGGGAGATGTTGAAGGTGCAAAACTATGTTATCAAATTGAAGTAAAAAATTATGAAGGACGAGTGAAGAAGAGAAAAGCTCGCAGGAAGATGGCGAAAGAGGCAAAGAAAAAAAAGAAGTTTAAAGTCTACATGATAAGAGCAGAAGAAGGAAAAGGAATACCTAGCGAAATTTCGCAGGAAGGAGATAAACTAGCGAAAATTATAAAAAAAACCAACACCAATAGGAGAACCTGAAGCAAGTTACACTGCAGCAGAACCAACAAAAGAAGTAAATATTGGAATTGAAGAAGAACCTAAAATGTTGAAGATTGGAACTAAAATGGACACAGACGAGGAATAAAGAACCGTCAGTCTCTTGCGAGAATATAAAGATATTTTCGCATGGAACATGGATGAAATTCCTGGATTAGATCCATCAGTTGCATGTCATAAATTGGAGATCAACAAAGACGCAAGACCATTTAAACAAAGGATAAGAAAAATCGCAACAACTTACCATCCTAAAATAGAAGAGGAATTGTAGAAAATGCTAGATGCAGGAATTATAAGACAAGCAAAATACCCGGAGTGGATAGCAAACATGGTTGTGGTCCCAAACAAAAATAATGGGATAAGAATTTGCATAGACTTTACTGATCTAAACAAAGCTTGTCCAAAGACATCTTTCCATTACCAAATATACCTCAAATGGTCGAATCAACAGCAGGAAATGATAGAATATCTTCCCTAGATGGGTATAAAGGATACGACCAGATTCCTCTCGCTGAAGAAGATCACGAACATACTGCTTTTTTCGCTCCAAGAGGATTATATTGTTATACAAAAATGCCATTTGGTTTGCGAAACTCAGGAGCAACATATCAAAGGATGGTAGAGAAGGTATTCGCAAAGTGGATACACAAAACATTGGAGGTGTACGTAGATGACATGTTGATAAAAAGTAAAGAAGCTAAAAACCATGTACAAGATCTGAAGGAGATTTTTGAACAGATGCGACATTTTAATATCAAGGTGAATCCAGAAAAATGCATTTTTAGAGTTGCGTCAGGAATTTTTTTTAGGATACATTGTATCCAAGGAAAGAATACAAGTTGATCCAGAAAAAGTGCAAGCAGTTCGCGATATGCCAACACCAGTAACAGTAAAAGATATGAAAAAGTTAAATGGACTCTTAGCTTCGCTGGGAAGGTTCATCTCGCGATCATCTGATAAATATAAGTATTTCTTCAGCATACTAAAAAAGGGAACAAAATTCAGGCGGACAGATGAATGTGAGAAAGCTTTTCAAGGAATAAAAGAATACCTGGCGAATACATCTGTTTTACAAAAGGCAGAACCGGGAGGAGCTGCTAATCTATCTTGCGACAACTTCACATGCATTAAGTGATGTGTTATTGCGAGTAGACACATGAGTTGAAAAACCAATTTACTACATTAGCAAGACGTTCAATGCCGCATAAAGAAATTATTCTAAGATTAAAAAACTAATTCTAGCATTGGTTTATGCGACCTTTAAGCTCCGCATATATTTTCATGCACATAAAGTTAAAGTATTAACAAAGGTACCAATTGAATCAGTGATGAAGAACTCAAAAAGATCAGGTAGAGTTGAGAGGTGGAATGCGCAAGTAGGACATTTCGAAATTAAATATGAAGTTTTATCTTCCCCAAAGTCACAAGTTGTTGCAGACTTTTTAGCTGAATTTCCTTTAGAAGATGATGAGGTTGTGGAGGAAATGATGGATATAGAAGAAGAACATGGAGATCCAAAAGACTTGTTAACAGAACCAAACATATGGGAGATATTGGTGGATGGATCCTCAAATGGGGAAGGTAATAGAGTTGGAATTGTCTTAATTTCACCAGAAGGAATAAATATGGCTTTTTCATTTAGGTTGGAGTTCACATCCACTAATAATGAAACAGAATATGAAGATGTGGTACATGTCTAAAATTCACAATAGAAATGAAATTAGAAAATGCTAGAATTACCAGTGATTCGCAGCTAGTCATTCGTCAG
This sequence comes from Papaver bracteatum, assembly GCA_023529315.1. Taxonomy (NCBI): domain Eukaryota; kingdom Viridiplantae; phylum Streptophyta; class Magnoliopsida; order Ranunculales; family Papaveraceae; genus Papaver; species Papaver bracteatum. The sequence continues at coordinate 2,118,108 of JAJJWX010001098.1, read as the reverse complement.
ATAAAAGGGGAGTACACAACTAATGAACCATTTATGAAGAAATACAAAAAACTTGTTGAAGAATTGTCAGCGAAAATTCCAAGAATAAAATGGAGGCATATATCAAGAAAGGATAATAGGCTCGCAGATGCTTATGCTTTCATTTCAAGCATGATGACAGATACAACTGCGACATGCATAAAGATACAAACACTTTTATCGTCATCAATCAATAAAGAAGAAGAAGAAGAGGTAGATGTAATGATAGTAGAAGGTGGTGAAGAAGGGCCAAAGACAATATCGCAGATTGGAGAGCAGAACTCCATGCATATTTATCTAGAGGGGAAATACCAAGAAACATATTGGAAGCACATAAATTAATGAGCCGTGCAACAAATTATAAATTAAGAGATGGGATATTGTATAGAAAATCATTTAATGGACCATCACTTAGATGTTTGACACGAGATTAAGGAGAAAGGGTGTTAAAAATGTTACATAGTGGAGACGCCGGCAGTCACAGTGGAGGAAGATCTTTGGCATGCAAAAAAAAATGCAAGGTTATTATTGGCCATATATGCATGAAAATGCAAAACAAATATCAAGGCGCTGCGAAGATTTCCAGCGATATGGAAAGAGAATACATGCACCTGGAGCACCCTTATCATCCTCAACTAGTGTATAGCATTTTGGAAAGTGGGGCTTAGATATTGTGGGATCACTTGTACCAGAATCTGGACAAAAAAGATACTTAATTGTCGCAACAGATTATTTCACAAAATGGGCAGAAGTAAAAGCGGTACAACATATTCGCGACAAAGACGTATTTACATTCATTTTTGAAAATATCATCTGCAGATTTGGAATTCCAGCACAGTTGGTATCTGATAATGGGAAGCAAGTTGAAGGGAAGAATATAGAAATGTTGCTTAATGCAAAATGTGGAAAATCTACTCCTTTATACCCACATGCCAATGGGAAAGCAGGGGCAACAAATAAGACAATCGCAGATATATTAAAGAAGAAGTTAGAGGGACATCATAGAGCATGGTGCGAACAAGTACATAACGCAGTATGGGCATACAACACAACTAGGCGAGAAGCCACTGGAATATCACCTTTCTGTCTAACATATGGGAAAGAAGTTGCTATTCCCACGACAAAAGAGAATCTTAGTGCTGGCATGATCTTAAACAAACTGGATGAATTAGAAGAGAATAGAGAAAAGGCTTTACAACATATGGAGAATTATAAACGGAGATTAGCACGAGAATACAATAAGCGTGTCAAACCACGTGAATTATTGCCAGGTGATTTGGTTCTTCGCGAGACGCCAAATTATCAGTGAGAAGGTGGTGGAAAATTAGCGAGAAAATGGGATGGACCATACATTATAAAAGAGATAATTGGAACAGGGGCATACAAATTGATGGATCCAGAGGGTAAAGATGTTGGTCAAAGACTTGATAGACCATGGAATAGACTATATTTAAAGAGATATTATCTGTGAGGAAATTTGAGAATCCCTAGTTGATGAAATGATGTATGATGCAACAAAGTAAGTATTAACAAAAAAATTTTTTTTTTTTTTTTAATGAAAAAAACACTGCGAGATTATTCAAGATCAAAATAAAATAAGAATATGCGAAAATTTCGCAAGAAATTATCATTTAAGATCCAGAATGGGACGAACCTTTATGGCGTACACCCTAGTTCGCGAATAAAATTTCGTAAGAGGCAAATGTAAGACCTAAAGTACGTCATAGAAGGGGGTATATTTTGCATGGCTCAGCGATAAAATTACACCACTGCTGGAACCTAAGTCATGGAGATTTGGGGTCAATAAAAGCCTATCTAGGAGAGACACATTGGATTCTCAACTTGAGCATATGACTTGAGTTGGACGACTAAGGTAATAAGAGCCCTCCTAAGGGGTGCAGAGTAAGACCAAGGCGTTGAGGTACATGGTTGAGCTAAGAGTGCCCGGGGCGTATGAAACTTCCATGGCCATTCTTGGTAAGTCTTGGCTATGATGCACTCGGCCCGAAGAAAACCCCACTTAGGGTGCAGTATCGTAACCATAAGACATATAGGCAAAAGGGATAAGAGGCTGCGAACACAACTGGATGGGAGGAGCTAGTCTTGTATGGCATAATTACGTCTCCTTGAAAGGGAAACCAGGTGGAAGATAAGGGCGGCACCCTCCATTAGGGAGCTGATAAGTGTCTTAAGACGCAAATGTCATGAGACTTTTTACTCACGGGAGTATTAAGACTTGTCATATTTGTGAAACATTCTTGAAGAGGCAATAATACAAAATAGAAGATAAGACGAGATCAATGGGTCATTACATGCAAGTGTAAAGACGTCATGCGATTTCGTCGTAAGACGACAATGTCATGGACTTTAATTTCGCAAGAAAATTTAGACCCGTCATATTGTCGCAGAAAAAATACAAAAAAATAAAAAGTTAAGGCAAGATCAATGGGTTTCCACATGAAAGTGTAGAAACGTCCTTCGATTTTGTCGCAATACAAAAGATGGCAAAATAAGACCTTTACTTAGGAAGGCAAAATAAGACCACATAATAAAATAAATTCTTTTTATAAAGTACTAATCATTTTTCATGCAAATCATATATCACAAGAAAGATAATGAGAGGCAAGTATGGGAATTAATAACTAAGATGTCATTATCTTTCTCGCAAGTTCTTAAAATACCAAAAGCAAAATTGATTCCAAAAGAGGTCCAAAGTACATTGTTCGCAAGAGGAGAAAGAGTAATTCAAGAAAATAAAACTAGAACTCATACTTCAATATCTTCTTCACCAGCTTTATCTTCTTCTCCAACCTTATCATCTCTACCAACTTTATCATCTTTGCCATTGTTTTCCTTATCTTGGTCGACTCTGGTTTCTTCTTCATTTGGCTCATCACCAGCAATTGTTTCATCACCATCATCTCCTTCTTTAGTAGGGATTTCTTCTTCTTCTTCTAAAATTTCTTTGGAAACGCTTTCTTCACCACTTTCATAATCAAAGTCACTATCACCAGCACGAGGAGTTTTATCTTCATCTACTTCCAAAGGTTTGAGTGATACAGGAGAAAGAGATTTGGATAGTAGAACCTCATTCATAAGAAATTCAACACTGAGATGAGCTTGGCGAAGGAAAGCTCTGTCACGGTTTCTAATCTCCATGTTTTTGAAATATTCAAGATAGTCATACTTTCTTTCTGCTCGATCGCGAGAACGGGCAAGATGAGCAGCAAGCAACCCATTTTCTTTGCGAACCTTGGCAAGTTTAGAATCCAAAGTATAAATAGAAGACTGAAGCTTTCTTTCAGATTCTGCGAAAGGTAAAAACAAAAATTATTCAGGCGAACCCCTCGCAAGGGAAATATCGCAAAGAAGTTTAACAAAAGAAAGATGTCTGAGGCATTCAAAATGACTACCTTCCTTTTGAGATATTAGATTTTGAATTAGTTCCAAGCAAGTATTCTCTCAATGATTCATGGCATCATCAAATTTATCTCCAACTAGACCTTTCAGATGAGAATTTAATTTCTTTTCTTTAGAAATGAGAAAAGTGTTTTCCTTCGTAAGTAAAGAGTGAGATTCTTCTAATTTGGAATATTATTCTTGAAGATGATTGGCCTTTACACTTAAAGTTATTCTACCTTGAATGAGTGTATTTTTCTCAACAATAGATGATTTAGTTACTTCTTTAAGTTCATTTTTTAGGGAACGAAGAGATTGTTCTTGATTATCACACACTTTTTGAAGAACACTTAATTTATGCGAAGTGATCGCCACCATATTTAAAAGGGTTCGCTTTTCCTGAGAAAGAGTTTTATTTTCATCTGATAAAGTTTCCATCTCTAAGTTAGCTTTAGTCAAAGAATAAGAGAGACGATATATTTCGCTGCTTAATGAGTTTTGCTCTTGAACTAATTGAGTATTCTCTTTGGTAAGATTATCTATTTGATCAACATAATATGTATGAATATTATCTAATTGGTTATATTGATCCATCCAACTATCTCTATCAACGCGAATTTCTTCAGCGGCAGATTCAGACTGAAATCTCTCCATTATTCGTTTCTGGTTTAAAGCTTAACAAGCGAAAAAAGCCTTTAAGAATGAACAATATGAAAAGAACAAATTTGTTAAGAGGGAAGTAAAGAACGAAGAAAATAAATTCATACCTTTTAATTCATTATTTTTCTTGCGGATAAGTTCGCAGTCCAAAGAAGCATTTTTAAACTTCTGCTTTTCAAGGCGAAGATTCTTCTTCAAGACTTCAACTTCCTTCTCTAAGGATTTTGCGAAGCTGTCCTATCAGAACCAAGATATTTACCTAAAAATTCGCAAACACCAGATTTGACAGGGTCCAAAGATGATTTCTTGGCATCAACTAAAAGATCAGATAAGACCTTTAAGGCAAGAGCCACTCCGTCCGCAGTTTCCTTAGAGAAAGGGAGAGACTCAGATGAAGAAGTAGCAACAATAGAAAGTTGATGATCATCATCCTTTGGTAAAGAGACGTCATTTGAGGGTAAGGTGTGAGGCAGATCAATGGTTGAGATTATGGTGGAATGAACTTGAGAAGTATTGGTTGTAGGGGAGGAAGAGATTTCATTCGCAACAGGTTGTGTAGTGGGTATTTCATCCATATAAGGATTAGTTAAAATATCAGAGCTTATTGCGATATTTTCGCAAACAGGAAGTGGAGATTCAGTTTGTGAAGAAGAAGTTGAAAGACTAAGTTTGGGAAAAGAAACAGAAAAATCAATAGTCTTAGGTTGGAGAGATTTCTTGGTAGGTTTAGTGGCATCCCCATCACCCTGCGAATCACAATTCAGATAAGAAACAGAGGCAACAATATTGTTGTTTAAAAAGATCCATGTTTCTTACTACCTTGTCATTCGCAGACTTTCTTTTTCTCGCATGAACCTTGGGTTGAGAACTCTTAGGAGCATTAGGGTTCTGAACTGTAAACTTAGTACTGGAAGAGCTTTTACTAAAACAGAAATAGTATGAGAATTATACAAAGAACAAACAAGATGAATTCATTAAAATAAAATCAGTTTCAGCAAAAGAATGGAAACCAACCTTGGAGATTCCATGAAAGTAGAGAAGAACAGTAGCAGGAAGATGAATTTGATAAGAAAGGAAAGTTACAGGCGATGAAGATTTATAGAGAATATGAAGATGAGGAAGATAAAGACGAAGTAAAAGAAGAAAATTATCTCTCCCCCAGTTTCTTCTTTAAATAGGAAAGTTGCAGGCGATGAAGATTTGCAGAGAATATGAAGATGAGGAAGATAAAGACGAAGTTAAAGAAGAAAATTGTCTCTCCCCCATATTCTTCTTTAAATAGGCAAAGGAAGATGACTGGTTAATGGTAAAACGTGCCAGTAATTAAAGGAATATTCAACACGTGTTGACGGTTATGCTTAATTCACGGAGCCTTGTCGATAGAAAAATGAAGTTGAAAGAAAATATGAACAGCTACGGCATTTTGAAGAACAGTTTCTCATGATATTCTCTCCTTCGCAGAGAAGACATGAGAAGAGGCAAGACGTAGGATCAAAATATCGCAAGAAAGACATATTTGCGAAGCTTGATCAACAACACATTGCGAGCGTCGCAGAATAATTTGAAGAATGACGTAACAAATGACGATTGCAGAAACATGAGAAAAATGTGATGATTATACGATGTTTAGAGTGTTTGCGAAGATTAGCAATGTAACTCTTGCAAGAATATCGCAAGTCAGATCTGAAATTAAAGGATAGATTAGCTGTCATCCACTATGTAAATCCCTATATAAAGAGTTAAACATGCTTAAGGGAGGGAGAGATTTTTTTCGAGTATTGAGCAAGTCATTAGGAGAGAGAAAGTATAGAGCGGTTGTTAATTCCTTAGCTTTATTTCCTTTCTACCTTGTAAAATTTGTGAGGTTAATCAATAAAATCTGTGTTTGATGATCTAAAAATGACTTAATTGAATGAATTCTTGTAAGGGTTGTAGTGTGGGATTTCATGCTACTACATGTATAATGGTTATGTATTCAATTTTTAAAAATTGTGCCTAATAGGATAAACATCTCCAAATTTTTCGTAAAAACTCTAAATTTGATAGTGTTGTTTGTACTCATTGTGTATATCTATTTAAAAACTCCAACGAGATAAAATTTATAAAATTCGAAGGCACGGATTTTTAGATATGTCATATTCTAGTTTGCTTGCCAATTATACCCCTGAAAAGTATGATACATAAAGAGTTATAGTATACCCCTGAAAAAGTATTATGATAATAAAGAGTTATAGTAATTTGACTAAAAGGGAGGGACAATTGTATCAACCGAAAAAGTAACAATGGACACCAAAGATTTCCAATCTTTTTATCAAATTGCACATTTGTGTGACGCTTCATTTTACAAAAAAGTGGCCATAAGACGGACTCCCTTCTTTCGGGCCTTCCGGTCGGCCAGCCCAAATATCAATGTAACTATCATCTTTTGAATCTGATGCATATGGAGCAAGTATCTGTTTTCTAATTAATACATTTATATGAACGGTACATTCTTTACTTTGTTCATTGAACAAGTTAACAGTACTAGACTGTTGAAAAGGGGCAGAAAACAAATTAGTATTTATCCGGGCATACCAAGGACAAAGTATACCAAAACCTGGTGGTACGTTAAATAAGTGCCTTTTAGAATTTTCTAGAATTCTGATTTGACTCATATCTTATAGGTTGGATCGCACCAAACAAAGATTCTTGGATCTTATGATGTTTGTATGCTCTGATACCAATAAAAATAACGAGGGTACCGAGTACACCATAATCTTTTCGTATCAACCTATACAGACACACCTTGTGTAGTTTTACCAGAACAATAATGGTCAAAGAATTACTTCAACAACATTTAACTTGGTAAATAGTCTAAGTTTGAAGCCGAAGATAACTATGGGATCGGTTACCCAGTAAAAACTAGTATGATTACTTAATTATAATAGCAATTATAATGCAAAAATAAAAGTAATCACACTACACGCAAGATTTTGTTAGCGAAGAAAATTGCCTGGAAGAAAAAACCAGAGACCCAACATAGTTTTGAATACTTTCATAATTAAGCCACTATAGAAATTTACTACTGCAACTTCGCATAGTTGAAACCAAGTAAACTACCACTAGTTACCCATTTCCTTCAATATCCGTGCTCCTACAACCAATCTAGTGTGCCACATGAATCCTAAGACATAGTCCACTATCTTAAGTTGCTTCACCGTTGTGAAGAATTACGCTCTCAACTCATTTGGATCGTAACCCGAAATATCAAAGGTCTATAATAGTAACCAACTCACTTATCAATTCTCCCAAATCAATCTTTAAATCAGAGATAAAGCAAAGTAAAGGATCTTCCATTTATAAGTATAAACTCTTTTGGTCAAAGATCAAACCAAGACAATGATTATCGAAATAATTAATCTCAATGAAAAAGCTCTTTTCAAGCAACTCTACGAGGAGAAACACCTAGACATTTTTTCGACCTTCCCAAAAGTGTAGTGTCTATCAAAATAAGCCATTTTTAGATCCCAAACAATAAAGTGCATAAGAAGAATATCACAAAGATCAGAAACCAGAAAAAAAGAAAAGTCTTCAAACTTCAAAGTAACTACTGCACGCAAAACGAAATCTATTAACGTTGGATGATCAATAGTTATATTTATATATCTTGAATCACTAGATATGTACTAGTCAATCCTTACTAGTTCTACCATAAACTTTTTGTTCAGAAAATTGTGTAGACAAACTTGTTACTATCATTAGTATAGATCAACAAATGAGATCATTTACCTCAGTTGTAGAACAAGGAACTTGGATGATCACAAAAATCAATATCCAAGAATCAACCTAGTACGTACCCAAATTGTTCACGAATCGAATTCCACCATGAACAAGTTTTGTAATCTAAATTTCAAGATATAAATTCACAGAAATAAATCTTGCAGGTTTTGTAAGTTATGAGCTTAAAAACTGTGTAGATTGTTTAACATACTACTTGTGATATTTCTATTGTAGAGATAAACAATATAATGTGGAAAAGAAATAATATAAGACAACAACAAATTTTTTAATGAGGAAAACTGCAATGAACATAAAAACCCCTGGACCTTGTCCAGAACTTGAACACCACATTATATCAAGACGTTACATATACTAGCTTACTATCATATTTGGGACTGGAATGTAGTTGAGACTGAACCGAGAATCTGAGTAATTCAACTTCAGTTGCGCTCCTTATTTCTATTGGATTTTGCAAGACCCTACTTAACATGATTCCCCTAGCGTACGTACTTTATAGGCATATGAGTCTGATTCGACCTAAATGGAAACTTTTTAACTAATCTGCCTCTAACAGATAGTCTATTTGATTTCCTTCAGAAAGATATATAATATAGGTTATGGAAATCTATATGCTTATAAGACATCTTTAAGGAAAATAATATAGCAAGCAAACATAAAATTAGGACAACTTACACTCTTCGAAATTTAAAGAGATACCTTATCGGTTCTACCTCAAATGATCTAAACAAATCAAACCGAAGTGTTTAAAATATCTATCCTGCGGGATCACAAAATTTGAGACGAACAGTACTTTGTGATATCTATCTATCCTTTTTTTTATCCATAGTTCGAGAATTACAATAATCAATAAGAACAAAATCCAAATATCAAAGAACTATCAGGTAAAAGATAGTTTTGTCGAGATTCAAGAATCCCTTATTGAAGACTTTAAAAATCACAACCAAATACAATTTCTCCAAAGAAAACCTAGTCTTATTTAGAATACGACTCTAGGCGCAACTAGGACACAAAAGTGTTATAATTAAGACTCTAGTATGAATGGAGTTCTTTATTTATAATGACGAACAATGCTCGAGGTATCTTACAAACAAATATAAGTTCGTGAACTAGTTTCCATATTTACGTATCGCTTTTTCACCAAGCAATCTTAACTTCTCCATATAGATTATTCGTGTAAGCATGTGAGAAATTTGCTTTGAATCACAAAGAAGAAACATGCAACCATATTTTAATCAGATACACGTTATGCACCAAATGGTTAACCAAAGAACAATGGTTAAGTTGTTCTGGAACAGACAAGTACAAAGTGGAGTGTAACATTTATCAAGACCATAACAGTTCATGAACTTTCCAATTCAGTTCATGTATGTTTTTTCGTCTCTTAGTTCATGAATCTTTTGGTTTGATAAGTTCGCGAACTGTCCAATTCAATTCGTGTACACAAGTACAAAAAGTAGTCCGTGTTTGCAAATTGTCCAAAACAGTTTGTTTGTCATGAGTAATTAAGAGAAATAATTCATCAAGTCTTTTTATTAATAGTTCAAGTTCGCAAACTGTCCAAAACTGTTTGTGAACATAAAAACTAATTTGACGACTCCTTATTGCTTGAATTCTTTTTTGCAATGTTTATCAAATACTAAATTCATATGACATGTTTCAGTAAATAGAATGATAGAAAATATGAGTAAATATGATAGTCAGTCTTCACATACCATTTTAATGAAGTTTCCGTTGACCTCGTTTTTCTTCAGTCTTCAATCTTCAAGGTTGATTGGTAAATTTTGATATTCAACTACCATGTTTTATTCCAAGTTCGAGGCTGACTCTAGTAGACTATAAATCAAGATATAGTTTTGATCAACTAAAGTTGACAACAACCTTGGTATACCAAAACATGTGAGTTTGACCGAGTGATGATCTAACAATTTCCCCCTTTATCAATTTCGTGACAAAAATATCAATTACATATGGATTTAATAAAAATAAACTTTCATCTCAATCTCTATCATTTTGAAGGAGAAATATAGAGAAAGATAAGAGAGGCACAAAGAGAAGGATTTTCCATTGATTAACATCATTAGTTTACATAGAACAATATCCTATATATATACATGTAGGAAGTAAACCCTAGATACTATATTGGGCCGCACATCCATGGGCTACAAGCCCTACAACACTCCCCCTTGTGCGGTCCAGTAGAAATCTGTTTGTAGTGCTTCACGTATAGTGCTTCGAATGTAAGTCTTAAAATGTCGTCCTCTTCTTGATGACTTGTGCTGAAATAAATCGCCTCATGAAAACTTTGACAATAAGGAAAAACCCATTGGGATAAAACCTTGGTAAAATCCTTCACATGTTGTCTCGTACTTTACATGTAGTTCATCACATGCAATATGATCTTCAAAGATAGATGAGTCTAAGTTAATTGCCTCGTTAAAACTTCGTCAGGGAAACCCAAAGGGACAAAACCTGAACTAAAGGAAAAGAGTACAATATTACGCAAACGTAGAACATAGTTAGACTCGAATATGTTGCCTCATTAAAACCTTGACAAAGAAAACCCAGTGGCACAAAATATCGACGAAGGGAAAAGAGTACAACATGATAGATGCAAGTAAAGGTGATCTGTTGCAGATGATCACTTTGCTCTGTTGAAGTTAACTAGTTGCTTCTCAACTCTTAAGGCTGAAAATCCTCGTGGGAAATACAATAGCCTTAGTTGGGAAATTAGAAAACCTTGCCGAGCAACAAAACCATGTGGGAAAAAGTAACCTCGGTGAAGGAAAAGAGTTCAACACACCTTTGGATGCCCCCCCCCCCCTGATGTCAGACAATTTTCATTAGCCTAATGCAGTCAAAAGGAGTTTATCACACTTAACTTTTGCGACTTGAATGTTTACAAGACCATATTGTTAATTCTGTAAGTTACGTTGTTAACAGACTATCTCGTTTCATTTCTTTGATTCAAATAATTTTAGTAATATCAACGACGATATTTATGTATTCAACGTTCAACATACTTGATGTTTTTAGTGTTGTCTCGCTAAAAACCTTGTCGAGTAACAAAACCCTTTGGGAAAAACTATTCACGATCGAATGGAAAAAGAGTACAACACAGTTTCAATTTCGAAGTAAAATATGTCGACATCATATCCTTGGATCCTCCCCCTGATGTCGGCATCTCCCATGATTACTTTCAAAGTTGTTCTAGACAGTTCCTTTAGTCATATGTCCTTCGAAACTGAATATCGGTAATGACTTAGAAAATAATCTACCATATCTCCCCCTGATTACTTTCGTTGGAGAAGGGATTATTGTTCTTTCATAATCAACAACTTTTGGATTGCACTTTCATTAGCATTCCTTTTAATATCTTTGCAGGGATAAAACAAATTTATGTCAGTGGTTACTTTTAAGTACATGATTACATTCACTATACCATTCCAATGACATTGCGTTGGCGCTGATCTATATCTAGCTAACAAGTTCCTTGAGGATGAATTTTTTTATCGAGTACATTATTATACTAAGTACAACAATGCGTCTATTGTACTTAGATATGGGAATTTCATCTCCCAACACATCTTCATCATCTTACTTTAGACGAAATGGTCAGTTACTTACATTTGAACCTCGACTAATCATGGGACTGCTATCAGGATGCATGTCTTTGTTAAATTTCCTGAAAACTTTAGACAAATGCAAACTAGTGGGATAATATACCCAAGCTTAGTATTCGGTCGAGCTTTTTCCAGAGTTTTCATCTCAAATTAGGAATTCAAATAGCTTTTAAGGTCTCTTATTACATTAATAGTACCCATCATGTTCGTACCATCGACATAGATAGCTACAATTCCAAATCAGGAACTTTTTTTTGAATACGCAAGGAAAAATAACTTACTTGTCTATCCCCTCCAAATAAAATAGTCCCTTAGACGGGTATACCACATCCACCTGATTGCTTCAATCTATAAGTGAGTGTTATATCTAAATGTAAACGCACTCTGTGGTTTAGAGTCACTTAATTTTGGAAACAAAAGTCTATTAAGTACTTTTGCAAATATCTGATATCTCTTGATTCTTTCAGAGATACGTAACAACCACATACATATGATGCATTTCAAGTCCTTTTGAAATTACCAAGCTAACTAAGTAGTAGAACGCTATAACGTTCATTACAAGAGAACAATTCCAGGGCTTTGTGAGAAACCTCGCGCCAAAAGGCGAGTCTTTATCCTTTAAGACTTATTTCTTCTCATTATGCTTTGTGACAAATTAATCATGTATGTCCAATAGGCTTTACACTTGGTTGGTTAGCACTACCACACAAAATACCCGTTTATTTGTCAAAGAACCAAGTTCTACCTGGATTGTATAGGCCAAATATGCTCTTCGTTGACATTAAGCAACAAGGAGCTTGGTTCGATCTCATCTTGCTCTATTTCCTTAAGCAGATATATATATATATGAAATTAATCATCAATATGCTCGCATAGTCTTTCCATTGAATCATGCACGTTCTCATAATCCACTTGGGATGTCATTGTTCTCTGGAATCATTAAACTTCGGAGCGTCCTCCCATTTGATTCATGGACATATTTAGAGACAATACTATGATATGATTTCTAATGATATAAATAAGTTGCGCCTTACTCACCTACTTCCTTTATAGGTGAGCATTGATCAAACCAAGTGGTCTCTCCAACTTCCTTTATGAAGCCACGGCCTCAACCACACTTCCACCAAGTGTAGTTACAACACCTTAGTCTATGGTGTATATCCCTTCTTGAGGATTTGTAACCTTGCAAGTAGTTTTGCATCTGTTATGTGTGATCTCATCATTCTGAAAATCGATTATTCTTTGTTACTTCACATTTACATTTGTGGAGTACTAGAATCAATATGAGACACAGTGGGAACACACCACGAAAATTCTTGTCGTTCCCTTAGAAAATACTTCTTCTTATCTCCCCCTAACGACGGGAAGACTGTCTCATTAAAATGACAACCCGCAAATCTAGCGGTAAGAGATCTCCTGCCAAAGGTTTTAAAAATGCGGATAATTGTTGAAAATTCTTGTCCAACTATTTATGGGTGAAAATTACTCCTGTCGGTTTTGATAATCTGGGGTGTGTGGATGAGGAATGAATATAAACCCTAAAAAAATACACTACGCGATGAGTGCTTGTAGATTCGAGAGATCAATCTGTGCAAATCCGGCCTAAACCAAGAAATGGTCGTTCCAGACTTGTTTCGGTCACAAAGTAAAGGAGATGGGGTTGATCTTAGGGAGGGAAGCGAAGAAGGTGTTGAGATTGTGAAGGTGTTGGCTATGTATGACTTGTATCATAAAGTTGAACTGGCTTGCAGGATGTAAGCTATCAGTTCCAGTGTTTGAATACGATTGTATCAACACTTGCCTCTGTTGTCTTGTCCTGTTTGAAAAATAGGATGGAGAACCTATCTATACAAATCTTTAGCCTAACCCTCGTATCTCGTGGGAAGTGGAGAAAGTGGAGTGATGGAGTAGTGGAGTAATGTGTTAGTGTCACACGACCAAGCTTGCCCACTTCTCCCATCATCACAAACCGTCCATGACTCCCTGACACGTTCTTGTAATGGCGCGTTGTGCGCTGCACGCTGTAAACCGCCAGACCAATACCCCAGTATGTATCCCCAAGTTTGTGACATGATTGATGTCTCGAGTGTGTGTATCGTGGGACCCATAGAAAATAGCATGTAATGCTAGATTGAATAACTGCGTTATTCAGGAAGTCGATACTTGTGAAGTATCGTGCGTATTCTATGCAAGTACTGCATCGAGTGCATCCCGCATGTATGTAACATCGATGTTTGAGCGTCTCAAAATAGCCTCATATCCTGCATACTTCATGTGATGGTTTGGAGGTTGCGCCAGCAAGTCTTTCCTCGACCGACCACATGGTGTGGTAGAGTGACGGATGATGATCACCGTGATGCCGCACTAACCAATTAACTCCTGACCAGGGCTATATAACCAAGCCGGTGAAGTTGGACGGACGAGATGATCTTTGAGACACTCATCTGCGACCGTTGGTGAAATTAGGGTTTTGGGAAAAGGTGCGCAAATACCACTTTTCAGCTTGGTCGAATCCAATCTTGGGACATGGTTTTGGTATGGCCGGTATACATTTTCATACCTCACTGTCCCGTGGAAGTGTGATCTGGGCCACTCAATTTATCCGGCGATGTTGAGTGGTCGAGATCAATTTGCGATAGAAATCTGGTGCCGCAAAAGCCGCGCATCATGCCAACTTCAGGCGCGCGTTTCAGGATAACCAGGCTTGGTCGGTCCCGGGCGATCAGTTCGGCGTGTGGGTGGTAGGATGGTGTTTACGTCCATACCTTAACATCCCATAGAAACATGATCTAAGCCACTTAATTTGTCCGGCGAAATCGAGTGGCCAAAATTAGTTTGCAATTTGGGAGGTGCGACCAAGCTTGTTTTGAGCATGTGAATCGAGGCATATAGCCAAGTTCGGTCTTGGCCGGTTGGGTGTGGAGATAGGTGGGCCTGCAGTGATCGTGTTGAAACTTACCGGACCTGCTTAGCCTATTCCTGGACCCTCCATCCGATCAAGAGAAGATGAACGCTCGTGATCGTGAGACAAACCCTAGTTAGGGTATTGTCGGCCGTGTGTCACACCTGGTTTGGAGTGCACGAATCAAGGTGACAAACTATAGTTGGTCCTGACCGATCAGTCAGGTATGCAGGTGGGCCCACGGTGGTTGTTTTGACATGCTCTAGGCCCTCTGAATCTACATCTACACCCTCCATCTATTCCTGCGAAGATGGATGGTTGAGACTGTTTGGCGACACATGTAATGTGCCGCAAACCCTAATTTAGGGTTTTTTGTCCATACTGCTTTGGTTTGGACGCTTTGGCAAGTTATGCCAACCTTTTGGGAAGGATGACCATGCGGGGCATGCGTTGGTTCGGCAACGGATATTTCATACCTGCTCGGGGGTTATGTAATCGATCTGGGCCATCCAATCATACTGGTGGAGTTGGATGGTCGTGATCATTTCCAAACTGATACGGACAGTCCGGATGATCAATTGGGCTAGTATAACACACCGAGAGTTGCTCAATCGGGCTAGTATAACACACCGAGAGTTGAAGCCTGTACGGGTATTTTGTACATGCTTTCATTATAATGCTTGGAGATTCGTGTTGCTCTGCTGAGAGCAACACTCAGTCGTCATGCCACACTGATAATGAGTACATGAAATACAAGGCTGGTTATGCAGCCTGTACGGGTATTTCGTACACGCTTCATTACTAGTTCTTGGAGGTTCGTGTTGCTCTGCTGAGAACAACACTCAGTCGTCATGCCGCACTGATAATGAGTACAGGAAATACAAGGATGATTATGCATTAATTAATAATGACATATTTAATTCACAGACTGGGATTGTTTCCACATGCTCCATTCTAGGTGAATTAGTAAAGTGAAGAAGTATTCATCACTTATTAAAGGCTTTATCTTTTACAAGATGTTAGCGCATAATTTTTTGGCTTTTACAATTTTAGCCCTTAAATGAAAATCCACCATCAACATTAAGTCCCCTTCCTAGCACATAATGGTTACACTATTGTGGGGTAGGCATATGATGGTGACAGTTAAAGATAAAACTTATGAGACAAAGTTAGATGTTACCAGGATAGACGGGTCGTCATATCCTTCGAACATGTCACGTTCAAGAGACGTCCATGCGAGCATTCCCATAACATGATGTCGGTCTTTCCTGCTTCGATGGACTGTTACGCCTCTTTCATTCGTGGGGATATTACTCCTGCTTGATCGAACGTGGGATTGATGTGTTTGCTTTGATTAAACGTGGGTCCACTGTGTGCCACGTGCCTAATTTGCTTGGGGTCAGCTGTGCTTGTTTCGACCAATATGGGGCTGGTATCAAGTGGGACCCGCCGCGTGCGTGACTATATATCGACCCTGTATTTCGACTATAACCTGGCCTTGCTGCGTGCGCCTATTTTATTTGAATACCAGTCTTGTGACTTTGATCAATACCAGACTTGAAACTTGAGCAATACATGACTTGTGACTTGATCAACACCGGACTTAAAACTTGAGCAATACCGGACTTGTGATTTGATAAACACCGGACTTGAAACTTGAGAAATACCGGACTTGTTATTTGATCAACAACGGACTTGAAACTTGAGCAATACCAGACTTAAAATTTGATCAATACCGGTGTTTGGACCCAATACCATCCTTGTGTACTTCAACGTGAATGTGTGTTCTGTCTTGTGTGACTACACATCTCACGCGTTTTTATACAAGTACTGACTCCTGTCTTTTGTTGTATAATGAAGAAAAGAACTCTTGTTGAGATGTCTTTTGGGGATAATGCTGGTGCCAAGTCAGGAGGTGTTGACAACTTCA
Organism: Papaver bracteatum; assembly: GCA_023529315.1. Taxonomy (NCBI): domain Eukaryota; kingdom Viridiplantae; phylum Streptophyta; class Magnoliopsida; order Ranunculales; family Papaveraceae; genus Papaver; species Papaver bracteatum. The sequence goes on along the minus strand of JAJJWX010001098.1, from coordinate 2,101,799 downwards.
AAGATATGTCGAACATTGATAATGAGTTGTTCACCGCGCCCTTTCAACTATATGAAAATATCCATTCCACAAGTTAACCCTTCTCCTATCGACTTCAAGGTTTTTCATGCTCCGCTGGGCCCTCATGAAGGATGGATGAGACTATGTTGAGCAATGAGTACATCAAAGAAAACTTGACCAGTGCGCAAATTATTGATGTAGCTTGAGTGTTGAAAAGGCTCGAGAGGATGTTAAAGTGGATTCTGGTGCGAACGTTGAGGTGGATCCTGGAGAGAGTGTTGAAGTAGGATTCTGAAGCGAACGTGGGTCCCGGAGAGAGCGTTGATGTGGCTCTTGAATAGACCATTGAAGCAGCTTCTGCTAGAGGGAGCGTTGAAGTGGCTTCATCTTCAGTTCGATTTACCCTTGCAAATTCCATGCTTCTTGACTGACCATCTCTCTCGTGTTGAAGAAGTCCTTGACTGACGGTGAAGGAACTTCATGCTGAGCCTCAGTCCCCAAGCGTGGTTTACATGGTTTGTTCGTAGTGGTTGTTGTCGAGCTAGATATGGAATATCTTGGACGTTGTTTCATCATTGTGGGAGTCGTGCATGTGGTACTGGAGTTGGAGTTGGCGGACGCGCAGGATGTTGTATCTCGGTAGTTTTCCTCTTGCTGCTTCAGGGAAATGCTTACAGAAGGCTGAAGGTTGAATCGTCTGTTGGTGAGATATATGCCCCTACGAACATTGTGAGGCTCTTCAATACCGGCAGGCCTGGTTCTTTCTATCAAGGCATATGTTTTTGTATACGAGCGTTCAACAGCTCCAGAGGATGACCAAAAGCGCAGATTCTCCAATATAGCATGATAGACATGTACCACTGTCTGATAAAATGACTCGCCCGGATCTTGTTCGACCATTGTCTGATAGAGTGACTCGCCCGGATCTTGCTCGATATGACATGTGGACATCGTTATCTTCTTGAGGCTGCTCCCATGAGGTGTCGGCTCCAGTGGAAGATTTCCAGAGCGTTGATACGTTGCACCGGAATTCTTTAAACTAAATGGCAGTATGGTATAATAAAAAAAATCCGAGAGGAGTTCGAAAATCTATCTTACTTGCGTCATGCTCGTACATCCTTATCTGGTTGTAGACACTATATTCATCCATGGAGGAGAACATGCCATGTCCGCTGGTTGCATCTACTAACATGTCGATGTTAGGTAGAGGAGGATCATTTTTGGAGCAACACCTGTTCAAGTCTCTGAAGTCTATGAAGCACCTGATATATCCATTTTCCTCGTGTATGAATTGCAACTGTTTAACCGACTTGGATCCAGGTATGACATGTAGATGATGGGTGACCAATCTTCATCTAAATCCGGCATTTCTTCATATCTCCAAGCGAATATGTCTTGGTATTCTTTGAGAAGTTCCACGAGCTTCGTGCGTTTATCCGTACATAAGGTTGAGCTGATGGAGATAGGCCTAAGAGATTCCTCAACGATTAAAATCTCATCAGTTGTGGATTTGGTGCCATCTTGCAGCTGTTGTGGAGCATCTAGCACTTGTTCTTGTGGTTCGTTGTTGTTGTAGCATTCCATTGGGTGGAGAGACTGCGTAACAGTCTCCCCTGCTAATTGATAATGGAAGCGTCGGTATAACGTTTTCCCTTTCTGGTCATGACTCACCACAAAAGTTCGTTCCCTCTTCGTGTGAACGTGGGTCGTGGCTTCACAGGATGGAGAAGAATGCTTCGTCAACAAAGATGCATCGTGGGTTTTAGCCCTCAATGATGCAAGCCGGTCTTCTTCCTGAATTAACTCCCACATGGGGAGTGGGACGCAGCGAACTTATCTGATTCTTTCCGCGGATCTTCTCCCGTATGTGCTGGTTTGGTTTCCCTCGAAGTCAGTCATTGTGGTGGGTTGTCGTAAAATTTTGCATGGGCTAACCTTAGCTGTCCTGAGAGTCTTGAGAGTAATCACGTTCGAAGACGCTCCTGTGTCGATGAGGGCCCTCCTGAAATCTGAACCCTTGATGTGTACGGTAACATGTAGGGCCCGGATGTGACCTTCTTCTGCCATTATGTCATCTTCCGTAAACATAACATTATTTACAGATGTTTCCGATGCAGTTAGGACTTCCGGACGTGAAGGAGTCAGGTATATTTCCAGAGCTATTTTTATTAATTGCAGCAAATTTATCCTCCCGTTGATTCTTCGATAGGTGCAAGAGTTCACACAAACTTTCCACTAGAGATGCCGCTTCCTGATCCACCGACCTCTGGTTCATAGTGAAACTATTGACTTGAGGAGGATCGTAGTGAAGATCAGTCCCCAGTGTAGGATTTTCCATGACAGGACCGCTCATATCTAATGTTTCTTCTTTGATCAGGTCCATATAGGTCCGTGCCGCTGAAGTACCTTCGCTGGTACGTTGAATGCGTTCCTTGTTGGATCCAGGGGCTGTCGTGGATATTGTAGAAATCGATCAGTTAATGTCTTAATAAAAGTGAGTACCTCTTTTTGAGTTGCGCCTATATCCTTTTGATTCTTAGCAAAAACTTCTTGCTTATCCATCAAATCTGCAATGGTAATGGGAGATGGTCCTCCTCTCGTCCCTCCGGCTCTTCGTCTTGATGAAGGAGTGGAAGTTGTTGCTCTGGTGACTACCGGAGGTGTTAAACTTGAGGAGATGCCGAGATTTGCGGCTTCTTTGGCTCTGTGATGGGATGTGTTACACTTACTGGAACATCTACTGCTATGATGGCGCTGGTGATGACGGCTCCACGAGATGTATTGACCACGGAAACTCTAGTGACAGGTACATCGACACCGGGAGTGTTATCCATACTAGATCCATCAGAATTGATTGTTGATCCAGACCTGAGTTCCACCATCTTGAAATGAATTGCTGATTGAATTGGTTCTAAGATCAACGCTTTTTGAAATTGATAAAATTGAATCGTATTTTGAAAAAATTGACTTTGAAACCGAGAGATTAACCTCCCACTGTGGTCGCCAATTGTTTATGGATGAAAATTACTCCTGCCGATTTTGGTAATATGGGGTGTGTGGATGAGAAATGAATCTAAACCCTAAAAAAATACACTGCGCGATGAGTGCTTGTAGATTCGAGAGATCAATCTGTGCAAATCCAGCCTAAACCAAGAAATGGCCGTTCCAGACTTGTTTTGGTCACAAAGTGAAGGAGATGGGGTTGATCTTATGGAGGGAAGCGAAGAAGGTGTTGAGAATGTGAAGGTGTTGGTTGTGTATGACTTGTATCAGAAATCTGAACTGGCTTGCAGGATGTAAGCTATCAGTTCCAGTGTTTGAATATGATTGTATCAACACTTGCCTCTGTTGTCTTGTCATGTTTTAAAAATATGATGGAGAACCTATTTATACAAGTCTTTAGCCTAACCCTCGTATCTCGTGGGAAGTGAAGAAAGTGGGGTGATGGAGTAGTGGAGTAATGTGTTAGTGTCACACGACCAGGCTTTCCCACTTCTCCCATCATCAATAACAATCCATGACTTCCTGACACGTTCTTGTGATGGCGCGTTGTGCGCTGCATGCTGTAAACCTCCAGACCAATACCCTAGTATGTATCCCCCAGTTTGTGACATGATTGATGTCTCGAGTGTGTGGATCGTGGGACCCACAGAAAATAACATGTAATTCTAGATTGAATAACTGTGCTATTCAGGAAGTCGATACTTGTGAAGTATCGTGCATATTCTATGCAGGTACTGTATCGAGTGCATCCAGCATGTATAAAACATCGTTGTTTGAGCGTCTCAAAATTCATGCCTACTTCATGTGACAATTTGGAGGTTGTGCCAGCAAGTCTTTCCTCGACCGACCACATGGTGTGGTATAGTGACGGATGATGATCACCATGATGTCGCACTTACCAATTAACTCCTGACCAGGGATGTATAACCAAGCCGGTGAAATTGGACGGACGAGACGATCTTTGAGACACTCATCTGCGACCGTTGGTGAAATTAGGGTTTTGGGAAAAGCTCCGCAAACACCACTTTTAAACTTGGTCGAATCCAAGCTTTGGACATGGTTTGGGTATCGCCGGTCGGTCATGTATGTTGACGGCATGCCGGTATACATGTTCATACCTCACTGTCCCGTGGAAGTTTGATATGGGCCACTCAATTTATCCGGCGAAGTTGAGTGGTCGAGATCAATTTGCGACAGGAATCTGGTGCCGCAAAAGCCGCGCATCATGCCAACTTCAGGCGCGCGTTTCAGGACAACCAGGCTTGTCGGCCCCGGACGATCGGTTCGGCGTGTGGGTGGTAGGCTGGTGTTTACGTGCATACCCTAACATCCCATAGAAACATGATCTAAGCCACTCAATTTTTCCGGCGAAATCGAGTGGCCAAGATTAGTTTGAAATTTGGGAGGTGCGACCACGCTTGTTTTGAGCATACAAATCGAGGAGTATAGCCAAGTTCGGTCTTGGCCGGTTGGATGTGGAGATAGGTGGGCCCGCACTGATCGTGTTGATACTTACCGGACCTGCTTATCCTATTCATAGACCCTCCATCTGATCAAGAGAAGATGGACGCTCGTGATCGTGAGACAAACCCTAGTTAGGGTATTGCCGGCCGTGCTTCACACTTGGTTTGGAGCGCACGAATCAAGGTGACCAACTATAGTTGGTCCTGACCGATCATCCAGGTATGCAGGTGGGCCCACGGTGATTGTTTTGACATGCTCTGGGCCCTCTGAATCTACATCTACACCCTCCATCTATTCCTGCGAAGATGTATGGTTGAGACTGTTTTGCGACACATGTAATGTGTCGTAAACCTTGTTTTGATAAGTCGAAACTATGATCAGGATTAACATAGTTTTTCATATCATGAATCAATTGAACTAAAGCAATTGAACCTCCTTTTGTTAAGAAAAAACAAAAATCAGAGTTAACTTAGTTTTTCTTAAATGGAACCAGTTGTATCATAACAATTGTATTGTGTTTCCTTAAGAAAAAACAAGAATAGGCAATTAAAATCGGCTTTTCTTAACATGAAAATGATTAACAAATCATAAAAAAATCATTACCTCGTTTTTCGATAATCCGAACCGATTAAGTTTTCATATCAGGAAAGAGATTATCAAAATTCTTCCATCGGTTTCCACAACCACTCACTCCATAAAGATATGACTTTTAAGTACCGGTGTAATATAAAACTCTCCCCCTGTGTGTTGTTATTCCCTGCAAGACAAAAAAAAAAAACGAGACAATCTCTACCAGAGAAATGTCGATAAGGTCTTAGCTATTATGTGCCAATAGTAAAAAGCTAAAACTGAAACTCATATGTATACTAAATACGCAACTTATGAAACATAAATTGATAACAGTATGGTCGTGACTTCACACATGAGTTCAGTCAATATACTTATGATTATTTGATAAAGCAACCCAATAGGTTAGATCCGTAATCTGCTAAATCAAAAAGTCACAAAATCATAAGAGATAACCAATATGAGATCGAAACTTAAATTTAATAAAAACAGAAAACTTTATCTATCTCATAACAGAAAGCACTCATATGTATACCAAATATTTAGTTTATAAAAAATAAATAAATATTGGTGTATGTGACTTACATATGAGCTAAACCATCACAACTTTCTTATGATTTTGATACAGCAATCACTAGGATATGATGCGAAGATCGGCTATACTCTAAAGTCATTAACCATAAGAGGGTGAATCCATATATGAGACTAAAATACAACTGTTTATCTCATAAACTCAAGTGACATACACCATAAATATTAACATAAAATCAAGTATTGAAATTACTTCATTGTTGTAGGAAATGAAAATATGAAACCAACACAAAAAGAACGAGATCATTCTGAGTTCGGACGAAGAAGTTATAGGCAAAACAGTTTTACACTCCTTCGACTATGGATCTATTCTGGGACCGATCCTAGAAGAAATCTCCAACACGGATCCACACACAAAAATTTGTTTTTGACATAACTTTTGCATACGATGTCCGAATTGAGTAATTTTTGTCTCGTTTTAATCGCCTGACTAAGAGCTACACATATACAACCTGTAGAATTTAACATCATAAAGTCATAATTACCATTTATATCGAATAATAAATTATGGATAGAGAATGTATGAGCAAAGAAGAGAAAAATCTCCTTGAAGATGTTGAACAGTCATATAATGATCGAGAGATCGTGTGCTCTGTTTCATATGATTCATCACCTTCCATATAATTGAGCACAAATGTGAGCATGCACATTCCAACACAAATAGGTTATGCTGAGTTGAACGTTGTCTTGTACGTCACAGGTGACTAAGACAGAATCATCCTTCTTGACCTCTTGCTTGGTTTGATTTCTCTTGTTTTTATTCGTTAACTTGTGATAAAGAGTGTCATTATCATAACGTTTATTCGCACAAGAGACTTTATACATCATGGGGTCTTTCTTGAGTCTATCGACAAGACATTCAAAATTATTATCAACAAGAAACATTTGAGTGTCATTCTTGTGACAAACTACTAGTTTCCCTTTGGTTACTTGCATGGTAGTCTCCAAGAACTATTTATATATGGGTTTCGCAATAACTGCTTTCTCCCTCATACCATTAGAATGATCGCCCTTTTGTACACCTTGCGAAACAACCCTTCTCCAAGTTGGAACATCAAATATTGTCTTTGCATAATTGACAAAGTCATCTCTCTTTCTATTATCATGTCTTTTATGAGATGACCTTGTCGAGGGATAGACAAAACTTGAACTATCATTATAATACTCCCTCTGTTTCTGAAAGACCGTCCTCTATTCCTTTTTCGTCAGTTTCAAAATTGTGTCCAGCTTCTATTTATAGTCATACTTTTTCAATGAACTCTCTAATATACCCTTGAATTCTTTATATTCATAAATTCATTTTTAACGTCACCCAATCTAAAATATTAAAGAAATTAGTATAATTAAAGAAACAAATATATCATTCATTCCTTTTAAGAAAATATGCATTTAACTCTAAAAATTAAATTCCTTATAAAGTTTATACTTCATAAATTCGATATCTTTTAAATTTTCCTTTTATATTTCGTATTTATAATTCTCACAACAATTTTGGATAGTCTTTATTACTAGCATTTTTATTAAAATAAAATAGGTAAGTAACTAAGGGTAGTCTAGTAAAATAGTATGGTCTCCTTAATATTTTGGCAAAGTCAAAGCGGACTGTCTTTGTGAAACGGAGGGAGTAATTATTTTTCCTGAACTTTGGATAATAGCGATCTGAGTTCTAAAGGGGAGAAAACTTAGCCAACTCGTTTGATACAAAGAAAGTGCATCTTGCATCTTACGAACTTTGCATCCCCATTGCAAGTGTCCTTTATTACCATAATAATAACAATGCTTAGTAACATAAGAAATGTGAGTTTTAATGTTACCTTTTTATGGATCCACTTACATTGGAGCTCAATGAGTTTTATTTTTCCCATCTTTATTTAAAGTCACTATTTTCTTGACATTAGCAGAGGTGTTTTCTTTGATAGCCGCACTTGAAGAATTTGGTTGAATATGATTCTTAGGCTTGGAAAACTTTTCTTCTTTATAAGAAATAGGAGCATCTTTTTCATCGGTGGAAGCCCCTGGTTGAGAAGAATTTATAGCTTTGACAAATTTTACCTCTTTCCTAGTATTTAAAGCATCTACTCCCTTATAGCCCTATCCTTGTGTATCACAATGATTTATACTTGCTTCTAACATTGAGGTTAAATTATTTGAGCTATCATTAAACTTTTTCAAGTCATATTTCAATATCTTGATTTTATCAAGAGCACCAATTAGATCAGCCTCAAGGCGTTTTTCTTGAGAGAGATATGCACTTTCTTTCTCTTTAATACTTACTTGTTGAGAGTTAATCCTTACTTCAGATTCAACAAGTTTTTTTTCCAACAAATATACCTTTTCAAGAGAAGCATCAATATCTTTCTCTAACATTTCTTTTCGAGAAAGACTAGCACTTACTTTGTCTTCAAGACTCTGGATTTATTGAGAATCATTTTCCCTCAAGTTTTTGAGATCTTGACAAAGCCTTTCATATTCGGCGGTCTTTGCTTGTAAATCAACTTCAAGTATCTTTATTTTCTCACAAGACATACTTAGGTGATTGATGTCAGTGAGAAATTTTTCACGTTAATTACTTTCTGGGATTATTAAGTTTCAATATCATAGTTCATGGAGGTTAACATATCCATTACATAAAAATAATTATGCTTTATTATTAATTTTCCAAGTGGGAACTTGCATCATTTCTAAAAGGGTTTTCTCAATTTCTAATAAATTTCTTATTAAAATCCTTTTTGAGTTATTGGACATGCCTACATAACTTAGTCTTCTGATAGCAGAGATCTAAATATGCAAGTCATAACTAGGTTTTGTTTTCCTCAAAAGAATTCAAACTAGTTAAAAGGGTCCCGACTCCCTTTAAGGTGGCATTCATCTCTTTCTTCTTTGCGAGTTGGCCCTCTTACTAATGAACTAGTAAGAAATTATCTCTACTGACCCATGACATTAAACATCCACGAACGGATGAGAACATGGACCTCGCCCCATAACAATTATGGACAAAGGAAATAGACCTACACCTCGACCCGTGATTTGATTTCTACAGCAACATGAAAAAACAAGATACTTGAAAATGATTAAAGGGAAATTTTATAATCTTTTCTTTATTATCATTCAAATTTTGTGATTTCAGCACTTATACAAGTAACCATAACGCGAGGGGGGGGCTTACACTCGAACATCGGGTCGGAGGAAGGAAGACGGTCAAGATGGATGATTCACAACATGGGAAAGGGAAGCCAACAATACGGACATCCTCACCTCAAAGATAGAACAAATCATTGAGGAAAAACTCGCCAATTTCTTTAAGAAGCTGCAAGATGAGGCTAGAAATGACGGAAAAGGCTCAGATTCTCATTAACATACAAATGGCTCGATCCAAGGACGATCATCAACCAAAAGATCAAAACAAAAACGGAGAATTACGAGGACAATTACGAAATTCCAACACCAAAAAAGGAGAGCTTGGAATTCGAGCATTTCAAAGAACATGTAATGAAGAGGCTCAATAATCGAGGACAACACCAGCGTGAATGGTGAAGTATGGTACACTCCACCAAGTGGATACTTGCACAAGGTTTCAAATTTCCAAAAATAGAAAAATATAATGGCATGGGACCCCGGGTCTCACATTAAACTGTATCTCCAATACCTAAAGCCCCAAGGTTTAACTGACAACTGGCTGCTAAACTTGTTCCACCAAAGCTTGACCAAGGTTAGCCCTTGATTGGTACCAACATGCAGAGAAATCAAAAATCTCTACATGTCCACTCATGATTAATTCATTCGTCGAACATTTTGCAAAAATACAGATCACTCTATGGCCTTACGCCAGCTTGAGTCCCTTCGACAAGGGGCACATGAAGGTTTCGTCGACTGGATGAGTCGGTGGGAAAGAAAGTGTTCGAAATGTTCAACGACCATCGAGAAGAGGCGCAACTAAAAATGCTAATGAAAAATCTCTCAATGTCTTACAGGGTATTCATCAAGATAATTGCACCCGAAAATCTTTCCGATTTTCGAAGGAAATGAGCAAGCATCGAGGATGCAATGAAGGACGCGATATATCGGATTCAATATAGGGCAAAGCTCGACAAAAAAGAAGGAAATTAATTATGTCAACCTAACTGAACACCTACTTACATCGAGTCACAGGAAAACACCTATCACCAATGCATTCCGCCAAGACAAAGGACAACAATATGTCGAGGAAAGGTGGAGCCGGAATCGAGTATTTTCTGATCTGGACGGAGAAATAAGTGACTACCTTCCTAGGCTAGTTAATGAAAAATTAATTCAACTCCGAGATCCTAAGCCTGTACCTAATCCCAAACCTCGGGGTTACGATGAGTCAAAGACATGCGACTACCATCAGAGTGCAGGACACGATACCAATTCATGTTTCGTCCTGAAACATCTTATCCAAGATTTGCTGGACGACGACAAGATAATCATCGAGGTAGCGTCAAATCTACCTAATATACAACAAAATCCACTTCCAGCGCATCAAGGAAATCAGGGAATCAACTTCATTGAGGCAGATGACGCTGAAATACGTCAACCATCTCTAATATCGGACCGTACGACAAAAGAGAAGGACCAAACAAATGAAGCCTCCAAAGTCGTTGCTAAGAGCAAAATGGAATCTGCAAAAGGTTCCACATACGCTAGAATGAGGGAGCAATTAACTGATAGAAGCGTCTACATGATAACTCTCAACGAAGCAGAGGACGCCGAAACTTCTCCCAATGACAATCTGGTGATGATAAATGACGAAAGTCCACCGCCGACGAAGGACGAACCTCAAGAATCCTCGTGGACCCAAGAAGATGGTATTTGTATGATAAATTCACCATTAAAATTGAAAAATCCAAAAAAAATCTGAAAAACAAAAAAATATAGAAAGGGTGATTTCAGAAATAAAAGAGCATGATGTCTTGGTTTTGGAGGATGCCATTACAGGAAAGTTTGAATATGAGGATGAAGAAATGATAACTTGCAAAGACGTTCCAAGAGATCCAAAGCAACGTCGAAAAAAATGAAAAAGAGCCCTAATTCTGGAAGAAGAAACAATCAACTTGAGAACAGAGGAAGAACCACGAAATGTGAAGATCGGAACGACATTATCAAAGGAAGGAGATGATCGAGCTACTCACTGAGTTCGAGGACGTCTTTGCTTGGTCTTACGAGGACATGCCTGGATTGAATACTGATTTGGTAGTCCATTGTTTACCAACTTATCCAGACGTAAATCCGGTCAAACAAAAGCTCAGGAGGCTAATTAGGTCAGAATGGACTTTAAAAGTCAAAGAAGAAGTGGAGAAACAACTCAATGCAGTTTCCTCAAAGCAAACATTTATACTCGAATGGCTGGCTAACATTGTACCTGTTCCGAAGAAAGACGGAAAGGTAAGAATGTGCATTGATTACCGAAATTTGAACAAAGCAAGCCCAAAAGATGATTTCCCGTTACCGCATATTGATGTCTTGGTCAACAATGCCTCTAGGAAAGGATGTATTTCATTCATGGATGGCTTCTCCAGATATAATAAAATCATGATGGCGATAGAAGACATGGTTAAAACATCCTTCATCACTCCATGGGGAATCTTCTGTTACAAAGTTATGCCTTTCGGATTGAAGAATGCCGGAGCCACGCACCAACGAGCCATGACGACTATCTTCCACGACATGATACACAAGGGAGCTAGAAATTTATGTAGATGACATGGTGGCGAAATCAAACATAGTAAGGATCATGTAAATGTTCGAGAAAAATATTCCAACGTCTTCGAAAATTTCAACTTAAGCTCAACCCCAACAAATGCTTGTTCGGGCCAAGTCCGGGAAATTACTAGGTTTCATCACAAGAACAGAGGGATTGAATGCGACCCATCAAATGCTAAAGCTATCATCGAAATGTCTCCACCAAGAACGGAGAAGGAAATCATAGGATTCTTGGGTCGGATGCAATACATAAGTCAGTTCATAAATCAACTCACTCCCATCTGCGAGCCGATATTCAAGTTGCTAAGAAAGAATGTGCTTACAGATGGAACCCTCAATGTCGAAGCATTTGAAAAGATCCAGAAATATTTGGTTGCTCACGCCGTAGGTGTTCCTTTGATTCTATATCTCTCGATTGGCGAAACCTCTATGGGAGCAATGTTGGGACAAGACCATGAAGGAAGCAAGAAAGAAAGGGCAATATACTACATCAAGAAAACTCTTTCGTGGTACGAGTCGAATACACCATGTTAGAAAATACTTGCTTGGCACTTGTCTGGTCAACCCAACGCCTTCGTCATTACATGTTGGCTCACAAGATTCAGTTGCTATCAAGGATGGATCCTATCAAATACTTGTTCGAGAAGCCTCATGTTATCCTAAAATGTCAAAATGGCAACTGTTACTTTCCGAGTTTGATATCACTTACATCACTCAGAAATATGTCAAAGGAAGATCAATTGCCGATCATATAGCATCTCATCCTATCCTCGACAACACTGAGCTAAATATTGAGTTCCCAGACTAATGGGTGATGTATGCTAATGTGGCCGAAGATAAACCATGGAAGATGTACTTTGATGGCGACCAAACAAACAAGGAAGGGGTGTAGGGGGCACTTTGCTAGAGTCTCCAGAAGGTATCCACACACCTATTGTTATCAGGCTATGTTTTCCATGCTCTAATAATGTTGTATGAAGCTATAGTGGATCGAAGTCTGCTATTGAAATCAATGTCAAAAGCATCATAGTATACGGAGATTCACCGCTGATCATCAAGCAAATCCGGAAGGAATGGAGGGTTAACGAACAATTATCCCAATATCATACATACCTTGAAGAGATCACAAAATAATTCGATCACATCGAATTCCACCATATATACAAACAAAACTTTGGTGCTAATGCTCTTGCTATTTTAGCTTCTTGGCTCGCGGTCCTCGAAGGAATGACGGTGAAACCTATCGAAATAGGCCAAAGAGATGAACCTGCTTTCATTACGCCATTCAAATCGCCGAACAATTAGACGTCGCCCGTGGTTTGTTGATATACGAAGATACCTCGAGGATCAGTCTTATCCAAGATTCAACAAAACAACAAAGGAGATACATCCTAAGGGTGGCATGTCAAGTACATGATCTTTGCAAATGTTCTTTACAAAGTGTCAAGAGACGGAACTTTTTTAAATGCGTGAACGAACACGAAGCAAGGAAGATCTGGAGAGAGAGTACGCAGTGGTGAGTGTGGTCCTCATATGAACGCATGATGATGAGAAGATAGCTCGCTTGGGATACTACTGGACAACCATGATGTAGGATTGCTGCAACTTCGTCATAAGATGTCACCAATGTCAAATACATGGTAATCTTATGCATGTACCTCCTTCTCAACTTCATACACTATCGTCTCCATGGCCTTTTTCTACTTGGGGAATTGATCTCATAGGTAAAATAAATCCATCTTCCAACGGTCACAAGTATATCTTTGTTGCAATTGACTACTTCACCAAGTGGGTAGAAGCCATTTCAACCCGAAGTTTCAAAGGAAAGCCGACAGTCGATTTCATACGAAACCACATCATCTGCAGATATGGAGTTCCACATGAAATAATATCAGACAATGGGTCAAATTTTATCGGTGAAGAAACCGAACAACTTCTTGGAAAGTACAAAAATCAAGCATCATCTAGCCTCACCGTATTATCAGATAGTGGTTTAGCAACCTATTGTGATACGTTAATTGAGTCTTCATTTTTGCTTAATCTTACTTTGACTCATGTCTTATAGGTTGGATCGCACCAAACACAGATTATTAAATCTTTTCGTGTTTGTTTGCTCTGGTACCAATTAAAATAAAGAGGGTACCAAATACACCACAATATTTCCGATATCGACCTATAATTCTGATACCTTATGTGATCTAATATAGACAGAAACTATCAAGAAAATGATGACAACAAGGTATACACTTGATATATAGTATAAGTCTGGAACCCATCCTTAAACTATAGGATCAACCCAAGTATTTGTGATTAATGTACAAGTATAATTACTTTAATTATAACTTAAAAAATTATAGTGCGGAAAGTAAAAATAAAGACACAACAAGATTTTGCTAACGAGGAAACCGTAGATGCAGAAAAACCCCAGGACCTACTCCAATTCCAAATACTCTTCGAAGAACACTACCAACTTCATATAGTTGAGACCAAGTAAACTACCCATCGTAACCTAGTTTCCTCAATATCCCCGCGCCTATAACCAATCTGGCCAATGCACATGAATCCTAAGATATAGTCCATTATCTTAAGTTGCTTCAGACGCTGTGAAGAATTCAAGCACTCAACTCCTTTGGATCGTATTCCGAAATAGTAAATGACTAATATGTTCGGTAACCACTTTTCCAATCTCAAGAAGTAAACCAGAGATTTGTTTTGAGTTCAGCAAAGGCTCTTCCGTTTAATTTAATAAAATCCTTTGTTAGGAAAGATCTACCAAGATCCAGATTATCGAAGTAACTAGATCTAGGTGTATAAACTATCAGATTCAGATATTGAAGAATACCACCAAATGATAGCTTGCCTATCTAATACGACTAGTTAATCAATCTTCTATCAAAGATAAACAAGATCTAGTAGGATCCCAGCCGATCAAGTTTGTGCATAAAGTTAAATCACAAAGATGCAAAAATAATAAGAAATATTCTTGTCTTGAAATCTTCAGTGTCTTCTTCTGTACCTGTACAACCAAACTTGGCTCCAAATTATGAATGATCATGCACGGAACAGAGTCTGTTAACAATAGGTGATCACAAGTCAACATCAGATCTAAAATCATATCTGAACTACCCCTAATCCCTTGACATAGTTTGAGTGACCTTATGTCAGAAGAGAATGCTCTTAAAAATAACAAACTAGGTGAATCAAGAGTCAACAAACCGTTAGTTAATCAAATCAATACTTGAAAACTAAAATAACAATGCAATTTTAGTTTCCTAACAATGGTACTAGTAGACGCTTCTTGATCCTAAAGAAGTCTTTAAACTAGTGGACTTAAGAGATTTCGCCTAATTAGGTTTCTCTTATCTCCAAGATAGTATTACAAGTAAAACTATTATTCGGCCACAACAGTGACTACAAAATGAAGTGCCTGCCTCAGGATAAGTTTGTAAGAAGAAAAACTTTACTATTTATAAACCAAGGTATTTTGGACACCAAGGAATTTCTATAACCAAAAATATTCTCAAGATATGCAATAAACCACCTAAATTCAATTTTATCTAATTCCAACCAATATCCAACTGTATAACCGAAATCCCTATTGGATAACTCAATATTAGCTAGCATACAAGACACTTAACTAATATATCTCCCGGAGATATGTTTTGCTTGCATGAAAAACAAAACATATGTATATTTGAAAATCTTAACAAAAAATATTCTCAAACATTTCGGTTTGGGATCTCAACTTGAGTATCAAGGAATATTTTTGAACAATAAAATATAAGATTTGTGCACATGTTCAAATTACCCACTATGTATACATATTGAACTTTCCTACTTTGCAAACCCAAAATCACAAAAACCATACGTGATATTAGAAATTGGTTTTGCTTATGGAGATCGGTTCTACCTTAGTTCCGAATGTAGGTAATGATCAGTTCTACCTTAGTTCTACACATAGGTAAGGATCCATTATACCATGATTCCAAACATAAGTACGGATCGGTTTTATCATGATTCCCAATATAAGAAGGAATCGATTATGCCTTAGATCTTCAATGAAAACCGGACTACCAATCCATTTGATTTCTTTCAATTACGAAACAAGTTCGTAAGTCTACTTCCCTAAACTCATGAAATTAAACATATTTTTCTAGGCATGAAATCAATCTTATGTTCGTTATTACACAATCTAGTAACAATTACAAAGATTATGTCTTTGTCGCAATTAAAAAGTTTAAAAGACAAACGTTGGACTTTGTAATTCAATATACCAAGGTTGTAAAACAAATTGTATATTCTTCCTTGACACTTTGATCATAATAAGATAACCAAGTCTCAAATATAATAGTTTCATGTGTATAACTTCGAATGTTATGTTTTCAATTAAAATGGATCAAAATAACGATATAGAAATGGAAACAAGTGAACTCTTTGTATTACTAACCTCGAGTAGAAGGATGATGTCTTCGTTGCCGTCGATACGTCTTCAGGTCTTCGTAGTAATACTTGTCTCAATATTTATAGAGTTTTTAATATAACCTAACGAAGTTGACTCTCGTAACCTAATCAAGCGACTTTTGAGTTTTGATACTAAAATACGACAAACAACCTTGACATACCAATGTTTTGCGGGTTCAATCGAGCAATGCTCTAACCACCCGACGCAAAACCTGACAGTCAATCCTCCATAAACTGTAAATAGTAAAACAATTTCCTAAAAGATGTATAGTGTTTACACCACCAACCGCTTTAACAAAGTCATATTTCAGGAGGAGTAAACTCGTAGAATCTTTTGCTGGACTTAAACATGTTGGACACACCTTTATTGGGAGACGTCCAAGAATTTTACTCTTTTTCCTTCGTCCAACTTTTATCCCAGTCGGATTTTTCTGGCAAGGTTTTGACGAGGCAATAAATTTTGTCCCAATAAAATTTCCCGACAATGTTTTGACAAGGATACGTTTTCTGGATGGTGGTCATCCATGGGGGAGTGTTATAAAGTCGGCTTCTAGAATTTATGGATGACCGCATGTACTGTGGGCCCCATACAAACCCAAATTTCCTTAAGTGATAGGAATAATCACCTAATAGGTTAGCATCAAACTAAACACCACGTACGTGAAATCTTGGAAGATTGTGGCTATACCCGCCATCCACATATTAGTTTGTAAAGTGGTTATAAACAACCTTCTTCCCTTCGTGTATCTTGTTCAAAACTTGATACATCAATAAAAATCTCCTTTTTCATTTCATTTATAGTGGAGTAAATTTATTCTTCATATCACTTCGTTAGTTTTAATCTTCCATGTTTAATAGAAATACCAATATACACCGAGAATCAATAGTTTGGTCTAACAAAGAGTTAGAATATACACTGAGAATCAGTAACTTGGTCTAAAAAATAGTTACAACCGAAATAAAATAATTTAGGAGAAACAGTAAACAATAATGGCAACAATCCAAAATCAATGTCATCACACACGGGTTATACCCTAGCTTAAATAAAATATCTTACTGTTTTTTCTTTTTCTTTTTGAACACTTGTTAAGGATCCGGTTAAAAAGCATATGGTGAGCTTGAGTTCAGTATAATGGTGAAAATATTGATGCATGACACATAAACCTTTACATGAATAATATAATCATATATATAATATATAAATTTAAATACGATACATGTGATGACATATAAACTTTTTCTGAATAATCTGGGTGTAATTTTTTTTTTTTGTAAATAAATAGGGGTTTTGAACATAAAGTAACATGATAATCTTATGCTTAGGTGAGTATGCACAAAGCACATGTTTATAAATATTGATGTGTTTTAATGTGTTTATTACAATTACAAAACTTTATTTTGGTCCTTGTACATTTCTAAAGCAAAAACTTATTGAGATTTCAAAGATAACCACCTATTACCATACCTAGTAATGAAATGTACATTTTACTCTTATGTTCAATTGAATATGAGGACTTGTTAGCAAAACAAAAGTTTAAAGATGCTAGTAATATTAATAATTTAAAAGAAAAGAAAGAACGAAAGTGTGCGGATGTATTTATTATCCAACTAATATAAAGGAAAATGGTCTTTTCAACCATTCAACTATGGCACAGAAAGTTACCATACTATCTCTCCATGTTTTCATTTCTTTTACTTAGTTTATATTAGATTTTCCAAAATCGAGTAACAAATATGTATTAGATGCAATACTCATTCTTTGTTCCTCTTTTTCTCTCTTCTCCAACTTTATAGGTGCTGCTAGGAAATGGAAGTTAGACCAGGAACTATGGATGCGTTCTCGGAGAAAAACTATAAATACAACGCTGGAACGACAAACTGAGCGTGCAACAGTAAAAACCTAACTCTAAATGGAAAAGTGAAGTGTTCTGAAAGTAATCTTCCATCATAAAATATTCTATAGAAATTTAAAGGACTCGAACATCTTTTAATAGATAATTTTTTGTTTCTTCAATAGAAAGATTTTCTTCTATTACAACTCTTCATAAACTTAATTTATCAGATAATCAGATTGTTCGTAGTTTATAGTTTCTTGTCAAAAATGGTTTAGTTTCATTAAGAAATATTGATTTATCGAATAATATGATTGAAGTTGCTGAAGATTTAAATCCACTTTATAACTTGATTTATATGAATGTCCTGTTAAAAAGATTGAATATTATTAATCTAGGGTTCTTGAGTTGATTAAATCTTTGCAGTGTTTGGATAAGATGGATTTGGATGGAAATGAAGTACTTAAATTTGTAAAAGATGAGGAAGATGTTGATGAGCACCCTGAAGTTGAGCTCTTTTAAAAGAAAAACATGTCTTCCCCGAATTCATAAACCGATATTGAATGTATTGAATCAAGATTATGCCGGCTTATCAAGTGTTAATCCAAAACTCAACAACAATTAGAGTCTTTCCAAGCCCAAAATAAACAACAATTTGAGGTGATAAATGCTCACTTCACCATACTTATAGTAAAAATAAACAAAAATGCTAAATTTGTTGATAACCATGATATCCACGATACTCGAGTTAGTGACTGACATGGTTTATAAAATACGTCGGGAATTGAGGAGGTCACAGTAATTTTGTCAGATAATTCCCCCATAGTTCCTGGTGATTATGCTTTTTTGCTGTTTTTTTCTTTTCTTATTCCTGGTAATTAAGTTTCAATTAGATAATGTAAATTTAATAAAAGAGTTACATAGAAGTCAAGCGAGCAACAAGCTGCGTCGCCAGCCCTTTTTGAATTGTAAAACCTATCATATTAAAAATAAAATCTCGTGAACCAGGAGTCATGACATTACTGTGCACGACTTTCTGGACCCTCTTGAGTAGTCCGACCGCTTCTGGAGCCAAATAACCAAAAGTATCAAAAGCAAAGGGGACGAAAGCATTCTCATTGTCAACACATGTTTTCTCATGCTTCAATATCTTACTTGAGGCAGCACTTAGTGCTGCTTGCCCGACTTTAAAGGTGCCATGTCCAATTCCTACCAAAGGATATACCCAGTGAGGTCAACACATGTGTGTTTCCCATTAGCCCACCCAAAAATATGAACATTTGATGGTCTTAGTGTCGATCTCCCTTCAAGTGGGTATGTCAGGAAGTTCACATGCGCTTCTTTCTTTGCTGAAATGCCATCCCTCCACAATACATCATACAAGATATCCCTCACATGATCATGTCTATATTTAAACCCAGGGTCTACCTTACAATGAACTTCATGTTCACCATACGAGTCCAAGTATCATGTAATTCAAGCAGCGCAACAAGAGTTAGAGGGATAAAGTGGGATCATTAACCTATATTTTAGGATAAAACGGTACTCCAAAGGAGATATCTTCTGTCCAAGCCCCTCAATCGGAATAGCAAGAATAAAATCTTGGGCATGTGATGCTTGCAAACAACCAAAAACCGATTTCTGTCTCTCTGTTAACTTGTAAAATATATCAATATCTTTAACCACTTTACTAAAAAGAGCACTCGCCAGGGTACTTTGTGTTTTAAGAGGGGCGTTGTCTTTATTGGTGAAGCTGTTAAAATCAAAATCAGGAAGAGTTACTTGTAATGTTTCCAAAGCCTTATTAAAGTTGTCATCCATACCTTCCACACCACTGCTCCTAAATATGTGATCCTATTGCCCCCAAGATTGCACACGCGAAGCCAAAAAAGCATATTTCGATGCCTCCCTAGCAGTGTAAAGGCCAAGACTTCCATATCTAATAGGTAGAGTAGATAGCCTCCACTGCAGTTCTCCAAAGAACGGTCCCCCACAAACCACAATGCCCTCTATCACTTCTCTCAACCCTCCATCAAATATATCTACCGCCTCCATAATACAGTCTGGGTGACAAATACGAAGCCCAAAAAGCAGCTTGGATATACCCATACATGTTCGTAAAAGGAACAATTCACTTTGAGGATCGTGGAGCTTGGATAAAATCTGCATCAAATCCACTGGTTTTTCACCACTCTTAATGGTAAGGCCCTTCACAAACCCATCATCGAGGCTAACCGCGCTGCCTAATAGTTTGACTCCCTTATCTGGTCTTGAGATTTCGACAGGAAACATCCCATCACTTATCCTTCGTCCATCACAAGAAGGCCAAAAAATCTCAGTTTTCTTAATATTCAATAATATAAGTCCCAGTGCGGGCCCTTTTGTTTGGACAATAGTGAGTGATTTTGCCACTTCTTCGGTGTCACCAATAACAGTCATCAAGATACCAGGCCTGTAGGGATAATATGCACTGCTCATTTATCATAGATATAAGCTGATGAAGCATCAGAGCAAATAACAAAGGCCCCAAAGGGTCACCTTGTTGTACCCCTGTAGATGAGTAGATAAAGGAGTCCCCCACATACAACCGTGTAGGTTGAACATACAAGTATTCTACCCAAGGCGATATAGATGGAGAAAGCTTACATACCTCAAGAAAGATAGTTGTTCTGTCAACTAGGTTAAAAGCATTGGTGAAGTCAACAGTTAGCATAGAGAGGCTAGCGTCTGCATGATGTTTACTAACAAAGCTATTCATAGCATGTAGGATTTCCTTAGCACCACCTGAAACACCTAATCCAAACTGGAAATCTTGTAGATACGTTTCCATGTCCTTGTCGACCCCTTTCATTGCCACTTTGGACACCAGGCGATGCCAAATTGTCCCAACAACAATGGGACAGATACTCTTATCCGGTTTAAGGAGTGGTGTTAAGGGAGCCGATGCAATGAACTCCGCTAGGTTAAGAGGGTATCTCCTACCAAGCTAAAGATTAACAACCCTAGTTATGGCAGTGACCATATCGGAAGCAACAGTGGATCCTTCCCCACATAAAGCATCCAACAAATGTTGTGCCCGAAGGACATCCCTTCCACATGAAGTTCCCTTAGGGAAAAATTTAATACAACTAAGAATGATACCTTCTTCGGCCACTAAAGGCGTCTCATGCAGCGTACATGTTGGTTTCCGTGGAGGCGGCATAGTCGGATGCTTATCTTCAAGTGATTTCCTTGTGTTCTCGTTATATGGCGCCACCCCAGATGAACTAATGGCTTTAATAGCCGATGTGAAGTGCCCATCCACAACCTTACGCAAACAAGTTGAGACATTGTTTCCGAGCATGTTGTCTTCCTCCGTGTCATCATCTAATCTAACACCACTTGTTTCCGGCACCTTTAAAATCTCACGGAAAAGCTTTAGAGTCCCACTAGGTTCACCTCAAAGTGCAAGTGCTTTGAGTATTTGTGTCTGCTGTGTCGCCTTGAGATTACCATACTTGCATTCGGCTCTACCTTTAGGTCAGAATACTCGCAAAGTACATCGAGGAAGCAACAAAAGCCTGACACAATGTTTAACAATTTTAGGTTCTGCCGCGACTTTCTATAGTGCTGCTTTCAGGGCATGGGAAAAAGCTAACCTGCAGCCTATTGGAATGCTCTTAACTATACATACCAGAGCTCTAAAGACTGCATCCACAGTCACTTCATTCAATTCGAAATCGATTTCAAGCTGCGCTAAATCCTCTTGTAGACTAGGCCTAGGCACTCCAACAATTATTTCAACTACTTCTCCAGAACTCGCACATATCTCAAGCTTAATATCAGTGTCCCCCTCATGCTTGCACGCTCTGCTCCAATCCTGAATGCTCATACATTTGAAGCACAACCATTGCCTTAAAGTTCTCAGAGTTTCCTCTAAACCCACGAGCAGTTTTCGTGGTGTTTGACAATCCGAAAACACAAAAACAAGCAAACAAGAACCTAATGAAGAATGAGTATGAACAAGGAAATATCTAAACCATCGAATTCACCAGGAGTGTAACGACGTGGAAAACAGAAGAAATAAAATGAAACCCCCTATACCACTCTAACCCATCGAGAAGATGGTGGTGGAAGTGGGAGTTTGCTGGCGGTGGTTTACAAGTGGTGGTTTTGCTGGTGGTGGTTTAAGGTTCAGGTGGAGGTTTTCTGGTAGTGGTTTAAAAGAATTTGAAAATTGCTCTGGTGGTAATTTGCTTTTCCGCTGATTTTATTCTTTCTTTTGTTGGAAAGATTAATGAAGTTGTTAATGATCAACAAATTCTTGAGCTCGTCTAGATTGTTATAATGCTCATGTACGTTGTTATGCAGCACGTGATATCACAACCCAAATAATGCTTGTGATAAGGTTTGTTTTAGGCTGACCAAACCTAGTTGCCAAATGTTGGTTGAATGATTAGTCCAAAAATTATTTATTTTTAAATATGTAACACAATTGTCATTGTCTGTCATTGAAGGTAGTGGCGAGGAAATTTTTACTTTTCTTAGATGCTTACATCTCTATAACCTCGTCAAGGATGGAATTGGGTTGAGGCTGGGTCATTATTGAATGAGCGTTTAGAATTATTATTAGATGTAATAATAATTTAATCAGATACAACAATACTCATAGCTACAAAATACAAACAATGTATAATTGTTGAAAAAACTTTTGAAGTGTATGCCTCTAGAATCCCTTGAGTTACATGATAACATATATGGTAACACCGCCCTTCACATTGCAGTAAGAGAAGGAAACACTAAAGTAGCTGAGGCTATAATGGGTTGAAACAAGTACAAAAAATTACCACTTATGACCGCTGCATTGTTTGATTCTTGGAGAAAGGACACGGTCGAGTATCTTTGCAGTGTAACCGAAAAGGATGGCCGCTGCATTGTTTGATTCACCCAGCGAAGGGATACAGTCGAGTATCTTTGCAGCGTAACCGAAAAGGTGTGTCCATAAATTTTTACTGGTCCTGATGGTGCTACACTAGTATTATAGAAATTCTTTGAAGACAACGATGATGTTTTTATATACAAATTATGTTCATAAAACAAAATACGAGATAATTCATGGTTAATTATATTTTCCAATAATGCATTATGGATTATTTTGTTGACATATGAACTATTGTCTCCGATCAATATACCGTCGTCTCCTAGTGATAATTGCAAGCTTTTCAAAGTTTAAAAACATTATTTTTACATAAAACTAAACAATATGAGTAACCATTGATACCTTAAAAGAGCACATATACAAGTTCTAATATCATTGTTGGCAACGGCTATATGTAAAGAAAAACGTTTCTTAAGAAACTAAAACATATGTTTAGGAAACTTTGAGAAGTAATGTTGATCAATCATCAAAAGATTCTGAACATTTGTGAAATTATTATATATAATTTAACAAAATGTGTTTCCCATCCTTGAGGAAACATGATTGAATTGGTCAGAAAGATGGAACAAATTATTGTGAATAAATTATCCACACCTTACAATCATTCTCTAAAAAATTAAGATATTTTAATTATAATATATACTCAAATATGAAGCATGCCATTTATCTTTAACTAATAAAAATACAAAGTGTTTATTGAACTTGACACATTCAAAGTTGATAGAGAACATAGAATTCGGGAACTTCAAAAGGTTCTTCAGCATGGCGAATCTACACAATTCTAGAATCAAACACATCAAGTGGTGGATACTTCGAAGCAAAATAATCCGTTAAAACTTTGGAAGCACATCACTCCAATCCTAAGTGAGGTATTTTCCTAAAAGATGGGTTAACAACTCTTTTAAAATCTACTTCAATTGGATGGAAAGGATCAATAGATATAGAATTATGATAAGGATGAGACAAACCTTGTATCGGATCCTCATATTTCTTAATTAAATTCATTGAATTATTTACCTAAAGTATATCGTGGTCCTCTATCAAACTTTTAATTTCTGCTTCAACCAAAATCTCAACATCATTATATTCCTTGACAAGCTCAATTGGGTCTTCCACGACTTTAGTCAATTTGGTTTCATTCTCAATCTCCATCTCTTCAACAACCTCGCCATCGAAATCGGAATCCTCTTCAAAATCGTCATTATCACAACGACGTTGAAATTCCATTTCTATGACCCTGTCAATTTCTTGAAGAGTCTCTTCTGATGCTCTAATTTCTTCCAATTGGTTGTATCGCGCATAAATTTTTATGACGTTAATACGCTTTCCACCATTAATAGAGTTTCTAGACCGTATATCCTCTTTTGGAAAGCGTGGAGGAAAAACACGATGAAGAGGAGTATATTCCAAATTCTCTGTCATCTGCACATTACTAGAAAATAACTGATCAGCAACATAAGTATCCTCACATCCCTGTGATTTCTCACTTACATACCCGTCATAAGGTTGTTGATATGTATGAGAGTATCCATAAGGATCTGTAGGGTATGGTTGGTAGTTGTTATATGAATGAGACTAAAATCCATATTATTTACCACTATTATATGTTGATTGGTCTTGTGCTCCGTACATGTTATTTCCGTAAGGAAACATGACGACTCACAAGAAAGAGAAAAAAAAATCTAAAAAAAAAAACAAGCTAAACAAATAACAAATCAATTAGCAACTGCTCTTTGTCAGCGATGCCAAAATTTGATGCGTGTCGTAAACACAACAAATTAATCAAGATATTTCCCACTAATTAACTGGTAATATAGCGGTAGTAAGGATCGTTCCCACAGAGAGCTGTGTAATTGATATGTTATTTAGATAGCAAAACAAAGTGAAAGGGGGGTTGGTTTAAAGTAAAATAAAAAGAATAACAAATTAAAGAAAGATGATCAAGGAGTCCTTCGCCGTTACCAAACGTTGACTCAGTAGTATACTTATCTATCTTCGTTAGAACCATTCATCACCAACCATAGGAAAGCAGCTGGCGAAGTGCTATCCCCAAAGTCCCTTATGTAACCGGATACCGAAGCACTTGCATATCAAGTTCTATCCAACTGAACCACCAAGTAGTAGCGCGCTCAAGGTGTAACCCAACCGGAATCTTTAAGTTATGTGAACTTAGGTTGATCCTAGGAGTTAGACTCTTAGCACAAGGTCCACTTACTAGTGTTGTCTTTATACACGATTGCTACACATAATCCCTCTGCAAGGTCTCGTGTTCTCTACTTATGTAAGGATTATTCAACAATTACATGGATATCCTAACCCTTTACTATCAATAAAATGATCAAAAGATTAATCCAACGTGTACTCCATCCTTTGCACAATGACCAACTCTTCACTTCCATCGTTATTTCTGCCATTCTCACGATCATTAACACCATATCCATTGATCGAAGCAACACTAGTGATTTCCTTGTTGTATTCATCATCAGTCAATAGCTAACGCGTCGTCATCTTGATCATCATCTCGACTTCACTACTGCCAAGCTCTCCTTCATTCACTACCAATCACGTTCACAGCAAAACACCTATTCTCTGAGTCACCATCATTATTTCTTCCGGTGCCATCAACGGCATAACCCCCAACTCGGTCCATTCTCTGTTCACTCGATCCTGTCAACAATACCAACATCCACCATCTCGAGCTCTACAAACCATTAATATTTAATCATATCCTCCATCAGACGTATGAAACATCAAACCTAGCTCAGTCTCTTTAAAAACTCAGTAACTCATTTTACCGGAGAAATACCACCATCAACATCATGATCATTCACCCCAACAGCGTCACAGAGAAACCAACACCACCACAGTTCAACTACCACCGTTTTGTGTCCAATTTTAGCTCACACTCCACATCAATGGCAGCAAACGTAGCTTCTCCTTGTTACATCCATCATCAGCCACCAACGATCATCCATCATTCTCCGCACACAGTTTACTCGAGCTCCACCACATCAACGTCCTCATCTGCCATGAATGACAGCAGTCATCATCTTCTACAATCACCATCAATGCTATCCACGAAAGCAACACGTCCCTGTTTGCTTCCATGTCTCTCTGTCATCGATACATCACTCCCTTCGTCTGTTGCTCACTGGTTTCTCGAGAAGCAACTACTTGGCCATTAACTCCATCATCCTAATCGGAAATGGCAGCAGGGACCCTTTATGCCAACAACAGCTCCACCATCTCAATCACAGCAAGCCAATACTCGAGTCTACATCATTCACCAGTCCATCATCTACTGCTGATCACAGCAACGTCATACATTTCCATATTACTCGAGCTTCTCCATCTCTCACTGCTTCATTAATTCAATGGCAATGGTAGCAGCAGCTGTCTCGAGATCTATCAACATGATCTCAAAACCCAATACCTTAGTCATCGTGGAAGACGACCTGAACTGGTCGGAGAAGAAACACCTAGCGTTGTTATCTTAATTCAAAATGTGGCTGCCCCGAGTAAAGTATCAGAATGCCTTTAGTGATCTTGTCTCCCCCTAGTAGTTCCAGCGCCCTCCTTTAATATTTCCCATCTAACTGTCAGTTCCGTAGAACCGACAAGCTTGACTTCTCTTTTCGCCCATATCTTCTTCATACGACATCAGATTGACCTCATTCTTTCGTCGTTGGCTTCATATTTTCGCTCTCTTCATGATGATGGGAAGAAATCCTTAGAGATGAGTGTGTTTCAGTTGGTCTTTCTCCCTTCTCTACATGTATCTAACTTCTTTTATTGCACAACCACGTGCAAATTCACTTCTTTTGGACGATTCACCTGGCAAAACATAAGTAAGAGAAAACAAGAGTAATATACAATAATTTGCACGAAACTAAGGAATTACTAGCATGGATTCGACACTAAATATATGCAAAATATGCAATTATCAAATTCTCCCACACTTGGCTTTTGCTAGTCCTCGAGCAAACTATCTAAAATACAACAACTCCATATCGTCGAGGATAGGGTTGCACTTATCATGTGCAACAGGCCTTTAACCCCTAGGTGTCCCTAGTGTACGAGTTATAGTCTCGTGAGGTCTTACGAGAGGTATACCCACAAAGCCTACTCCAACTTCAAAGCGTTTCAGCATCCCAAGCATCCAAAGAGCTACGAGGACATAGAGTTTCTGCATGCTAGTAATAAGAAGTTAGAAATACCAAAGAACATATTCTCATTATTAAATGTTGAGTGAGAAATAACCACACCATAATGAGAAAACGCGTGTTTGAGAGCAATCAATAAGCATTTCGCCTCGACTTCTGCCTCACTTAAAAGGATTTTATGATAATTGCACTCAAAAAGACGGTTTTTTATGGGTCTCACATGTGTGCATGTAGGAATGAAGAGAAAAATCCTACACATGTTGAATGGTGGGAAGGAAACCTTCCAAATTATTTCTGGAGACCCCACGAGATCGTGGGAAATAAAAGAATTTTTCTGATGATCTCTAAGAAAGGAAATCAGCCATTATTATAAGGATGAGAGTACTTACCACCTTCACATCTAATTGCAATGATGATAACATCACTCTCACATCATCCAATAGAAACGTCTTCTTCTTCATCTTATTGATCTTCGGTCTTCAACTGTTGATGATGAACTCTTGAACTTCATAAAACTTTGACAATTTGTAACTCTTTCTCTCAATTTCCTTGTTGCTTGATCCTTCTCTATATATTTTTCTTCCCCATGGCCTTATTGAACAAATAAGAACCTAAATGTAAATATTTTTGTATTTTTTTTTTTTGAGAAAAAGATTGCAACTACAAAAATAATAACGAAATTAAAATTAACATGGCCATGAAAGAAGTACTTTACCACTTTGATATTCACAACTTGTATTGTATTCGTATTATAAACTTCAATAACTCTTATCTTCTCATTTCTTTGCTCTTATACTTAGTCTTTATACTTGGATAAGAACTCCGCTCCTTATATGTAAGTCTTCAACATGTATATAAAAATCTTCTCATTGTATGTTGCTTTACTTGAATATGAAATTTTGCTCTTCCTTATATTGTTGCTTGTAAACCTCAAATGTCTTCCAATTATCCTTGTAGATTTTGATGTCGCTCCCTTGTTGATGATGATGGTGTTTCTATGGATCCGTTGTTGGCGAGAGAGAGAATGGTGCTAACTGCAAATAAAACTACAAGAAGGTGGTTTTCGTCTATGGACGTCACCCTCATGATTGACAAAATTAGCACTCAAGAGATCAAAAATAGTGCTGAAAATGGTGTGAAGTTGGGTAGCTCAGCATTCTACCAGGAATTAACGTACGGTGACACACACTCAAAAGAAAGCTCTTTAGTCAGCTACAAATAAAATTTGGTCTGGTGCCTCAGTTGATATGAAAATAGGTAGTCTCCACTAATGATTTATCAACAACTCTAATAATGCATTTCTCCCTGCACCTAATTTGCATCACCGGCATGATTAAATCCATTATTTATCACTCTAACAAGCAAGAAATCCGAACGTAGTTCCCTAACACTTCCAAGTTCAGTTATGTCGGTCAGAATTCTCTATATAAACATACCTAGAAGTATGCTAATGACTCAAAAATCTCTACAAGTTGGAGGTTTTATGCAATTTTTTTGAAAAACTATATACGCAAAATATCCAAACGCTTCCCCCACACTTAAATTTTACATTGTCCTCAATGTAATTGACTCTTCCTAAGTAAAATCAAGGTGGGAAATCCTAATATGATGTGCAAAAGAAGAAAACTAAAAACAAAAAGGATAAAAAAATGCAAAACCTATGGGTTGCCTCCCATGCAACGCTTAGTTTAACGTCCTCAGCCTGACCTTATCGTTATCGGCCATATACCAACAAACTGAAAATTTGGTAGTCTTCCTAGAAAACAATCTGCAATTCAAATAACAGCTTCATAAAAATATTAGCACAAGTGATAAATATAGAAGCTATCACTTTATTCAAGTTTCCCCCACACTTAGTCCTTTCCACACTCGGAAGTGGATGGAGAACATAGAATTCGGGAACTTCAAAAGGTTCTTCAGCATGGAGAACCTGCACAATTCTAGAATCAAACACATCAAGTGGTGGATACTTAGAAGCAAAATAATCCGTTAAAACTTTGGAAGCACATAAATCCAATCCTAAGTGAGGTATTTTCCTAAAAGTTGGGTTAACAACTCTTTTAGAATCTACTTCAATTGGATGGACATGATCAAAGATATAGAATTATAAAAAGGATTAGACAAACCTTGTATCGGATCCTCACCTTTCTTAATTAACTTCATTGAATTATTTACCTCAAGTATATCATGGTCCTCTATCAAACTTTTAATTTCTACTTCAACCAAAATCTCAGCATCATTATATTCCTTGACAAGCTCAATTGGGTCTTCCACGACTTTAGTTAATTTGGTTTCATTCTCAATATCCATCTCTTCAACAACCTCATCATCGAAATCGGAATCCTCTTCAAAATTGTCATTATCACAACGACGTTGAAACTCCATTTCTATAACCCTGTCAATTTCTTGAAGAGTCTCTTCTGATGCTCCAATTTTTTCCAATTGGTCGTATCATGCATAAAGTTTTTTGACGTTAATACGCTTTCCACCATTAATAGAGTTTCTAGACGGTATCTCCTCTTTTATAAAGAGTGAAGGAAAAACACGATGAAGACGAGTATATTCCAAATTCTTTGTCATTTGCACACTAATAGAAAACAACTGATCAGCAGCATAAGTATCCTCTCATCCCTGTGATTGCTCACTTACATACATGTCATAAGGTTGTTGATACATATGAGAGTATCCATAAGGCTCCGTAGGGTATGGTTGGTAGTTGTTATATGAATGAGACTGAAATCCATATTGATTACCACTATTATATGTTGATTGGTCTTGTGCTCCGTACATGTTATTTTCGTAAGCAAACATGACGACTCACAAGAAAGAGAAAATTTTTTTCTAAAAAAAAAACAAGCTAAACAAATAACAAATCAAATAATAATTGCTCCCCGGCAGCGGCGCCAAAATTTGATGCGTGTCGTAACCACAACAAATTAATCAAGATATTTCCCACTAATTAACTGGTAATATAGCGGTAGTAAGGATCATTCCCGCAGAGAGCTGTGTAATTGATATGTTATTTAGATAGCAAAACAAAGTGAAAGGGGGGTTGGTTTAAAGTAAAATAAAAATAATAATAAATAAAAGAAAGATGATCAAGGAGTCCTTCGCCGTTACCAAACGTTGACTCAGTAGTATACTTATCTATCTTCGTTAGAACCATTCATCACCAACCATAGGAAAGCAGCTGGCGCTGTGCTATCCCCAAAGTCCCTTATGTAACCGGATACCGAAGCGCTTGCATATCAAGTTCTATCCAACTGAACCACCAAGTAGTAGCGCACTCAAGGTGTAACCCAACCAGAATCTTTAAGTTATGTGAACTTAGGTTGATCCTAGCAGTTAGACTCTTAGTGCAAGGTCCACTTACTAGTGTTGTCTTCACACACGATTGCTACACGGAATCCCTCTGCAAGGTCTCTCGTTCTCTACTTGTGTAAGGACTATTCAACAATTATACGGATATCCTAACCCTTTACTAGCAATAGAATAATCAAAAGATTAATCCAGCGTGCACTCCATCCTTTGCACAACGACCAACTCTTCACTTCCATCGTTATTTCTGTCATTCTCACGATCATTAACACCATATCCATTGATGGCAGCAATACTAGTGATTTCCCTGTTATATTCATCATCAGTCAACAGCTAACGCGTCGTCATCTTGATCATCATCTCGACTTCACCACTGCCAAGCTCTCCTTCATTCACTGCCAATCTTGTTCACAGCAAACCACCTATTATCTGAGTCACCAGCATTATCACTGCCAGTGCCATTAATGGAAGAACCCTCAACTCGGTTTATTCTCTGTTCACTCGAGCCTATCAACAATACCAGCATCCACCGTCTCGAGCTCTACAAACCATTAATATTTAATCATCTCCTCCATAAGACGTATGAAACATCAAACCCAGCTCAGTCTCTTTAACAACTCCGTAACTCATTTCACCGAAGAAATACCACCATCAGCATCGTGATCATTCACCCCAATAACGTCACAGAGAAACCAACACCACCACAGTTCAAATACCACCGTTTCATGTCCAACTTCAGCTCACACTCCACGTAAATGGAAGCAAATGTAGTTTCTCCTTGTTACAACCATCATCAGCCACCACCGATCATCCATCATTCTCCGTACACAATTTACTCGAGCTCCACCATATCAATATCCTTATCTATCATGAATGACATCAGTCATCATCTTCTACAATCACCATCAATGCTATCCACGAAAGCAACATGTCCATGTTTTCTTCAATGTCTTTCTGCCATCGATACATCACTCCCGTCGTCTGCTGCTCACTAGTTTCTCGAGCAACAACTACTTGACCACTAACTTCATCATCTTTATCGAAAATGGCAGCAGGGACCCTTTATGCCAACATCAGCTCCACCATCTCAATCACAGCAAGCCAATACTCGAGTCTCCATGATTCACCGGTCCATCATCTACTGCCGATGGCAGCAACGTCATACGTTTCCATATTATTAAAGCTTATCCATCTCTCACTGCTCTATCAATTCAATGGTAACAACAACTATCTCGAGATCTATCAACATGATCTCAAAACCCAATACCTTAGTCACCGTGGAAGACGACCTGAACTGGTCGGAGAAGAAACACCTGGCGTTGTTATCTTAATTCAAAATATGGCTTCCCTGAGTAAAGTATCTGAGTGCCTTTAGTTATCTTGTCTCCCCCTAGTAGTTCCAGCGCCCTACTTTAATATTTCCCATCTAACTGTCAGTTCCGGAGAACCGACAAGCTTGACTTCTCTTTTCGCCCATATCTTCTTCATACGACATCGGATTGACATCATTCTTTCGCCGTTGGCTTCGTATTTTTCTCTCTTCATGATGATGGGAAGAAATCCTTATAGATGAGCGTGTTTTGGTTGGTATTTGGCCCTTCTCTACATGTAGCTAACTTCTTTTATTGCACAATTACGTGCAAATTCACTTATTTTGGACGATTCACCTAGCAAAACATAAATAAAAGAAAACATGAGTAATATACAATAATTTACACGAAACTAAAGAATTACTAGTATGGATTCGATACTAAATATATGCATAATATGCACTTAACAGGTAAGTATGCGTACCCATACGCATACTGGCGAAAGTTCACGTCCGTGAATTTATGCTGAGTTTGGAAATCAAAACCAACTCAATCCGGTTACCTAAGTATGCGTACCCACATGCATACTGGTGCAAAGTTCACGTCCGTGAAGTTCTGCTGAGTTTTGAAACTAAATCAAACTCAAATCTGGTTACTTAAGTACGCATATCCGTATGCATACTTAAGTGTGTTACTTTCTAAAATTGGTTTATTCGTGAACTTAAACTTATATAAACTAAGGAATACATATTTGCAAACCGTGCATATAACGTTTATGAATCGATTTGAGTGAATCAAAATTGATTTTTTGTCGATTGTGTCTTGTATACTTCTATAAGATCTAAGCAATTAAACAACTCTTGAACTAGTTCATTTGAGTCATTTGAACTAGTTATGGTGAAGATGAATATGGTTGATATGAAAGTGCTCATATGGCTAACCATTTGATTAAATATCGTTGAACCAATGACTTGTACACGTTTAAGTACGGTTACACAAACCTAAATGACGTATATTTCATTTGTGTATAACAAGCTAAGTTCGATCCAACGGTTGAAAGATATTAGGTTTAATCTAATCAGGTTTTCATCTAACGGTGAATATTGAATGCTTTGTTACCAAGGTAACTTAGACTGCAAACCCTGATTTGGAGATTATATAAAGGAGAAATCTAGCAACTGGGAAAGGTAATCCCCATACCTCTTGTGTGATATTAGTTGTATAAGCCAGAGTCGATTCTCCTTTAACCTTAGGTTTCTATCGAGACCCTATAGGTTAACGACTTGAAGACTTCATTGGGATTGTGAATCCATACCCAACTATTTTCTCTGTAGTTGTGTGATCTGATCTTGCCGTTTCTATCGTATTGAGTACAAATGTACAATTATAAAATTGACTCGATATTAATTTCTCTGATAGGAAAAATAGAAAAGTAATCACAAACATCTTCGTCTCATCATTTGTGATTCCACAATATCTTGTTTCGCTAGTCGATTAAGATTATTATGAGGTGATTGATAATTCTAGGTTTTTCTTCAGGAATATAAGTCCGTGTTATTGATCGGTTCTTGTTCACCTTGATTTATCAAAAGACGGAACAAAAACTTGTCGGTATTTATGTGGGAGACAGATTTATCTATTCTTGTAGACTTTTCTATGTGATACAATTTTTTTATTAAAGTCTTCGACTTTTGGTTGTAGCACTCTTAGTTGTGGGTGAGATCATCTAAGGGAATCAAGTGCATAGTATCCTGCTGGTATCAGAGACATAAGGAGCGTAACTGTACCTTGTATCAGTGTGAGATTGATTGGGGTTCAATTACAGTCCAGACCGAAGTTAGTTTGTAGTATGCTAGTGTCTGTAGCGGCTTAATATAGTGTGTGTTCAATCTGGACTAGGTCCCGGGGTTTTTCTGCATTTGCGGTTTCCTCGTTAACAAAACTTTTGGTATCTGTGTTATTTCTTTTCCGCATTATATTTTGTTATATAATAGAAATATAATAGGTTGCGTGTTGAATCAATCAATTGGGAAATCCGACCTTTGGTTGTTGATTGAAATTGATTGATACTCGAACATAGGTCTTTGGTACCTTTCAAGTTAATTTCTCTTGTATTAAATTAGACTCCCATATTTCTATTTGCTTGAGTAAGGATTGAATCGAGAAATTGAGATATAACTCTTTGATATACTTTTTATTAAGATTGAATATGACTGTCTAGTTGATTCTCTTAAAAGTATATTGGGTTAGTCTATACAGATTGATAAGCGAATTATTGGGTGAGGTTGTTATACCCCCACTTTTTCATTGTGAGTTAACCTACGACGCACATATTAAGAATTAGAATGAAAACATCGATAAGGCTTTTCGGCCTACAACCAAATCTAACATACATTGTGCAGGCGCGCAGCACGCATGGTCATATCTCTCGATATAGGGGTTTCATGCATCAGATTATCCTAAGCTATATGATTTTAGGTACCTGATCCATGCTAAAATTCATATTTCGTATCTGCCTAATCTTATTCATCAAAACACCAAAACCGTACATATAACAGTGGATAAGAAAGTATTCAAGAAAAAAAATTAAAGACTCTGTATAACCCGGAGTCAATAAACTTATTTCATCATAAATTGCAAGAATAAATGTATTTGGAAAAAAATCAATCAATATAGTGATTTTCGGCTGAAAAACATAGACTGTGAATCCAAAACCTTAAGAGATTGAATCGAGTCATAACCGTATTCTTTGATGAAATATATCCCGCAACGTAAGAGATATTCATTTGAAATGTAAAATTCAAATGAAAAATTGGAAAGAATCAAGAAGGAAAGATTAAAACTTGTTTTGCTTTGTTGAGTGTCCAAGATCTGGATTGTGAATACATACCTTATAAGAGTTTTCATCACATCACAATTCAAAAACTACGTCATAACCCATTTTTCACATGACAAATTTCAAAAATAATCGTCAAAGAGATAATTAGATGCATAAGCATAAAGATACCCTCTTATTGGGGATATGGAGGAGTGATTCGAGAGATGTTGCAAATAGAGGAATAAAGAGACATGGATGATAGGTTTTTATATGGGAGCGATTGAAAAACATAAGCTTTTTCGCATATTACTCTTCTGTTTCTCCGTTCAAAGTTGAGGCGATTGAGTGTTCCTCCGGATGCCAATACTTCTTATAACACAAAGGTAGATGGAAGGCCAAAGGAACCGAACAATTCATCTGGTTAAAATTAGGAAGACTGTAACTGCAGATTTGAAAAGGCAATTGATGCGTGTCGTAACCACAACAACTTAATTAAAAAAATTCCACCTAATTAACAAGTAATATAGTGTAGTCAAGTTCGTTCCCACGAGGAGCAAGAGATTTTTAGTTGTAAAATTGTCACAAAAAGGAGGGGGGTTGATTTTAGATTTTAAAAGCAAAAGAAAATAAATAAAGAAATCAAAAGTTTAAGTTTAAATCAATAAGAGAGATTAGATCAAGGAATCCTTCTTCGTTGCAAAACAATGAATCAAGTTATGTTCTTTTCTACTTTTTATTAGTCACGGATTATCACCAACCGTAGATATAGCAGCTAGATCAGTGCTAACCCCGAAATCCCTTGTATCACCGGATATGGAAGTTCTCGCCTACCAGATTCTATTTACCAAACCACCTAGTAGTAGATCACTCAAGATGTAATTTAGTTAAACGCATTAAGATTTATGAATTTATTAGGTCGATATTAGTAGTTAGACTCTTAGATCAAGGTCCACTTGCTAACGTTGTTTTCACACACAATTGATCCAAGGAATCCCTCCGCAAGGTCTCGTGTTTGCTACTTATGTAAAGAGTCAAGAAACGATTACTTATCCTCTAACTTTCACTAGCTTTAGATCAATTAACAAATCAATTTAGTTGGCCACCTAAACGACCTATCAATCAAGCATAAACATTATTATTAGTAAAAACAAACGATAATCACGTGAAAAACTTCAAAGTAGATAAAAACAAAACTCAAATCATATGTTAAGAACTAGGAATTCATCCCCAATCAATAAGAAAATTAGTTACTCATAGTTTGGAGTTCACACAATAATAATAATAATTAAAGAAGAAAGAAAAACTTATTGAAAAGATGTTGGTTGCTCCTTCCTCCAATCCTTGTGCACTTGGACTCCTTCTCCAAAGTAGATGTGTGTGAAAAGTTATAGAGAACTCCTTTATTTATAGGCTTCAAGGCTCTCCAATCCTTGTAGGAAAAGAATCCCTTTCTCATAATAACACCACTTCCCCAATTTGAGCCTAATTCCAATTTTAAGTCAAATTCTCCAAAGCTTCCAAGTTTTCATCCAATTTCCAAATCTAAGTCTTCACACCCATGAGAAGAAGTCATCCAAAATTATGTAATTTTTAGTCGTCTGAAAACTGGTTACATCGCTGGAAATCGGCACCGGAATAGTGTTGACGGTAACCTGAGATTCTGTCGTTGAAATGGAATATTCTATCACGGATCAGTCAAAGTTAACTGTCATACTAACAGTCTCTAACGGTCAACCGGGTCAAGGGAATAAAGTCATCTTCTTATTCAGCTGTCTAACTCAGCTGACTGATATGAGTAATCTGAATAACTGAGTTATCCTAACGAGCCACTGAGTCAACTCATCAGAACTGAACTCCAACCGAGTTCTGTTTGTAGTCTGGTGATTCCCGACCAATTTCAGGCCTCTTCTATCTTCTCCCTGTAACAAGCCTAGCATACATCTATATAGCTTCATCTGCAGCATTTCATTTACATCATCAACATCAGCAACATACCCCTCTTATTTCTATTGGTTGCCACAGACAACATCAGTATCACAGACCACCAGATTCAACATCCTCCATCATTCACAGATCACCCATCTTTAAGTCCTCACATACTCGAGATTCAGCCCCAGAGACAGTCCCCAAATCTATTTATTTACAAACCCATTGTTCTGAATTCAATAGCAGCATCAGCATCATTTTTCGTTCAATTCCACAACAACTACCAGAAACCCATTAAAATAGATCCATAAACCTTCATGAAAAGAATCAACAACAATAGCTTCAGATTCAACCTTTACAGCCGCACAATCAACATCATCCCCTGAGTTCAATGTTATCTTCAATTAACGGCAAGAGAACCAAATCTTCATCGCAGGAACTCTCAAACTTCAATCCATCAACAACAATTCAATCTCAATCGAGACCAAAATCTCACAATAATTCTCGAGCCACAAAGCTCATCTTCTAAGATCTCGAAATTAATCAGAATCACTACTCCTTTTCAAATCTTCTCAAACCCATTCCGTCTTAGGCCGCTGGAACTCAAAATCACTATTATCTTCTCGGATTCAATCTGTTCTCGATCTCAACAGCAGCATCTCCACATCAATCACATACCCATTCATCCATTAGCTTGAATTACATCAAAACCCCAATTTCTAATCTCAGATTCAATTACTCCTTTTACCGACCTTCATTGATTCTTCCATATCATCTCAATACTTCATTAATTCTTCACTAATCTAGAGCAGTAACAGATCCACAATTTCTCTCGAGCTTAACAGCAGTCACAACTTCTTCTCTTTCTAATTTTCTTGTGTGTAAGAATGAAAGAAAAGTCTCACGATTTTAGGGTTAAAGAGGTTGGATTGGATAGGATGATGACACCCCACTCCTAAGAGCCACCTCAGTTTGGTGTTTTTAACAGATGGTCATCCCTTAACCTTAGTTTGGCTCCAAACAGTGTTCGACCATGAAATGACAATTTTGCCATTTTTCTCAAATTGGGTGATTTCTTCTTCTTTTCCATCATGCGACTCCAGAGTACCTAATAACTTAAAAAAATGCGTAAAATACATAATTTACAAGAAAAATATCAAAGAAAGCATAACCAATAGATACACCTATCAGCAATTAAATGTAAATAACCTGAAACAGTCCCATGATGAAACATTGATGTGTGATCTAAGCAATCAGGTATAAATTGCTATTGCCCCTAGCAATTAGATCAAAATTAGGATCACCATGGATGGAATAAACTAAAAAACCAACTCTTAGCTATAAAACGGATTTTCTTTAAAAAATTTACATAAAAAATTATTCAAAAATTCACACACATAATGAATCAAAATTATCATCTTGAGGGAATCAGAGAAGCAAGTAAAAAATAATAATTATTAAAAATTTGATACAAATAACGACCAAAAAATTGAACAAAAATTTGATTCTTCAGGGACTCACAAAATCATACCTGTAATCTGATTGTTGTTTCCAAAAATAATTGGTGATTCATCTTCTTCGGGAACGAAATCAATATCAAAACCATGGAGAACATCCCAAGATTAACATGACGAACAAAATAAGACTCAAAAAGAAACATGTGTGTTCCATGTCTAATAATGAAAGGCAATAAAACTAAATGATTGATCATCGGTTTTTAGCAGGGGAGACACATTTTGGATCTGAGATAGTGAGAGATAACGATGGGGCGTACGGTGGGGATCATTCTTGAATTCTCATTCCTAAACCTAGAAGCTAAGCCACATGTGCGATTGGAAGGATTTGGTATGGAGAACCACAACTATAGATTTATCTTTTTACGGAAAAATCTGGACCACTACTTACACAGGCAAACTTAGCCAAACTGTGTTTTGTATTCTTGATCTATCTTGATTGATTGATCATCATATTTGATCTAGAATTGTTAGATGAATATGGATAAACTATAAGTGTTCATGTGGCTAACTTCGGTTAACTGTTATTGAGCCAACTTGTTATACACGTTTAGGTACGGATCATCCATATCTAAATATAGGCATACTTTATTTTTGTGTATCAAGATAATAGCATCTAACAATGGAGATTGATTGCTTATTTTCTAAGCAAACTTAGCTTGAATCTTAAATCATGAGTTTATCTAACGGTGAATATCAATTGCTTTGTTACTAAGATATCTTAGCTTTGATTGAAAACAACCGTGATTTGAAAGACTATATAAGGGAGAACTCTAGCATCTGGGAAACCTAATCCCGACACTCTCGTGTGTCCTAGTTGCAAACTATATTCGATTCTCCATTAAACCAGGTTTACAGTTCTTCTAAAAACCATTATTAGGGTTAACGACTTAAAGACTTCATTTGGGATTCGTGAAGCCAGATCCAACTATTTTCTCTGTAATTTTGTATTCTGATCTTACTTTTTTTTTTATCATATTGAGTTTAATCTTCTCTCATATTTTCTCGAGATTTATCTCCGATGGGTAAGATATAAAAGTAATCACAACAGTTCTTTGTCTCAGACTCTTGTGATTCCGCAATAACTTCTTATGTTAGTCAATGAGGTTATTGTGAGGTGACTAATAGTTCTAGGCTGCTCTTCGAGAGTATAAGACCAGATTATTGATGTGTGTCGTATGCGTCAAAAATAAATTCACTTCCTCACTCAACTATATATAAATATAGTATTCGATAAGAAAGAGTTCGTATCCACAGAGAGGCGATTGTTGTTATGCAATTTTCAGATTCTTAAGTAACCAAGTAACCCAGGGTGTGTTTTTGTTTTTATCAATATAATACTAAATAAAGCAAAGCAAATAGTTGAAATAATCAATAAAGAGAGGATATTGGTCAAGAAATAACCAAGGTAATCCACGGGGCTCAATAGAGCTAGACTGGGCAAGCCCGGAGGTTTATTAAAACCTGACCGTGGGTTATCAAGGTAATCCATGGGGCTCAATAGAGCTAGACTGGGCATGCCCAGAGGTTTATTAAAACCTGACCTTGAGTTATCAAGGTAATCCACGGGGCTCAATAGAGCTAAAACCCAGGATATATTCAAATCTTGGAAGATAAACAAGGATCTTCCAAGATAAACCCAAATCATGAGAAGATATACAAAGATCTCTCAGGATAGACATGGATCTTCAAGGATAAACATGAATGTTAAAAGATAAATACAAATCTATGTGGTTATCTTGGATAACTACAAATCTAGGGTTATTGTGAACTTTAGCATCGAGTATCTTTGCGGGTACCCCCTATTATCATCAA
This sequence comes from Papaver bracteatum, assembly GCA_023529315.1. Taxonomy (NCBI): domain Eukaryota; kingdom Viridiplantae; phylum Streptophyta; class Magnoliopsida; order Ranunculales; family Papaveraceae; genus Papaver; species Papaver bracteatum. The sequence continues at coordinate 2,062,378 of JAJJWX010001098.1, read as the reverse complement.
CAATTCTTGAGGAATCAATCAGCGGCGATTCGATCTTCTAGCACTCATCTCGAGGAGTGTTGGGGTAAATATTTTTACTCCAACATCTTTTGGCACCGGCTAAGGGAACAACAAAAAAAATCGCAGAAAGTTTCACCACCTTCTCGAAAGTTACTGATGGCGTTTGAACATTTTATGTCCTGTCCTGAAGGTACAACAGTTACAAAAGTTGTGGTGGATCCTTAAGGAGTTACAGAAGAACCAAAAGTATCGTGAAACCTGCTGCCAAAGTTGTTAAAAAAGAAAAGTGATTTTATGGAGGCTACGGGAGTGAATCGATCAGAGATGGACATAGAGGCACCCATCAGGGATACTATGATTCAACACACAAATCCTCGTCAGCTGAGGAGTGCTATCGTTCAAGGAGACCATGACCCAAGAGATGGAAGAACGGCGTCATCGTCATCATCAACCGCGTCAGTTTCTCGTTCTCGTTCTGAGGGAACTGTCCCGAGAGTGAATTATGTTCTAATAAACAGAACACCTCCTCCCTCTAGCATGAGATCCCGTTATCAAATAGGGTCATCAAGTCAGTACCCAAGTTACCGGCTTTGTCATGAAGAGGATACTGTCCTTGAGGCGTACGTGCTCGAGTCAATCGCCAACCTGTTAGCCAAGCTAACACCGACCTGTCTATAACGTCCGACCTGGCAGCTTCTCAAGCGTGATATGCCACCAGTAGTACAAGCGGTGTTCCACTTGCATCACAAGTTAATAACCAACGACGCAGTTAATAATCCCAAGTAACTCGATTGATTTAACAAAGAAGAGAATGCGTGCAAGAACTGGAGAGGAGAACAAGCGCCTCAGATGAGTTAGAAGAGGTCGTTATTCCTCGCTCTGACAATGGAGGCGTGAATCGTCTTCAAGAGCAAAGTTCTACCCGAAGAGGAGATGAAGGTTTTGAAGATCGTTGGCAAAGCTGTGGTGACGAGAGAAGAATAGAAGATGAGAGGATCCAGTACCAAAGCCGTGGTCGTCATAATAACGTCAATTATGATCATCGAAGTCATAAAACTCGTAACTATATTACTGAGAAGGATAGGCAAGAAGGTTCAAGTCGACGAAGGCATGAGCCAAGAGTTGATTGCACTAACGATGGTCACCCCAAAAGATCCAGGCGTGATAGAAATCAATCCAAAAGGAGGACAGATCCTGTCCGGAATGAAAGAATTCGCAGGGAGACGGAGGATGACTCAGAAAATGACGAGGTGTTTATGAAGAGGAAGCTTAGCGCCATGATCGATCAATTGTTGACGCAAAAGCAATCCAAAGATGAGGAGCAGCAGATTTTGTCCATGAAGAAGTCAATGGATTCACCTTTCGTCGAGAAGATAAGGCGTTACCGACCACCTACAAATTTCATTCAACCTCAGTTCAAGGAATTCTTTGACGGCAGCAATGGAAATCCGGTAGAGCACATACAACGTTTCCAGGCTTCAATGAGCTTGTGGGGTTATAACGACGAGTTACTATGCAGAACATTTCCCATAACCTTGACAGGTAAGGCCCTTACTTGATTCTCTCTTTTAGAACCTAATTCGATTAAGAATTTTGGGATGTTATCGGATGCATTTTTCGAACAGTATAAGATTAACCTTGGTAGCAAGAAAGGAAGTGGTTATCTGTTTCTTCTACATAGAGAACCATCAACGAGGTTGGAAATGTTGATGAAAGTTTTGTGATAGAAGCATACAAAAATGCACTGGATCATGGCGAGTTTGGAATCTACAACTCCTTAACAAGTCCAACCAAATTGGGAGCCTCGGGGAGCTTTATGAGCATAGATATGCAAAGGCGGAGAAAGAAAAGAAGGCAAAGTTGTCTCCAAAAAGGAGTCTTCAAGAGCATGTGAAGCGAAGCACCAGGTTGATGGCAATTCCGGAGGCAAAGACCGTTTCAAACAAAGAAGACAAAGAACGAGCAAGAGCCAAATAAGCCTAAGGAAAGGTTTGACGTAAAGCTTCGACCTCACTATTGGAGAGTTTCTTAAGAAGATAAAGGATTCACTTCCCAATCCAAAACCGTTGTCTACTGACAAGAGACAAAGAGACAGGAACAAATCTGTTCTTATCATCAAGATCATGGGCATGATACGAATGCATGTCGTACGCTCGCGATAGAAGTCAAAAAGTGCGATTGGAGAGGGGAAGTTACAACAGTATGTTAGGAAGAATCAGTCACATGTTAACGTAATGGCCAACACACTCGATTTGCGAGAGATCAGGGTTATTCATGCAAGAGTTAACACGACGTCAAGGAAGGCTCCGGGAAAATGCTGCACGTTTAAAGTTGCGTCATATCGAGTGACTCGTCGACTATGCTAGTCACATTGGTACGGAGACTTTGGAAGAAGGAAAAGCAGATATCCTCCAAATGCAGACCTTGTTTGGAGTATATCAACCTCATAATGATGCAATCGTAATTCTATCTCTTATTGGAATGTACAAGGTGCTAGAGTTTTGATCGATAATGGAAGCTCAATCGGCGTCATATTCTCGGGAGCTTATTCTTCAATGAATCTAAGTGAGGGCTAGGTTGAAGTAGATGATAGCCCAATCATCGGGTTTAGTGGAGAGACGATAACAGCAATGGGGAGAGTTAAGCTTCCACAATAGTGGGTGGAAAGACGATCATGCAATATTATTCATTACTAGATATTGGTCAAGGGATTCATTCATAAACATGTATTTTTCATCTATGATTAGAATTGGTAATTTAATCTTGCAATTATCAAAAGTCCTAAGATATCTTGATCATACAAAGAATGAGCAACAAGAAAAGTTACACTTACTAAGAAGTTTGCAAGGTTGGAATAACAAGAGTATCTCATTTATTTCCTGATTTTATCACACACAACATTAAAAGATGCTATTGTGACATATTCTTAATAAGAAACCTAAAGTGTAAAAGCACAATTAGATTTAACTCCCTAAGAGCAATAAGTTCTATGAAATAAGACTAATCAATGCAAACAAGCGTGTAAAAGCACTAATTCGTTTTAACAAAGGTTATGATTCATATGCGATTAAAAATATGTATCACTACAAGTATTAACCACAAGATGCTACTAAAAATGTATTTTTTCATCTATGATTAGAGATAACAACTTTTACGTGACATCTTCTTAATAAGAAACCTTGAAAAACCCTAATATAGCTATAGAGATGAAAACAAATCCAATTGATTCCGGACTAAACCAAACTAGCATTCAAATCATATGATAATAAAAACAATGAATCATAAACGATAAAATTGAGACAAAACTAATTCATAGAATCAAATAACATGCATGAAGAAATCAACTTTTATCCCATAACCAATAATAGTATTTAGCTACACATATTCATGGAGTTCATCATCATAATATTCAAAGAAAATAGATGAAACATAAAAGAAAGCAAACCCTAGAAGTAGTTCTATGCAAAAGCTCCAAGAATAGAATAAAACGTTATATATCCTCCAAAAAGTTGTAGAAGTCTTCCCTTTTATGTCTCTTCTTAGGTCCAAAATTAGGTATAGTCTTCAAAGTCCATTAGTTGGAAATTCACCCGGCCCACGAGAGAGAGAAACCCATGTAGAAATTCTGTCCCAAAAGCGCTCGCCGGAAAACTGGGGTTTTGGCCGGGTCCGGCACCGGAAAGTCGCCACCGGCAACCTGAAAAGTCAAACGGTCAACGGGTCGATACGGTCAACCGAGTCAAACCGGTCAAGCTCAGCGAGTCACAGCGGGTTAAAACCTATTCAGCGATCCGACTCGGTCCAGGACATTTGTTGCAGTTCACGGCCAAGATGGTTGTATCCTCTGTGTTTCTGCAGCTTCAATCACGACCAAAATGGTTGTGCTCTAACTCAGTTCAAAACCCAATATGACCATATCTCAAAACCTGCAATCCCATCCTTTTTCTGCTCGATTTGATCTGATTTTCGATTCAAATCCAACATCGTCTCCCTGTTGTTCTTTGCAGAAACAGCTTCGAACCCTATTTCTGAGCCTAAGCGGTTCTACTATGTTGCAACTCCAAATTTGTGATGGTTTAATTCATTTAATCCAGATCCCCTTTTGTTCAGCTGCAATTTCTCCTTCTATGGCTGCGCCTTCATTTTCCCATTCTTTCTCTCTTCCTCAATTTAAGATGTAAAATAATTAAGATGAATGAGAGAAAAGTCCTCTCTCGATTAGGGTGGGATTGGCTTTGGATAGGTACACCCCAGATATATATGGTGCACCCGATAATTACATCCATTAGTAAATGATAAGGGATGCCCTGAATGACAATCCCTTAACGACAGCTGGTCTGTGTCTAGTACCTCTCCAAATAGAGTTTCCCCTTAAGCTCGGCTCGACTCCGGATAATGTTCGCCTTATGAAATGACGACTTTGTTCTTTTCGCTCTAAATGAGTAGTTTCTCCAACTGCAGCCGCCTCTTGCATCTCAAATCCACTTCTTTTCTCCAATGTCTTAATCATCATTAAAGCCGCCATGCTTTTCAGACAAAAATGAAGAAATACAAGCAAATAATGAGACACAATCTGCCTCCAACGCTTTTGTCATTTTCCTATTCTTTTGATCCAAATGACTCCAAAGTACCTAAATACTCAAAAACAAAACATAAGATACATAATTTACAAGAAAACTAGCAGAGAAAGCATACACAATAGATAAATAATACGGTGTTTTAGACACCTATCAGATTCCCCCACACTTAGACTTTGCTAGTCCTCGAGCAAATCAAACAAAATAATTATAAAACATACATACAACTTCGTCTCGTCGAGGCTACGGTCACTTTTAGCATAAATAACAAGCCTTTCAACCCCTAGGTGTCCCTAGTGGACGAGTTTTAGTCTCGTGAAGGTTTAAAAGAGGTCTGCCTACAAAACCTATATTTCCAACTCCATCTATTAGTGACGAATCAATGAACGAATCCAAAATGACTACATGAGGAGGTACCTTGTGCAAATTCAGTTCATATATTAGTAAATAAAGCTTTAATTAGATAGTCGAACAAGCCACAATACTCGGAAACTAACAAACCACAATCAGAATGAAAAGATTAAGAAGATGGATATAGATGTAGATGTTGGCGAATGTTCACAAGTGATCGATGTTTCCCATATCAGTATGAAGGTCACTGCCAAGATGAACATATGCATCCTATTGGATTGAGCTACTGGTTTGAATTCTACATCAACTCACTAGCATATACAAGGGAACTAGGAGTGACTTTATTCAACCAATATAATATTTTTTTTTCACTTGTTTTTTTTAGACAACATGATTAGATCTTTTGGATCCAAGCGCATGCTTCTTGTCATCAAGTACATGATAGTTGCCTTGGATCCTGCATTCCACGCTTGTTTAGGCGACAGAGACAGGGACAACGTTTCACACATACTGCTATTCCCAAGTGTCATTTTATTCCGTTTGGTCTAATTGGTCGGTCTTTTTTTTCTTTTTTTTTCTATTTTTTCTTTTTCTAGTAACTCAATCACTCTATTTCATCCTAGCATTAATAACACGTTGATGTTTAGTGATCTACCAAAGCACTTAAAGAACAATAGATAAATATGGAAAAATAAAAATAGAATGCAATATGGTGATATTCCGAGATATGGTAACAACTATCATGTTATTTGTGATTTTTGAGCTATGTTCGTCCCTTTTAGTTAATTGGTTCCTCAACTCCTGCAATCAAAATGGTTCCATCCACTAATGGTGTCATCCTAAAGGCACAAGTTTCTAGATTTCGGAGTTCAAAAAGCACAAATTTTTTCTTGGTTTTTTCTATTTTTCTGTTTTTTTTTTTACTAAAGACATAAAACAAACTAAAACAAACTATACAAACATATAAATGCTCCCCCACACTTAAACTTTACATTGTCCTCAATGTAAAATTGAATCGTCCAAAGAAAGTTCAAGGTGGGAAATTCCGCAAATGATATGCAAAAACAAGGAAAATAAAGATAAAATGCTTAAAAATAAAAAGATAGAGATAAAGATATAAAAACGGTGGGTTGCCTCCCACTTAGCGCTTGGTTTAAAGTCGTCATCCCGACTTGCTCCTTGCTTGTTACGCCTTAGCCGGCTTCCAACACATTATGGAAATCTGATTGAATGGTACTTGAATGTTTCCTCGCCTCAAAGATGTTGAAGTGTATGACTTCTTCATCGAACTCCATAGTCAAGGTGCCATTGTGGACATCAATCTTCGTTCTAGCGGTACTCATAAATGGTCTACCCAACATTAAAGGTGTAGACGAGGATGAATTCACATTACTCATGTCTAAAACATAGAAATCCACTGGAAATATTAGTCCTTTTACCTGCACCAAAACATCCTCAACAATCCCTTTAGGGTAAACATTAGATCTATCGGCAAGTTGAATAAATATGCCGGTTTTCTTGAGAGGACCAAGATTTAAAGCATCATAAATCGAAGTAGGCATAACATTAATAGACGCTCCTAAATCTAACATAGCTTTTGCAAACCTTGTTTTACTAATAGTGCATGGAATAGTGAAACTACCGGGATCTTTCAATTTAGGTGGGAGTTTCTTTGTAAGATACGCCGAAGCGTTTTCCCCTACACTCATAACCTCATTACCGGTTAGCTTGTGCTTGTTAGTGCACAATTCCTTTACACACTTTGCATAGCGAGGAGATTGCCTAATTACTTCAATGAGTGGAATATTCACTTGGACCTTCTTAAAAACATCCCAAATATCCATATCTTGTTCCACCTTCTCATTAGCTTTAGCGAACCTGCCATGAAAAGGTAGAGGAGGAACATAAGTAGAAACAAGAGGTTTAGAGTTTGATTTATTTACATCGCGCTTCTTCTTCACCCGAATTAGTAACTTCGGGTTGCACAAATTGTGTACCACTTCCCAACTTAATAGCATTGACACCCTCACTTGAGTTAAGAGGTTAGGAAGGGAGTTTCTCACCATTTTGTGCATGAAACTTATTAATCTCCTCGTCCATTGAACCTACTTGTGTTTGCAAGTCCTGGACCACACCCTCCGTTCTTTGCATAAAAGATTTCAGCAACTCTTCCATATTGGACCCTTGATTTTCAGGTGGTTGTTGTTGTTGTTGGAATTGTTGTTGTTGCGGTAGACCAACTTGTGATTGCAACTCCTTAATTACATTATCCGTTTTATGCTGATTTAAGATCGCTAGTTGTTGATTTTGTTGTACCACGGACATTAGAGCCTCCACCAAAGTAACCATCTTCTCCAATTCTGGATTATGCCCTTGTTGTGGTTGTTACACTTGTTGTTGGAACTCATGCGGATGGCTGTAAACAGAACTTGCACTTGCAACTTGCTCGTAAGTGTTGGAGTAAATACCATACGGCTGAGTTGAGAATATAGCATTGACATGCTCTACGTTCTCATAAGCTGGGCGTGACGGTTTTACAACCACTGTTGCAATTTTTTGCATTATTGCCATCATATTGCTCATTTGTTGACGTAATTCAATAATCTCGTCAACTTGATTAACTCCCTTGGTAGGTGGTTCTGATCCACAACTTAAAAATTGTTGAGAATTTGTTGCCATACTATCAATCAATTCCCTAGCTTGTGTCACCGTCTTGTTCATAAGTGCACCACCACTTGCAGCGTCAATAAGATTCCTATCACTTGCTTGGAGACCTTCATAGAAGTATTGGATAATCATTGCGTCACTAAATTGGTGATGAGGGCAGCTTGCCACCAATCTCTTGTATCGTTCCCAACATTCATATAAATATTCTCCCACATTTTGCTTCATCCCAAAAATCTCCTTGCGAATTTGAATAACCTTTGATGCAGGAAAATATCTCTCTAAAAAGAGTTTCTTCAACCCATTCCAAGTTGTGACACTTTCGGGAGGCAAATAATACAACCAATCTTTAGCACTATCCACCAAAGAGAATCGAAAAACTTTCAACATTGCACCATTCGCCTCAACATCCGCTGGAAGCACGGCCATGACAATGGTGTGGAAGTCCATAAGATGCTTGTTTGGGTCTTCATTCACCATGCCATGGAACTTTGGTAATTCTCTAAGCAGCCCCGGCTTGATCTCGAAAGTATAATTTGTTTGAATACACCTCTGTTGTGTATCTAGCTTGTGAGAAGCCAACTCCTTGAGTGTGCGATTTGCATCACCCATTGCTTCTCCCAGTTTGTATTTCAGTAAGGTACCTGAAACACAATTCTCAAAACGAAATTAAAAACAACGTAAAAATAAGAAACCAAAACTATATAACAAGCCGATTGCCTCCCCGGAAACGACGCCAAAATTTGATGCGTGTCGTATGCGTCAAAAATAAATTCACTTCCTCACTCAACTAAATATAAATATAGTATTCAATAAGAAAGAGTTCGTATCCACAGAGAGGCGATTATTGTTATGCAATTTTCAGATTCTTAAGTAACCAAGTAACCCAGGGTGTGTTTTTGTTTTTATCAAAATAATACTACATAAAGCAAAGAAAATAGTTGAAATAATCAATAAAGAGAGGATATTGGTCAAGGGATAGTATCATTCATAAACATGTACTTTTCATCTATGATTAGAATTGGTAATTTAATCTCGCAATTATCAAAAGTCCTAAGATATCTTGATCGCAAGAGTATCTCGTTTATTTCCTGATTTTATCACAAACAACATTAAAAGATGCTATTGTGACATCTTCTTAAAAAGCAACCTAAAGTGTAAAAGCACAATTAGATTTAACTCCCTAAGAGCAATAAGTTCTATGAAATAACACTAATCAATGCAAACAAGCGTGTAAAAGCACTAATTCGTTTTAACAAAGGTTATGATTCATATGCGATTAAAAAGATGTATCACTACAAGTATTAACCACAAGATGCTACTAAAAATCAGAGATAACAACTTTTACGTATTGAAAACCCTAATATAGCTATAGAGATGAAAACAAATCCAATTGATTCCGGACTCAACCAAACTAGCATTCAAATCATATGATAATAAAAACAATGAATCATAAACGATAAAATTGAGACAAAACTAATTCATAGAATCAAATAACATGCATGAAGAAATCAACTTTTATCCCATAACCAATAATAGTATTTAGCTACACATATTCATGGAGTTCATCATCATAATATTCAAAGAAAATAGATGAAACATAAAATAAAGCAAACCCTAGAAGTAGTTCTCTGCAAAAGCTCCAAGAATAGAATAAAACGTTATCTATCCCCTAAAAAGTTGTAGAAGTCTTCCCTTTTATGTCTCTTCTTAGGTAAAAATTAGGTATAGTCTTCAAAGTACATTAGTTGGAAATTCACCCGACCCACGAGAGAGAGAAACCCATGTAGAAATTCTGTCCCAAAAACGCTCGCCGGAAAACTGGATTTTTGGTCGGGTCCGGCACCGGAAAGTCGCTGCCGGCAACATGAAAAGTCAAACGGTCAACGGGTCGATACGGTCAACCGAGTCAAACCGGTCAAGCTCAGCGAGTGACAACGGGTTAAAACCGATTCAGCGATCCGACTTGGTCCAGGCCATTTGTTGCAGTTCACGTCCAAGATGGCTGTATCCTATGTGTTTCTGCAGCTTCAATCACGGCCAAGATGGCTGTGTTCTAACTCAGCTCAAAACTCAATATGACCATATCTCAAAACCTGCAATCCTATCATTTTTCTACTAGATTTGATCTGATTTTCTATTCAAATCCAACATCGTCTCCCTGTTCTTCTTTGAAGAAACAACTTTGAACCCTATTTCTGAGCCTAAGCGGTTCTACTATGTTGCAACTCTAAATTTGTGATGGTTTAATTTATTTAATCCATATCCCCTTTTGTTCAGCTGTAATTTCTCCTTTTATGGCTGCGCCTCCATTTTCCCATTCTTTCTCTCTTCCTCAATTTCAGAAGTAAAATGATTGAGATGAATGAGAGAAAAGTCCTCTCTCGATTAGGGTGGGATTGGCTTTGGATAGGTACACCCCAGAGAGATATGGTGCACCCGATAATTACATCCATTGGTAAATGATAAGGGATGCCCTGAATGACAATCCCTTAATGACAGCTGGTCTGTGTCTAGTACCTCTCCAAATAGAGTTGCCCCTTAAGCTCGGCTCGACTCCGGATAGTGTTCGCCTTATGAAATGATGACTTTGTTCTTTTCGCTCTAAATGAGTAGTTTCTCCAACTGCAACCGCCTCTTGCATCTCAAATCCACTTATTTTCTTCAATGTCTTAATCATCATTAAAGCCGCCATGCTTTTCAGACAGAAATGAAGAAATAAAAGCAAATAATGAGATACAATCCGCCTCCAACGCTTTTGTCATTTTTCCTCTTCTTTTGATCCAAATGACTCCAAAGTACCTAAATACTCAAAAACAAAACATAAGATACATAATTTACAAGAAAACTAGCTGAGAAAGCATAAACAATAGATAAATAATACGGTGTTTTAGACACCTATCAATTATTAGCTAAGTTTCATGTACACCTTGATCTTTATCTTAAGATGGAAACAACAACCAGAATAGACTTATCTGTGGGAGACAGTTTTTTTTTATAAGTCTTCAACTTTGGGACGTAGCAACTCTTAGTTGTGGGTGAGATCATCTAAGGGAATCAAGTGCGCAGAGTCTTGCGAGATTCAAGAGGCGTAAGGAACATGATTATACCTTAATCGGTGTGAGACTTGGTTAGGGATCAACTTCATTCCAGTCCGAAGTTAACTTGTAGTAGTAGGCTAGAGTCAGTAGCGGCTTAATACAGTGTGGTGTTCAAGTCTGGACTAGGTCCCGGTTTTTTCTGCATTTGCGGTTTCCTCGTTAGCGAAATTTCTGGTGTCTGTGTTATTTATTTTCCGCATTATATTTTGTTTATATAATTGAAATATCACAGATTATGCGTAGTTCAACCATAATTGTTAAATCCAACCTTGTTTTTTGGATAAGACTTGATTGACACTTGGACATTGGTCTTTGGTACCATCCGAGTAATTCTCATAACAATCAGGTTCATGGACTTTTATCTGTTTGATTTACTGATTGTGTGGAGAAAGAGATAAAGCTCTTTAATATATATTCTGATTGAGACTCAGTAATTTGGTGCTCTCAGATTTATATTGGAGTTTAGTCCATACATATTGCCAAACGAATTAGTTGGGTGTGGTTGTTGTACCCCCGCGTTTTCATTAGTTTTTTGTTTGTTTTTTCTTCAATTTTTAGTCTTTTTTTTTAGGGTTTCATGTTTTGTAGTTCTTTTGTTGTTGTATTCTTCAAATTTTGTAAGTTTGTGTTTGTAGTGGTGATTTAAGCTAAGGGTTAGTGTTGAAAAAAAAAAGTTCTTGTTGATTCAGTTGCAGATCTCTTCTAGAATAACAATTCCTTTAAAATGAATGGATACCACTCCGAGAAAAACTCACTTATTAGCAACGTCAACAACTTCTCCAACAGACTCATTAACAACAACGGAAAAACATACCAAGACTCCAATACCAATCAAGACCGATACCGCTTTCGACCGATTTCAACATTCTCCGACTATTCCAGAAGACACGTGTTACTATCACTGTTTATGTTTCTTTGTTTATTGTTGTTGTTGATCTTTTATTCAAGAGATTAAAAAAACCTGGTTAAATCAAGAGATAAAAAATCTTTGGTTTAATCAAAACCCTTGGTTGGATCTTTCAAAGGATCACACTTCTGCTTCACTGCACAATGTAGATTTGATTTGTTTCAAACAAATTTGGCCTTTTATGATACTGTTACTTAGTTGGTTTTTAGGGATAGTTGGAATTGTTAAAATTGTTGAATTTTTAGTCAGGAATTGGTGGAGTCTCCATACATTGATAATTGCAATCTGATCCTTGATCACCCCCCTAAAAAATCCAATTTTCAATCGGTTTTGTCTTATTTTTAATATATGAGGTTTGCCCCATTTTTTGAGGGAAAAAAACAAACAAATGCTTTGGCAAAAGATGTTAGAAAGTTATGTTTAAATGAGTAATGGTGGCTAGATCCACCTCAATTGTTAATTCCTAATATCTCATGATGTAAATTCTCCTGGTGTTTAAATAACAAGTTTTTGGGGCGAGTCCTCTAACTCTTGAATCCAAACAGATGAGAGTCTCTTTCACATTCAACACCGGCTCTCTTTCAAGTTATTCTCAAAATCCCATCAACACCGCCATGATTCAAGCTAAATACATCAACTAAACCTTTGTTTCACTGGCCCTACAGCACCAATCGATCGATGCTGCTCTTTTTGTGATATCTTCTCTTATTCTTGGTTCTTTATTCTAATTGATTTTTGTTGTTGCTATGTTGAATATTTATTCAATGAGGTTCTTTCAGATCTGATTTTCCTAAAGTTATTCTATCGGATCCTGGTTTTCCTAGTAGGATAGTCGATTATTCCTCTCAAGTCATCATGTAAACATTACTTCTCAAAATTATTATTTTATTTAAGCATCTTCGTCAAGCTATAACCTAGGGTTTGCGGGTAGTTCTTGAGTTCTTCTGTGATATTATGAATCCATAACAGTTTCCTATTATCGGATTATTTATCATATTTGTTTTAACCAAATTCTAATAAGAGTTTAGGCCTAATTAATTCGATAATTCAAAACCCCTTCCTCTTACTTCTTATTCAATCTTGTTAAACCAAGTGAAACCCTTTAGCTCCCGCAACTTTTTTCCCCAATCAATATAATCCAACTGAAATCAATACCCTATTTTTCCTAGTTATAGACGTATGTTTTCTCACATCTAAACCATTTATATCCCCTTGAACTTGTATTGTGTCTCTCTACAAGGTAATTTTTTTCTTCAACCTCATCAGAATGTCTAGCTGTTTCTCAGCTGGTATGAAGTATATTTTTTTTGCTGGTGGGTACTTATCAAGTGCAGGCATTCTCTGTTGTTGTGTACTTTGCCTGGTGTTTAGCTTTGAAGGTTCAGGGTGGTTTATATGTCATATGTTTTTGGATTTGAGTTTATCCTACTTCGTTTTGTTTGCTATCTGGAATGATTCATGTTTTAAGTCCAGATCTGCAATTCTTGAGAGATGTTTATTATAATGAAGTTATGTGACCTTGAGAGATATTTATTGCTTGAATTGGAGTTATCAACACATAAGATTTTGATATGAATTTTTCATATCCTTTACCCGGAGTAGACCCTGATAAATCAACCTTGAATATTAAACTCGAATGGAAGAAATAACTTCTTTCATGCATTAAAGGTGGAATCTTTAGATATTATGCACTATCTGCATCAACTCCTTGTTTCTATATAGACCTCGCAAAGCCATCCAAAAACCTTAAAATCTAAAGTTAGCATCAATAGATCATTCAACTTATCATCCCGTTGAGCAAACCAGTAAATGATTACGTTATTATCACAAGAGAAAGCAACAATCCTAATTGGGTGCTAATGGGTCGGTGAAACATCCTCCTTTTTACATAGCCTCTCAACATCGTAGTATAATTGCAGTTGATAATTTAGTTAGTATTATTGTAGTAGTTTGTTGTGTCGAAAAATTTGCTTTTACTTTGTATATTTAGAAGTTTGTTGCATTTTAGCTATCTATAGTTGTAAACTTAATTAGATCTTCCTAATAAAGTACTATATCTCTTAGTTCTGGTCTGGTCTAGATTCATATAGTCATAATAAATGGAGCAGTTATTAGGTAGCTGGTTGTAGTAGTTTGTTTAGACCATCGTTTCGTCTCCTCTCATCCAGCAATCTTCTCCCTTAAAGGCCTTGACAAAATATTCTCTCATGTTAAACGGTGATGAAATCCTCGCTTCCTATTGGTCTAGAAAGGCATTTTCTAATGCAGAAGCTATGATGAGAACACTTGGCATAACTCTATTGATTGTAATAATTAAAATTTGGATACATCAAATACTTAACTGTCCGTTACTAACGGTGTTAGAAAAAAAGTAGGTGGACAATACTTATGTTAGAATTTAAACTTGAATTGTTTAGTTACACCGTGTTTACACCTATACTTAACTGTACTTTAGTAAGGGTGGACAAAACTCGCATCCACACTTTTAAAAAAAAACGTAAAATGTCAAACTTCTAAAAAGGAATTCCTATAAAAAAGAAAATCCTTAACGCACCAAAGGAAAAAGAAGAGGGTGTTTTGAAATTTTTGATACCGGTACCCCTTCTTTTTAACAAACAAATATCCCTATACATCCGTGAAGGGAAAATTCCTGACCCAAGTTGTTTAATTCCCTTTCTTACTGTTTGTTCATTCTCTCGGACCTCTCCCCTTTTCTTTCTACAGAAAATCTTTTACAAAATACTGTCTTCTTCTAAACATGATGCCCCACTTATGGATTAACATCAATCCTGATTTTTTTTGATTGAATATAACATTAGGGTTTCTTAAATAATTGATTTTAAGAGGAAAATCATTTATAATACAACATAATGTTTCTGCTTAGGTTTTACTTCTACGTATGAGCTTTTTGAAAATTTTATTTACTTTAGTTGCTCTACTACTGCTATCCCTTCCATTGAAGATACCATCGTTTTCCGCTCTTCTCTCTAATGTATCTCTATTGTAACAAGAAGGGGAGAAATCAAGATGAAAACCTAAGTTTCTATGGTTTCTGTTTGTGAGGTTTAAGAAAATATAAGGTTAGTTTAATTAGGCTTGACCAAAATATGGGTTTTCCTCTATGGATTAAAGAGAAGAGAGAAGAAGAAACGAAGGAGACGACATGGGTTTTTGTTTTTTTTTGTTTCTGGTCGGGGGTATAAAAATCTAACAGAAATGATGGGTAGGTACGTAAGTTCCAGGGGTAAATAAATAAAGGGGTATCGTTAGTATTTTTGGGGGTAACCAAAAAAAAAAAAAAAAAAACTGTGATGAAACCGAAAAAATAAAAAATGGAATTTCTTTATTTCGCTATATATACTCTGTCACGATTATTCCGTCAGTACTATGTAACTTGCACTTGATAGAAACGGAGAACAAAGAAAAAGGAATTTCGCTATATATAATCTGTCAAGAAAAGTAGATGTTGGACGTTTATTGTTTCTCATTTTTATTAAACCCTCACCTGCCCTTGACAGAAATAGGAAAACAAAGAAAATTCATGTATATTCTTTTTTTTATTATATCTCCATGTATCCGTGTACTATTATCTACGTATTATAAATAAAAATTAAAAGGAAATCAATAAGAATTGGAACATGCATGAGAACGAAATACATGAATACATGGAGATAAACTTAGGTGATGGTCTTCACTGCTATTGGCTAATGTATGCTATATGAACTGCAATGTATTTGAGATGTATAAAGTGTACCGTAGTTAGCTTTTGCAAATTTGATCGAACCAAATTTAAAATAGAAAATACTTGCACCGGTTCCGATTAGATCTATCGACATGTGCAACTCATAGTCCTAAAAACACCTATGTACATCGACAAATCCATTTCAGTATATAACAGAACAATGTTTAAATTATTTTCGGTGCACGGAAACACTAAATCAAAAATGCGACGCCACGGGGCGGGGCGAAGCCCCGCGCACACCAAATCAAAATTAGGTTTGAAAAAAAAAATGCTCGGTGCGCAGCACGTGCACTAATCTAGAAAAAGAAAAGGCATTTTTTGAGTTTTGTGAAACGAGCGTTTTAGTGAGGACACTTGGCAACATATGATTAGTTAAATAGAATAGATAAAAGAAAAAACCAAATTCAATTTGGAATTCGTGAAGACACTTGGCGACGTATGATTGGTTTAAAAATTACAAAATCAAAATGAAAACCTAAGTCAGTGTTTGGGATTTTATGGAAGTCTAAATTCAATTTGGAAATCGAGTACTTTTTGCAAAAAAAAAAAAAAGTATACATATATCCTCCACCTATTTAATGTATTGTCCCGCCACACCAAATCAAAAATACGTCGACACGGTATCTCCATGGGGATGGGCGAAGCCCCGCGCATACCAAACCAAAAATGTATCGCCACAGGGCTTTACCTCGCGCACATCAGATCAAATATGCAACCTCATGGGGAGGGGCGAAGCCCTGTGCAACCAAGTTAAAGGAAATAAAATGCCCGGTGCGTAGCACGGGCACAAATCTAGTAGTTTATAATAGCATTATTAGTTTTAGCACTTTTGATATTATGGATCAAGCCCAAAAACAACGGAGCAGAGATATACCATTTGGGAAGCTAACCGCAACATCAAGATACAAAGGCATAACTGGAAATTCCCATCAATTACATCGCTCAACTCTACCTTCATCCTAGTTCCTAAGGACACTGGCGTATTCATTAAAAAATATAGCTTTTCTTATGGAAATCATTGACCGAGGGCCTTACGGCCTTCCTTCGACACCAACATCCGCCGCCGATATAATTCTGATATGAAGTTTGTTATTATGCTCCAATATCATGTTACTGTTGATTCTCGGCTTACCAATATGAGTGTAATCGATAAATCTTGGGGAATGATATACCCTCATGCAATAGTGTTTTAGTAGTTTAACAAATTTCATGCTTAAAAAAAAAAAAATCCGTTGTTCAGTTCAATTGAATCGTATCCGCGGCGTGTGATTCATGTCCGTTGGTTCTTCCCATGTGGCTAGTTAAAAGTTAAAAGAAAGCAAAGATTTCCTGGTTAACTAGTTTCGTTGCGTGAGTCATCTAACATCCAGACTACCCGATCCAACCAGATCTGCTTCCATTAATTAGAAAAGAGAAGAAAAAGACTATTATAAAACCTAATTCCCAAATCCAATTATCCAATAACAAGAAATTCCGATCTTCGTCAATTACAAACTAACTAATTTTCTTCCTTGATTCCTAGGATCGCTCTAAAGTTTTGATCAGATTTCGAATCAATGGATACATCTAACAATCGCAAAGAAGACGTCTCCCCTGCCACAGCGGTTCTATTAGGAGCTCTGGCTCCTGGTGTGAATGTTCGTATTGTCTACTCTTAGGCTTTTCAATTTTCTTTATTCTGTTGATTTTAACTTAAAATTTGTTTAATTTCCAGGCTCCAACATGGTTTGTACTGAAGATGTCGTTCTTGACACTGGGTATCAGCTTTGCTGTAATACTGGGACTAGCTTTTACTTCCAGTGACATAACCATGATCATTCACGTAACTCTACTTGTTTTGATCACCGGGACATTGTTTTTCCTTCTTAGCAGGTATTTCTTTTGCTTGTCTCTGACTTTATTGTGTGTTGTTTAACAATCACTGAAATTTTGGCGATAAAAACTGAAAATTACTGAAATTTGAAGCTATTTCATTATGTGTTCCCGATGAAATGCATTATCTGTGTTTTCTACATTTTTGATCATCTATATCTTGTACCTCATGGGTTCAATCTAAAAAAATAAAATGAATAAGGGTCATTTTGGTTAGTTTTATAAACTACAGATACGCATTGAATAACCCAGTAGAGTATCTGAGTATGACATCAATTCGTTTTATATTGATTTTTATTATGAGAACGGAATATGTATTGTTAATCAGTAATGTCTGATAATATAGAGAAGGGAGAAAGGCCAATTATTTGATCCCCATTATGAGTTGAAGTAAAAGTGTGCTCTTCTTTTCTTGTGGATGTCACATTGTATAAGCACTGAAACCAGATTTTTAACTTATCCTGAAACTTTCATATTTGCTTTTGCTACTTCTGCCTAGTGCCCTTTACTGGTTCCTTTCTGAAGAGCATAAAACAAGTAGAAATTACTCAACTATCAGTAATTTTCGTCCAATGTTGCTGTTAGCTCATCGTGATTAATGTTATTAGTTTTTCTTAGAAAAACCCTGCGGACAAGAATTTTCCAGCATAAACTAATGTAGTTTGTAATCTGATGATCCCCAAGGCTTATCAATCAATGATCATGGAGAAAACTAGAGAGAAATACAAGACAGACTCATCAGAAGCAGTCAAGAGGTTACAGACACAGAGATATTCATTCCATTATCATTCATTAACATCCATAATAATAGTGCTTACAGACACATATATATATAGTAATCTACTGCAACCATACAAACTACCCTAACTGCCCTACCTTAACCACACGTACAAATCCAGAACACAACCAATACACAATACCTACCTAACCATACAACACCTAAACCAAACACAAGTGGACGTATCATTCCCACCCCCTTCAGAACAACCTTGTCCTCAAGGTTGTGTACAAACTTGAAATTATATTTACAAAGAGAAAACAATGAAACAATAAAATGCAGAAATCTGGACCTTTGCCACTTGATTCGTAAAACATGTTATGATGCACCATGGAAAAACAGCAATGCGCCCTCGAAACCTTCCTGCGTATTGGCTAAACTTGAATGTCAAAAAAGAGAAGTTAACTTCAGTTTCATCAACGGAAGCAAGGCATAGTATGTAGGGTTCATCACTTGATTCACTTTGTGGCTTGTGAACAGGCACATCAATCTTTTGAAATTCTTCGGCAAATATTGGGAAGAAATCGCTAATATTGTAAGAAGTGGTATCATGAAATCTTGTACGAACAATTTCATCCTTTACCGCAAATATGTCGAAATCTTCAATTGCCGCTGCAATTTTCGATGAAATGTTTGAAACAATGGTTTTCATTTCTTCCATTATTTCTTTCATTTCTTTGTTAAGAATTTTGATTTCACGGTTGAGAGCTACCCGGTCTTCATGTTGCTCTAAAAGAATAGAAACCAGAGTTTTGATATTTTCCATGACACTATTATACCAATCCAATTTGTATGGGGTATAAACCCTCCGAAAGAATCGAACGGCTCTGATACCAATTGATGAGCCCCAAGGCTTATCAATCAATGATCAATGGTGAAATGAGAAGAATTAACAGATAAAAAGAGACGAAATTAGATAAGAAACAGAAGAATTCATAGAATCAGGGAGAGGTTTACAGACACAGAAGGATATCAATCCATTTCATTCAACATATCCCCTTCTTACGTACATAGACACATATATATAGGTTCCTAAATACACAACCGTACAAATAACTGCCTAACTATATAATACCATCCAAACCAATACAAGCTTATCCAATACTAACCAGACCACTATGGCATGGGCGTATCTTCAACACCTGAACAATTTCATTGTTTTCTCTTTGTAAATGTAATTTCAAGTTTGTACACAACCTTGAGGACAAAGTTGTTCTGAAGGGGGTGGGAATGATACGTCCACTTGTGTTTGGTTTAGGTGTTGTATGGTTAGGTAGGTATTGTGTATTGGTTGTGTTCTGGATTTGTACGTGTGGTTAAGGTAGGGCAGTTAGGGTAGTTTGTATGGTTGCAGTAGATTACTATATATATGTGTCTGTAAGCACTATTATTATGGATGTTAATGAATGATAATGGAATGAATATCTCTGTGTCTGTAACCTCTTGACCGCTTCTGATGAGTTCGTCTTGTTCTCCTCTGCCATTTCGTCTCTTCTCATCTGTATTTCTCTCTAGTTTCTCCATGATCATTGATTGATAAGCCTTGGGGCTCATCATAATCAGGTATTAATTTTTTTGCTTCTCACCTGGTGTTGGTCTAACTACCTAATCACCACTCATAGTGGTTTTACCAATTACCATGCTTTAGATTTGGACACATCTCATAGCTTGTAATTTGAAACCTTGGAACTATGTAAGATTGAAACCCTGTGATTTGTGATGTTCATTTTTCCTTTCTATTCTTTTTCTGTAAGCAATTCATAAGAGAAGAAACCAAGACTGTTTTTTCATGATAGTTGTTGGTTTGATGATTCGGTGAAAACCTTTTCCCAAAGGCAAAATATTATTGGATCTCTGTAAAAATACCTTTTCAGTTCACACTGTTGAACCGTGTGAAGGAAACCACTAACAATAAAAATGGATAATAAAAAGCATCTCATAAGAATAGTAAAGAGACAGTCTAAAAGTTTCAGCTGTGAAGAGTGCTCTTTTAACTGCTTTGCTCTACTTTCTGCAGTTTTCTTGCAGAAACAGGTCTGGTTTCAGTGGAACAACAAATGCAGGACATAGGTTTGGCACCAAAAGGTGAAGTAGAACCAAAGAAGAAGATGTAGAAGCACAATTATTAGTAAACAGGATTTCAAAGTAGTGGCTTGAACGAGTTTATAGTTTCTGAAAAACTCGGCAGGCCAATTTTGTACCAAATTAGGTTGGGAGTTCACTTACATTTTGCTTCTGCATGCTTAGAAAGAAAAAAAAACGCAATTACTACAAAAAAAAAGGAGAAAAGTAGCTCAGAAGTAGTTGAATTGAGCTTGTTCATGCTCATTGTTTCACAATATGACTCTCATTGAACAGACTTCATTTCATCAATCTCCCTTCGACTCTTTTTCTTGATCCTTTGCCTCTTTCACTTGATCCTTTGTCTCTTTCACTTGATCCTTCGACTCTTTCTCTTGAACTTTCACCTTCGGCTTTCCTTTCTGCTGCTTCATGAAACAAAAACACGCACAACACGGACATTGAAACAAGAACTTCATTTTTAATTCTTTGTTTTACTGGGTTTATCTCCAACCTCCCAACTCAAGTATGTACAAGAGAGGATCAGCCTCATGATTTGAGTCCTTTATTAAGCTGAAGCTTTTGTTATTGGATTCTATTCCTGTCGCTGTCATAAAGGAAATGCTATTCCTTCCAGAATGAAACATGGTGGGGTCGGGTCTTGTAAGCTTTTCTCTGTAGGTCATCTTGGCCACTAGCTTCAAAACAAAATGAAGTTAAAAAGGAAAAAAGATACAGTGTTATTTTACAGTATAAATTATCCTGGCATGTTTAGGTGCGACCCTAACGCAATTAGGTCGACACTAAAAGACAAAAAAGGTCACACAAACGTAAAACTAAGCTACCCTTATCCGCGATTTTTCGAAATGGCAATTATGCCCTTACATAATCGTTAGCCAAAACCACAATCGTTAGGTTACAAACAATCGGTAGTTTAAAATGAATCATTAGCTACCAATTAATGTATGGATATTTCGGCTAATGTTCTCTTTTATAATCGGTAGTTATTTGGACCGTAAAACTACCGATTGTAATAATCAGAAGTTTAACTGGTTACATTACCTTCCGATTATAGGTTGCCCCAAAATGAGTTTTTTCTAAAATCTATTTTTTCCAAAATTTTGAAATCTTCCATAATCGGTAGGATATTTGGCTACCGATTATAAGTAGCCCCACATTGACCCTTTGTCAAATTTCCACAGGTTTTAGGGTGCAGAGCCACCCCTAACCATTTGGTTCATGTTTGAGACGTAGCCATAATCGGAAGTTTAATTGGTTACATTACCTTCCGATTATAGGTTGCCCCAAAATGAGCTTTTTTCTAAAATCCATTTTTTCCAAAATTTTGAAATCTTCCATAATCGGTAGGATATTTGGCTACTGATTATAAGTAGCCCCACATCGAACCTTTGCCAAATTTCCACAGGTTTTAGGGTGCAGAGCCACCCCTAACCATTTGGTTCGTGTTTGAGACGTAGCCATAATCGGAAGTTTAACTGGTTACATTACCTTCCGATTATAGGTTGCCCCAAAATGAGTCTTTTCTAAAATCCATTTTTTCCAAAATTTTGAAATCTTCCATAATCTGTAGGATATTTGGCTACCGATTATAAGTAGCCCCACATCGAACTTTTGTCAAATTTCCACAGGTTTTAGGGTGCAGAGCCATCCCTAACCATTTGGTTCGTGTTTGAGACGTAGCCATAATCGGAAATTTAACTGGTTACATTACCTTCCGATTATAGGTTGCCCCAAAATGAGTTTTTCTAAAATCCATTTTTTCCAAAATTTTGAAATCTTCCATAATCGGTAGTTTCACGATGTTTATTTCCTACCGATTGTACAATCGGCAGTTTCATGATGTTTATTGACTCCCGATTATGGTAGTGCCCAAAATTTGAAATTTTCAAAAACCAATAGGAATTTTAGATTTTTTTGTTTTCACAATCAGTAGTTTCATGATGTTTATTGCCTCCTTTTCACAATCGGTAGTTTCATGATGTTTATTGCCTCCCGATTATGGTAGTGGTCCTAAATTCGAATTTTCAAAAACCAATAGGAATTTTAGATTTCTTTGTTTTCACAATCGGTAGTTTCATGATGTTTATTGCTTCTCGATTGTACAATCGGTAGTTTGATGATGTTTATTTCCTACAGATTATGGTAGTATCCCCAAAATTTAATTATTTCAAAACAAATCTAGGAAGAGAAAAACATAGTCACAATCGGTAGGTAATTTTTTTCTTCTAAACTACCGATTATGAAGGGATATATAAGTATTTTTAACTTATTTTGTCTTTTTATGTCGCCCCTAATTGCGTTGGGGTCGCCCTAAACATGCCAGGTAAATTATTCCTGGGATGGAAAGTAATAATGTAATGGTGTAAATTTGGGTTGTTTTCATCCATGGTTAGCTAAGCGCTGGATAATCTGAATACTCGAGGGAAAAAAGATGAACTTTTATATCTTCGTTTTTCTTCTCAAGGATTAGCGTCTTATCAAGGACATGATAATGGTAATTCACGTGGCCACTAAAAGAAGATCTTTTTTCCAATTGGCTCTTTTCCTTAATAATTTGGGAAATTGAGGTTGTTTGTCAAACCAGTAGGAGACTTTCTAGCTCTAATTATCACAGATGTTGCATTATTTTTGTGAAACTTGATCATCTTGAAAGGACACCACTACTGGAGTGGGGCAGGCTGCCTCACTCGTCTGATTATCGATATGGATGCTCTGTTCTCTTTGTAGTCCGTACATAATCAGAGAATAAACAGTTCTATCCCAATTAGAATGATGTCGGTGGACGAATTTAAGTTGAGTATGAGTGAATATTAAACGTAGGAAATACCTATTAGTATATTAGAGAGAGTTTGGTCAACTGTCTGTTTGGTCCATTTAAAATATATATTACTATTTAGTTTTAGAAATTATAGTTTGGTCCTAGGGTGACGTTATGCATGATGCAATTATTATTTGGTAGAGACATAAATATCCCTTTGAGATCATATATATAAAAAAAAACCAAGAAAATATCTTATTTTTAGATTTTCTTTCTCTCTCTTTTTTAGTTTCAGATCTAATTTCTCTCATTTTCTCTATTTTTTCCATTTTTTTCCTGCGAGTGATAAAGAAGATGACGAACGATTATGCTACTATTTATGATGATGATGAACCTTTATCATCTTCACATGCTTGGGTAAGTTTAAGATCTACAAAAGAACCTTGAAATCGGAAATTATTTTGCTCTAGCAGTGCTAGAGCATTTTTTTGAACTAGCAGCGTTTGCGGCCGTTGGATGGAAGAAATGTGATGTCAGCAGAAGACAAAAAACATGCAATGACGTCACATTCACAGGATCTAATGGTTAGAATCGCTGCTAGAGCAAACTCGTTCCCCTTGAAATCCTTTGATTTCTTCATCTTTTTCTTTTTCTTCATCATCACTTTGGATCTTCTGTTCTTGATTTTTAGATCTGCTGCTATTGCTGTTTGTATTGTTTTTGAGGATGAAGATGAATCAAAACCATGTGGTTGATTTGTTTGTTTCTCATTATTGATTTATTAGTTTCTCAAAAGTTCTGCAAATCGGCAACGACTCGGTACTTAAATCGGAGCAAATCTTTCTCAAAAATTTCGCTGTAATTAAGCACAATGATTAATGAATAATTCGGCGGCTAAAACCAATTCTAATCAGAAGATGTCGACTGCCAAAACATCTTCAGATATCGAGATCTGTCAAACTAATGGCTCGATCCCGAAAAATACTCAGGAGAATTTGGACCAAACACCGGAAATGGAACAAAACGGCGAAAAGGTAAACATATCTTATGCTAGCGTTGTTTCATCCTTCAAATCTTTGGATTTTGATTCATCACAGATAGCAAAACCTTGCTTTAACGGATCTGAGGTATCGATCCGGATATCGGAAGAGGAATATCAAAAGGGAGTGCTAGATTGCGAAATTGTCGATTGACGATCGGTGCGGCCAAGGGCTCGACTACGAAGTCATCGGACATCCACGACAAGTTGAATAAGTTATGGAACATCAAACCCTGGGTGATCTCCACTCTGGGCAAAGGTTTTTTCTGCATTAAATTCTCTAGTGAAGAAGATATGGCTTATGTGCGTTCTGCAGGTCCGTGTAATATCAAGCCGGGTATTGTTCACTTTAGGAAATGGACGCCTGATTTCAACCCTCATACTCAACATCAAACACTTGCTCAGGTTTGGATAAGAATTTTTGGTTTAAGCTATGAATATTGGAGACCAAAAACCCTTTTTGAGATTTCAAGCGCAATAGGAGACCCACTGTATGTTGATAGTTCTACTGTCAATAGAAGATTCGGCCTATATGCTAGAGTATTAGTTAAACTTGATGTATCAAAAACCCCAATTAATGAGATAAGAGTGGAGAGAAGTGATTCCTTTGTTACTGCAAGAGTTTCTTATGAAAACAAGCCCTCCTTTTGCTCTCACTGTAAAACAATAGGTCATGTTGAAAGTATATGCAAGAAAAAACAACATCAGATGGATTTGAATGAGTTGAACAAGATTGATGCTCAGTCTAAGCAGAAACAAGTCAGTAGGAAGAATGATAATAAAAAAAAAAGAGGAAAACGGGATAATGGATGACTCTCTGGAAAACAAAATTCCTGAGGGGTTTGTAGCAGACACAAACAAGACAACGATTTCTCATGACAAGGGAAAAACTATTGCTGTTGATGATAAGGTATATGATGCAGAATCAAGTGAGCAGATTCCGGAGACAAATATGGAACCTCATAAAGATGATTCGACGAAAGTGATAGAAGCTGCAAAAGGAGACTTGTCACCTAGTGTGGTGAATACTGAACCTGGTACAGCGACTGCAATGGAGGAGATTACGGTGGTGAATGCTGTAACAATTGAGGATGCCACTCATAAGGACAATACAGAGGCAGGTAAAGAGTTTACAGTGGTAAATCAAGAAGACGCTGTTAGTGTTGAAACAATAGAGGATGTGGAAGACAATGATGAGGACTTTGAAGCGGCTATCTCTAAGGCTCAAAAGAAAAAAGACAAGACAAAGAAAAAGATGGAGATTATTGAATCTCAACCTAAACCTTGGATCATGCGTCCAAGGAATGTTATAACCCCCCCCCCCCCTCCAATGATAACTCTCTATTGGAATTTGCGTGCCTTTGGAAACACGGATACTCAAATGGTGTTTCATAATTACTGTGTTAAATTTAAGCCGGATTTGGTATTTATTGCAGAACCTTGGATTTCTTTCTCTTCAATTCCTTCGAACTACTGGGACAAGCTTGATTTGAAGTTAGTTTCCCTAAATGATAGAGGGGCACAACAAAAATCGAACTTATGGTGCCTCTGTGCTAACCATATGACGGTTGATGTTATATCCAACTCGACGCAGATGATATCTTGTAGTGCGAAGTTGGGTAACATGGAGTATTTCATTACAGGGGTTTACGCTTCGACCTCTTGTAAGACGCGTAGGGATCTGTGGCTTGGGATGACAGGTCTGATGAACAATCCGTTGCAGCCATGGTGTATAATTGGCGACTTCAACGCTGTTTTAGGAGCTCATGAGAAGTCTAAGGGCCCTCCGCCGAATCGCTCTTACTGTGATGATTTCTCGGCTTTCTCGGAGGCGAATGAGCTGCATCATCTGGACACTAGGGGTGCCCAATTCACATGGACTAATGGCCGCAGGGGAAGATACAACACGGATCTTCGCCTGGATAGAGCCATATGCAATGATAATTGGCTGGGAGCGTGGGATTCTACTGTCTGCAGTACTCTGGCGAGGATAAATTCAGATCATTATCCTCTTCTTCTGGAGGCGAACAAGGGAGGTAAAACTTTTGCTTCTTCGTTTAAATTCCAAAGCGTGTGGTTGAATCATCCAGGGCTGAGAGAGATGGTGGATCAAAATTGGAAACTGCAAGTCTGGGGATGTCCGATGTATGTCATTACTCAAAAGCTAAAGCATCTGAAGTCGGTGTTGAAATGCTAGAACAAGGAAACTTTCGGTGATATTCAGCTTAATGTCAGTAAAGCGACTGAGGAGCTCGAGAAGATTCAACATCGTCTTTCGTTGGAGGGTTACTCGGACGAGCTTCACGCCACAGAGGTTGAGGCTTCAAATAATCTGTTGGGGGCGCTCAGAATTCAGAAAGACTTCTGGAGAGATAAATCGAGACTTAACTGAGTCAAAGACAGGGATGCCTGCACAAAGTTCTTCCACAAATATGTGAAGATCAGAGCTGCGAAAAACAAAATCACTCATCTTAAGAAAGACAATGATTTGCTGTCCACCCATGAGGAAATTTCAAATCATGCTCTTTCTTATTTCCAGAATTTATATGCTTCTGATAATGTGAATCATTCCACAGACTTCATTCGAAGTAATATTAGTACTAAGATTTCCAGGGAGGATAATGCGAATCTCAACAAAGTGCCGGACAAGATGGAAATCAAAGCGGCAGTGGATGACATGAACGCTAATGAGGCTCCGGGGCTGGATGGGTTTGGTGGCATCTTTTTCAAAGCTTTCCGGGAGATAGTAGGTACGGACGTAACTAACTCTGTGCAATTCTTCTTTCGCAATGGTTGGTTAATGCCGAATGCAAATCCTACTCATGTAATCATCATACCTAAAGAACCGGGGGCTGATGTGATTGAGAAATTTCCCCGATTGCCCTCAGTAATTTTCACTTCAAAATAATTGGGAAAATCTTATCAAATCGGATGAGTCCAATTGCTTCAAAGATCATATCTCCGAATCAGCGAGCTTTCCTGAAGGACAGAAGCATCTATGACTGCATTGGCATTACGTCGGAGGCGATTAACATGTTAGACTACAAATTTTTTGGTGGCAACATTGCGCTCAAATTCGATATCAAAAAATCTTTTGACACCCTGAATTGGAACTTTCTCATTTGTTCCCTGCAAGAATATGGTTTCTGTGACACGGTGGTAGGGTGGATCAGTTCTATCTTACATTCGGCGAGACTGTCCATTGTCATTAACGACAAAGCTATGGGTTACTTCAGTTGTAAGAGAGGGGTGCGTCAGGGAGATCCGCTGTCTCCGATCCTCTTCTGCCTAGCTCAAGATGTTCTTAGCAATGCTATTAATAATGCTTTCAAGCAGGTATCCATTCACCACATCTCTTCTCCTAGAGGCAATGTATTCCCTTCTCATGTTATGTATGCGGACGACATCATGGTCTTCTGCAGAGGCACGAAAAAAGACGTCAAGGCGGTCATGCATATCTTTGAGGTTTATGGTCACAACTCGGGTCAAATTATCAGCGCGGAAAAGTGTACTATTTATTCCAGTATCCATGCTCACAACAGAATCTCAGCAGTTGCTGCCTCCTATAACATTCTGATGGGGAATCTTCCTTTCCGCTATCTGGGTGTCCCGATATTTCGAGGTAAGCCTAAAGCAGTTCATATGCAGTCAATATTAGACATAATAAAGCTTAATTTTTCTACCTGGAAAGGCCACTCCTTATCTATGATGGGCAGAGTAGAGCTGGTCAAGTCAGTTATAGCTAGCTCTGCCCTGTACAGCTTCCATGTTTACAAATGGCCTAGCTCTTGCATGCATTCACTGGAAAGATGGATCAGAAACTTTGTGTAGTCAGGAGATATCAACAATAATCACCATAATACAGTAGCATGGGATAAGGTTTGTCTTCCTGTGAACGAAGGGGGGCTGGGAATTAAGTCCATGAAGAGCTTGAATGACGCTGCGATATTGAAAATGACTTGGAAGCTTCTACAGCCTCACTCGACCTTTGGAAACTTTGTAAGGGCTCGCTTCGTTGGTGCGGCTTATAAAAAATCTTCCATTTGGCATGGCTTCAAAGAGCAGTGGAAAATCATCAGAGATAACACGTTCTGGATGGTGGGTAATGGAAACATAATAGACTTCTGGAATGACCATTGGTGCTATGGTCTGGACAGTTCAATTGCGGAGTCCTTGGAATTGGATAACTCTAACTTGCATAACAGGGTGAGTGACTTCTTGGTGGAGGGTAATTGGGTCCTGCCGCATTACATGCCGGAGTTGGATGGAACTATTCAGCAGCGGATCTACGAAACACCTTGTGAAAGCCACTTGGAGGACAAGCAGGTGTGGTCAGGGTCTGTTTCAGGCAACATTACTATGAAGCCTTCGACTTTCACAGGGAAAAAGAGATTGATCAAGTGGATTTCAGGGATCTTTGGTCAATAAAAATCCCTCTGCGGCGCGCCTGCACGGTGTGGAAAGTGCTACATAATCGAATTCCAACGGATGACAACGTCAAATTCTATGGTGGTGACATTGTGAATCGCTTTAACAATCACATGCGGTACCCCGCTACTGATGAAACTCAGCAGACTTATTTTTATTCGCATCTTCGCTACTTCGATCTGGAATTGGATTAGATGCCTGTTTCGGCACACGCTGGACTGCTCGAGTATGCATTCGGTCTTTGCTTCGATAAGACGATTCAATGGTTGCTTGCAAACTAAAAATCTCCTTTGGATTGCGGTGGCTAGCAGTATTTGGATTATTTGGTTCTGTCGCAACAATATAAGATTTGAACACAGGGTGATCTCCCATATTCAGGCTATCAGGCATCTGTTGGAGTTAATCAGGGAGTCAGGTTCCAACAGTGGGGGTTACTCCTATTACACTTCGGCTGACAAACATATATTGGAAGCCTTAGACATCAGAAGACACCCTCCGAAAATGCCTATGGAGGTGAGGGTCAAATGGCAACCCCCGCCTAATGGATGGCTGAAGGATAATACAGATGGTTGCTCCATTGTTAATCCGGGCCCGTCGGGATGTGGTGTGGTTTTCCGTGACTTTTTTGTGCGGGTGCAGGGCTGTCTAGCGCAGAACTTGGGAATATCTAACTCGGTGTGCGCTGAGCTTTGGGGTGTGATTTTCGCGCTCAGATTGGCAAACATAATGGGAATCACAAGACTTTGGATAGAATGTGATTCAACTTTTGTGTTGCAGGCGCTTAAAAACCCGGAGATAGTCCCTTGGAGGCTATCAATTAACTGGCACAATTGCTTGAAGTTCGCGAATTCGATCCAATTGTTTTGTACTCACATTTTTAGGGAAAGGAATTCAGTAGCATATTCGCTGGACAAGCATGGGGCGACGATGAAATCGCGCTGGTCGATAACTTCTCCGAACTTCATAAGACGTCATGCGGATATTGATAACTCTGATTTGCCGCTTTATCGGTTCCGTAATATGTAACTTTGGCCTGCGGGTTTCCGGTTTTTTGGTTTTTTAGCTTCCTTGGTTTGTTTTCCTTTCTCTCTTGTATCTTGGAGGTAAGGTCTAGTCCCCTCTCTTTCTTTTTTCTTTTCAATAAATTGGTTCGTTTATCAAAAAAAAAAGGATGAAGATGAACTCTGTTTGTTGTTCGTGTTGATGTTGAAGATGAAGATGAAACTCTGTTTGTTGTTCGTGTTGCTGTTGAAGATGAAGATGAACTTTGTTGTTGCTCGTGTTGAAGATGAAGATGTTGAAGATAAAGAAATATGAGTTGTTGCTGCTGATGGAGAAGATTAAGATGACGAAGTTAATTTCTGGATTTAATTCTGGTTTGTGATGAAGATTTTGATGTTTTTTCGTCTTTGTTGTTGCTGCTGCTGATGGAGACGATGGAGACGAGTTGTTGCTGCTGATGAAGAAGATGAAGATGATGAAGTTCATTTCTGGAATTAACTCTGGTTTGTGATGAAGATTTTGATATTTTTTCGTCTCTGTTGTTGCTGCCGATGATAAAAACGATGAAGATGATGAATACGAGTTGTTGCTTCTGATGAAGAAGATGAAGATGACGAAGTTCATTTCTGGAATGAACTCTGGTTTGTGATGAAGATTTTGATGTTCTTTCGTCTCTTTTGTTGCTGCTGATGATGGAGATGATGAAGACGAGTTGCTGCTGCTGATGAAAAAGATGAAGATGACGAAGTTCATTTATGGAATGAACTGTGGTTTATATAGGTTTTTATCAGGAGTTCATTTTGACAAATGAACTCTGGTTTATATATGTTATTATCAGGAGTTCATTTGACGAATGAACTCTGGTTAATATAGGTTTTTATATATCAGGAGTTCATTTTGACGAATGAACTCTGGTTTCATATAGATTTTTATCAGGAGTTCATTTTAACGAATGAACTCTGGTTCATATAGGTTTTTATCAGGAGTTCATTTGACGAATGAACTATGGTTTCATATAGGTTTTTATCAGGAGTTCATTCGAAGAATGAACTCTGATTTTTTGTTCTTCATAACAAAATTTTTGTAGAATTTAATGAAGTGTAATGAAGTTCATAGAATATAATGAAGTGTACAGTTTTCATGAAACATAATGAACTCAAATCTATAAATTTCCTGATAGTTCATCAGGCAGAATGAACTGCTACAAAAAATAAGTTGGAATTAACACGGAAGGGTACTTTGGTCCGTTTAATATTTTTAAATAATTATGGACCTAACAGTAAAAGCATTTCTCCAAAGGACTAAACTGACTCGGGACCACCTAAAAAAGGACCAAACGATATTTTTCCCATATTAAACATGTTCTCATGTAATCATCAATTTTACTGTTGCAATCTATTGGAAGAGTGTCGTTAAATGGCATGGAAGTGGCACACTATGACACTAAATGCAACCGAGTGGATGGGCACCTTCAAATTTGTTATTGCGATATAGTATGGTTTTCAAGTTGTAAGTTATGGTGATCTGCATTTTTCATTAACATTAACATAAAGTACAAAACATAAAATTGTTACTGTGATCTTCATGGAATCTGGGTATTCATGGATGGTATTTCTAACTTTCTCTTAGACCTCTATTTAAAAAAAAAAATTGGTCACATAATTTATTAGGATATATACTGGTCAAGTCATAGTCTGTGGTCATAAGGTCAATGTGTATATATACCCCTCCTCTGTGTTAGTATAAGGTATCGAAATATAATACTGTGTAATAACAATACATACCTTCTAAAACGTTTTCATGGTATCATTTAGGTCGATCTAGGGTTTTCTTCTATGTCAAAACGTCTCAATACTTTTCAACAACATAGTTAGTTTTTCAATCAACAGATCAAATATGTTTCAACATTTGTCTGATCTTTCTTCCCTTCTAGATTAATTTTTCAACTTCGGATTTCTTTGAAATCCTGATCTCATCAACGTATTCAACAATTTCTCAAGATTAATTTCAAGCTCCATATTCAGATCGATGCCGAGTACTCGAGGAATGATGAATAATGTTTCAAATTCACATAATATTCTACATCAAGAAGGTGCTTCTGTTTCTTCCACTGCGGATGCTTTTACTAATGGGGATTCATGTTATTTTCCCTTACCTTTTAATAATATTGGGAATTTCATATCTTTAAAACTAGATCACACAAATTTCTTGCTTTGGCGTGACCAATTTGAGTCGGTATTGATCTCTACGGATCTTATGGCTATGTTAGTGGTGAAATTGTTGAACCTCCATCACAAGTTTTGATTAATGGGGTAATGAGTGTTAATCCAAGATGGGTATATTAGAGAAAAGCATATAGGTTTGTAGGTAGTTGTTGAAAATCAACATTCACTTCAACTATTTTAGGAGATGTATTAGGTATGTCATTTGCTCGTCAAATTTGGCCGTATCTTGAATCAAGTTTACAATATCAGTTTGGTGCACGACGTAATGTGCTACGCAATCAGTTATATGGTTTAAGAAGGGGGTCTCAGTCAATTTGTGTTTTCTTGCATAATCTTAAGACAATTGCTGATTCATTAGCAGCTATCAATGATAGGGTTTCTGATACAGATCTTATGATGCATGTACTTAATGGATTAGGGAGAGAATATGATACTTTTGTGGTTGCTGCTCAAAATCGTGAACATCCATATTCTTTTGGTGAATTGAAGGCTCGTTTATTGACTCATGAATAGTGGCTTAATGATCAACAACAAGCATCTGATGCTAATTTTGATTCTAATCCTACTGCATTCTATGGAAGACATACTTCTAATTGAGGTAAAAATGGTAGTACTCTATATTCAAAGAATGGTTCTTCTTCCTTAAAGAGTGGTGCTGGTTCTACTAGTTCTTCTGCTGATGCATCTGATGGTGCTAAGAGGAGACAGTTTGTTGATTTTTCCACAATGAAGTGTCAAATTTGTCGAAAGACAAGACATTGGGCTAGTCGATGCTTTTTAGGTATCATCCTCCTGTAAATAATGCAACTTCAAATGTGGCCAGTGTTCAGAATGATCAGAATATATAACAAGCTTTTGGTGGCATTCACATCAATTCTGCTGATGTGTGTGATGATCCTTCGGTTTCTTATTCAATTTGGATTTATGATTGGAGGGCTTCTCGTCACATGACTAGAGATCAAACTATACTTCATAATACTTCTACGTATGCTGGAAAAGATAAAGTTGTTGTTGACAATGGTGAGTCACTTTCTATTTCTCAAACTGGTAGAACTATATTACACACATCTAGTGCTGATTTTAAGTTAGATAACATTTTACTAGTTCCAGAAATAGCTCAGAATTTGTTGTCTGTTGCTCAGTTTACTAGAGAAAATTGTTATTATTCTGTCTTTGATCCATGGAGTTATAAGATTAGGGATTTAATTTCACATGAGATTTTGGCTCAGGGTATAATGATTAACAACTTGTATCCCATTCATAATCTGTCTTTCCAGTCTCATAGTTCTTTTACTTCCTTTCAACTAGTATTGCTTCTCCCTCTATTTGGAATAATCGTCTAGGACATCCTTCCAAGATAATTTTACATCATTTGAGTTCAAACAAGTCTATTACTTTAAATTCTCAGAGTCATGATTCTTTATGTCATCCTTGCCAAATTGTCAAAAGCAAAAAGTTCCATTTTCATCTTTCAAAATCTCATGAATCAACTCCTTTGACACTTATTCATTGTAATGTTTGGGGGCCATCTCCGATTTCTTCTTATGCTGGTTTTCGATATTATATAGTTTTCATTGACGATGCCAGCAGATTTCACTAGATTTATCTTATGAAATTAAAAACTGATGCTTTACAGTGTTTAACTCATTTCAAAACACTTACTGAGAATTTATTTTCTACGATTTTTTTTTGGTTTCAAACAGATAATGCTTGTGAGCTTGCTAAGGGTAATTTAAACAATTTCTTGACTCTAATGGTATTTATCTTAGAATTTCTTGTCCAAATACTCCAAAACAAAATGGGTTTGCAGAACGTAAACATCGACATATCACAGAAATGGGTAATACCCTTCTTTTTCATTCTTCTTGTCCCAAATATTTTTGGTATGATGCTTTTTTAACTGCAACATTTCTTATTAATCGAACACCAACACCTGTTTTATCCATGAAATCGCCATTTGAAATTCTTTTTCAAACTCAGCTTGATTATTCTACTTTACGAGTTTTTGGTTCCATCTGTTTTCCTTATCTTGGTCATTCCAGACCAGATAAGCTGTCTCCTAAATCGGTTAAATGTGTTTTTATTGGCTATAGCCCTATGCATAAGGTTTATAAATGTTTTGATCATGTATTTAAGAGAATTCATATTTCAAGACATGTAATTTTTGATGAAAATGTTTTTTTTTTTACTATTCTTCTTCTTCTTCAGTTTCTTCTTCTTCTGATACAAATCTTAACACACATTCTGAGTTGGAATCTTCAGATTCTACTGTTATTCCATCTGCTTCTACTGATCCTGTTATAACTAGGTCCATGAGCGGTATTTCTAAACAAATACAATTTCCTGATTTTGTACTTAATCATTCAATCAAACACCCCGCCTCTAATGCTTTTACTTGTTTGTTGGATACTACTACTGAGACAAAATCTTTTAAGGATGCATGTAAAAGTGTGAAATGGATAGGTTCAATGAAAGATGAAATTGAGCCTCTTAGATTGAATGAAACATGGACCTATGTTAAACCAGAACCTCATATGAACATTCTTGGTTGTAAGTGGTTTTATAAAGTCAAACTTAAGGCTGATGGGAATATTGATAAACTTAAATCAAGGTTAGTAGCATAAGGCTATAACCAACAAGATGGAGTGGACTTTGGTGAAACTTTTTCTCCAGTTGTTAAGTTTACAACTGTTAGAGTAGTTTTCACTTTAGCTGCCACCAATGGATGGATAGTAAAACAATTGGATGTATCCAATGCTTTCTTACGTGGATACCTTGCTGAAGATGTATATATGAAACAACCTCCATGATTTATAAATCCAGAATTTCCTGATCATGTATGCCATCTAAAAAGATATTTATATGGTTTGAAACAGGCACAAAGGGCCTGATTTCATAGATTTAGTGCCTTTTTAATTTAAAATGGTTTTAGAAAGTCTATGAATGATCATTCAATGTTTACATATACAAATCAGTCAGATATATTGGTGTTGTTACTTTATGTTGATGATATCTTGTTAACTGGAAATTCTGTTGTGCTTATTGAGCAATTGATTGTTGCTTTGGGTAAAGAGTTTGCTATGAAGGATTTATGAGATCTTCATTATTTTATAGGTATCGAAATGTCTAGGTCTGAAGATGCTTTTACTTTGACACAATATAAATATACCGTGGAACTGTTAAGTAAAGCAAAGATGCTTGAATGCGAACCTTGTGACACGCCAATTGATAAATGTAAAATATTTTTTATTCATGATGGAAAATTATTATATGTTCCTAGGGAATACAGAACTATAGTTGTTAGCCTTCAATATCTTACTTACACAAGACCTGATATATGTTTTGGGGTGAATTACGTTTCTCAATTTATGCATGCACCCACTGATCAGCATATGTTACTAGTTAAGAGGATTTTAAGGTATTTAAAAGGGACATTGGGTACTGGTATTTTGTTAACAAAAGGGGATATTCATTCTTTATTGGCATATACTAATTCAGATTGGGCTGGATGCCCTGACACAAGGAGATCAACTTCTGGGTATGTTGTTTTTATGGGTAATTCTCTTATTTCTTGGTCTTTAAGGAAATAACCAACTATTTCTCGTAGTTCAGCTAAAGCTGAATACAAGTGTCTCACTTCAGGTACATCAGAGTTACAATGGCTTACTTACATCATGTCTGAGTTGCACAATTCTGTTTCTTATCATCTATAGATTAAGTGTGATAATCAGAGTGTTATATGTCTTGCATCTAATCATGTTTTTCATGGTAGGACGAAACATGTGGAAGTAGATAATCATGCAATAAGAGAGCTAGTGGATGATGGAATACTATAAGTGACTCATGTTATTTCTGAAGAATAATTGGCAGATGTTCTTAAAAAGGGACTTTGTTATCCAACCTTCTCAAGACTAATATCAAGTTTGGTTTATTCTTCTGCTAGAGTTTTTGATACTTCTGCTGATGTTGGAGCTTTTTCTACTACTACTACAGTAACTACTTCTGTTGTTGCTTAGTTTATTTTTGTTTAGATTCTCTGGCTCTTGTTGAGTAGTATTTCTCTTACACATAGGCTCTTGTTGAGTATGTGTTTTTATCCATTCTATTTTGGCTCTTGTTGAGTTCGGTTGCTTTCCTGTCTTGGCTCTTGTTGAGTGTTTCAGGATGTTGTCGTTCAAGCCCTTGTAGGGTGAAGTGACTTTTATTTTGTTCGTTGTTCTTTGTTTGCTGCTTTGTTTTCAAACTGTTACTTTAATGCTGTAACGTTTGAGGGGGGTGTATTAGCATATATACTCGTCAAGCCATGTTGACTTGACCATAGTCTGTGGTCATAAGGTCAATGTTAGTGTAAGGTACAGAAATATCGTACTGTGTAATAAAAATACATATCTTCTAAAACGTTTTCATAATTTATTTATTCAAATTTCATCTTGTGAAGAACAGAGTTGGGAATTTAACCTCTGCAGGCACTTGAAGTATAAACAATGCTTTTAATGCAATTGACAGAGCCGATCCTGTGCCTAGAATGGCCATGTGCAAAAAAAATTCGTAGGGCCTTTTATAACGTTGAATATTTTAACGATAGTAAACAAAAATATCAATAATTTGTATTTAATTTGCAAACTTATAAATATTGGTGCAATAAAGGAAAACTTATAGTAAACAGGCCGGTAACCCATATTTTTAGGCTAAAATTAAAACAA
Organism: Papaver bracteatum; assembly: GCA_023529315.1. Lineage (NCBI taxonomy): Eukaryota > Viridiplantae > Streptophyta > Magnoliopsida > Ranunculales > Papaveraceae > Papaver > Papaver bracteatum. The sequence continues at coordinate 2,026,149 of JAJJWX010001098.1, read as the reverse complement.
TATGATATTATATTTATTTAGAAGCCGGAAAACGGACGGAGTATTAAATTATTTTTTATTTTTGTTGATGTTCCTGTCCACCGATCAAAACAAGAATATGGGAGAGCAATATAGCCACGGTAAGGTCTAACAAATTATGTGTGTGATATGTAGTATAAAAGAAATGATAGCTTGGTGGATGAATTGGTTAAGCAACATCCTTAGATGTCATAACCATAACTTCGAATCTCATAAAGAGTTATTTTTTGTTTTGTTCTTTTTAATACCTAATGAGAACACTGACTACTGTGCTGGGCAAAAAGGCCCTCGGCAGAGGCCGTTCCTGAGGCCGATTGTCATCCTCAGTATCAATTGACAGAGCCGAGCCTGAGGTCGTGCGCCAATCTCATAATGACGGTTCAACATCAAGATTATCTCAAGGATATGATTGAGGAAACAAAAGTTGATCTTGCTGATATGAAGGTTCAAGTTGAAAAACTTGAGAAGCTGGAAGTGGTTGCAGACTAGTCTCTCAAAACATGTTTCAAGAGTTTGAACACTGATGAAACCTCGGTGAACAATAAGAGCACCACTAGAGATTATGTTATATGCCGTAATACTTAATCCAAACAAAATAGACATTATTTATGAATAATTGTGTAAGGTCTATCGCTGAATAAAACTATTATTTATGAACAAAATTATAATTTTATAATTTTTCTTGTGATAGTTTTTTGATTACATAGACTGGTGCTTTATATTATTGATATGTGTTTATAGGATGTTTGATGTCGGTTTTCTTAACCTTAATATTCGATCTCATATGATGTGTGAACCCTTATGGTGTGTATGGCTTTTTGATTTAGTAGTATTAAGTTCTAGCCCATGTTGGTAGGATTTATCAAAGGATCATAAGGTGTTCCGATTGAAACTCATATGTGAAAAAGTCACAATATGTTGAATCGTTATGTTTAGCATAAAAGCATATGTGTTTCGGGGTTTTCAACTTTTACTATTGGCACACATTAGTTAAAACCGGTTCAACCTTTCTCTGGTAAAGGTTTCTTTTGTTGTTGTTCTTTTGTTCTTACGAGAGGATGACAACACAATGGGGGAGAGTTCTAACTTGATCATGCGCTTAATGATATATCTTTCTGAGGAGAAGAGGATACGGAATTTGAGGTAACGAATTTGTTAGTTAATTGTTTTACTATTTAAAAAAAGCCTGATTTTATTTTATATATTTTGCTTTTGTTTAACAAAATTTCGGTACAATTGATGTTTATTCCATTATGTGTGTATGGATGTGTGTGTGTGACTCAATTATTTCTGATTGAGAAAAACTATTGTTATCTTTATTTGTTGTTTGATATCAATTGTTTAGGCTTAAAGAAATTTCGGTGCAATTGCGGTGTTATAATGTCTACATTTGTTTCAATTGCTTCCGGTTAAGAAAAATAATTGTGCAAGTTGATTTATTTGGTTTGTATGAATTATTTATGTCTTAACAAAAATACGGGATCATTTTCTTAGTCCAATTTGATTCCGGATAAAAGAAACTAAGTTAATTCTAATCTTAGTTAAACTTATCAAAAGTAAAGGATTCGGTTATTCAAGTCTAATCGAATGCCTTGACATGGAATATTAGTTAACTAACCTAGTATTTGTCTTGTCTAAAGTGAAAGGTCTAAGTTATTATCTGAATAATTAGAGCCTGATGAGAACAATAAAGTTAATTTTGATCTTTATTTTGGTCTTATCGAAATAAATGATTGTATTTGTGCAATCGGTTTAGCAAGGGAGCTAAGTTTCTTAGTTAATTTGTTAAACTAGTAGGGAAAATTGCTTCGGGCAATTGTTTCCTTGATAACATATTAAAACCAAATTACTTGTATTTTCGGTTTTGATATTGGTTGTCTAAAATGGTATGTGAAACCTTCGTGCTTAACTCTTATAGGTTGTATAATTCTTTTAGATTTGTAAGATACTTTCTGTTTTTGGTATTTGCTCGGACCTTTGTCATTTTGTGACAAAAAGGGGGAGAAATATATGGAGTAACCAAGTGATTTGTAATCACTAAGGAAAGGACAATTGTGCTTAAACGTTATATCTAACGAAAGAGTAAAGCATTGACTAAGGGGGAGAAACATATCATATGTTGATTGTAGTTATTTGGACTACAAATGGGAAATAACAAGTATGTGCGGATTGAAAATCTACCTATCCTACCTTTAGGGGGAGTGTTAGCTTTGTTATTTAAATGTCAACAACGGTATTTATAGATTGAATATATGCAGGTTTTTGTGTTGTTGAAACTTGGAATCAAGCGTATGTATAATGAATTTTTGTAATTTGTTTATCCATATGATTGTAAGAGTTTTGTCACTAAAATTGACAAAGGGGGGGGGGTTTAAAAAAAAATGATATGACCAGCTGTGTAGTGGGTCTCTAAAAAAATGAATAAAGAGTCACTTGATTGTTAGAGCATAGCTCGGTTGAATCCACCAAGCGTTGGTATGTCAAGTTTGGTTATCATATATTAGAGAATCAAAACTCAATTAAAGAGTCACTTGATTATATACTAGAGAAAACTTCGTATAGGTTAGGCTAGAAAGATTAGGATTATGATACATACAAGTATTACTCGAAAACTTGAAGAATGTGAAGAAGTAACAAGCTACATAATGGCATCATCCTTACTCTTGAGGTTAGTAATATTGTGACATTAATTGTTTCATTCCTAACGTATCTTTCAAGTCGTACTATATTGAAAACATAACTGCGAAGCTTTGAATGATTATACTCTAGTAGACATAATGTTAAGGAATTAGAATACGAAGTATAACTCTTATCTTTTGAAGTTCGTATATAAGACAACGACATAATCGTATGAATGCCATTGTGATTATGTGTATAGGTAAAGGTGAAGATTTCATCCTAGGAAACAATGCTTACATTCGTTTAAAGGAAGTACATTCATGAACTTGTTTTATGTATCGAAAGGGAAATCACTAGGCTTATTGGTATTGTTATTCATTGCATATCTTTGGATTACCAATATATGTGAGTTAGTAGAACCGATCATAACTTGTTATGTATCTTGGTAAACTAGTCACAATGCCTGACTTATGTATTGGTATGATTTTTATTAGTGTAACCGATCCTAAGTAATCACCTAAGATGATATGATCGATATTTATAATTAGTGTGACCGATCCTAGTAATTGGTGTAACCGATCCTAGTAATTGGTGTGACGGATCACAAAAGAGTGTGTAATCTATCCTTGTAATTGGTGTAACCGGTCCTGGTAATTGGTGTAACCGATCCTGGTAACTAGTGTGACCGATCACAAGTAATACCATGAAAATATGGTAATCGGTCCTGGTAATTGATGTAACCGGTCATGGTAACTGATGTAACCGGTCCTAGTAACTATATTAAGGTAGAACCGATCCTTGTGTTTGGTAAAAACGTAAACCCATGATTGGTGTTTGATATTTGATCAATCACATGGTTCTTGGAAGTCAAATGAACCAGTTCTAAACTTGTTTGGAAGTGTGGTATAATCGGTTCCAAGATTGTAAATATGAAAAAGGATTTACAAAGAAATAAGATGTCGACATACTTTGAACATGTTCAGTAACTCTTATCTTTTATTGTTCAAAGATATTCCTTAATAACTCAAGGAGATCCCAGAACGAAATAAGTTGAGAATCTTTTAATTAAGGTTGTTAATTTTTATATGCTTTTAATTACCAGCAATTAAAATGCATATCTTTGGAAAATAAAAATTGGTAATATGCATTTACTAATTGAAGATTTTCTAGTAGGATTTCGGTTAATTTTGGACAGAGCATTTCCAGGAATTATGAAAATCGATTTTGGAAATATTGCATATCTTAAGAATATTTCGGTTTTGGAAATTCCTTGGTGTCCAAACTTCCTTGGTCTATAAATACCCAAGTTTTCATTTCTAGCAAACTATCCTAAGAGCCATCAAAACTACCTTGTTGTATTGTTACTGGTGGAGCCGTCTATTCGGAGAGGAAAGTACCCTAATTAGGCGAAATCTCTTACGACCGCTCGTTTAAAGACTTTTTTGGATATGCGTAAGACGGTTGATAGACACATTTTTGTGTCTAATTTGTCCTCAATGTTTCGTATTGTTAGTACTCGTTTTTGTCCTTATTATGGTGTTTTTATGTTTGTGTAGGTGTTTTTGGAGGAATACACTTGTGTGGAAAAAGTTGCTCAAAAAGTGCTTTTTGGACCCCCGGAGGAGATTTGCTAAACGGACCCCCTTTTCGGATAAGGGACACCTTAATTGATAAAAGGCAACTTCTTTACTATTTGCACCCCAGGGAAACCACCTGCTAAGGGCACCCCTATTTTGGATCGGGGCACTTCACCCTCTCCATTTGAATTTCATGTTTTGGTGGGAATAATGCATGCAGCGAGAACAATATTAGGGTTTGATTTTTGAGGTATCTCGAGAGAGATTCAATCGCTGGAATCAGTTGCATTCAGCCTGTTTTGGCTTAACATGCTTGGTATATCTTCTTGGATCGAGTAAATTTGGATGGATGATCAGTTTGAAGTGAAACAGGGAAAACACGTCTTTCACCGGCGATGATTTTTGACATGATTTCGAGAGACTTTTTTGTTGGATTTTCTCTCGGATTTTGTTTGATTTGGGCCTGTCTTATCCAAACATGGATGGTAATATGATTTGATTCGACGAAATAGAGATGGTTACGTGGATTTGGGTGAATCAGAGCACGAGAGATATTCTCGTGAGTTTGAGTTACAACGAATTTGAGACGTGTACGGAACGTGTTTGGGGAAGTTTGAAGCATGACTGAGATAAATAAGGAAGGCTGAACAGATGCAGATGCATGGACGAGGCAAGAAAGCGAAGAAAATATCCGGATAATATCTTTGTTTACTGCCGAGTAATAGAAGATTTTTGGGAGTGATTGAGCGAGATTTGTTGGCGGTGTTGGCTATATAAAGGGTTTACGGGACTCATAGAGGGGGATGGAGAGTTAGGGGTGAGAACAGAGGGTAGAAAATCAAAGTTGCAGAAAAACATTTCTGCTGCTGAAGAACACCAAGAACAGACGCGTCAAGACAGTGGTTAAATAACTGTCGTTATTAGTCATCTTTGTAACAGTATTCTCAGCGACAGAAAAACAGTGTTTGCAACACTTTATTATTATCGTTCTCTGTAACAGTTGATCATCAACATTTATTTCCGTTGCAATTTTCTATTTCATTATAGTTTCACCTCTTGTAAGCACTTTTGAGCAATGAAAAATTCTTGTGAGCGTGTTTCCAACATGAGGAGCTAAACCCCATCACTGGGATGACGGAGGAAACCAATTCTCAACACTATGGTAATTTTATAAAATTATTTTCACGACTTTTGCATTAACATAATTTGATTTATGAATTTAAATTAATTAGTTGTGATTTAGTTTGATAGGTTATGCTTAGCTTAGGTGTTTTGATAACCCATGCTTACCATTTACAATTAATGTTTTATAAAATCTATCTTGGCAAAGATTTAGAGTCAATAGTTATTATTTTCGGAGCTATAATTGTCAAAGAATTAATAATTGAACCATAAGAACATGAGTTTGGTGGAATCCTGAATCCTAGTAACTCTCAACCTTATTACCTTCGTTTGAATATTTTTGCTAGTTTTAATATTTCCTTTATAAAGTCTAAAAAAAATCTTCCTTCACAAGTCTCAACGAACCTTTACTACAACATCATTGAAAATATCCATCATCCGTGGATAACAATTGCAGTTCCAGAGGATATGATTCATTGAGTCTTCCTCATAATGACATATAAAGCACCTAGAAGCAAACTGAAAGCGCTTCTTTTTCAAAATTTCATTAGTAGGACAAATTTCCCTTGTGATTTTCCAAACATTTGCTGAAACAGATGGAAGAACATCATCATTCCATATCTTTTTGTACTAGTGAAGCTTAGGCATGGGCTTACTGATTTTATTTACTGCATCGGAAAAAGTGAAGCAACTTGAGTGAGAGTTAGTCTAGAACAATAAGTCATCACCTGATTTTATCACTGGAAGCTGATCAGTACTAAAAAAATTGAAGAAAATCTCATGGGATACACCATTGACCATCTGATATTAGTTGTTTAACTTTCATATTAGGGTGTAAGAGAATCAAAAGGTGATCAGGGAACAATTTTATGAGTGGATCCTCATGAATCCAACTATCCCTCCAAATAGAGATTTTTTCACCATTACCAATAAGCCATCTAGTGTTTTCATTAAACTCATTGATGATCCATTTTATACCAGGCCAAACAGAGGATTTCTTGTAGTATGTAATCCAATTACCATCTCTGTTTTTATATTTAGCAAGAATTTTTTTAGCCCATTCCTCTTGAGAATTCAACACTTTCCAAAGGAACTTCATATATAGAGCCTTGTTCATATCCTCTAGCTTCCTTAACCAAGACCACCTTCCTCCACAGGAGAACAGACTTTGTCCCATTTTAAGGTGACACATTTTTGCTCCTCACCATTCCATGACCACAAATAGTTTCTAATAATTATTTCACATGCAGCAATTACTTTTCTTGGCCATCTATAAATAGACATATTATATATAGGAATACCGTAGAGAACATGTTTAACCATAGTGAGTCTTGCCTGGAAATTTAAAAATTTACCACTCCAAGCAGTGAGTCTAGATTGCATTACTCCACAAGGTGCCATAAATAAATAAATTTTATTTTTCCCTGTACCAGCATAACACCCAAATATCTATCTGGATAACAAGATAAATCCATGTGAAAGAACTCAGCAATCTGCCTCTTACTTATATCAGAAGTTCCATTGATAAAGCATTTATAACTTGACCAGAAGCAGCTTGATAATCATGAAGTTAAGTCCTCAAATTTGTAATACTTCTCATATTCCCATTACAAAATAATAAGATGTCATCAACAAATAATAAGTGGGTAGGATGAATGCCATTCCTTATCACCATTGGTTGTAATTTATGATCAGTAACTATTTTCTAAATATTTATACTAAGGACATCTTCAAAAATTATAAACAAAATGGGGGAAAGGGGGTCACCCTGCTTGAGCCCTCTACCAATACCAAATAACCAATTGGGCCACCATTTAGCATGATGGAAATTTTTGGAGATTTAAGAAGCACCAAGATCCAGTTGCAAAATTTAGCAGAGAAACCAAGTTTCTTCATAGTTCTATACAAGAATTCCCATCTAATAGTATCATAGGCTTGTGAGATATCCAATTCAAGACTCACATTTCCCCCTCTTTTAGAAGTAGACATTTCATTCGCTAATTCAGAGGCAAGAAGGACTTGTTCATGAATATTCCTATCTTTAATGAAGGAACATTGCTGGTGAGAGATAATTTTATGCATGAAGTTACTAAGCCTTAGAGTAATGATCTTGATGATAATCTTAAAGCAGAAATTACTCAATCCTATAGGCCTAAAATATTTTGCATTTTTTGCACCTTTAATTTTAGGAATCAAAACCAGGAAATTAAAGTTCATACCACTAGGAATCATGATGTTTTTCCAAAAAAATAGGATAGCATCCACCAGATCATTGTTGATAATGTCCCAATGTGCTCTGTAAAATAAACCAGTAAATCCATCTGGACCTGGTGCACCATCTTTATTAAGGTTAAAAACTTTTATTTTTATTTCATCTGCATCAGGGATGCCTTCTAAAAAGATATTGTCATCTTCAGTAATAATATGAGGAACAACAACAAAAATAGAATCATTAATTTGAACATGTTGATACTCAATTTTTTTACTAAAATATTCAATTAAAACATTGGCGATACCCTGCCGATCAGTAATGATGTTACCAGAACTATCTTCAATTTCAACAATAGAATTCTGTGGTTGTCTCAAATTAATACTTGTATGAAAGAAACTAGAATTGATGTCCCCTTATTTAATCCAGTTTGCTCTTGCTTTATCTCTTAGAAAAGTATGGTAATTGTTAGCTGCAATCCCATATTCCCATCTAGATATTAGTTTATTAAATAAACCATGGCTTCTTCTGGGTGATTTCAAACCCTCTAATCTTAAAATGTTGTAGTGACCTTGAGATTTGGAAGAACGATCTCCGATTCGCAGAGCTCCACTCAGTCCAAAAAAATAAGAAGTGAATCCGTTATCAACTCGAAATCATCATCATCAGTTCTATGCAAATCTAACTTCAAATCCAGAAACCCTAACTCACTGATTATTCACTAACACAACTCTTCCGGATCAATTAGATAACAACCCTCTTGATCTCCATCTATCAACAACCCGAATCACTTATCAATTTCAACCTGAACTCAACATCAATCTCAAACCCTAATTCTTTGATTTCTTTAATTCATCACCAATTCAACTTCAATACTTCATTTAAACTTCTACCCATGTTTCTTCATCTAACATTATCTATATATATCATCTTCTAGATCTTTAGAACATCAGTCGAATCTATAAACTCTGGTTCCTTCAATTCTTCACTGCTTCAACACTTCAAACAGGAACCCTAAAAATCCCTACTTGTTCTCCTTTATGATTCAAAGCCTCATCATATCCCTCATCAAATGATTCTCTCGAACAGATTCTCAAACTCATCTCCCAGACTCGCAGAAGAAGAAGAACAAGAGAAGAAGAGACGAGAAGAAGAAGAAAAGAAAGAGAAATGAGTTTATCCTCTCGATCTGGTTTTGATAAGGCCGACAGAAAATGATAAAGGCACCCATAACTTGGATATGGGCAGCCAGGTCTTCCACTACAAAAAGACTATTTTACCCTTCACACACAACTAATGATATCTTCTTCATTAGGTATATGAATGACATGTTCGAGTAGTCCATTGCGCATAACTTCTCGAGATCTATCTAATGATACTAGTTTAGTATCTAGATTATTTTTAGATTAAATTCTATTAATTAAAATCTATATTAACTAATCGAGTCCTTAGCGGGTAAATCGTTTCTTGATCATCTCTTGACCGGTCTAATAGCATTGACGAGCTTGAGGGATGTCCTTACAATCTTGATGAAGGTTTTCCTAGTCATAAGTTAGGTTTTGTAGTTGTGCTTATTTCTCTGAGGTATTTCCTTCGAATATTATTTCTAAGATATCCCAGTCTTGCTTCAACATTTCAAATATAGACACATGATGTTAAAGATCTGGGATTAGGCATGGATAATATCATTTAATCTATCATAATTATACATTGCATCAAGGATTTTATCAGGTTCATAATCACCAATATCCTTGTGACAGATTACACCGTTTCCAGAAACTGTTAGATGGACGTATCCATTGACAACCTTCACCCAAGTAAAAAAATCACACGCTTGTAAGAATGAACGCATGACTATTTTTCACCATAAGTAATTTTGCCATCAAAGGATGGTGGTATATTAACGGAGATAAAACTCATATTCATAGATTTCAAATCGCTTTAAAGACAAACAAAAATGTTTTTCGGTGTTTTCCTTCTCTGATACTAATTGAAAACTATGGGGTACCAAGTACACCACCAAATTTTTATTCGGAAACCTTTATGGACAAACTTATCACAATCAGTATCACAAATCAACAAGAGATTTGATACCTGGTATCAAGACAAGTTTAACTTGGGCGATCTCACAAATCAATATCCAAGTAATAACTTAGTATGTACCAAAACTTTTACAGAACTGAATTGCAACAAGAATAAATCTTGTAATATTTCTCAAGATACGAATTCACAAGAATAATCTTGTAGGTTCTATACAGGTTATCCTAACGTATTGAAAATAAGAGGGTACCAAGTACACCACCAACTTTTTCATTTGATAAGAGTATGAAACAGTGTAGTACTTTATGCAAAAAAGTAAAAAAGAAAACACACACAATAATTTTGTTAACGAGGAAAACTGCACTTGCATAAAAACTTCGGGACCTCGTCCAGATTTGAACACCGAACTGTATTAAGCGGCTACAGACACTGGCCTACTATTAGACTTAAAACTAGAATATAGTAGAGTCCAAATATACCCTCCAAGAAATTCAGTTAAAATCTTGCTCCTTACGTCTCTTGAACCTCGTAAAACTCTACGCAATTGATTCCCTTAGCTGATATCCTTTACAATCTAAGATATGCTTCATCCTAAGTGAAGACTTTTGATACTAATTTGCCTCTAACCGATAAGCCTAATTAATTTCCCTTTAGATTGATAGATCAAGGCTTGGAAATAAGTTTACAATTGACAAAGCTAGCAAACCTCACAAACCGGAACAATTACACCCAATTATCTTATAAGCATGGATTATTAGCCACCTCTCAAGAACAATCTTAAAATGATCAATGAATAAGTGTTTTAGATATCTATCTTGAGGAATAAAAAAGTCTGAGACGAAGAGAACTTTGTGATTTCAATCTATCTCGTTCATGAAAGAGGTTACTAAAACCTCGATAACAGGAAGAACAAGATAAAGATACACGAACTATCAAGGTAAAGATAGTCGGGCATGGCTTCATGAATTTTCTGGCAAACGACTAGGACATATAAGTGTCTAAGATTGAATTTTCTGGTTGCTTGAGTCTCTTTATTTATATACTTTCAAGACTTAAGGTTGCTTAGAATTCAAGCTAAGATAACTTGAGATCCAAGCAAACACTTTCTTTGTTTAGATTAAACTCTTGTTAGGAGCTTATTTAAGCATGTGAGAAGTTTTTCTTGAAATTGCATAGAAGAATATACATTATGTTATAGAGTACCGAAACCGTGATGATGATAATTCATGGCAATTATGCCTTAAGAACTAATAAGCATAATCATTTTCATTTAAACACTTAAGACTTGAATCATGATGCACATACAAAAGGTGCTTTTAAGCAACTGCAATGGTGCGATCATAACCAAAGACCAAAAAAAATACCAAAGTTTGGGTTTAGTCTGTGTTGCAACGCTACGGTAGAAGACTAAATTTGGTGGAGCGTAGTTCGCCCGATTGGTGGAGCGTACATTATAAGTTCGCCCGATGGGGACGAGATATTACATGATCATATTCATGTAATAAAGAAGAAAAAAAATGGGGCAGAGGTATAAAGCACGCCTGGTGTGGGGCGTGAAGTTTATGCACGCCTGGTGCGGGGCGTACATTATACGTTCGCTCGACTATATTTGGTTTTGGTCTTGGTGCCAGACCAAATATAGTATGGGATTTGGTCTTGGTCCGGATTTTAATAGATAGTCTGTCCCGCTGTGTCTCGTTTCTTGACCAAATATATAGTTTTACTCGCCCACTGTGGTTGCTCTTAGTGATCAAAAATTTCTTAGAGATATTCATCAAAGTTGTAGTAATGCCAAACTCATTTAAGAAAATAGTTCATGGGCATCTGGTAATTCATACTGCGCATGTGTGCGAGGGTACACGTACTTACAAACTAGTTAGTGAATTTAGATGGCCAAGGTATGCGTACCCTAAAGATATTCACGAACTTAGGCTCTTGAGGTACGCATACCTTTCTCATTAATCATAACACCATCGTACACGTACTGGGTATGCGTACCTACCTATATTCCAGAACTTTAAATATCCATGGTACGTGAACTGGGTATGCGTACTTACCCCGAGTCCGAATTTCAGAAGTTCTGAAAACTCTCTTTTTGTTGTTTGAAGCATTCTCAATCTCCATAGATATAAATATCATTGCTTAGGAAATTTTCAAATGATCCACAAATATAGTTCTTAGACAATAAATTGTTTCGAACTAAGAAATCTAAGGACCTATGAACATCCATTGCTTGAATCATATTTCGAGATGTTTAACAAGACAAGCTTGACTTGAAACTTCTTATTTGCAATATTAAATCTACTATAAGTCATACGACCTAGTATCATATAAATATAATGGTAATACTTGTGAGTAAACAGAATGGTTCAGTCTTCACATACCTATTTGTTGATGAATTTCTCCAAATTTGTTCATTTGATCTTAAGTATTTAATCTTCGAGGGTTATTCAACGATTCCTGATACTCAACTACCAAACTATAATCCTAGTCCGAGACTTGTCTTAAGTAGACTAGAAATTAAGGTATGGTTTTGTACATCTAACATTGACAACAAGATTGAGATAGCAAACCTTATGAGTTCGACCAAGTAGTGCTCTAACAAGCTCTTTCTTTGTCAATTTTAGTGACGAAACTATCAATACATGTGGATTCGAAATAAATGATCTTTTATCTCAAAATACATCATGCTTGATTTCCTTGGTTCTTAAACATCATCTTGAATTCTCCGTTCTTCAAGTTCTTCAAAGGTTTTGCATATGATCATTTTAGCTCCATTGTTGTCGAATATTCCTATCGATAACAATTTATGAGAATATTCCATTTGAGATTTTCTTGAATGATGAAATCACTCAAGTCAATGGTTATTATTACCAAAACATAGTATTGTTTCCATCCTCAAAGTTCAATTACACCACAACTTTGAAACAATACTACGATAATATGTTCGCCCCCTTAGTCATCACTTACTAATTTTGCATAATAGGCAAAGCTATATATTATAATCTACTCCCCCTTATATAATACTCAAAAAAGCCATATGTTGTAGTAGGATACTACTAAATAATTATCACCCTTTTTGTCAACAAAATTGGCAAAGGAGAAAAACAGAATCGTAACAAATTAAACAAGAGAGTACCAAGACTAGAGAACACATACTATATTTTATTAAGATGATATCACTAAGTAAACTTAGCATTTTCTTCAAGGAGATATATAGACATAAACATCTCCTACAATTCCACATCTACACTTCCCACAAAGATATGTCAATTAAACACAAGTTCAAATTCAAATCTCCCTCATTTGATGTCATTCCCAAAAGAACAACAATAGCGATCTTTTAAAGGAAAGGGATTTTTACTTGACCTTAATACTAGACACTAGTATATTGAGTAGGTGTACTCGGTGGAAGATCATCAAAAAGAATATTTCTTTAAAAAAAAAACATTTAGCAGAACAATGTGCATAATTATGGAATATAGGTGCAAGAATCAAAATTGAAGTAATTCTCAAATTCCTTTAGAAGATTTTTAGGTCACCCTAACGAAGATATCATACCTTGGAGTTCCTATGAAATTGTTTGTAATGTACGCTCGAAATTGTTCTAAGTTTAAAACCAATATTATGATAAGATATAAATCTTAACGAATATTTTTCTCAGCTTATTAAGTAAGAATTCCCATGGATCTTGTTCTAGTATCTTGCTTAGGAATCAAATAGTATGGGAGAATTTAGTACTAAGAACATGAGAATTGTTGATACCCACATTGAGTCCTTACATTTTGGACTACTTAGCAAAAAAACCTTACATTTTGGACTCACTATTAGTGATGTGGTAGTACCATGTCAATACATGACTTAAATAGCGGTTCCAAGAGGACATTTATGACAATGGTCATAGTGGGATGCATAACGGATTGATCATATAACACATCTTTAGGAGCGGATCTCAACATTTTAAGATGAATATTGTAGTTCTATAAGTGCGAAAGAGACAAAGACGTAGGAGCATACAAACACAATGAACTATCACACAACGCATGATATAATAGACAGGAAGATAAGAGCGGCATCAATTCCTTTACTGGAACTCAATATTTATTGCCCAAAAGATATGAATAGGATCAGGGGGAAGGGTACAATCTTGGGTTAATGAACTAGAAAAACACCAATAGCTTGTTAAAGGTTCTGGAACGTTCAGGTAACTATAAGTTTGGTGATAATATCAGACAATTATTGTTTACAAGACATCAATTCAATTGTGACAATATCATTTGAAAACGCGGGGGTACAACAACCACACCCAATTATTTCGTTCGGAAATATGTATGGACTAAACTCCAATATAATTATGAGAGCACCAACTTAATGAGTCTCAATCAAGAAATATATCAAAGAGCTTTATCTATTTCTCAGCACAATCAGTAAACCAAACAAATAGGAATCCTTGAACCTGATTGTTATGAGAATAACTCGGTTGGTACCAAAGACCAATGTCCGAGTGTCAATCAAGTTCTATCCAACAAACAAGGTCGGATTTATCAACTATGATTGAACATCGCACAACCTGTGATATTTCAATTTTATTAAGAAAATATAATGCGAAAAAATAAATAACACAGACACCAGAAATTTTGTTAACGAGGAAACCACAAATGCAGAAAACCCCCGGGACCTAGTCCTGACTTGAACACCAAACTATATTAAGCCGCTACAGACTCTATAGCCTACTACAAGTTAACTTCAGACTAGAAATTAGTTGAGCCCTAACCAAGTCTCACATCGATTAAGGTACAACAGGGATCCTTATGCCTCTTGAATCTCTCAAGACTCTGCATACTTGATTCCCCTAGATGACGTCCTTTACAGCCTAAAAATTTCTACGACCCAAAGTCGAAGACTTATAAACAAATTTGTCTCCCACACATAAGTCTATTTTATTTTTGTTTCCGTCTTAAGATAAAGATCAAGGTGAACATGAAACGCATGTAATAATCCTGTCTTATACTTCTGAATAGCAGCCTAGAAATATTAGTTACCTCACAATAACCCAACTGATATACATAAAAAGTTATTGCGGAATCACAAGAGTCTGAGACGAAGAAACTGTTGTGATTACTTTTTATATCTTACCTATCAGAGATAAATCTCGAGAAAACCTTAAAGAAGATTAAATTCAATACGATAAAAAAACTAAGTTCAGGATATGCAACTATAAAGAAAATATTTTGACCTAGCTTCACGAATCCCAAGCGAAGTCTTTAAGTCGTTTAACCTAGTAATGGTTTTCCGAAGAACTGGAAACCTAGGTTAATGGAGAATCGACTCTAGTTTGCAACTAGGACACATGGAAATTTCGAGATTAGCTTTCCAAGATGCTAGAGTTCTTCCTTATATAGTCTTTCAAATCAGGTTTGCTTACAATCAAAGCTAAGATAGCTTAGTAACAATGTAATTAATATCCACCATTAGATGATCAATCAATCATGGTAGATAATCAAATGTATCTAAATGTATTTTTAAGAGAGTTGTTCAAATGTTCACTATCTTATAGAAGTATCCATGAACCATATGAAACATATTTGGATTGGTTTGTAAGTGTACAAAGTATTTATACAAGAACCAATTCATGAACATAATTCCACGGTTTGCAAACTGAGTTCGCATACCTTAAAGGAATTAAAATTCAGGCACTTTAGTTAGCAAACAGAGTTCGCAAACGAACCTGAATTCATGTGTAAAGACAAATAATTTTCATACAAAGTATGTGAAAAACTTGTCAAATGCCAATTTAGAACCTACCCACTGAGCTCGCAAACCCTGTTCGCAAACTACAGTTCCGGACCTTACCAAGTATTGCTGTTCGCAAACAAGATTTCTAGTCATAACAGATAAACCTGTTCGCAAACACAGTTCGCAAACAAGATTTCCGGACCCAGCTAGTATTTCACTGTTCACATACTAGGTACGCATAATATGTTATATCCAGTCATTGGTAGTAGTTCTAAAACTCTTGTTTAATCGATTAGAAACATACTTAGAAGACAACATTGGTAATCTTACATATACAAATATATTCAAGTAATTTTCAAATGATTAAATGATCAATATGAAACATCCAAGTTAACATCAAATGACTGTCTCACACAAATCATGTAAGATGTTCAAGGTAATTTTAACATGATCATCTTAACTTAATATTTAGTTTCCAACAAATGAATTGTTTACAATTAAAGTTTTCAAGTAGATGATGAAGCCTTCTAAGCTTTAAACTCGTATTTTGAGAATTATATAAACGACATAAACTCGACTCGAAATTTCAAATGTGTATAACACAAAGTCTATATAGTTGTACAACTTAGTCTCATTAGTAGATAAAATTGAATAAACTTCTAAGTGATAGATAAGTTTCAGTCTCCACATACCTCTTGTTGTCGAAGTTCCTCTAAGATCCTCAGTAGATCTTCTTCTTCCATTGGTGAACGCCGTGAAGTCTAATGATCAACTACACATTTCTATCATAATCCGATAGATAGCTATAAGTAGACTAGAAACCAAGATATAGTTTTGATCAACTAAACATGACAAACAAGCTTGAGATAGCAACGCTTGCGAGTTCGACCGAGCAGTACTCTAACATCATTATCAAAGAGATCTCCGAAGAAATGATATCTTATGTCAATGTGCTTTGTTCTTGAGTGCTCAATGGGATTCTCAGTAATTTGAAGTTGAGTTATCACAAAATATCTCCATAGTTCCAGTGTCTATTCCATAATCAATAAGCATTTGTTTCATCCATAAAATTTTAGTACAACACGAATCTGCAGTAATGTATTTAGCTTCACACCTTGATAAGGATTGTGAGTTTTGTTTCTTGTTATGCCAAGCAATAATATTTAGTCCCATATGAAGAAAAAAATACTCCTAATATAATCTTTCTTTCTCCACACATCCTTCCCAATCTGCATTAGAATAAACAATAAGTTCAGTTTTAGTAATAAAGGTGTAAGATAGACCATAACCTATAGTATGATTAACATATCGTATGATCCTTTTTACAGTTATGAGATGAGACTTTTTGGGATCTTCTTGAAATCATTCACAACAACCAACACTGAAGGCAATGTCAGGTCTTGTTGTTGTTATATATAACAAGCTTCCAATAATAGATATGTAGAGTTTCTGATCAACCTTGGCACCATTCTCGTCCCTTTGCGGTTTCCTAGTTGGGGACATGGGAGTAAGCTTTGGAGTGAATTTATCAAGGCCAATTTTTTTGAAAAGTTCCTTGGCATATTTTTCTTGAGAGATGTAAATCCCATCCTTATGTTGTTGAATTTGTAACCCCATGAAGAATTTCAATTCACCATAATTGCTCATTTTGAATTCATCACCTAGAGAGATTTGGAATTCTTCCCCAAGATTCTTGGATGTTGATCCATAGATGATATCATATACATAGATCTGAGCTATTAAAACATCCTCTCCACTCCATTTGCTAAATAGTGTTTTATCATCTCTATCAAACGTATGGACTCAAGGCGTGCAACATGAGTGATGGTTTCATAAAAATCAATCCCTTCAATATGTTAGTATCCTTGAGCGACAAGTCTTTCTTTACATTGTAAGGGAAAGGAAAAAGGTTCTAAACATCTTGTCCCTTGAATTGATTTCACACATCATGCATAACATGAACCCATGCGATAGGTAACATGCAAAGTTGCATATATTTGAAGCTGGCATCACGTGTACCTACGAACCAGTTCGTGATTTCAGATGGCCAAGGTACACATACTGGGTATGCGTACCCTAAGGCTATTCACGAACTTAGACTCCAGTATGCGTACATCCCCAATTCACGAATTCAGAATACCATTGTACACATATTAGGTATGCATACCTACATATATTTCGGATCTTCATATATCCATGGTATGCGTACTGGGCATGCGTACCTACCGTGAGTCCAGATTTCAGTAGTTTTGAAAACTCACTTTTTGATGATTGAGACATTCCCAAATGCTATATATATAAATATCATTGCTTGGGCAGTTTTTAAATTATCCACAAATATAGTTCTTGAACAATAAAGTGTTTCAAAATAAGATTGCTAAGGACCTATGAACATTCATTTGCTTGAATCATATTTCGAGATGTTTAACAAGACAAGATTGACACAAAACTTCTTATTTCCAATATTAGATCCACTCTAAATCATACGTTATAGTATCATATAGATAAAATGGTAATACTTGTGAGTAAATAGAATGGTTCGGTCTTCACATACCTCTTTGTTGATGTAGTTTTCCATATGTCTCTGTTTGATGTTCAGTCTTCAATCTTCAACGGTTATTCAGTAATAATGTATGATACTCAATTACCAAACTCTAATCCTAGTCCAACACTTGACTTAAGCATACTAGAAACCAAGATACATTTTTGTACATCTAACATTGACAACAACCTTGAGATAACAAAACTTGTGAGTTCGACCGAGCAGTGCTCTAACACATACTTCTTGTGGTATTTCACTTGTACAGATAAATGATATAATGTTGAAATGACTTAACACAAGATGCCAAAAATTTGGTTAACGAGGAAACTGCAAAGCATAAAAACCCCGGGACCTAGTCCAGAATTTGAGCACCACACTATATTAAGCCGTTATAAATATTAGCTTACTATCAGACTTCGGACTGCAATGTATATAAGACCGAAGCAATCCTACAAGCAAATCATTTTCAATTGCGCTCCTCTATATCTCTTGGATATCATAATGCGCAACACGATTCCCCTAGATGACGTCCTTTATAGGCCTAGAAGTTGCTTCAACCTCAGTGAAGAATTTTATGACTATTCATCATATAACAGATAGCATATTTTATTTTATTTAGAAAGATATTCAATAAAGGTAATGGAAATCTATATACTTATGAGGGATATTCAAGAAAAAAAGATATTAAGCAAACTCGAAATTAGTTTGAACCCATTCTCTTCAAAACTTATAGAGATGCCTAGTCAATTCTACCTCATAAGAAAAATCTAAACAAATCAAATTAGAAGTGATTTAGATATCTATCTTGTGGAATCACAAAGTCTAAGACGAAGAGTACTTTGTGATTTATATCAATCAAGTTCCTGACGTAAAGTTTCGAGAACTAAGAAGGTCAATAAAAATAATATCCGGATAACAAGAACTATCAGGTAAAAGATAATCTGATCGAGCCCTTAGTGAAGCCTTTCCAAGTAGTAATTTTTGCTGATGAAACTTAGATTTCTAGAGAACGACTCTAGTCCTCAACTAGGACACAAAAGTAACGAGATCAAATTTCTAGTGTGCAGGGTGTCCTCTATTTATATTGATAAATAACCTTGGAGCTTACAAACAAAGTTAAGTTCGTAAACTATTGCCTTGTATATAATTGCCAAGTAAGCAAAACTTATTTATATAGATTGTGCATGAAGCATGTGAGAAGTTTCCTTTGAATCACAAAGAAGATGTATGCAACCAGAGTGCACCATATGGTTTTCCAAATAGATATGGAGTTATGAAACCGACAAGCTTAATATGTCACAAGATCGATTCAGTTCGCGAACTTTCAGAACAGTTTGTGAACATGAAAAGTCGTCTCGTAACTTTTGGAGTTTTATATTAACAAGTTTGAAAACTGTGCAAAACAATTCATTTATGTTAAAATAAATAATTTCCAGTACTATCTGAAAAACGAGTTGTTCATAAGCTGACCAATTCAATTTGTGTACATGAGTTAATTGAGATATTAAAAATCAAGTCTTTATATTTATAAGTTCAAGCTCGTGAACTGGTAAAACAATTTTTGAACTTTAAGAACTAACTTGACCGCTCCTTATAGATTTTAATCTTCTTTGCGAAGTTCATCATTATATTAAATTCATATGACTTGTCTCAGCATATAGAATGGTAGATAATATGAGTAAATAGGATAGTCAGTCTTCACATACCCCTTGTTGATGAAGTTCCCATTGACGTCGTCTTCAGTCTTTAATCATCAAGGTTGATTGGTGATTTATGATACTAAACTACCATGATCTAATCCTAATCCGAGGCTGACTTTAGTAGACTAAAAATTTAGGCATTTTTTCCACCAAAAATCGATTTATGTGGGCACTTACATTAGTTGATTGTGGGTTTGGAAGTTAAGAAATCAAAGGCTATATAACCAGTTTTTGTGAAACTGTACATAATATGATTCTAGCAACAACAAAAAACATACAAACAAACGGTTATCTCTTTCGTACCAGGATCGGGAAATGTGGGCATGAACATCAACCTATTCTAGTTAAATGTTCTTCATGTAGAAAACACTTCTTTCAGATTAATCGGTTTATGTGGGCATGTACAACGACCATTTCTTAAAGAAATCGGTCTACAAGTACATTTATGTAGATCGATTCTGGTAAACCCATGAAGCTTTGATCTCAGAAAGTTCAAATTTTGAGTGATCGCATGTTGTTAAAAACCTAATTTAGAGGATTGGGTTGATAGAAGAGTACCTGATTAGAGCCATTTTCCTATGTTTGTATTATGCTCAGAGTTGGTTCGTCTTCCGCAATCGTTTTCTTCTTTGATTCTTTGTTATGAACCGCTTTATCGATTCCCGGATCACTCTCACTCGGACGAGTAACTCTAGTGGCCTTTTGGAATCTTTTGTTTCGACATCATATAGAAGGAAAAAAACAATTGATCATTTTTCAATCGACGATGTTTTCGTTTGAAAATGAAGAAAAAAAAAAGAGAATAGAATAGAAGAAGAACGCGCAATTAAGGGATATGGATATTAATTGGGGGATATAGCTATAAGACAAAATAGGGATCCAAATATCAAATTTGGGTCACCCCTTATGTAATTATAGTTTTAATTCCTAATCTAGCCCCCACTAATCAGGATTAGTGACTAATTATAATTAGTAAAATATTAAGTATTTGGGGATATATTAGTGTATATTTATTTTTATTTGAATTTGTGTGGGTTAGTTGAGAGTAGAAGGAGGGAAAAAAATTGAGTGAATTTGTTTTTGAAAATGGAAGATGATTGTGATGAGAGACTTGCAGCTGATGAATCTTTAGCTCAATTACAACAACAATCATATATTCAATCTTCGGTGTATGATAACAACTCACAATTGGAGTTATATGATGAACCAACACCCTTGGATCATGATTTTTGTGACCATGAAGTGTAACCAACCCAAGAAAGTAAACATGTTCAACATACAAGCAACCCCAACACACGGGTAATGCTTCAAAGAGGTCGAAAATTTGATTTCTCTTTTTGAAACCGCCATTTTTTTCTCTGCAAAATCTTAGTACCGGCATGCTCGTTGTATGTATACTATGCCAGAACTAGTGTAGCCGGCGTGGTATTCATACTATTAGCTATGCCGGTACAAGATATCCCCCATTTTAAAAACACTACCGGCGTGGTCTTCAACCCAAACATGCATGCCGGTATGCAGTTATACTTTTTACCGGCCACCGAATATTCCATGGAATATTCATACCGGCATAGTTCCATCTTAACTATCTATGCCGGTACCACAAGAAAAACATACAGGAGTTTAAGATTTTTGAACTCAAATACCGGCCTGCTATTTAAATTATCGGGAACGCCGGCACCAAATATCGGCGTCGTTTGTATATTACGGAACACGCCGGCAGTAGGTACCGGCTTAGGACCTTACATATCTACCATGCTGGTGTTACATGAAAAAATACAGGAAATAATAATATTTTGAACTTCAGTACCGGCGTGGAATGTAAGTTATCGTGCACGCCGGAACTTAATCACGGCATGGATTTTAACTAGAAAGATGGAACCGTTTCCATTTTATGTAGTAATGGAGTTTGTAACCGTCAAATAATGGAATGAGGGAGTTTGTGGCAGTTATAATGGGGGATAATTGGTGCGACAATTACAAGGGATAGCTAGTTGGCAAGATGCACCCACCTGTCCTCCACTTATTGGAGATATCTAGATACTTAGAGAATCAAAGTACACATGAAGCCGGTTACAGTTTAAAGCACAATTGTGTCTCATCACAAAGAACACTCGAAATATAACTTATATGTTCAACATGCAAAACTAAACTGTTTGATGATGCTTCGACATCGCCTTCCAGCACAATTCAGCATAGTTAAATAACACAAGAGCCGCATTCCTTACGTGAAAGTAATTATTGTCTGTATCATACCTCTTGTGGAGGTCCTTTATGAGATAGTCCATTGTCTTCCCATCCATGCCTGAGACCTTCAATATACAAGGAGGGAAACAAGGAGCGCAGATTTCGAAAGCCACAACAACATTCTCAACTCTATCACCTAGCACTTCTTTCATCACATTACACAAATACTTGAACTTATCCTTTTTCAATCTCTTAGCCTCCTCTTGCTTCTCCTCCAACTCTTTCCTCTCACGATCCTTTTCATATTTACCTCTTTCTTGTTCCATCTCACTTATGTGATTTTGAACCGCTAATGCTAATAAAAAGGCTGAAAAGCTCACTCTCCGACACACTCCATAAGAAGTAGCACACAGTCTATATGCATCAATTACCTTGCTATTGTTCATCACAAGCACTTCTTTCAATTCCTTGGGAAGTATTTTAGCATCATTAGCAGTTTCCACCGATATCATAAGGTTCATATTCATCTCTTGCAAAGTTACTCTATCAATATATTCATCACATCTGGTAAACAACTTATTATTTGGAATGTATGGAAACTTGTCAACAATTTGATTTTTAATATTTTCAAATGCATCAAAATATGATTTAATACAATGGCGATCATAGACCTGCAGCTCATAATGTAGTTCCCTAATTCTCTCCAATTCTTTTTCAAGATCCTTAATAGACAAATAAATGTCGAGAATGCCGGTACTGTATAGGAATGTTCCTGAATAAAAAAAAAAGACTACTGACATTCATGTATAAGAAAAAATCCATGCCGGATTTAGGTACCGGCATATATAAAAAAATGTCAAGGATCCCGGTACAGTCTTGGAAGTTCCTGCATAACTAAACACCAATACCGACATACCCGTTAAATAATCATTGATGCCGGGATTGAGTACCAGCATTGAAAAGAAAATGTCGAAGATGCCGGAAGTACTTCTGAAGTTCCAAGATGCCAAAACTATAGTTCCGGCATGACATCTAAACTAAAGTATATGCCGGTACAACTCACTAAACCCTGATGCGTGTCGTAACCACAACAAATTAATTAGGATATTTCCCACTAATTAACTGGTAATATAGCGGTAGTAAGATATCGTTCCCACGAAGAGTTGTGTAATTGATATGTTATTTAGTTCAGCAAAATAATAAAATACAAGGGGGATTGGTTTAAAGTAAAATAAAAAGAATAACAAATAAAAGAAAGAGATGATCAAGGAATCCTTCGTTGTTACCAAGCGATAACTGAATTAGTGTACTTATCTATCTTCGTTAGAACCATTCATCACCAACCGTAGAATAGCATCTAGATCAATGTTATCCTCAAAACTCCTTCTATCACTGGATACGGATGTTCTCGACTACCAGATTCTATTCAACGAACCACCAAGTAGTAAATCACTCAAGGTGTAATCCAATCGAACGCTTTAGGATTTATGAATTAGGTTGATCCTAGTAGTTAAACTCTTAGCTCAAGGTTCACTTGATGATGTTACCTTTACTCACAATTGCTCCACAAAATCCCTCTGCAAGGTCTCGCAATTTCTACTTGTGTAGAGAGTTAATCGACGATTACTTATCTCATAACTTCTACTAGCGATAGAATAATTAATAGATCAATATAGTATGCATCCTAAATCAATATAAGAATTACTCATAAACCTTAGATATAGTAAAGATAAACGATAATGATAAAAACTCCGAATAGATTTAATAAAGCTTCACGCTAGCACATTGAATTCATCCTTAATCAATGAAAATTAGTTACACATGAGTTTACTAAAACCCATAAAAATATATATGAAATATGAGAAGAAATACGTTACAAAATACCAAGGTTTCCCCCTAAGGGGTAAACCCTAATTCCTTGCTCCTAGATTCTTCTCTTATTGTGATGTAGAACACCTCTTCTCTCTTTCAGGAATTCTGTCGAATAGGTTGTGTGCGTGAACTCGGGTTAGGGAGATGTCTTTCTGTGGCGATTCGGACCACTATTTATAGTTTTCATTCCCTGGAAATTCGAATCTGATAACCTACAAGCTCTCCTTAGCCGATACAAACCCTAAAACAGGCTTTAATCTTCACCATTTATCTTGAAAATCGACGGAGAAAGCACAAGTCATTGGCTGTTTTCTAGCTCCTGGAACTTATCCAACTCTTCTCTTTCGACTGAATTATCTCCCAAGTTATTAACTAGGGTACCGACCTAAGTTACCTAGCCGTCTTGAACTCTTAAATATCCAACAACCCAACACAGTAGCAACTTGTACGTGCTTGAGTTAACATCTCACCATCTTTTTACGCTTCTCATACACCCAACAAACCCCGGTTTCATGGAAGTTGCACTTGGTTCAGCAGGTACAGCTGAACTCGTTTCTCCCGTCATTCATCAGCATCACTGCTCCCGTTGGTCATCATCTGTACTCAGCTACTGACCATTCAATATTCCTCTCACTGCCATGCATCATCTCCGTTCATTGGCAGCAACTCCATTTATTTAGACTGAAATATCTCGAGCTCTATCACTTCCGATCACCACTGACTCTGGTCTACTCGAGCCGTCAGTCTGCTGCTTCAACTCTTCTACCAGCAGCGATCATAGCCTCCATCAACACCACAGTTCAACTACCATGCCTCATGATCAACAACAACATTACAAACTCAATCACCGAGACTCCATATTCGCAGCAACTCCCTCTTCATCACTGTAATTTTCTACCTTGGTTCTGCCGTGCTCGTTAATCTCCAAAACCCTGTTAAACCTACGAGTTCCAAACTCTACCCACTCACAGACTCGATCTACCCAACTCCTATCATCTCCGTTAACTGCCAACTGTCACTATTCCCTCTTAATAAGTCTCAGTAGCATCATCACCACTTCCACGTTCTTCCGCGTCCTCATCTTCCATAAATGGCAGCAGTCATCACTCGAGTTTAAACTCCAAAACTCGAGCCAAGACTTCTACATCAACACCTAGCTCCATCTCTGACCTTCTTCCTTCGCTATAAATCAGTTGAGCTCCACTTTCTCGTCACCGAGTTTCCAAACCTTTTACAACTTTCATCACCAGAGAATCACTTCCATTGGGTTCTCGAACTGCCATCACATCACATCAACAACGCCTCATTCTCATCTGATAACGATAGTATCTAGCACTCGAGAACATCACCGTAATCACTATCACTGGTTATGGCAGCAGTCCATCTTCACCAGCACTAACCACCGATCCATCATCTGCCATTATCTGCAGCTCTATTCTATCACAAGCCATCAATCACCGGATACCACCATTGTCCAACTTACGTGACTGCAACAGACGTGCATGAATCTGTTTTGGAATTGGAAAAGATGAAGGCATCCCCGAGTATATTAGTTGGGTGCCTTTTGTATTATTTGAATTATGGCCTACCCCTAGTAAATAACTCGACTGCCTTTAGTAGATCCTAAGTAACAGTCTTCCCCTTAACAGAGTGACTCCCCCTTAATTGACCCTGGGGTGCCAATAGCTCTTGTCCTTGAAAATGACCATTTTTCCCTTTTAATCTTCCAAGTTCTTGTTTTACTCGTAACTTATTCATACGAACTCGGAATGACTTCGTTCTTTCGCCATTGACTTCATCTTCTCGTCGTCCACAAAATGATGACTAGAAATCCTCCATCTGAACGAGTTCCACTGGGTTTTTGGCCCTTCTTCACGTGTGACTTCATTTTTGTAGCTATTTCCACTTCTTTTGGATGATTCACCTAATGAAACATAAATAAGAGAAAACAAGAGTAATATTGATGATGATGTGTTTCTATGGACCTATTGTTGGCGATAAAGAATGGTGCTAACTGCAAATCAAACTACAAGAAGGTGGTTTTCATCTATAGACGTCACCCTCATGATTGACAAAATTAGCACTCGAGAGATCAAAAATAGTGCTGAAAATGGTGTGAAGTTGGGTAGCTCATCATTCTACCCGGAATTAACGTACAGTGACACACACTCAAAAGAAAGCTCTTTAGTCAGCTACAAAGAAAATTTGGTCTAGTGCCTTAGTTGATATGAAAATAGGTAGTCTCCACTAATGATTGCTCAGCAACTCTAATAATGCATTTCTATCTTCTCCTAATTTGCATCACTGACATGATTAAATCCATTATTTAACACTCCAATTCGTAAGAATATTCTGAACGTAGTTCCCTAAAACTTCCAAGTTCAGTTATGTCGGTCAGAATCTCTATCTAAACATACCTAGAAGTATGCTAGTGACTCTAAAATCTCTACAAGTTGAAGGTTTTTAATGCAAAATTTTGAAAAAATCGACTCAAAAAGGCTAAAAGCTCTATATGCAAAATATCCAAACACTCCCCCACACTTAAACTTTACATTGTCCTCAATGTCATTAAGTCATCCAAAGTAAAATAAGGTGGGAAATCAAAATATGATATGCAAAAGAAGAAAACTAAAAACAAAAGGATAGAAAATACAAAACCTATGGGTTGCCTCCCATTCAACGCTTAGTTTAACGTCCTCATCTTGACAATTCTTGTTATCGGCCATACACCAACAATCTGAAAATCTGGTAGTCTACCCAGAAAACAATATGCAATTCTAGTAACAAATTCACACAATGATTAGCATAACATATGAATAGTGAAATTGTTATAGCTTGAAAGCTTCCCCCACACTTAGTCCTTTCTACACTCGGAAGTGGATAGAGAACATAAAATAAGGGAACTTCTATAGGTTCCTCTTGTTGAACCTGCACAATGCTAGAATTAAACACATCAAGTGGTGGATACTTAGAAGCAAAATAATCCTTAAGAATTTTAGAAGCACAAATACTCAATCCTAAGTGATGTGAATCAAAAGATTTACAAATATGCAAAGAATTAGACAAACCTTCCACAATATCTTGTAATACAGGATCCTCATCATTCTTAAAGAATTGCAATGAATTATTTACCTCATTTGTATCGTGGTCCTCTATCAAAATATTCAGCCATTATTCATCAGTTTGTGCTTCAATCAAAATCTCAGCATCATTATAATCCTTGTCTAGCTCAATTGGGTCTTCCAAAACTTCAACCAATTTGGTTTCATTCTCAATCTCTATCTCTTCAACAACCTCGTCATCAGAATCATAATCATCTCCTTGAAAGTCTAGTTCATTGGTGCAAATCCTAAAATCTTCACTTATGTACATTACACCATTGATAACAACAGTTATGTCATATCTATTCTCTTCCTTTTGAATAGGAGAGTGATCGTTATAATGATCCGGAGTTGAAATAACATTACCATTGTTGCAAGGACTTTCAAAAGGTTCCTCACCATTAGAATCTTCCTCATAATCTTCCATATCGAAGCGGCGTTCAAGTTCCAATTATATGACCTTGTTAATTTCATCAAGAGTATTTTGTGATGCACCGGCTTCTTCTAGCTGCTCGTGTTGCTTAAAAAGTTTTCTGACATTAACACTCTTTCCACCATTATGCTCAATAGAGTTTCTAGATAGTATCTCTTCTTTAAGTGAAGGAAAAACACGATAAAGAGGAGTATATCTTGATTCGGACGTATTTAGTTCCAAACTCTTTGGCATCTTCACATTACTAGAAAACAACTGATTAGAAGTATAACTATCCTTCCATACCTATAATTTCTTACTTACATACCCGTCATAAGGTTGTTGATATGTATGAGAGTATCCATAAGAATCCGTAGGGTATGGTTGGTAGTTGTGATATGAATGAGATTGAAATCTATATTGATTACCACTGTTGTATGTTGATTGGTCTTGTGCCCCTTACATGTTATTTCCGTAAGAAAACATGACGACTCACAAGAACGAAAGAAGAAAAAAATCTAAAAACAAAAACAAGCTAAACAAATAACAAATCAATTAGCAACCGCTCCCAGGCAACGACGCCAAAATTTGATGTGTGTCGTAACCACAACAAATTAATTAAGATATTTCCCACTAATTAACTGGTAATATAGCGGTAGTAAGAGATCGTTCCCACGAAGAGCTGTGTAATTGATATGTTATTTAGTTCAGTAAAATAATAAAAGACAAGGGGGATTGGTTTAAAGTAAAATAAAAAGAATACAAAATAAAAGAAAGAGGTGATCAAGGAATCATTCGCCGTTACCAAGCGATAACTGGATTAGTGTACTTATCTATCTTCGTTATAACCATTCATCACCAACCGTAGAATAACAGCTAGATCAGTGTTATCCTCAAAACTCCTTCTATCACTGGATACAGATGTTCTCGACTACCAGATTCTATTCAACGAACCACCAAGTAGTAGATCACTCAAGGTGTAATCCAATCGAACACTTTAGGCTTTGTGAATTAGGTTGATCCTAGTATTTAAACTCTTATCTCAAGGTTCACTTGCTGATGTTACCTTTACTCGCAATTGCTCCACAAAATCCCTCTGCAAGGTCTCGCGATTTCTACTTGTGTAGAGAGTTAATCGACGATTACTTATCTAATAACTTCTACTAGCGATAGAATAATTAATAGATCAATCTAGTATGCATCCCAAATCAATCTAAGAATTACTCATAAACCCTAGAATATAGTAAAGATAAACGATAATGATAAAAAACTCCGAATAGATTTAATAAAGCTTCACGCTAGCACATTGAGTTCATCCTTAATCAATGAAAAATTAGTTACACATGAGTTTACTAAAACTCATAAAAATATATATGAAATATGAAAACAAAATACGTTACAAAATACCAAGGTTTCCCCCTAAGGGGTAAACCCTAATTCCTTGCTCCTAGATTCTTCTCTTATTGTGATGTAGAACACCTCTTTTCTCTTTCAGGAATTCTGTCGAACAGGTGTGTGCATGAACTCGGGTTAGGGAGATGTCTTTCTGTGGTGATTCATACCTCTATTTATAGTTTTCATTCCATGGAAATTCGAATCTGATAACCTACAAGCTCTCCTTAGCCGATACAAACCCTAAAACAGGCTTTAATCTTCACCATTCATCTTGAAAATCGACGGCGAAAGCACCAGTCGGTGGCTGTTTTCTAGCTCCTAGAACTTATCCGACTCTTCTCTTTCGACTGAATTCTCTCCCAAGTTATTAACTAGGGTACCGACCCAAGTTACCTAGCCGTCTTGAACTCTTAAATCTCCAACAACCCAACACAGTAGCAACTCGTACGTGCTTGAGTTAACATCTAACCATCTTCTTACGCTTCTCATGCACCCAACAAACCCCGGTTTCATGGAAGTTGCACTTGGTTCATCATCTACAACTGAACTCGTTTCTCCCGTCATTCATTAGCATCACTGCTCCCTTTAGTCATCATCTGTACTCATCCACTGACCATTCAATATTCCTCTCACTGCCATGCATCATCTCCGCTCATTGGCCGCAACTCCATTTCTTTAGACTGAAATATCTCGAGCTCTATCACTTCCGATCACCACTGACTCTGGTCTACTCGAGACTTCAATTTGCAGCTTCAACTCTTCTACCAGCAGCGATCATAGCCTCCATCAACACCACAGTTCAACTACCATGCCCCATGATCAACAACAACATTACAAACTCAATCACCGAGACTCCATATTCGCAGCAACTCCCTCTTCATCACTGTAATTTTCTACCTTGGTTCTGCCATGCTCGTTAATCTCCAAAACCCTATTAAACCTACGAGTTCCAAACTCTGCCCACTCACAGACTCGAGCTACCCAACTCCTATCATCTCCGTTAACTGCCAACTATCACTATTCCCTCTTAATAAGTCTCAGTAGCATCATCACCACTTCCACGTTCTTACGCGTCCTCATCTCCCATAAATGGAAACAGTCATCACTCGAGTTTCAACTCCAAAACTCGAGCCAAGACTTCTACAGCAACACCTAGCTCCATATCTGACCTTCTTCCTTCGTTGTAAATCAGTTGAGCTCCACTTTTTCGTCACTGAGTTTCCAAACCTTTTACAGCTTTCATCACCAGAGCATCACTGCCTTTGGGTTCTCGAACTGCCATCACAGCACAACAACAATGCCTAATTCTCATCTGATAACGGTAGTAGCCAGCACTCGAGAACATCACCGTAATCACTATCACTGGTTATGGCAACAGTCCATCTTCACCAGCACTAACCACCGATCCATCATCTGCCATTATCTGCAGCTCTATTCCATCACAAGCCATCAATCACCGGCTACCACCATTTTCCGACTCACGTGACTGCAACAGACGTGCATGAATCTGTTTTGGAATTGGAAAAGATGAAGGCATCCCCGAGTATATTAGTTGGGTGCCTTTTGTATTATTTGAATTATGGCCTACCCCCAGTAAATAACTCGACTGCCTTTAGCAGCTCCTAAGGAACAGTTTTCCCCTTAACAGAGTGACTCCCCCTTAACTGACCCTGGGGATGCCAATATCTCTTGTCCTAGAAAATGACCATTTTGCCCTTTTAATCTTCCAAGTTCTTGTTTTACTTGTAACTTCTTCATACGAACTCGGAATGACTTCGTTCTTTCGCCATTGACTTCATCTTCTCGTCGTCCACAAAATGATGACTTGAAATCCTCCATCTGAATGAGTTCCACTGGGTCTTTGGCCCTTCTTCACGTGTGACTTCATTTTTGTAGCTATTTCCACTTCTTTTGGATGATTCACCTAATGAAACATAAATAAGAGAAAACAAGAGTAATATACAATAATTCGCAAGAACATATAGCAATTACTAGCATGGATTTGACACTAAATATATGTAAAATATGCACTTAACAAACCCTTTTGTTCTCTGTATATAAGAAGTTCAATACCGGCGTGGTCTTCAACCTAGATCGAGTGCCGGTACCTATTAACGGTGTGGTATTCATACTAAATTGAATGCCGAGTGTGTCTACCGGCGTGGTATTCATCCTAGATCGCATGCCGGTATCCACTACCGGTGCGGTATTCAAACTAAGGTGTATGCCGGAATTTCTGAAACTTCAAAAGTTGCAATTAGGGTTTCGCAATTTTGACCTAAACCCATAGCTACAAATCTATTGAAACACTAATTAAACACTTTAAAATGACTAACCTTCTCACAGAAGCCATCTTTGATAGTAGTTCATCGTCTTCTTCCTCTTGAGCAATCAAAGAAAGTTTATATTTCAATTTCTTTTGAGCAATCGCTCTTGGGTTCGATTGGGAAGTTGTTGTATTTCGTGGAGGCATGATTATAATTTGGGTAGGTTAATCGACGAAGAAATTTTTGATTTAACGGTTAATCGTTGATGAAGAACGATGAAGAAGATGAAAAAAAAAATCGAAACCTAACCTTAACCCCAACTGTGCCGGTACTGAGAATGGTGGATATTTGATTTGGTTTTTAGATTTTATGTTTTAGTAGAAAGGGAATAACATTCTTTTCATAATTTTTTAAAATTAATCTAAGGGTGTTTTAGTATTTTCGCCCCAAAAAACACCCCTTAGCATCCACCTTTGGTTGGGGAAAGTAATTCATATCCCCCAATTGCGCGTTCTAGAAGAAGAATCGGCCGTAGTGGAAAAGGAAATGAAAGAGAATGCAGATTTAGATTTTAGTAATAAGATTTAATGAGCGTAATTGATAACATTAATACTTTATTTATAGAAAATAAATTGGTAGTTTTATCCAATATAGATATCCTTGGGAACTAAATTTGTCCAGGCCTCAAATTATTTGTGCACCCCAAGGGCCAAAATGCGAGGAAAAAAGTGTGGCTCCCCCCACGGCTCCAAGGGAGGAGTTAATACCAAAAGATCAAATTAGTTTTTTTCGTACGATAACAAAGGATATATGAAAGTTTCTGTTATGCACGGGGAGGATAGACACAACACAATCCCCAAATTTCTACTCTATCTAATTGCTCGCTCTTGTATTATTTCTTCTTGATGATAAAAGAGGAGTAGAGTTAAACAGTAAGCTGAGACCGAGAGAGTAAGAATGTTTGAGATGTGTATTTTATACATGGATATTCCGTAATCAAGCCCGTCTAGCCCGTGAAAGAAGATTCCATAAGTTTGCAGAAGTCTTGTTGCCCAAGTTGCTTGCACATGAACTTTGTGTCAGAATTAGGGTTACATAAACTCTATAAATACATGTATCATAAACCCTTAAAGGATATGGAATCCTAGGTTAGCTAACCCGAAGAAATCGTATCATGATCATCAATAAAATCACTCCCTATGGGATTCCTCCGTGGATGTAGGCAACACTTGTCGAACCACGTTAATTCTTTGTCTCCTTTATTTATCGTTTTCTAGCCCTAATTTTCAATAATCATCATCAAATCATCGTGTTTAGTGCCTAAAAGTAATTTTGGGTACAAACATTGGCGCCGACTAATGGGATTCGTGAAAACAATCGCGTTTGACCATTAGAAAAGTGGAGCAAAAATCAGCAGGAAGAAAAAAAAAAAAACTAGGGTTGAAGCAGCCGTTACAAGGTTGAAGAAACTGTTACGAGGTTGAAAAAACTGTTTCGAACAGTTGTGAAACCGTTGCGAAATTTACAGAAACAATATCAGAAAGTTACACAACAGTAACAAATATAATTGTTACAAAAGGTGTGGTCAAAACTTTTTCTTTATCACTGCACCAGATCCGTCAGATCCATGGAATCTGATCCGTAGGATCTGTCAACCAGGTGCCACATCAGCGGACACGTCAGCAACGACGACCACATCAACATCGTCTTGTCATTAAGTTTAATGCCACATGTCACCGCCACATCAGCGAAATCCGTTGCCACATCAGAGATTAGATCACGGCAGCAAGGATGCCACGTTAGCACCGTTCGGGTGCCACGCCAGCAAACTATCCATGTTGGCTGCGCCATGTCAGTAACGATGTCCCAGTTAGCAGTGTCATGTCATCATGTTGATCCAGTCAGCAGTGCCACGTCTGCAACAACACGCGCGCTTCGTCAAAATTTCGTTTCGCCAATAACTTCTTCGTTTTAAGTCCGAATTGAGTGATTTTTGGCTCGTTGGAATCGTCTTTCGATTCCCTACCATATGGAATAAAAAATTCTTGTGTTCGAGAAACTTTGATGTGCACTTGGAGCAGCAATATGATCGAGTTTGAGGTTCGTGGATAGCGACATGATCGAGTTCGAGATGAAGATTGCTTAGGCCCTTCAATATTTAGCCTTGCATCACATCACAAGCACCTAAAGCCTCACCTTGCACGTGAACACATAAGTCTTGCTCTTAAATCTCGTCTTGCACGCGAGTATGAAAGACTTGCACTTTGGCAAGCACAAAGTTTCGTCTCAACCACGAGCCCAATGCCCGATATTGGTCCAAAGACTCGTACTCAAACAAGCAACAACCAGCCTGCCCGAGCAGCGAGCGCTTCAGCCTTGTTACGTTGCGAGCAAAAAGCCTTGCCCCAGCCGCAAGCACATTACATTCTCCTCAAGACTCGACTAGCTCTCAAGCATCAAGTCCACCACGTGGTAAAAAGTCTCGCCTAGCATGTGAGCAAACTTTTTGCAGGTAATTACAGTTGGGGGAGTCTTTGTAATATCCCTACAAACGCTTGGGAGCGAGTTACGTCATCAACAGTCGTCGTAGAAGGAAAAACAAACTTTTTAACCCCCAACAAGTTGGAGGTTAAGAGGGGGAGATGTTTGTATCGTGTATTTTATACACGGAGATCCCGTAATCAAGCCCGTCTAGCCCATGAAAGAAGATTCCAGAAGTTTGCAGAAGTCTTGTTGCCTAAGTTGCTTGCACATGAAGTTTGTATCGGAATTAGGGTTACATAAACTCTATAAATACATGTATCCTAAACCCTAAAAATGATATGGAATCCTAGGTTAGCTAACCCAAAGAAATTGTATCATGATCATCAATAAAATCACTCCCTATGGGATTCCTCCGTGGATGTAGGTTGTCTCCTTTATTTATCGTTTTCTAGCCCTAATTTTCAATAATCGTCGTCATATCATCGTGTTTAGTGCCTAAAAGTAATTTTGGGTACAAACAAAGAACATCAAGATTTTTCACATGTGCAGAACCTCCACTCTGAGTTCATAAATTATCACAGATCAAATACGTAATGCATAGATAGATACCTTACCCTTGGTATATATACTGGATATACATAACTCATTGGTAAATCCTACTCTACATTTCTACTTATGAGATGCTTTTAATTTGTGGAGAGATAAAACATTGATGTCGGGGGATTTAAGATCACCTCTGAATGGCTCTCAATTGAGACTCTAACTGCAGTCGTAGCTCCTTCTCTTTCAGATACTGTAGAAGCAACTGCTGCTCAGACTTCAACTTCATGGAAGCACCACCCCAGTAAGGATTAGGACTTTGCTGGGCATGAAAAAGCTTCTCCCTTTCATGCTCATCACTATTACCATAAACTTTCTGAAATCCTGGATTCCACTGGGGGTCCCGCAATTTTTCCTTCTGATCAAATGTTAAACCATTCGTCCACCGATCAAAAAGACTCGACCTTGAAAGATCTTCGTCCTGGAACCTTCCAAGGTTACTCGGTGGATTGCGTTGAACTGGCTCGTTACTAGCTTGGGCTTGTCCAAAATTCCCTTGGTAGTGATGAAACCTTGACGTGGAATCTTCATAGTTGAACCTAGGAATGGTCAGAGGATCAAAAGTGGGTGCACAATTCTGTACTCCAGGCAAATTTGAATATTTATTAACCCGTGATGCCTCAAAAAACTGTTCTTTCATATCTTCTGAATCCTTGTACTCCAAATAACTTGACGAATCACTACTAGACCAAAGTGCATCATCGGGCAATAATGGAGCAGAAGGCTGTTGAGGGAGAAAGGGAGGTGCTGAATAGGGGGTAGTTGCAAAAGAACTCAACCCATTAACGGCAGTGTCACCCTCCGAAGAAAACCGGCACACAAAATGAGGTGACGCATATGAAGATGTTACCTTAGCATCTTGATCTCTTATTGCAGCCTCTCCAAGGGAGAGACTACTTACACCTGCAGAAGCAATGCAATCGTTTTTTCCCAAGTCATACTTGCTTGGATCAAATTTACCCTTCTCTCCACTAACGACAAAACTCTCTCTTTCAAGGACCCATCCGCTGAGGGAGGGAGGCCCTGCCATAGATGATACTGCAACTATTTCATCACCTGCCATTCCAAATCTAGATGAATCTACCAACCCTTCAATGACCGGATCCGTGATAGTATAACTCTCTGTAAGAGGTTCTTGCCATGATATTTTTTTCAACCTAGAACCACCTAGGTTTGGACGAAAACCAGAAGGATCGCCATCTTTCTGCCTTCGAAAAATTAATGAAGAGTTTCGCTGCAATGGTTCACCAGAAGATGACACTTTTTCAGCTGTAGCAAGAAGATTTTGAAGTGGTGCGGAGTTATATCTCACAATTGGCTTAAAGAGAATGACTTCTTCCTCCTCTACATGAGTGGATATTCTATCCACATCAAGGTTATATTTAATAGCCTCCTTACTTTTCACTTCACTTTCTTTTGTTGGTTCACATGTTGACTGAACATTTTGTGGAGAGTTATGCAACAAATCTCTTCCTTCGGAATCAGAAACCCCTTCAATTGCTTCTAAATCTCTCTTGCACTGTAATTCCTTTGCCTCGGCAGCGTAAAATTTTCTTCCCATTTTCTCACAAAAGATCAAGCTCTGTGATCCACTTGATTTGTTAACGATCTTCATAGAAGCAAGAAGGATGCGAGATATGCGAACTTCACATTCATGATTGTCCCAGTATTCTCTTCTTGACTCTCTGTCAGTTGAAAAATCTAAACATTCATGTGATTGACTGACAGGTAAAAACCCTCGTAACTCGTGATCTTCCCAAAGGGCAGTAAAATCGTGAGACTTGACTTCACAACCCATATTTTTTAACTGATTCAAAAAGTTCACAAAAACCCCAAAGAAATAACTTGCTGCATTTATACGTATTTCATCAGCCTCGTTGCTTTCTGGTTTGTCCAGAAATTCTACCAACCATTCAACAAATACTAATATAGATGGCAAAAGATAACTATGATCTAGAGGATTACCCATCACACATCTTTCAACTATCCGACCCATAATAATGTAAGCAGAAGCCAATGCTCGCTGAAACAAGGCAGGTTGCAGCTTGTACTTAGCATGGCTAGACTTTTGGCTTTTTGATTCAAGTAGGGTCTGAACAGTAAAAATGAGTACACAAACAAGTTGTAACCCTCGGAAAGGACCTTTTCTTGCTCCGTCCAACAATTGGTAGGACTCTAGAAAAGTTTTCACATTGACATCATCAAGAGAGAATATGGTCTCCAATTGGCTTATGGAAGAACCAAATATGCCAGGGAACTCCTCCAAACTGCAACACACATTAAAAAAAAAACAAAAAAACTAATACTGTAAGAACCAGATAGGAAAAGGAAATTCATCATCAAATTGCAAATCATTCATAGGGACATATATAACTCGGAGAGATCCATTATAACACTCATCAATAACATCAGAAAATTTCGATAAAAATATTGCAGTTTCTGGCAACACCACCTTGATTTGACATAGAAGAAGCCCATCATCCGAACCATGAGAGGCCAAATACCAAACTGCTCAGTCAAGACATCATCTACAGTGGTATTTTGAATTGTGCTCCTTTTAGATGGTTTGGAAAAATCGAAAATGGCCTTGTCAGAAAGCCCAGATGACGTCGCTGACCTATTCTGTGATCATAAGTGAAAACGATCCAGAAATCAGTACAAAGATAATAAATGAGCAGCTTGAAATAAGAAGAACGAAATGAAAATTTAACCCAGATACATGAGAAGGGAGAAAGCGAACCTTCTCAAAAAGCAAAATGAGGTTATTCCAAGCATCAGGGAAAGGTTCTTTAACAGCGAGACTTCTTGTGCAATGGTATAAAGCTAGGAATTCATCGCCAAGATATGTTGCCAAAACAGCCAACTGTGCTTGACACAATTGCATACATACACAAGCACCATATTAAGTAATCATATAAACAGCAACAAAAAAAGATGGTCTAACAATTCCTACACTTTTAAGGACAAGCAAAAATTATCAATTTTGAACATCTGGAAAGGATTGATATTGATCTAAGAGATCCAAGTCATTTGAGTGACCCAAGAGTCTATCTCCATCGTTGCACTACTCCATAATTTCAAGTCCAAAACAACCACATACTGCTTTCTAAACCATGTTTAATGTCGCCCAAATAAGATCATAAGTACAAATAGGTAGCAGGGTATGTGCATGGATATCGAAATAAGTACCTGATTTTGTGGGTTGCCACTATCTGGCCAAATCAGTGATGCATCTAAGTAGTGTCTGGCAGCAGTTGACCACTTCCGACCTTGAGCATCAGGATTTCCATATAGCTCCCTGTATCGAGCAAGATCTCCAAGGAAAACTAAATAACGGTGGCAAGAAAACTGGCATCTTCCCATGTCCGCTGATTCTATGGACCTAGAAATACCAATGCCACTGCTGACCGAGACATCCTTCGGAAGTCCATAGCTTCTTCTGATTTTTGCAATCAAATCTTGGTAAAAATCAGTAGCTTCTGACACAAAGGATTTCAGTCCTTCGAGGAGAGTCTCACTCTCCAAGTTTGCACCTTTCCTTGGGACAGAAGCTTCCCTTATTCTATTGCGAAATTCATCAATGTGTTTATAATGAAGCTTCCACAACGAATATTCGATATCTTGAAGTTCTGCTAATTCATGGTCATTCACAATGATTTCCTCGTAACTTGAACGAGCTTTGCGGTATAACTCTTGAACATCAGTGTTCATTGGACCCTTGGAATAAATCAGCTGCCACAACTGTTTTTCTGCATTAACAGCCTAAACCACGGAAATTACCCATGTCAGGATACAGTATTTTTCGTTACTAACTTACTATTCGTAGTTCA
This sequence comes from Papaver bracteatum, assembly GCA_023529315.1. NCBI lineage: Eukaryota > Viridiplantae > Streptophyta > Magnoliopsida > Ranunculales > Papaveraceae > Papaver > Papaver bracteatum. Next base: position 1,988,438 of record JAJJWX010001098.1, on the reverse strand, counting down.
GAATGTAGTTCATATTTGTAACAACTATCAAGGAACACTGGACTTCAAAGAGAACTTCAGTTATTACCTCGACAATAACGCTTTTCTGATCATTGAGAAGTCCCATTGCATTATTATGAACGACTGGAGCAGATATAACATATCCACCCGCCCGCTTATCTCCAGACATTTTGTACCACAAAAACACCCGTTGGTTTCTCCAAAATTTAAGTCATCCAGTATACCTGCAAAAATCTAAATGTGTTGAGTGGTAACCAGAAACACTCAAAACTTCAGTCATCCAGATACACCAACTATCAATGTGACACAACAAACTAAGCAGATATAGCTCTTATCCGTTAAGAACGTAATGAAAGAAACAGCATCAACCAAAAACAAAAATCCTAAGTGCACCTCTTCACGAAAATTTCATAATTCTACAGTAAAGCTTGTACTACAGAAAACTGACCAAGAAGATCTAGAATGAACCTAGAAATTTATCTTATAGGAGAATTATCTTATTGTAGTTATTACAGTAATAAATTGAGCTAAGAGCCTAAAACCACTCAATTTATTGTATAAGAAAACATTTAAGGAAACCAAGAAACTCTAGCAGAGAATTGTAAGCCCCTGAAGGAATCTATCAAAACAAGCACAACAGAGTACCAAAAACATGGTTCCCAAAACCGCCAGCGTTTCTTAGAAACAAAGAACATATATATACAAAATTATCATCAAGGGAAAATATTTCTCCCTGAGAAATCAGCTGTTCAACAAAGAGAACTAAGATACTTAGAAACAACGAATCTTAAACACAACAAAACAACAAATTTCAGCTGAAAACAAATTTAACCTTTTAAACAACACAGAAAGAGAGGAGAATCTTACACTGAGATATCAGCTAGACAGAATTCAGGCGGTCACTGTAGCTTACTTCAGCTTTGTTCTTCCAAATTTCAACGCCCAACCAAGAAGAGAGAGTGTGAAAGGGAGAATTCTAAAGAGAGGGAGAGTTGGAGAAAGAGGACACCTGTGCTGTAAAAAGAAAGGGACAGACAACATTTAATGGCGGACGGATGAGAAGAAGAATACTGATAGACCATTTTCTGTCGGAAGACAAAGGAAAGGTACAGGAAGACTGCTGTCATCCTTGAGATGTACGTATCTCCTATTACTTTAACACCGTTGGATATTTCGAGTCACTCCTTAAAGTTAATCCAATGATACTGAACATACGAATTATGATTTTTGTTAAAGGGAAAGCTAAATTGTTTAGGGGCAAAGCTGACTTTTGGTCAAACGAAATTGATTAAGAATAATTTGAGCGGAAATAAAAAAACTCAATAATATTTTTTCCGGTGATCCATCTTGAACACAACTCCCTATGTACTGTTCGTGTTCCTCTTGCATATATATTTTTTTTCTCCCGATGCAATCCCGTATATATTTCCTCCACCAATCGATTGTTCACTTCTTCTGTTATGATCCGATCTTTCTCAAACATATTGAAACAAAGGCCAATTTAATCGATACATATTTAGATCCAGTTACAATTAATCCATAGGAATCCTGGAATAATTAAGTATAGGATCTTGTCAAAATCAATCACGCTTCCCAGCTAGGACAGGGGTTTTCATGTTTCATTCCCCAAAAACTTAATTTATAACGGCATATTAACTGGTCATATAGTTAAGTCCAGATTTTTATTATGATGATTATCATGTCACAGTGGAAACGTCTGAAATAATGATAAACTAAACAGTCTAAACATATATGTATTCTTTGCATCTCTTATTTTCACTTTTTTTATTGCGGCCCTGTTTCAATAATAGTTCCATGGATTTCACGGTGAGACTTTTCTCACACCTTAATTTTTACTTGAACCATTTAAGGTTTTTAAAGTGAATCACCGATTTGCATAATTTAACAGTAAATTATAAATTTTTTTAAGAAAATATAAAATTGTGTGCTGGAAGAAGGATTTTTGCAATCAGAAAGCATGGGTACGTTTCAATCAAGATGGAACTTCTGATCAAAAAAAAGAAATGGAACTTGGAAGATTATAGAGTTCTTTATTAAATTATTTTTTTATTTCTGCCATAGTCATCCCTAATCAATTTTATTTGACTGGAAAGTCAGCTTTCCCCCTAAACATTTTAGCTTTCCTTATAACAAAAATCCGAATTATGTCTTCCTGAGGATGGTGGTAAAAGTATAACATGGTGACTCGGATTAGATAAAATGGATCACTTGTATCTCAAGCTAAACCTCGTAGTGTCCTTTCAGCATTAAACAATCAGTTCGATATAATACTTCGCAGCATATAGTAACAGGATGTGCCGACTAATTTTAAGCCGATGAATACTTCAATTTGGGTCGAATTTATTCGGTTTCATGGACCCACTTGATGGACTAATTTCATAAAGAAAGACTCACCGAATACGAACAAGTAGTGGGTAGGTGGTTATTAGGGATTAATATGTATTAACTCTAATAATATAGGTGGTCCAAAATGTGATCTTAGTGAGATTTTGTGGTCTCTTGGTGAAAGACACCTTTTCCAGTCCAAATCCATGAAATATTTGGGTTTGTTGTGGATTAACCCGCAAACGCAAACTCACATTTGTTTGTCTTCAGCGTCTTTTCAAGTCTATTGCAACAGGCAACAACCAAATCCCATCCACCAAAACTCCGAAATTCAGAAATCTAGTGAATAAATTCTTGAGATTCTGATCCCCTGAAAGCTTTAATCAGTTACTATGGAATCCTCATTACATCATGAGTTAGGATTACTGTTTTTCTGTTCCAGTATATTAATTTGCACACTATACTAGTATAAAACAACTGAACTTAAAAGAGTTAGAGAACACTTATATACAAATACCTCGTGGAACAAATAACGGGTTCGCTGCAGAATGATGGTAATTAATGTGGTGTCAACCCTTTCAACCATTTTGAATCTTTTCCTTCTGCTTCTTGTAGTCTCGAAGCACTTTTTCTCGTTCTGAATTTGACACAGACAGTAACCACTTGCTGAATTTGATATCAGTCATGCCCATAAACTGGGCAAGACGGCTATACTGGCTCTTTTTCTTGGACAAAGACAATTCCTTCTTACTTAAATCTGACAATTCCTTCTTACTTAAATCTGAACTTGATTTACTACGCATTTTTACTGAAGATGCGACTCTCTGATGTTGGGTGCTATCAGGTTCAGCCACTGTCATATCTTTCTTTGCTTGCACTTCGGGTTTATAATTGACGACGTCCTCATTGCGATGAGTGTATACAATACCTGTATAAGGGGAAACCACGAATTCTTTTTTCACAAGACTGCTAGAGAAATAAACTTGATGATCTTAAAAAAAAAAAAAAAAATCCAAGAGAAATGAACTTCCTGAATCTGGCACAAACCCATACTACCTACCCTATGTGACCTAAGCTGGAGTAGCACATCTGAGGACTATTCACTGGCTGATTTTTGCTAAGGATGCTAAGGGGCAATTCATTAGAGGGTATACACCAAGATTTAGTAAAAGGGCCTCAACAGATTTAACACGGGTCAAAATAAGAAAGACCAGCCATTAGATTCATTCACTCATTGATGTTTCAGCCCACACTAAGGACATTGGGGATAAGGTCATCTAGTCCCTACTCTTCTATGGATGTTGAAGAAAACAAAAATTAAGTATAAGCTTACCTAAAGCTTCGAGCATTGCTTTATTTGAGACAGCAACATCCAAGTTGTCGTATCTGCTGCCCTCAGAATCCACGGGAGATGTTTCATTCTCTTCTTTTGAAGGAGGACATGTCCCGACTATATCCTCAGCTTGATCATTACGATTTCCGTGGTTTTGATCATGTTTTCCATTTAATTCAATGATCTCACTAGTGAAAAGCTTATCAGATAAATCACGGAATAGATTGGAGATTCCGAAAAGCTCCCCTTGAAATTCTTTGCAATCCTGGACACCTTCAAAATACCTTTTTTCCATTTTTCCAGATACAGCAATATTTGATAGCTGTTGTTTGTACACCTGACGTGAATATACAAGCTCCTCAAGGGAACCAGCAGCAAGAAGGCGAAAAACCACAACATGCCGTTTCTGCCCATAACGGAATGACCTATCTTGCGCCTGTAAATCTTGCGCAGGGTTCCAATTTGGATCAAATATAACAACACGATTTGCACTAACGAGATTCAGTCCCAGACCACCAGCTCGGGTTGATATAAGGAAGACCTAAAATGAAAAGGCTTGTCATAATGATGATTGGTTTCCATGGAATTCCCCAAAAAGATTTTGAAGATTTAAGTGTTAATATGTACCTGCTTGCTTGGACTTGAATTGAAATCATCAACAAGGGGCTGACGGGAACTCGTTGGGGTTGAACCATCAAGTCTAGAGAAGCAATATCCTCTGCGTATAAGAAATTTTTCCAGTATATCCAGCATTCTGATGCATAAATTCAACTTCAGGTATGATATAAAAGACAGATGAAAAATTCAGGTACGGAAACTCAATGAGAGTGCAGAAACATATACGACTTTCTACAGAAACGACATATACACAGATAAAGCAAAGAATTTTGTAAAAAGTTTGCATAAGAAAGCTCACTTCAGTGAGAGGAAAATAATGGTTTGATAAAGTTCTTCACACAACTCACCTTACAGAGTAGCTGAACAAAAGAATTTTGTCACCATGTAAAACCCAAGTAGACATTAACTTCTCCAAAGCTCGCATTTTTCCACAGTGCTCAACGTCACTAAGGTTCATGAAACTCTCGCTTTGGGTATTGCCACCAACCAAGTGAATATCAGTACCAAAGACAACAGAAGATAATTCTGCATCTTTCTTTTGTTTCTCTATGTCATCCTTAGGGTTAGGCTTAATCAACTCCAAGTGATTGCTAAGCTGAGGAAATCCACAGGAAACGATGTCAAACAAATTAACTTAAAAAGAATATAACACATGGGAGTAGACCTGACTATTGCTACTACAACTAACAAAAATGACAACAGAAGTATAATTGATGGGGCTAAAATGCCAAAATGGACAATTCAGCTGAATTCAGCTAAACAAAACATGTCCCTTAAAAGAAACCGTAAGAAAAAATACGAAAAGCTAAATTACCTGCTGAAGCTTCACAAGGCAAGGAAGAACGAGGCAGAATGGGCATGAATCACAACCATCAGGATTTTCCCTATGAAGATAAGACCAGATTATGCCATTTGGTACAATCCTATTGCAACATTCCACCTGTTTTAAAGGGCTTCCGCAGCTACAGGGAAGATCCTTATTTACCAGACATTGGATATCTGGTAACTGCAACATCCTCCTGTATGCACGTCTTTGCAGATCGCTCATTGCACAAAACACAACATTATCTTCCTTGCCCATCATTAAATGTCCAATAGTCTCTTCCTTGGTTCTTCTTAATAAATACCTCCGAAGAACTGATGCTAGATGCTGCTTGCGCTCATCAGCAACCTGGACAAATCTTTCCGGAGCACTGGATCTTTGACCAAGCTTAAGTGGCTCATCATAAAAGTCCCGAAAATGTTCCCTTGTGCCTAAGGAACCAGGTGCAACCCAATCAAAAAGATTGAACAGCTCCATGATTTTATTCTGCATTACAGTTCCTGTTAGGCCATAGCGGTTTCTAGTTTTTATTCCTAAGCAAGCACCATATAGTTTTGACTTCTCATTTTTTAACCTGTGTGCCTCATCCACAACTACAATATGCCAATCGACCTCTGATAGGATTTCACCATGAATTCTGAATGAGTCAAAACTAGTAATGACTACGTCAATACCATGTGATTCAAGCTTCTCGATTATGAGATCGCGATTTGCTCCATGATAAACAGAAACACTAAACTTCGCCCATTTAGAGAATTCATTTTCCCAATTTTGAATAATCGAAGTAGGGCAAATAATCAGTACAAGATTCTTTTTCCCTACACTCTTTAACATTTTAGAGTCACCATTTTCAGCTTCATCTCCAACTACAGCAGCCAGAAAAGCAATTGTTTGGATGGTTTTCCCTAGACCCCTATATAAGGATAAAAAGTATTAAAATTCCAAAAAGTACACCACAAGCAGAAGAATATTTGTCTCCAAGTCGGCGCCTTTTTGGCTTTCGCAGTATGCATTATGCTTATTAGTAAAATCTTCGCTATCACATTGAACGTGTTTATGTTTACAGAATCTAAAGGAATTTATAACAAAAAAGAGTACAGAAATCAAAATACCTATGGAAAAGCCTTGCTAGTCCTATACAACAGTGTAAATGATCATGCTTTAAGAAGATTCAAAGAGGAATGAACAAGAAAATAATTAACTAACATGTCATCTCCAAGAATACCGCCATGATTTTTCTTGTATAAACCATATAAGAATCTCACTCCCTCCCTCTGATGCTCAAGTAGACGGCAGTTGATAGCTGCAGGGACCTGAGACAAAAGAGTACCCTCGTTAAATTTTCAAAATATAGTATCAATGCACAAAAGTAAATACACGTTAGGTGTCAAATTTCACTGGTAACACACATTAAAACTAGGGTTTTTAAACTTGGAAGTACCTGAACTACTGGAGACTCGTCGGGGGAAGAAAGGACCATGGGTTCAAAGGGTCCACTTGGATCAAATTGAAAATGAGTAGAAACTGGTTCTCTACTAATTCCAATACCACTTGCTTCTGCATCACCATCATCATCAACTTCTTGTACATTTTCCTTTACAGGTTGCTCTTGATTCTGTTTTGGTGGGGGAAGAGATAGAGGATCTTGAAGTCGTTGGAGTTGTTGTGAAAGAGAAGATTTTGGGGGTTTTCTTGGAAGTTGTGGTGATTTTAAATCTTCATTGAGAATTGAAGGTTGGGACGAAGAAGGATTAGGGAAATCAGAACAACGTTTTAGGGTTTGCTTGAAACTCGTAAACGACATTTGGCGGTTAATGAGCCCTAAAGGCCTAAACACAGAAAAGATTTCAGATGTTATATCAGAAACCTCTTGCGCTCTAAATGTTTGTACAGTATTTATTTCCTTCCTCCAATTATCACGAGAGCCAGACATGGTTTATAAATTAGCCACGCCCCACAGGCTATAGAACACTCGGCACCGAGGATTGAGTTCTCACTTCTCAGGTCTTCGGATGGTCCGTCGGGGGAGTTCCGGTTAGTTGAGAATCAATCAAATGATATCGGAAAGCCCGCAGATATTCACAGGGCCAACTTTTCTTTTTTTACTTTTGTCGACTCGAACTCGAATGAACCGAAAGACCGTGGATGTTAACAGGGCCGCAATTTGATATATACAGGCACAGCTTGTACACAGGTCCAAAGTAAACAAAAAAATTCGGAAGTGATATACGCAGGACCAAAAGTAACCACCGCCTTCTTCCTCTTCTTCTTCTGCTCCTCCTCGTTCTCTCCTAATTTCTTCATCCTATGTTACCGCCACCTCCATCATCGTAACTTCAAAGGTCAAACACATATCACAATACACTTACCAAATCAAACCCTTATTATAATTTTATGGATTAGTCACCTTAAGTCTATAACAATAACAATGTATAAATAACATTTTTGGTTTGATAATCAAGAACAGCTAGAATCTACTGTCCCTTTTTCTATTTGATTTGCTCAAACAAGATCGTTAAATCAAATCTTTACATACTAATCTGACTACTGTCTTTTAGATTTTCTCAAACATGAAGTGACGAAGAACACTACACATGAAACTTAAATACAATTCCTCTACTTATCTATACAAGTTAAAAAAAAATTGTGATTTTAGTAAACAAGCCACGATGAAATAAAATATTCACAACTCATGAATGACGACACATTGTTTTATAAAAAATTCTAATTGTTTCCTCAACTCAATTTCACTTGATTTCAACAGAGTTTCTCATAATTGAACCCAATTTCAGTTTCTACAATCAGCTAAGCTTTCTCAAAGTCCCTTGGTTATAATAAAGATTTCAAGAAAAAAAAGCTAAACATGATTAGTTAAAACTTATTATTATCAGTTCAACAAATTTTTACTTTTTCGTGAAACAAACTTAAACTGTGTTAGCATGAAAAATAAATCAAAACCCTGTTTAAAGAAAGTTAGAATAATAAGAAAGAATGTCTGGGTTTGATCTTCATTATCTCTCTATGGCTATTCCATTAATGGCAGTATAAGTAGTGACAGTGGTGGTGGTCAGTCGGAGAATGGTGGCGGAAATTAACCTGTGATGGTGGGCGTTGTTTTTTTCTAAAAAGTGAAAAAGCAAAAAGTAAACTTTATGTGCCTGTGAACAAGATCACGGCCCTGTAAACAGGAGCGGTCAACCGAAAAGCAGAGAGATCAAAACGCAAAAAGAAAAGTGACCTTTTTGGTATTAGTCTCCCTAGGATTTTTATGATTTTTTTTTTTTAATAATTTTTTTTATTATTGGATAAAGAGTATTACATTAACCAATTTGAAGTCTAACAAGCTAAACTCCAACAACATACTGCTTCATTAATTGAACAAGTTATTGTCCTAGCCTACCAGCGAGCCTTATGGGTAACCTAGCGAAGGAAGCCGAAACGGATGTGGGACTAAGATTGTGTCACAAGGGGGCAAGCTAACTCTACCTTCCATGTTAATTTCTGCAATATTACGCCATTGGGGGATCTTACCTGAGACCTCCTGGAACGCATGAACTTTTGGGGAACGAGGATGACCAGCTCAGCTAAGTGGTCCGTTTTTTTTTTTTTTTTTTTGATAAAAAGGGAATCTTTTCATTAATGGGATTCCAAGGTTACAATGAGATTAAGATCGAAAATAAGAGAATACAAAGTAACAAGAACATACCGTAAGAGTATAATGCCGAGAAATCTGATAAAGAGAAAGAGAAGGATTACCGGAGTAAGACAAATACAAGTATGAATAAGATCCCGATTAAATCGGAAGAATTCTCGAAATCAAATTCCAACCATTTAGTTTGTTTTTCTTCTTTAGAAAGAAATGCTCCCAAAGTAGGAGTGATTTGCTCAAATCTCTTGTAACTAGTGATGAAGCTTGCGTCATCAAAAAGACCACCGATGAAGATTTTGTCGCCGGATAAGTTGATCATAAAGAGTTCGTCGCCGGCGACAAGAAAGATGGAGATTTCTTCGTTGGAGAACATCACTATTGATCTTAAAACCCAACCCAATAAGAAGATCCATTGAAGCGAAGATAAATCTCAAAAGAGTAGATAAAACCACCAAAACGGTGTAGATAAATAGAAAACATAATAAAAACTAAAATAATCTACTAACTAACATAGAATGCAAGGAATAATGAAGAAAAATGGACTAGATCTTAGCAGAGAAGGGTTGTTTTTGATGGTTTTGTTGGAGAAGAAAAATGAGTGAGAGAGATGAGAGAATTTTTTTTCAAAATTCGTCTTATGGAAGTTTTTAAGGTTGCCATCGGTATTGAATTTTAAGACAAAGGTTTATTTTATTTTATTTTATTCTAGAATAGATAAGGATATATTAAAGAGAAAAAAAAATATGTACATGTACAAACTAGATCAAAGATCTAGATAAGTCATAATCTGAAACAAGGAGAAGAAACCACACTCCTAATATTATTTCCCATTGAAATAACACTTGGTTTAAAGAATAAGAATTGAAAGTCTTCGTGTTGTAAGTCCAAAGATAAATTGATTGCTTCACCAGATTTATGATCTCCTCCTTATCTCTTGGCCTTTTACCATTGATTCTAGTGTTTCTTTCCATCCAAGTCTCCCAAATGACAGCAAACTAAATCAGCTTCCATAAGTCCTTCCTCATATCCTGAAAACCAAAGGTAAACTAATATTGGAGCAGAGTAGAGAACGCGTTTGGTAAAACCCAACTGATTCTGCAGGAGGAGACAAAGTAACCCCAAATCTCAGACACCCACTGACAATGGATGAAAAGATTCTCAAGATTTTCAGGTACACTATTACAAAGCACACATAAATTGCTAGCTATCTGAATACCCCTATGCTCCAACACTACTCTTATAGGAATGGACTTATGAAAACCTGCCCAATAAAGAAAGATCACCTTCGGCGGAATATGCTTGACCTGCAAGAATTTAGCACCTTCCCAAACAACTTATCTCTACAAAGTAAATCATACAACTTCTTAGGAGAAAAATTCCCCATCTGGACGACTGTCTTCTTCACCCTCTTGTAAATGAAAAGAGTTCAAAAAATCACGTAACTCCAAGAGATCTATTCTCTCCGCTGGATTAAGAGTCCTGTAAAAATAAAGAGTCCATTTCGTACCCATCACTTCTTCCACCGAGCAATCCTTTTGTAAGTTGATTATAAACAATCTAGGAAATTTGCTTTTTAAGGAGTCCTTTTGAAACCACCAATCATGCCAAAACCTTATTTCCCATCCACCTCTAATTCTTATTTCCATACACTGCTGCAAGTCAGGTCTAGATTTTAATATCACATGCCACATACTTCTCCCTATAGTACACTTCTTCTCATCGGGCATTACAAATTTGGAGTCATCTCTACTTTTCTCCACCATAATCCTTTTCCAAAAAGCTTGTTTCTCATTAGCAAACCTACACAACCATTTATCCATAAGATCTGTTTACTAGTTTCATATTTGTAATTCCTAGCCCACCATATTCTAGCGGGATTCTTAATCTTCTTCCAACCCACCCAACTCATCTTATTTTCATCCTCCGTTACCCCCTATAAGAATTTGCGCATAATAGTGTTAAGCTTTCTCTCAACTATAGACGGAAGATGAAGTAAATAGAGATAATATGTAGGAAGACTAGACATAGCATACATTATCAACGGAAACAACTTCCCAACCTTATTAGGATATTTGTTCTTCCAAACTTCCAACCTCTTCTGCATTCTATCAATAACTACATCCAAAACTGCAACATTCTTATGAGAGGCACCCACTGGCAAACCCAAATAAATAACTGGCAATTCATCCGTTTTACAACCCAACTCCATAGCTAACTCATCCACCACATCATCAGCTCCAATACTAGTAATGGAGATTTTCATTAAGTTTAGCTTTAACCCTGTTAGAACTTCAAAAATCACTAGAATAACCAGCAGTCTTCTTACCTCCTCCTTCGAAGCATTTAGAAAGATGATAGTATCATCCGCAAATTGTAGATGAGAAACAATAGTACCTCCCTCCATCACTTGGAAACCACCAATCTTCCCATCTTGAACTTCCTTATCCAACAGCTTAGATATAATTTCAACCACAAGAATAAAAAGAAACGGTGATAATGGATCACCCTGCCTAACTCCTTTAGAAGGTTTAATCATGTCCGAAGCCACCCCAATAACAAGAATTGAGAACTGAGCCGAAGTAACGCACCACTTAATCCACCTAACCGATCTGTGTCCAAAGCCATGTTTATTGAGGATAGTGAAAAGTGAATTCCAATTCACATTATCGAACGCCTTTTCCATATCAACCTTGCAAAAAATAGCTGGATTACCTTGCCTTAGTTTACTATCAATGCATTCATTAGCCACTAGAATCCCGTCTAACATTTGCTTCTCTTTGAGAAAATTTCATTGAGAATGAGAAACTAAATTAGGCATGAAAACCTTTAAACTTTCAGCCAACACTTTAGAAAAAATCTTGTAAAAGCTGCTAATCAAACTTAATGGCCTAAAGTATTTGGCATTGAAAGAGTCCTCTTTCTTTGGAATTAGCTTAAGAAAAGAGACATTTAACCTCCAGTTAGCTACACCTTTTTCATAAAACTCCTTCAACGCTAACATCACATCATCCTTCAAAATGTGCCAACAGAGTTCATAAAACTTCATTATGTACCCATCAGGCACCGGGGCTTTATTAGAGCCAAATTTCTTAATAACTTTATGAACCTCTTGATAGGCTCGGAAAGATACCTACTTCTATGTATAAACTGCAAGTGCACAGTGTCGACAAGCAACACAGGGCAAGCACAGGTCGAATCACAGAGACTTGGAGAGTGTAGAAGTTGATTCTAAATCCTTACTAAGAACTGATTCAGAGAGTAACCAAAGGGGGTTTGTTTTTGTCGATACGACGAGATATTGGCAAAGACTTAAACAGAAAGTAATTTGAATTAAAATATGCAATTAAATCAAGGTGTAAATATTGAGAATATGGATACTAGGGTATTCAAATCCATCACTAACCTATGATATGCATTCAACTTGTAATATTATTCTTGTCCTTACAGCAGATTCAAGTCTACCGTATATCTAAGGTGTTTCTCCAATGGATAAATTAATCACAACTAAATTATTTCTCCAGAGCATTAACTGTCTAATTAAAGAACAACTAATCTGAGGATCAATATTTGGTTAAGCATGAGTTGTAGCATAATCAACATAGAGATATTCTAACTACAATGGATACATGGCATTCATTGTGAGAGCAAGATGTTGACAAACTTGGATTAAAATATATCTTTAAACAATTCTAAACTTTCAAGAACAATATACAAGATATGAATACATAACAATAAGTTACGGCTTCATTTAAACCCTAGCAAATGAAATTAGAACATGAACAACATTACAACAAAATTGAATTTAAGAAACTAACATGAACAAGCTATTCTTGGATGAGTTTTCAACACAACAACCCTCTCTATTTATACACAAAAATTCTCTCAACACTTGGATTCGAATTTGGCAATCATCAATTAAACAAAACATGTTTTCTTTAATTGATGGATGAAATGGAATACAATGGGGGTGAGGTGGATGTTTTGGAAATAATCCAATGGGGGTGAGGTGGATGTTTTGGAAAGAATCCAATGGGGGTGAGGTGGAAACGGATTTGGGTCTTGGGTCTTGGATCATGGGTAGTTTAATCCCATGTATTGTAAACAGGTTGCCACTGATGCGCGAGCGGGTTGCAACACTTCCAACTTTCTGCTCTTTTGGCTTCTCAATTCATCCAAGCTTTATTTAGTACCTAAAAACACAAAATTAATTAATACGAATATTTATTCTTGAAAATAGAAAAAATACAGAATTTGGGATAATATATGAAAATAAAGCGCAAAAGATGAGTTAAGTGCCAATAAAAAGATGTATGAATATGCAATATTTGGCACTCATCACCTCTTCTTCCTAAAAAGGCTTTTCCATCCACTGATTCTGCACATCATAAACCTGGGGGAATTGAAGATTATCAAAACTTTGTAGTACCTTATGAGAAGAAATAAAGAGAGAAGAATAGTATCTGTGAAGCTCAGCCTTAATGAAATCTTGGTTAAAAAATCCATCCCATCTACCTCTAACTTAGTAATACTACATCTCATGTTCTTCGCATTAGCCATTCTATGAAAGAAACCAGTATTTTTATCACCTTCAATAAAACCTTGAACCTTAGCTCGTTGGAAATCCATTCTAGCTCTCTCGACTTTAATTTTAGAGAGTTTTACTTCATCATTAGCCCGAATAAGAAAATCTATTTATGAAAGAGCCCCTATCTCTCCCATTAAATTAAGCCTCTTGATATTTGAAGATAATGCATCTTACTTCTTTTTTAGATCTCCAAACGTAACCCTGATTCATTGCTTTAAAAAGAATTTCATATTTTGTAACTTCCCGAATAAGAAAAAGCTAGGAGTACCGTTGAATTGTAGCTCCCTCCACCATGTTTTGATATTAGTAACAAAATCTTTATGCTTGAGCCAATTATATTCTATTTTGAAAGAAGAACTAAAAAATACCTCCGGAGTAAGATCAAGCAACAAAGGATTATGATATGAACATGTCCTCACCAAAACTGTTTGAGTCGCCCCTACTAAATTGAGCATCAAAAGATCTATCAAACAAGCATCTATCCAATCTGCAAAGCAGAGGATTATGATGCTTATCACTCCAAGTGAAAGCACCTCCATTTAACGGAAGATCAACTAATTCCAAATCTGAAATGAAATCATTTAGAAACTGCATATTTCTTTTATCTGCACCACCTTACATTCCAAGTTGCTTATCATAGCATTCATATCTCTAACAATACACCATGCCACCTCCCTCCACTGTCTCATGTTTCTTAAATCCATCCAAAACTCCTCCCTTGAAGAAAATTCACATGGCGAATAAAAATTTGAGAGAATGAAAGTGAAGCCTATTGCTCTACACCTTAACAGAATCAATATTGAATCCATCCCACATCTCTCATCCAACATCTCCAAACTTGAGTTATCCCAGATAGTTAATAATCCACCACTATTTCTAGATGAACCCTGAGATGGCAAAAATCTCCAATCAAAGTCTGCATTATACCAAAATTTCCTTACAAACCATGAAGACATATAAGTTATTTTTGTCTCCCAAATAGCACACGCTAAACATCTATGAACACGAATCAAATCTTTCACCTCCACCTGATTGCAATACGAATTCAGACCCCTTATGTTCCAATTAAGGATTTTAGAAGCCACTACTAACAACTATTTCCCTTTAAGTAACCTCATCCATCTCTGCCTCCCTTGACTTGGTACCACTATTAGTTGAATTCTCACAGCTCTCACTTTCTTGCACCTCTTTGCCTGCTGCAATTTTATCATACCTCTCCTTATACTTCGTTAGTATAGCTTCAATAATATCCTTAGATTGATCATTATTTCTGTGCATGCCTTCATAGGTACAATAGAGCTTAAAGACCAATTTTGAAGTAGAGAGTATGATTTCACTAATATCAACCTTTGCATGTTGAATGACTCCTAATTTGATTACCACTTGATCCTTAACCACCGTAAATAAATTACCTGCCGAAGCAAGAGCCAAAGGCCTAGGTGCAGACAAAGATACATTCTCAGCAGGAATCAACAAATCAACATGGGTTGGTATAGACCAAGTCTGTCATGGTCAGTGAGATCTCCAACTTCATATCCATTAACACCATGAATAGGCACTAAGGCCATAGACTCTTCTCCAACTCTATTTTGCATAATAGTATCCAGAGTGGGAACACCACCAGCACATCCACTTCTTTTACATGTTTGTTCACCAAGGTTAAATGCCGAAATGGGGTTGTTTTTCATAATAGGAACATCACCTTCACCTTTTTCACTCAAAATACCCATCATTCTACTATCATTATTAAACACAGAAGAGTTGGGAACCTCCCCCCCACCCACCCCACCATCACCTAACTCTCCTGGAATAATAACAGTAGCCTCTAAAATTGAAGTTGAAATACCAGTGTTAGTGGGAACAACGCCTTCACGTCCACCAATCACCTGGAAACTCTTGTTCAAATCAGAGATCGTAAAAACACTGGAAGAAGGAACATAAATCTCAGTGACGGGATTTGTCATAAGAGATTTCTCAGCCGAAACCGGATTTCCCGATAACTCAGGACAAGGCCCATTAGACGAATCCACCTCATTAACCCGAGATGTCCCAGCTGAGTCTGATCCAGATACCCGAACTGATTTAACCCCACCAATCGTGGGAGCTTCCAAATTTAATATATTTGCAAGATTTTGTTTATCTTCGAAGATACTCTCCTTATTTTTCGCGGAGAAATTGTAGTCACATTCAACAGAACCAACCCACTGATGACTACCATCCTCAACCAGAAAAACCGCTGGAATTGATGCAAAATCACCTTTCACTGCAATTTTCAAAAAGCTGTGATGATCAAGTCTTAGAGTACTATCTGAAACATCCGCAAAGCCTCCTAACGAATCTCTAATAGATCTGAATAATCTATAGCTCCAAAATTTACTTGGCATACCTCTGATGGTTAACTACTTGATATATCTACTCATAAGTTGAACATAAATTATTACCTCCTCCTCATTCTTATTCTCCATAACTGTAGAAGTTTTCTTCTTCTCCACGTCAATTTGACTCCGACGAGAAATAATCACTTTCGAACCATCAATAAAAAGAAACTTAGGTTTCCATAAATCACACCATATTGCATGCATCAGAGACATTAAAAAAATGCCAACTTTGGATTTATGATCTCTAAATCAATAAAACATCTCAATTCTATCTGTTTCTTCATATGTCTTATGACCTTAAACCATTTGACATGACCCTCACACTTGATCTGACCTTCATGCTTCCCCTTCTCAGATGAATGATTATCACTTGGTAATGACTCCTGAAAATCACGATGTATGGGAACCGTCTGAATAGCCTTCTTCAACATGTTATTATCCCTCAACATCATCTTCATTTCCTTAAGTAGAACACCCCAATAGTAACCACTCTCACCAAAAGGAATGCATAAAGCATAATATCAGTTCTCATCTCCTCTTTGGACTCTCAAAATTCTTAAATATCTACCATCATCATTAGATCCGATTTCACAAAGATGCGAAGCTTCACCCTCCCTTTTTGGCCATTTTTGGATTTTTGAGTTTTCAATGGCCTCTTGAATAACCTCACATAACCATGCCGCAACTTAACTGGAAAAATATAACCATGAATAGAAGCCACCCCTCTTCCTTTCTTCAAGTTTGATTACCTTCTGAATTCCAAAAGAATCAATCGAGATATGAACAATTTTTCTCTCCAAATAGAGAGGTTTCGTGCTCTATCACTCTCTTTCTCTCTCCATCGCCGAACATCCACACTTTTCGACAAAGGTTTATTGTGTAGTGATAAAATTTGATGGTGTTTTACAAAATGGTCACATTGTCCCAATTGGTTTACAAAATGATCTTTTTGAGTCGGATTTAACTACTAAGAAAAAGTAGTTTGGGATTTCTCCTAAATAACCCTTCTCGTTTAACTAAATCGGTGGCGGTGGTGGTGAAAGTTTAAGTAGCTATACGAAATCCCAGAAGGAAAATGGTGAAGCATAAGGTGAATGATTTGTAACGATCCCGAATTAGGTTAAAGTTTCGCCGAACACCAGAAAGGAAGCGGTGAACCCTAGGGGTGTGAATGCCATGTAATGTAACGATCATCATTTTTAGGGATAATTAATTAGGTACTAACATTGTTAGATTTAAATCTACAAAGTGAAATAACTCTAATATATTAATAGACAAATGACCATTTTACAAAAATATTATAACAGTGTGGCCATTTTGTAAACCGTTGTATGAAAGTGTGACTACTTTTTATAATACCTAAAAAAAAAATAGGATCTTCAACAATTGAAAATGATTAATTAACAAGTGATTACAAAATTGAAGAATCAGTAAGTATTATTAATGGTGGAAAAGAGTTTAAGAGAGAAGTTAAGAGTGAGAGATATGAAAAATGAATGTTTTTAATATAATGATTGTGTTTTTCTTTGGGTTCAACCCATTAGGTAGAGAATACAATCAACAAACTTAAAACGATTTCTGATATATCAATTTATATAGAATTTTAATGATCTGATGTAGGATATCTATCATATACTATTAACAATGTCCGATTTAACTCTAAAAAGTGAAATAACTCTAATCTTATCTTATACTATAATAAAGAAAAGACCCCATTGTTTGGTGAAGCTTTTTTACATCACAAAAACACCCCTCCGGAATATTAACTTTTCTCCCTATTAGGCTAAGTCCTATGGGCTAGATTGAGCTGCTAGATTAGCATAAAAGTGTTGTAGTTCAAAAAAAATGCGTGGCCTATTTGTTAATACTAGTTCTCTCTCCTAGCATTTGCTTGCAGTAGAACTAGCAGCGAGATTGAAGCGTTGAATGGTTCAACGCTTAAAAAGTGACCTTTACGCTGAATGGTTCACCGCTGGGAGATTAATTTTCTGATCTAACGGCTGAGATTTAAAGCGTTGAACCAAATAACGCTGGATAGTGGTCTCCGATGACGTGGACTGCTAATCTAGCTGTTAGATTATCACTCCCATATGACTTAGGAGGTTGCCCTAGATGACGTGGATTGCTAATCTAGCTGCTAGATTCACACATATATGACTTAGTATTATTAGGTAAACTAGGGATTAACCCGTGTCGTAACGGCACATGCATAATTTTTATTTAGTTATACATTTTACGACATATGAATATTAAATACAACATTTATTAATATCAAATTTACCCTTCTTATCATTACAAAAGTAAATAAAAACGCGATAGATATTTTTATTCTTCACTCCAATTTTTTTTGCATTTTGCGCATTAACATTCTCATATATTATGCCTCTCCTTTCTCGAGTTGCATCCTCAAGCCATCCATGAAATTATATCAGAATTAATTTTTACATATTTTGTCCCTCCAAAAAAATATTATTTGATATGGTTTTTAGTTTACAAAGATATCTTATCGATCCTTTGAAATGGTATTACCTTTCGGCATCTTCCTAATTTTAGTGAAGGATGTTAACATCTTCATGGACCATAGGAACCTATTGTGGACCCAACCACATAAATAGCACCGATGCTATCCCTGTTTGACCACCTTGGGATAAGAGGTGATGTGGTTTATCGTGCTACATAATCCAACAATCTCCACCTTAGCGAGATTAAACTACTTTACCATTCCAATCAGACTGTAAGGAACCGCAATCTCGTCAACGTTATTAGACTGGTCAAATGTCGATTTAGCCAATAATTACTCAATTAGTTTAAAATGAACGTTAATTATTATAAATTAATCTAACAAGGATCTAGATACGAATTTAACACTGTTGTTTAGATCTCAGAAAGTTATGCGAAATGGACTACTCGAACGTATGAATCTGATATCGGATGAAGAAGGAAGCATCAAGACAATATGAAGGGTAAAATCGTCATTTCTCGGAAAACGCTTTTGAATGGAACAAGGACACGTCGTGGATTCCCCTTATCAAATCTAGTGCGTGACCTAGTATTTCCTTGGGCCTTATCTCCTCTAACCGATCGAAGAGAAAACATTTTCTCTTATTCTTCTTCTTTCCTCTTCTTCCTTCTTTTCTTCTGCTTCTTCTCTGTTCTTCTTCCGTTTAGAGTCTGTGAGAATCAATCGAGAATAATTAAGTAATTTTTGTGGTTGATGAAGGTTGAAGAGAGTAATTGAAGATTTGATTAGAGATTATGTTGATTGAAGAAATAAATTAGGGAGAAACAGAATTTTGGGTTTTACGTTTCTTTTTGAGATTGTTTGGAATTGTGATATGGATCGAAGTACTGGTAGATAAACAATTAGAGGGTTGATGTTTGAATTCGTGATAGAGAATTAAGTTGATGAGGATTGAGGAATTAGGGTTTCGATGAATTGAATTTAAGAGTTCGATTTTGAGATGGATAGGAGAAATTCAGTAATGGGTTTTATTGGTTTGAGGATTTGAATGGGTGTTTGAGCATGAGTTGGTTAAAAGAAGATTTTGGTAGTATATTAGTTTGGTTAAGAAGAAATAGATGGAGCATGTATAGATTTAGTGGTAACTGAATCTGAATCAGATGAAGGTGGAGCAACTGTACGGAATTGTGGTTTGTGTTCAAGATGTGTTGGTCAATCAAAATCAAAGTAAGAAGAAGAATTTGATTCAGTTGCTCTAATGAACTGATTTAAGGTATTTTCCCCTCTGTAGTTTTAGTCAAGTTAATGTATTTGTTATTAAGATTCAAGTTGAGTTATATGATTGTTTGGGTAGGTGAGAGTGTTCTTGCAGACAAGAACTAGTTTTGACATTAGTATGACAATATGATTGATGTTGCAGGGGACATAAAGTGATTGTGTTGCTTGAGTTGAAACTGAGTATTCGAGTATGTGTGAACTCTTTCAGATGAAGAATATGAATGAACTGTTGGTGTTCATTCTAAAGAGTTGGAACTGAAATGGGTTGGTTGATGTTGTTTTGGTATCTGTGGTTGCAGGTGTTGGGAGTTGAGTTCTCAGTGAACTGTATTAGTGCAGATTGAGTTAAAAAAATTTGGTATGGAAGTGGTAATGCGATTGCAGCTAAGGATGTATATTGCAGGGTTGCTGTTAATTGAATTATCAGTTGTGATTGAGTTGTTGAGTTAGAAATAGAGATTTCAGTTTGTGATGGTGTGTGCTGAATTGAGTCAAAGTAAGAGACAATTTGGGTTCAGTTACTTCAGCTAAGCTACTTTAAGGTAAATTGTTCTTCTTAGCAACTTAGAAAGTTATCTAGTTTTCTGTATTGAGTTTATATGAATGATATGAAACTGTTGGTTGAGATGAGAATAATGTGGAGTGGTTGTGTTGCCGTAACTTGGGTTTTGATGTGTATTGTGAATTAAAGTTTTGCATAGAATGAAGTTATGTTGAGTGATTGATTTGTGGTGTTGTGACTGATGTTGTGGTTGCAAATGAATTTCTGACCTGAAGGTAGAAATGCTACAATCAGTTTGAGTTGCAACTGATTATTGCAGATGGAGTTGAAAATGGTTGTTAACTGTGTTGAGGAGTTATGCTTAGAGAATGAAGTGGAGTTTGCTAAGACTGAATATAGTCTCAGTTGAAGGCGCTGGTAATGTGTTGAGCTACAAAGAGTAGCATCGTTAGGAATCATAGTAATGAATTGAACTGAGATGAGCAATTCAGGGACTAGCTGCAGTTGTTAGTGTGTGAACGTGCAATTAAGAAGGGTAAGCATGGAATACAGAGAAGATGTTTGATAGTGGTGCTTCTATGGTTGTACCGATGGTGGATTAGTTTGTCGTATGTGACTGATATTGCTTGTAATGATGGTTCCTTATGTCGTGGTTGAATTACAATTAGAAGTGCAGTGTAACTAAGATGGGAGTTACATATGAGGGTTGAGTTTGATATCAGTGAGTAAGATGTTGTATGATTGAAATATTAGAATGAGGGTTAAATGAATATGCTGAATTGAACCTCCTCACAAGAAGATTGTATCTGCAATCGCAGGTAAACCTAGTTTGCATTTGTAATTGAAAATCAAAGTTTGTTTAAGAATGATTATATAATTTTTGTTTGGTAGAATTGAAATGGTAATATAGTTTTAGATTTGTGCTTTATGTCATTGATACACCATTATGGTGCGTCTCAAGTTTTGGTCTGTGCATTGGCCTTTTCCAGACTACATCCAATTTAGCCGATTGAACCTGTTTTAGCTAAGTTGTAACCCCAGTCACTCGTCTGACTCAGTTGTTTGACTGAGTTGACACATACCGATTCTTGGTTGACCGATTTAGACTTCAGACTTTGACTATTTGACCCTGGACTTTGACCGACCTTGGACGTTGACTGTTAGTTGACCTTTGACCATCATTTTGACCGTTAGTTGACTCTGTTGGGCCATATTTTGTGTAATGGGATTTTAGTGGACTTGGGCTTAGGGCAGTTTTCTTAGTTAGATGTTTTGGACCTCTCGTGGTCCGAATTAGACTTTGACTTCTTCTACAAAGTTGTAGATATTCTTAAGACTTAGTTAACGGACTATAAAACTAATCTAATTGAATTAATAAACCTTATATTTGCTAAAGATAGATAAATAAAAGGTGTAGAACCTTAAATGGGCCTAAAATCATTAGATAGATTTGTATAATTCTTGTGTGAGCCATTTTGGTTAGAATCTTAGAATTCTTATGTGATTAACAGTTAATTATTAACAACGATCGATTCAAAGGATGAACCAGTGGATCGTGGATCTCGAGGTAGGCGTGTCCTGTCATCAAAAAGGTGTGGGAATGCATTTGACTCTTTGATAATCATTGTCGTTTCTTTTACAAAAGTTTATGTTTTACAAATTCATGTATTTTCTATCTGTGCATTCCATGCTTTGTTTAAAATGCATTATGATAATCATGTTATTTTCAGAATCTTTCCACGATGTGGAAAGGACTTGCATTGTTTTGTTGTCAATATGAATTGTTATGGGAAATGAGAATTTCCACTTGTGGTATATAGGATACGCTCCTTCACATTTATATCTACTTTAATTCAAATTTTATTGTTTAGAGTCCTGGTCACCATGGTCTTGGTGGCGTCCATAGCTATTAGGTGTGAATTGCCGGGTAGGGATTTACACCCATATTATACATTGTTTGATGAAGGAGTTTGTCCATATACATGTATGATTATTTCAGTGACTTAGTCACTATTTAATGTCTTCGGAAAAACATGTATTGTTTTCCAAATCTTGCCTATGATTACTTAGAAGGTTAAATGTTAATTATTCCAACTTCGGTTTACGGACAGATCAGGTTGCACAAAGAAAAGCCTCACGGGTTGACTTCGCTAGTTGATTAACTTCTGTTATATTTATTATGTTGTATATTTTATTTGTAAACCAAATGACTATTTTATATGTATCATTGGAGAGGATTTCTTGTATATATATATTTCTGAGCGGGTTAGTTTTGGGTTAAGTTTTTGTAGCAGATATCTTAATTGAATGCTTAAGTGTATGTTTTAGATTTTAGTGTCTCTTTATTTAGTTAATTAATTGGATTAGTCAGCTGCTAGCTTAGGGGGCACTACAATAGTTGGTATCAGAGCTCATTATTAGATCTTATATGGTAGACAATAGGAATAGACAGTGCCAGTTAGTGAACTTGATTGGTTTAGAATTGGGTTGGGTTTGTGAGATAAATCTTAATCACTAAAAGCTATCAATAAATAAAATATTTATTTGATTGATTGAATTGTTTTGTTTAATTGTTTGTCCGTGTAATGGAGTAAAAATTATAGGGTACACCAATAATTTTAGCGAATAAGGATTTGAGAATAACTAATCTAAAAAGTATTAACACATACATAAGTCAATACTAAAAATAGTATGATTAGTATTATTGATAAATCTTGGAAGTCACATATATAAATGTTAAACACCTTGACTTATACGTAAAATCAACGGTTTATAATCACATAAATGTTAATAATATTTTGGATTCAATAATATTTGTAAGAGTTGTTAGAATAATAACTCAATAAAATAGTATAATAGTAATTATAGATAAATGATAATAAAAGTAACTTGTTGTTAGAATAATAATTCACTATAGTTGTTAGAATAATAATTCACTTGTTGTTTTTCAATAAAAGCAATAAAAGCCGTGGTGGCATTCTTTCATAAAAGTAATAATAATAATTTTAATAAAATAATGTTAGCATTTATCAATTAGTACCATATCAAACTTAACTAAATTCTCAATAAGGATTAAAATAACAATTATGATTAAATAATTATGGAAAATTGTTAACGCTTATTTACAATTAAGCTTGGTAAATCAAATTAATTACAAATTAGGGATATATGTTTTTTCGTTTAAAATTAGTAAATAGTTAAAATAATACTTATCATCTGTTAGACTTTAGAACACAAAGATACAATATATAAAATAAAAGACTTAACTTGTTAGAAATTTTGTGGTAAAATTATATTTAGGCTAACAAATGATCCAGTAAATCTTTAATAAAATGAAACAAATTTACATGAAATAGTATTAATAACATTCGGATATTTATTGTAATATTAAAAAAAATAAAAAATTATTAGTGCTTATTTATGGTTAAGTTTTGTAAAGTCAATTTATAACAAATTAGAATTATATGTTTTGCATTTAAACCAGATAGATAAATAAGACTTATTAAGTAGGATTAAAAGAACATGAGGTCATATAAGGCAAAGAATAAAAACTAAACTTGTTAACGAACTTATACCTAGATTATCTTTAGTCCAACAAATGATTCACTAAATTACTAAATTACTAAATTATACACATGAAGTGATATCTATAATACTTGAATACTTAGAATAAAATTACATGTGAAATAGATATTTATTATTAATACCAAAAAAAATAAAAAAATCTAAAGACTATTAAGACATATTAAAAATGTTATGCATACTCAAAAATTTAAATCATATTAAATTACTAACGCCAATATGTAACAAGATACTATATTACCAATTTAATATGAATAAATAAAATCTGTTATATCAATCCTTTCGTGAAAGTAAAATTATATTTACAAGATTAGGGCTTAATAAAATTAAACTAAGTATCATTACTAAATAATTATTTTAATTGTATCTTAGTTACACTAATAATCAAATGGGAAGATTTGATAAAACAATAATGAAAATAATAATATAGTTAAGATAATAACTTTTGATAAAATAAGCAAATAATGATACTATTAATATTTTAATTATAAAATTTAAGGTTACTGTAAACATCAGTTGGATAATAATTATTGGATAGTGATAGCAAAACATAAATTTTTATTATAGTACAACTTAAAGGTTACTTAGCAATAATATGAACTTAAGAAAATAAAGTTAGGCCAAATCAAATCTAGTATTAACAACAAAATTTAAACTTGGCATTACGATTAATCACGATTAACTTTTATCGGTTTAAAAAATAAGACATAAAGGTTATAATAATATTAATAAAATATTAATACCAAACGACTATGAAATATTGTTAGTAGTTATTTACTTATATGAAGTCACATAATGAAATAAACAATAGATATATGAAGTAATATGTTGAAAATAAAATAATAACGTAACATTTGGATAATGGTTATAACATTAAGTTATTCGTAAATAGTTCATGAATCTAAAAAATTATATATGATATCACAGCAAATTTAAAAACATCAGATATTATAAATTAGCGTAAAGTCGAAATTGGATTGATATATAGATAAAATAAATAAATAATCAAATCAAATAAATGTTGATGATTAAATTGCTAAAAATGATGTGACCTATTTATATAATTTATGAAGTAGAAATTTTAAGCTAAATTAGTTACAATGAATTTAGAGATTGATTAGTCATAATAAGTTAGTATTTAATTAATCAAATTTTGATGAATAAATTACTTAAAATGATGTAAATTATTTATATATATTTTATGAAGTAAATTTATCATAATTACACCAGTTAAGATAAAAGCTTAGAGACTAATTAATCTTGATAAAATAAAATTAACACTTAGTTAATCGTAATAAGTTTGCACTTAGTTAATCTAGCACTGGAGAATAGTAAAGATTGTGTTTTCTCTGTTCGTAGGAAGGCATTGTTGGGCTTGGCCAACCTTGACAGGGCAACTACATTCAGAGATGACCAATCATAGAAGGATGAATTAGTTATTTTTAGAGAACCTATAGTTTCAACCTTAGAAAGATTTGTCAGATTCTTCCTTGAAGTTAGAGACATATATGTTATAAAACAGAAATTTGCAGATGAAACTTATACTTCCCTATTTGATAGAAATTAAATCAGCGTAGTTGAACTTAGAGCCACAAACTTTAGTTATAGAAAGTCATTTTGGGTTTGTGCTTTGTTTTATGTGGTTGCGCGCTTAGATAAGACATGGGATTATTCTATAAGGTGGGGAGATTTTGAAGACCAGAAGGATGGTTTGATTTTCGAGGACGAAAATGATATAAGGTGGGGAGAATGTAAGGAACCGCAAGCTCGTCAACGTTATTAAACTGGTCAAATGTCGATTTAGCCAATAATTACTCAATTAGTTTAAAACGAACGTTAATTATTATAAATTAATCTAACAACGATCTAGATACGAATTTAACACTGTTGGTTAGATTTCAGAAAGTTATGCGAAATGGACTACTCGAACGTGTGAATCTGATATCGGATGAAGAAGGAAACATCAAGACAATATGAAGGATAAAATCGTCATTTCTCGGAAAACACTTTTGAATGGAACAAGGACACGTCGTGGCTTCCCCTTATCAAATCTAGTGCGTGACCTAGTGTTTCCTTGGGCCTTATCTCCTCTAACCGATCGAAGAGAAAACATTTTCTCTTATTCTTCTTATTTCCTCTTCTTCCTTCTTTTCTTCTGCTTCTTCTCTGTTCTTCTTCCGTTTAGAGTCCGTGAGAATCAATCAAGAATAATTAAGTAATTTGTGTGGTTGATGAAGGTTGAAGAGAGTAATTGAAGATTTGATTAGAGATTATGTTGATTGAAGAAATAAATTAGGGAGAAACAGAATTTTGGGTTTTACGTTTCTTTTTGAGATTGTTTGGAATTGTGATATGGATCGAAGTACTGGTAGATAAACAATTAGAGGGTTGATGTTTGAATTCGTGATAGATAATTAAGTTGATGAGGATTGAGGAATTAGTGTTTCGATGAATTGAATTTAAGAGTTCGATTTTGAGATGGATAGGAGAAATTCAGTAATGGGTTTTATTGGTTTGAGGATTTGAATGGGTGTTTGAGCATGAGTTGGTCAAAATACGATTTTGGTAGTATATTAGTTTGGTTAAGAAGAAATAGATGGAGCATGTATAGATTTAGTGGTAATTGAATCTGAATCAGATGAAGGTGTAGCAACTGTACGGAATTGTGGTTTGTGTTCAAGATGTGTTGGTCAATCAAAATCAAAGTAAGAAGAAGAATTTGATTCAGTTGCTCTAATGAACTGATTTAAGGTATTTTCCCCTCTGTAGTTTTAGTCAAGTTAATGTATTTGTTATTAAGATTCAAGTTGAGTTATATGATTGTTTGGGTAGGTGAGAGTGTTCTTGCAGACAAGAACTAGTTTTGACATTAGTATGAAAATATGATTGATGTTGCAGGGGACATAAAGTGATTGTGTTGCTTGAGTTGAAACTGAATATTCGAGTATGTGTGAACTCTTGCAGATGAAGAATATGAATGAACTGTTGGTGTTCATTCTAAAGAGTTGGAACTGAAATGGGTTGGTTGATGTTGTTTTGGTATCTGTGGTTGCAGGTGTTGGGAGTTGAGTTCTCAGTGAACTGTATTAGTGAAGATTGAGTTAAAAAAAATTGGTATGGAAGTGGTAATGCGATTGCAGCTAAGGATGTATATTGCAGGGTTGCTGTTAATTGAATTATCAGTTGTAATTGAGTTGTTGAGTTAAAAATAGAGATTTCCGTTTGTGATGGTGTGTGCTGAATTGGGTCAAAGTAAGAGACAATTTGGGTTCAGTTACTTCAGCCAAGCTACTTTAAGGTAAATTGTTCTTCTTAGAAACTTAGAAAGTTATCTAGTTTTCTGTATTGAGTTTATATGAATGATATGAAACTGTTGGTTGAGATGAGAATAATGTGGAGTGGTTGTGTTGCCGTAACTTGGGTTTTGATGTGTATTGTGAATTAAAGTTTTGCATAGAATGAAGTTATGTTGAGTGATTGATTTGTGGTGTTGTGACTGATGTTGTGGTTGCAAATGAATTTCTTACCTGAAGGTAAAAATGCTACAATCAGTTTGAGTTGCAAGTGATTATTGCAGATGGAGTTGAAAATGGTTGTTAACTGTGTTGAGGAGTTATGCTTAGAGAATGAAGTGGAGTTTGCTAAGACTGAATATAGTCTCAGTTGAAGGCGTTGGTAATGTGTTGAGCTACAAAGAGTAGCATCGTTAGGAATCATAGTAATGAATTGAACTGAGTTGAGCAATTCAGGGACTATCTGCAGCTGTTAGTGTGTGAACGTGCAATTAAGAATGGTAAGCATGGAATACAGAGAAGATGTTTGATAGTGGTGCTTCTATGGTTGTACCGATGGTGGATTAGTTTGTCGTATGTGACTGATATTGCTTGTAATGATGGTTCCTTATGTCGTGGTTGAATTACAATTAGAAGTGCAGTGTAACTAAGATGGGAGTTACATATGAGGGTTGAGTTTGATATCATTGAGTAAGATGTTGTGTGATTGAAATATTAGAATGAGGGTTAAATGAATATGCTGAATTGAACCTCCTCACAAGAAGATTGTATCTGCAATCGCAGGTAAACCTAGTTTGCATTTGTAATTGAAAATCAAAGTTTGTTTAAGAATGATTATATAATTTTTGTTTGGTAGAATTGAAATGGTAATATAGTTTTAGATTTGTGCTTTATGTCATTGATACACCATTATGGTGCGTCTCAAGTTTTGGTCTGTGCATTGGCCTTTTCCAGATTACATCCAATTTAGCCGATTGAACCTGTTTTAGCTAAGTTGTAACCCCAGTCACTCGTCTGACTCAGTTGTTTGACTGAGTTGACACAGACCTATTCTTGGTTGACCGATTTAGACTTCAGACTTTGACTATTTGACCCTGGACTTTGACCGACCTTGGACGTTGACTGTTAGTTGACCTTTGACCGTCATTTTGACCGTTAGTTGACTATGTTGGGCCATATTTTGTGTAATGGGATTTTAGTGGACTTGGGCTTAGGGCAGTTTTCTTAGTTAGATGTTTTGGACCTCTCGTGGTCCGAATTAGACTTTGACTTCTTCTACAAAGTTTTAGATATTCTTAAGACTTAGTTAACGGACTATAAAACTAATCTAATTGAATTAATAAACCTTAGATTTGTTAAAGATAGATAAATAAAAGGTGTAGAACCTTAAATGGGCCTAGAATCATTAGATAGATTTGTATAATTCTTGTGTGAGCCATTTTGGTTAGAATCTTAGAATTCTTGTGTGATTAACAGTTAATTATTAACAATGATCGATTCAAAGGATGAACCAGTGGATCGTGGATCTCGAGGTAGGCGTGGCCTGTCATAAAAAAGGTGTGGGAATGCATTTGACTCTTTGATAATCATTGTCGTTTCTTTTACAAAAGTTTATGTTTTACAAATTCATGTATTTTCTATCTGTGCATTCCATGCTTTGTTTAAAATGCATTATGATAATCTTGTTATTTCTGTGAATCTTTCCACGATGTGGAAAGGACTTGCATTGTTTTGTTGTCAATATGAATTGTTATGGGAAATGAGAATTTCCACTTGTGGTATATAGGATACGCTCCTTCACATTTATATCTACTTTAATTCATCTTTTATTGTTTAGAGTACTGGTCACCATGGTCTTGGTGGCGTCCATAGCTATTAGGTGTGAATTTCCGGGTAGGGATTTGCACCCATATTATACATTGTTTGACGAAGGAGTTTGTCCATATACATGTATGATTATTTCAGTGAC
This sequence comes from Papaver bracteatum, assembly GCA_023529315.1. Classification (NCBI taxonomy): domain Eukaryota; kingdom Viridiplantae; phylum Streptophyta; class Magnoliopsida; order Ranunculales; family Papaveraceae; genus Papaver; species Papaver bracteatum. The sequence continues at coordinate 1,959,621 of JAJJWX010001098.1, read as the reverse complement.
TTAGTCACTGTTTAATGTCTTCGGAAAAACATGTATTGTTTTCCAAATCTTGCCTATGATTACTTCAAAGGTTAAATGTTAATTATTCCCACTTCAGTTTCTGTGACAGATCATGGTTGCACAGTAAAAGCCTCACGGGTTGACTTCGTTAGTTGATTAACTTTTGTTATATTTATTATGTTGTATATTTTATTTGTAAACCAAATGACTATTTTATATGTATCATTGGAGAGGATTTCTTGTATATATATTTTTCTGAGCGGGTTAGTTTTGGGTTAAGTTTTTGTAGCAAATATCTTAATTGAATGCTTAAGTGTATGTTTTAGATTTTAGTGTCTCTTTATTTAGTTAATTAATTGGATTATTCAGCTGCTAGCTTAGGGGGCGCTACACAGACTCCATCATATGATTACCATCTGTATATGCTACCCATCGATCATGATTATTGTCACTATGCGTCCTGGAATCCTAATCCACCTTGGGTTAATGAGAAGGCAAGTACTAACTCCACTTTGAGCATTTCCTTGCCCACCTTGAACATTGCTCCACTTGAGAGTTAATGTGTGAGACATTAACTCTACCTTCTAGAACCCTGCTCCACCTGAGTTAATAGGTGAGACACTAACTCCACCTTGAGTGCCTGTTCAAATTTGGGCCTTGCCTGCTCCAAATTGATTCTAACTCCACTTGCTCCTAAACCGGGTGACATCCACAACCACTTATACGTTTGGACAATATCCCCAACCGTGGGCTCTGATACCAATTGTTAGGATCTTCACGGACCATCGGACATTACTCTAGTCCCGACCACATAATCCCGAACCCCACTTGACCACCTTGGGATAAGAAGTGTGGGATTTTTAACTAAAAGGCCTTGGTGCTATGTATGGATATGCCTTATTAAGCTCCACATGTATTCCTCTTTATTCCATGAGGGACTATCCCTAGCTATACATATGTGGTTTATCGCGTCACATACTCCAACAACCGAGCGGAACCAAAACATTAATCTATGTAAGATGTAACAAAATTACATCACCTGAACTCATTCGTCTCAAGAATAATTGTGTAGATATTAACAGTATCCAGATCCTTGTTGCTTTTTTCCCCTTTAAGAATAGTCTGAAAAGAGTAAAATTTAGAATTGACTCAACAATATATAACATCTTGTATGCTTACTATTTCAATGACATAATGAAAAGATAATTCATTCACTTAAGCTATTATATTTTAAAATGTTAAGTCATTTCCGATGGAAACCTCACATACGATGTAGTTCTAGTTTTTAAAAATTTCCAGATATATTATGTACGTAATTCAATTCGGTAGGAAGAGTTCACCGAATGGAATGTAGGTAATGGCTTGTCCTTTCGTAACATTGTGGACTTTTCAACATAGTTGGATCAAGATTTGGTAAAAAGCACTGTATTTATGCGTTCTCGAGCGAGAGTAATCAAGGGATGGCGACCTCCAAGAAAACTGCTGATGGATGACCGCATCAGTGTCATTTGAAAATCCCGCACTGTCGGATAACCGTAGTGACTAAGTGGGGATAGTATCGGCGAAGGATCAGGTCCTTACAAATAATATTAGAGTCGACCACGGGTTACCTGTCGAGGGTGAAGCAGTATGCTTGACGGATTGTGTCGGGAAAGGGTCTCATGAGTGAGAAAAATGCCAGAGTCAAGGATTTAACATATTTTGAAGCCGAGGACGGCTCCAAATTAAATTAGTGGTATTATAATACTCCGACTCGGCAGGTAGTATTCGTCAAATGGAATATAGGTAATTATTTGTCCTTTCCTAACACCGAGACCTTTTCAGCATAATTGGCTTCATAGTTGGCAAAAAAATCTCTATAGTTAAGCATGCTCGGTATTGAGTAATCTTGATATGGGTGACCTCCTGATAAGCTGCTGCTAGATGACCGCATCGGTGACCATTGAAAACCCCATACTGTCAGATGACCACAGTGGCTAAGTGAGGACATTATTGGTAGATGGTCGGGCCATTACACTCTACGACATTACGCTTCCAAATGTGAGGTTATCCGTTGCATAAAAATAATAAAACCATGATTAGTTAATAAGTCAAATTGTTAAGTACTTAACCTAATAACAATAAGCTCTGTTATCCATCATCATTGAATAAAAATAACGTTAAACCATTTATCAAGAAATACGTGAGACGATGCGAAATTACTCACTGGTCACCAATACTTGCCTTCGTCACTATGATCCACTTATATAATTGTTAGCCAATCTAACTAAGTTTGGTACTGCTCTTTTTTTTTTCTTTTAAAAAAAAAAGTACTTTGAAAAAATATTTATAGCAATATTTTTTCATCCTAGTGTTTGGTAAAGATTTCATAAAGTGTTTTTTATGCAAAACACTTTCAAAATCTATTAATTTTAAAAGTGGGGGAGAATGAGTTTTTAAAAGCTTCAAAAGCGAATGTTATAGTTCATCCTAATTTCATATTTTATTTTCCATTTCTATCCTATCTTTTTTTATAACCGACAAAAATTATCCTTGAATCTATATATCACAAATCTTTATTCGTTAAAGATAATTATTTTTTTTCAAACTATATTTTATGTTATACCGTATCACTGAAATATACTTTAATTTATCAACAATAAATATTAAGCAATTATTGATTTTTAAAAAGTGGTTAAGAAAAATAATACTTTTTAGTAATAATACTAATAAGTAAATTTAATATTACATATATGTACTCTAATAGTAGAAAAATGTACTTATTTTTAGCACAATAAAAATAGAACAAACAATTTTCAGAGATATGTCTGTTTTTGTCATTTTCTCACTAACTATAGCTGAACCTGATATTTTCCCACTAAAATAAGTTTCATCTTTAGTTTATAATTTGCAACCATTCAATTGATTTTTTCTACAGAGCTCGACACAATAACGTACATCAGCAACCATTCAATTGCTTTTTTTACATAGCTCGGCATAGTAACGTATATCGAAAAAAGCACTTTTGTAAAGCTCACAGCACTACCAAACTAATCTTAAGTACAAAAATATATTTATTATCATCATTAGTAGAAAAATTTATATATTATCATTTTTAATTTGACATTTAATAATATATTGTCATGGAAAATTAATAGAGTATTTATTATAAAGAAATATGGAGCCTTAATGACATGATAAATTTTGTCCGTTAGATGCATTTCTAATCCCAATCACAACCATCTCTTATGACAAACGATACATCCCTAGATTTATCTCTTGTGAAGATAAATCTGAACCGCCTCTTATATAGCAAAGTTATCCAAACTGTGTTTTATATTCTTGAAAAGGAAATGCAGAGAGGATTAGGGCTGCACAGAACCGAGCCGAACCGAATGAACCGAGTCAAAATCGAACCGAATTGTTCATCTAACGGTTGGCCTCGGTTTTTAAAACGAGAACCGTTGATCTCTCGGCCCAGTTTACGGTTTGACCATACAAACCGACTGAACCGAGCCAAATAAACTGTTGAATAATAACCATTGATTTTCTACAATATGAACCCTTCATATGTACCATATAACTTAACCCTAAATTTTTCACTATCTTCGATCTTATTCTATTCTTCTTCATCCCTCTAACTCACAGCCGCACCACCACTCCGTCACCTCCAAGAGGACCACCATAATCACCTTTTTTTTTCTTCTTCTTCTTCTTCTTCTTCTTCTTCTTCTTCTTCTTCTTCTTCTTCTTCTTCTCTTTTCTCTATTTCAAACTTCACCAACAGTACCTACAACACCACCATCAACTGCTACACCAAAACCACGACCTGCTACCTCGAGGCCATGAATACCACCACCTCTCAATTGGTGAAAGATTGAAGATTAATTAGGTTTTTATAGGGTTTGACGGGTATGTCCGAATTTTAGGTTTTTTTAAAAAAAAATTAAAATTAATTTGTTTTCTTATTGTATTGATGAATCTTTATGTTGGGTTTTCCTAAGGAGATGAAATTGATATTCTTAGAGGAGATTTATATGTGTTGGTTTAGGTTCTTAATTTATTTTCTATCTTACTATGTTGTTTTCTAATTGCATGATGTATTAAATGAAATTGAGATGAAATAAAGAGTTTATGAAAACTTGAGTTAAACTGATTCTGAATCTGAACAGTATGTCCCCAAAGAACCAAAACTCAGGTGAAACTCATTTAAAAACCGTGAGAAATCAAAACCGACTGAGCCGAGTTTTGCTCAGTTCAGTTATGGTTTACAACGGTTTACATTTTCATAACCGATGTACAAACGGTTCTGAAAAGGCGAGGGTACCCCAAATATACCTCAAGCTATAACTTTTCCTTCCTATAAGTCCTTTCCCCGAAAGTGATTATCTATGGACTGAGTCGAGACAATACAACAAATCGGTTCAGACTTTGTGTGATCGTCTATGGATACAAGATCGAGACAATACAACAACAAATTGTGTTTACTTGATACAAAGGTTCGGACTAAACCAAACTCAATAGGATTCACGTATCAAGTAAATAGGAATTAACATTTGTGCAATTTACTTTAATTATAATAAAACAAATATAATGCGGAAATATAAAGTAAATGACATAACAAGATTTTGTTAACGAGGAAACTGCAAATGCAGAAAAACCCCGGGACCTAGTCCAGAATTGAATACTCTCAGGATTAAGCCGTTATACAAAATAATACCAACTTCGTATAGTTGATACCAAGCAACTAAACCTATAGTTCACCTAGTTCCGTCTGTATTCCCACGCCTCCAACCTGTAAATAAGTCACGTACTTGGACCAATTCCTTTGGTTCGTATTCCAAACAGTAAAGGAACAACAAATCAGTTTGGTATCAACTCTCTTCAACCAAGTGATATGAGTTGCGTAAAGGTTCCCTTGTTTATCTTAACATAAACTCCTTTTCTAGGTTCCAAGATCTATCTTACATTAAATCACCCAAAGGTAATCACTATGATTAAGCCAACAACACTCTTCAACCAAGTGATATGTTTTGATGCCGATCTTCCTCAATTAATCAATCCAATCTACCACAAGGATAAACCGATTATTAATTGGATCCTCTTTTTCCCAAACAAGTATTGTGCACACCAAAGATTATAAAAGCCAAGTTAGAAATCTTCAATATCTTATTTGTCTTCAAATCTTCTTAGATCTTCAATAAACACCTGCACATAACTACTTGAATCTCTTGTGATTAATCACACACAGAACGGAGTCTGTTAACAATGGATTATCACAAGATCGTCTTTAGATCTAACAAAAGTCTAAAGATCCCTGTCGAAACCTTGAACTAGTTTGAGTGAATCTTATATCAGAAGAGAAGATTCTCAAGCATAAACAAACTAAGTGCAATCAAAGTTCAACCACCGTTAGTCAATCAAATCAATACGAAAACTAAAGATAAACCGCAATATCTAGTTTCCCACCAACGGGTCGTGCTAGAGCTTCTCAATCCCAAACAAGACTTTAAATTGAGCGGTCGTAAGAGATTTCACCTAATTAGATTACTCTCCTCTCCGATAGGCATCTTCACCAGTAACAAAGACAAAAGAGTAAGTCTAGGTTGCGCATGATTAGTTTGCTAGAAATGCAAACTCAAAGTATTTATAGACAAGGAAGTTTGGACACCAAGGAATTTCCAAAACCGAAAATATTCTCAAGATATTTTCATTACTCCACCAAATTCGGTTTTCATAATTCCTGTGAATGCACTGTCCAAAAATGATATCGAAATCTCCTTGGAAAATCTTTAATTAGAAAATGCACATTACTAATTCTTATTTTCCATATATAATTAAAAAGATTCTTAACTTATTTAAATTCAATCTTGGGATTTACTTCTTTCTTAGCCGTTAAGGAATATCTTTGAACAAAATAGAATAAGCATTAATGCACCGTGTTCAAAGAGTGTCGACATCTTACTCTTGCAAGTCATTTCCATGCTTGCTCACTTGAAACCGATTTACCACACTTCCAAACAAGTTTAGAATTGGTTCATCTGACTTTCAAGAACTATGTGATTGATTAAGTACTACTCAATCACAACTCATGGGTTCACGGTTCTACCAAAACAAGTTTCGGTTCTACCTCCATGTGAGTATTGTGCATAGTTATACTAGCTTACCAAAGATACGGCTGACTAGGTACTAGGATCGGTTCCCCACATATATTTGGTATCTAACTTGTATGCACTGCACATGTTCATAGGATCGGTTCCCCCTTCCCAAAAACGTGTTGCACATGTTCATAGTATCGGTTCCCCTTTCTTCCATAAACCTTGATGCACCTCATACAAGGATCGGTTCCCCTTGTTATGCACTGCACCTCTTACTAGGATCGGTTCCCCTCTTCCCAGTAATAAGTTCAGACATACACAACCCGATCATACCCCAGGTGATTACTTAATATCGGTTTCACTAATAAAAGTCATACCAATACATAAGTCAGGCCTTATGTGAATAGTTTTACCAAGAACACAAACAAGTCATGAATGGTTATACTAATCACAGATATTGGTCGTTCATAAGATATGCAATGAAGAACAGCCCCAATAACGCCTGGCGATTTCCATTTCGGTTCACAACACATATCATGAACTTACTTCCTTAGAACACATGTAAACATTGTTCCCTAGGATGAAATCCTCACCTCATACCCATACATAATCACAATAACATTCATACGATTATGTCGATGTATTATATACAAAGTTTAATGGTTAAGCAAGAAACTTCATATTGTATTCCTTAATACTATGTCTATCTAGAGTGTTCATTCTTCGCAGTTTTATGTTTTCAATATGCACGACTTGGAAGATACGTTAGGGAATGAAACAGTTCAAGTCAAATATCACTAACCTCAAGTGGAAAGATTATGTTGTCGTTGTAGCTCCGCACTTCTTCACTTCTTCAAGTCTTCGCAATACTTGTAAGGTCTTACCCTAATACTTTCAAGCTAACTTATATGAAGTTGACTCTAGTATATTTAAATCAAGCGACTCTTAAATGAGTTTTGGTTCACTAAAATATGACAACCAAACTTGACATACCAACGTTTGGTGGGTTCAACCGAGCAATGCTCTAACAATCTCCCCATTTGTCAATTTTAGTGACAAAACTCTTACAATCATATGGATAAACAAATTACAATAATTCATTACACATACGCTTGATTCCCGAATCCACAACACATAACTTGCATTCATTCAATCCTCAAAAATGCAGTAGTTGCACTATAATAACAAAGCTTATACTCCCCCTAAAGGTGAGCTAGGTAGATATTCAATCCGCACATCTTTGTTATCTCATTCATATGATATGTTACTCCCCCTTAGTCTATGCTTTTCCTCATTCGTTAGATAAACGTTCAAGCACCATTGTCCTCTTCCCTAGTGACACCAATCAACCATAAATTGATACCAGCATCACTTGTTTACTCCATATATTTCTCCCCCTTTTTGTCACAAAAATGACAAAGCAAAGAACAAATAATGGACAACACGAAAAGGATCTTACAAATCTCAAAAATAGACTTGCAACCTGTTGAGTCAAGCACAAGGGTTTTACACACCATTTTTAATATCCAATATCAAAACCGAAACTACAAGTAATTACGTTTTGATATGTTATCATGGAAATAATTTCCCGGAGCAATTTTCCCAACTAGTTTAGCAAACCAAAAAACAACTAAACAAGTTAGTCCCTTTGATAAACCGATTGTATAAATACAACTGATTCATTCGAGAAGACTGAAACAAAGATAAACTCCATTTTTCTCATCAAGTTCTAATTATCCATATAACTTAAACCTTCAGATTTCAAACAAGCCAAATACTAGGTTAGTTAACTAGCATTTCCTTATTTAGGCTTTCAGCTAGACTTGAATAACCGAAACCTCCACTTTTATAAGTCTAACTAAGATCAGAATTAACTTAGCTTAGCTTGTCTGGAATCGAATTGGACTAAACAACTCGTCCCGTCAACATATTCATTCATTAAGCCATAAATAATCCATACAAACCAATAAATCAACTTGCATAATTATTCACCTCAACCGGATACAATAGAAATAACATATATAAACCAAAGTTTCACTATTGCACCGAAATTTTGTAAGCTTAAACAATTGATACCACACAATAAAGCAAAATAACAGTTGTTTTACTTAACTGTAAGCAATTGAATTAACATAAACATTAAAGCACCGCAATTGCACCAAATTTCGTAAGCCTAAACTAATGATATCCCACAACAAATTAAGATAGCAAAATTTTTACTTAACCGAAAACAATTGAATCACACACACATCCATACATATATAATGGAATAAACAAATCAATTGTACCAACTATTTCTTTTAAGCAAAATCAATATATATATCAAATAAAAATAGGCTTTTCTTAAAACAGGATAATAATTAACTAACAAGATTGTTACCTCAATTTCGCATCCAACTTCTCCAAATATGATTCCATCGCTTTCTTCTTCAGGGAGAATTGATATCGAAATATCATCATGTTGTCATTCTCATGCCAAAAACAAAAGAATAACAACAACCAACCTTTACCAGAGAAAGGTTAAAAATCGGTTTAAACAATTGCAAGCAAAAGTTGAAAAAATCGAAACACATATGCTTTTATGCTAAACAAAACCGATTCAACATATTGTGACTTTTTCACATATTGTTTCTACAAGAATCCCTCATGATCCTTTGATAAAGCCTACCAACTTGGGCTAGAACTTAATCCCGCTAAATCAAAAAGTCACCCAAACCATAAGGGTTCACAACATATTATGAGATCGAATATCAAGGTATAAAACCGAAATCAAACATCCCATAAACATTCATAGCATATAAAATAAATCATTAAAGTACCGGCTATGTAAATCAAAAACTATCACAAGAAAAATTATAAATCAAATAACTTTATTCATAATAGTTTTATTCAATAGACTTATACAATCAATGAAAGCAATCAAAAATTGATGTCTATTTTTCTAGATTAAGTATTACATCATATAACTTAATCTCTAGAACTGCTTTTGTTGTTTACTGAGAATTCTTCAGTATTTTGATTCTTGAGTCTCCTCTTTTCTTTCAGATGATTGAGTCTTTGTTTCAGCAGATTCATACCATAATTGACTTCAAGAGATTTGACTTAAGTAGTTTTCATTCGCTACAACAGATTCCAAAAGCTCACGAGCGACTTCAAAGTCTCTCATTAACATAAGCATAAGCTCAAAAGAAATATGATTCTTCTTATGTTCATCAGAGAAGTAGCACTTAAACTCAATCGGAAAGATTTCAAGTTTTCGAAGCTGAGATTCAATATCAATAGTATTTCCACCCATCTTTGACCGTGAACAGGGCACAGAGAAATCGGTTCAAAATATGGCTTATAAAAGAATTCAAACTTGGTTTGCAAGAATGAGATACCTAAATACAATATATTTATTTGTGAAAATACACATATTTTTGGAAACAATAATAGAATTTCCGAACTTGTCCTAAGAATTCTGACAGAAGTAATTTTTGCATATTACTCATAGATAATCCAAGAAAAGAATTTCACTTCAGAAAAGATATAGACTATCTTTATTTTCTTGTGCTCCTTTTTAAGAACTTCCCCTCCTTTTATTTGAAAAGAGCACTTCCTAGGGAAATTCCGAATACCAACATCAGTTGTTGGTGTGAGCTAGTAAAAGCTCTTGATTCATGGAATAAACATGATATTTCTCAATATCTTTCTTTTTCAAAATTTTCCAAAAATAAGATTCTTCCACAGAGGCACATCTAAGATGATCTGATTTACCAGAGTGATTAGTTTAATAATCCAGAACATTAGCGTGACATGAAGTTTTGAGAGTTTTGAAATAATCAGAACTCTTGTGTAGATCAACAACAAAATAGCAGGATTTGAAATCCCTTGTTTTTGTATTCATGAGTTGATCTATTTCTCTGTTAGAGGGATAATCATTGTCAGACAATGTTGACCGGATACTAGTCAAGGCATTAACCCTCAAAACACATTCATCTTGATTCTTATAGGTGGCTAGGCTATTAGAATCAGGAATTTGTACATTAGTTAAGAGATTCTGGACATTAGAATCACATATCCTTGTTTTAACTAATATATCTCTTTTGACTTAAACGGATTCAAGTCCTTTAGATTCAACATCTTCATAAATCAAGATTTCTCTGATGACCATTTCAATGCAGATGGATAATATATATTATCCTTTAGATTATACTTTTCAAGTAAACTTTCCGAAAAATTTAACCTCATCAATGTCATTTGAATATGACTTGTTCATCCGAACATTTTGTTTTCTTATTAACTCATCAAGGTTAATATTCTCTACATTGTGTTCAACTAGTGAACTAACAATACAAGCGTTGTTTATCAGAGTTTGAAAATAAATATCCATTATGAAGTATATAATCTTCTTGCTCTACGTTAACTGAATCAGACATGGATTCAATTCTTATAGTATGGATCGCACCAAATATAGATTGTTTGATCTTTTCGTGTTTACCTGCTCTTATACCAATTGAAAAGGCGAGGGTACCCCAAATATACCTCAAGCAATAATGTTTCCTTCCTATAAGTCCTTTCTCCGAAAGTGATTGTTTATGGACTGAGTCGAGACAATACAACAAATGGGGTTCAAACTTTGTGTGATCGTCTATGGATACCAGTTCGAGACAATACAACAACAAAGTGTGTTTACTTGATACAAAGGTTCGGACTTAACCAAACTCAATAGGATTCACATATCAAGTAAATAGAAATTAACGTTTATGCAATTTACTTTAATTATAATAAAACAATTATAATGCGAAAATATAAAGTAAATGACACAGCAAGATTTTGTTAACAAGGAAACCGCAAATGAAGAAAAATCCCGGGACCTAGTCCAGAATTGAATACTCTCAGGATTAAGGCTCTATACAAAATAAGAAAACTTTGTATAGTTGAGACCAAGCAATTAAACCTATAGTTCACCTAGTTCCGTCTGTATTCCCACGCCTCCAACCTGTAAACAAGTCACGTAGTTGGACCAATTCCTTTGGTTCATATTCCAAACAGTAAAGGAACATCAAATCTGTTTGGTATCAACTCTCTTCAACCAAGTGATATGAGTTGCGCAAAGGTTCCCTTGTTTATCTTAAAATAAACTCTTTTTCCAGGTTCCAAGATCTATCTTACGTGTAATCACCCAAAGGTAATAACTAAGATTAATCCAACAACACTCTTCAATCAAGTGATATGTGTTGATGCCGATCTTCCTCAATTAATTAATCCAATCTACCACAAGGATAAACCGATTATTAATTGGATCCTATTTTTCCCAAACAAGTATTGTGCACACCAAAGATTATAAAAACACCAAGTAAGTAATCTCCAATATCTTCTTTGTCTTCAAATCTTCTTAGATCTTCAATAAACACATGCACACAATCACTTGAATCTCTTGTGATCAATCACGTACAGAACGGGGTCTGTTAACAATGGATTATCACAAAATCGTCTTTAGATCTAACAACAGTCTAAAGATCCCTGTCGAAACCTTGAACTAGTTTGAGTGAATTTTATATCATAAGAGAAGATTCCCAAGCATAAACAAACTAGGTACAATCAAGATTTAACCACCGTTAGTCAATCAAATCAATACGAAAACTAAATATAAACCGCAATATCTAGTTTCCAACCAACGGGTCGCGCTAGAGCTTCTAATCCCAAAGAAGACTTTAAACTGAGTGGCCGTAAGAGATTTCGCCTAATTAGATTACTTTCCTCTCCGATAAGCGGCTTCACCAGCAATAAAGACAAAAGACTAAGTCTAGGTTACGCAGGATTAGTTTGCTAGAAATGCAAACTCAAAGTATTTATAGACAAGAAATTTGGACACCAAGGAATTTCCAAAACCGAAAATATTCTCAAGATATTTTCCATATTTACCCGAATTCGGTTTTTATAATTCCTGTGAATGCACTGTCCAAAAATGTGATCGAAATCTCCTTGGAAAATCTTTAATTAGCAAATGCACATTACTAATTCTTATTTTCCATATATAATTAAAAACCCTTAGTTAAAAAGATTCTTAACTTATTTAATTCGATCTTGGTATTTACTTACTTCTTAGCCTTTAAGGAATATCTTTGAACAAAATAGAATAAGCATTAATGCACCGTGTTCAAAGAGTGACGACATCTTACTCTTACAAGTCTTTACCATGCTTGCTGACTTGAAACCGATTTACCACACTTCCAAACAAGTTTAGAATTGGTTCATCCGACTTTTAAGAACTATGTGATTGATCAAGTTCTACTCAATCACAACTCATGGGTTTACGTTTCTACCAAAACAAGTTTTGGTTCTACCTCCATGTGAGTATTGTGCATAGTTACACTAGCTTACCAAAGATACAACTGACTAGGTACTAGGATCGGTTCCCCACATATATTTGGTATCTAACTTGTATGCACTGCACATGTCCATAGGATCGGTTCCCCCTTCCCAAAAGCTTGCTGCGCATGTTCATAGGATCGGTTCCCCTTTCTTCCATAAACCTTGATGCACCTCATACAAGGATCGGTTCCCCTTGTGATGCACTGCACCTCTTACTAGGATCGGTTCCCCTCTTCCCAGTAATAAGTTTAGACATACACAACTCGATCATACCCCAGGTGATTACTTAAGATCGGTTTCACTAATAAAAGTCATACCAATACATAAGTCAGGCCTCATGTGAATAGTTATACCAAGAACACAAACAAGACGTGAGTTGTTATACTAATCACACATATTGGTCATTCATAATATATGCAATGAAGAACAGTCCCAATAACGCCTGGCGATTTCCTTTTCGGTTCACAACACATATCATGAACTTACTTCCTTAGAACACATGTAAACATTGTTCCCTATGATGAAATCCTCACCTCATACCCATACATAATCACAATAGCATTTATACGATTATGTCGATGTGTTATATACAAAGTTTAATGGTTAAGAAAGAAATTTCATATTGTATTCCTTAATGCTATGTCTATCTAGAGTGTTCATGCTTCGCAGTTTTATGTTTATAATATGCACGACTTGAAAGATACGTTAGGGAATGAAACATTTCAAGTCAAATATCACTAACCTCAAGTGGAATAATTATGTTGTCGTTGTAGCTCCGTTCTTCTTCACTTCTTCAAGTCTTCGCAATACTTGTAATGTCTCATCCTAATACTTTCAAGCTAACCTATACGAAGTTGACTCTAGTACATTTAAATCAAGCGACTCTTAAATGATTTTTGCTTCACTAAAATATGACAACCAAACTTGACATACCAACACTTGGTTGGTTCAACCGAGCAATGCTCTAACATAAAGCCTACAAAAAATGCGTTACCTAGTCAAAAGCATTGAAGATCCACATAAGGTCATAAACCACCAAAAAAGATACATCTTGTCGTCCTTCCTGCTTCAGAGGATCATGACAAGAACGCGATAAAGTATGAAGCAAAACTAGATCCCAAAATAAGGCTCAACCAAAACTTAGCCTTATCCGAAGATGCAAAGCTTCTAGTCGATATGCTATCTCAACACCCGCCCCATCAGAAAGAAGAATTATTCTAGCAATTGTACGCCCAAGTCTCGATGAGCCTCCATCTCAGCTACACTAAAGATTATTCAGTATCATTTTTCGATGAGACCTCAGTTCACCCAAGATGGAGAACGAGAATATCTTCGCACCCGAACCTATCAAGGTAAAAGAAATATCAAGCGATACTCGTGAGGCCAAAAATTTAGATAAAACTTCATTAATCGACATACAATCACAATAAACTGTTGTCACTGAAGTAAACAGGGGAAGGCTCCGAGACCGCAGCTCCAGAGCATAAGTTACTCATCCAGAAGCTCGTAGCAGTTCTCGTAGTTAAAGTTTCTTCTCTCTAGATGACGGATCAACAAGCTGCCCCATATGTCAAGTCAAACGTAATGACTGAAGAAAAAGATACGACGACCACTTACATCTCCCTCAGTTCTATAAGGTGTATTCTACTCTCAAGTTCAGTCGACCATCTCACATAAGAAGGATATATCTCAGTAGAGAATTTTCAACATAAGTTCACATGAATTCCTATCAATACATTTAACACAAACAAAACAAAGACTTTATCTCATCCATGAAGACTCAATCTCGAGAAATACATAAGTCTTACCCGACGATCAAATATCTCTAGTAAATGATAATCCCTACTCATATAGCAAACTGGGGACTGAAGAAAAACTGTTAATCATACATCTATATGACTAACATGAGGCGGCCCAAATATTTAATTCTTAGATGAAAAACTCTTACGCTATCCATATGAAGATTACAGAACACGTAACAAATTATTGGAATTCGGAATATCCCTAGTCAGATACTTCTCACTAAAAATACATGAGGAGGAATCATATCTCTAGACCGATCCTCAACTCTCATGGCCGAGCCTCAGGCACAATATCCTTCTTCTATGACGACGTGAAACAACTCTTGTGTCCATATCAAGACTTATAAAATGCTATCATCTGGGGGGATGGATATCAATTCCACTATAGGGAGGAAAAAATACTTACGCAAGACGAGGGTGAGAATATTCATGATCAAGAAAGATAATTTTACAAACTCCTTCTAAGGATTTTCACATACATGTGCATGTACCAAAGAAAATAGTGTATGAATCCTTCATTTACTCCGGATCCACGCATGAGACAAATTACGTTTTGCAATCGAGTTGAAGAAGAGTTTATAGTTTCTACAATAATCAGACGTGACTCATACTTCATCTATCTAACCCGATGAGATGGAAAAATTGGTAAAGAATTTGACGATTCCTCAACAAAAAATGCACGTTTACCGCATGTCAAAAGGGGCAGACTTTCCAAAATACAATCTAAGAAATATTATCAAAACACTAGAATGTATTGCTGCTGAAAAGCCTATATTTCTGAGTTCAACTTCACATGGACTTATCACCTAAAAAACAATCTCCAAATCCTAATTTTTCTCCAATAGATGAAATGCATGTCTTTTCTGTTCGATAGTTTGGGTCAACCACTGAAATAGTACGTCAAACAAAGTTTCTACAACCTCCGGAGTGAAGATCGCGCAAGGAAGGACTTCCTATTATGAATTTTACTTATGGTTTTCACCTACGCATATACCCGATGGAGAAATATAGAGTTTGCATCAAGTTGGAACTTATGAGGATCCTCTTCCTTTACCAGATGCATAGGAGAAAGATCCAGATAGAGAAAATATCAGCCCTGAAGAAAATCATCCAATAAAGGCTCCTAGAGAAAATCTCTTGCTTCATGTTCAGATGCTTCACTTTGGCCTCTGAATTTTGAGCCGCCCGCTTAGCATGATCTAGCTCTTCATCTACTATACATTCCTTCATATTTAAAACCTCTATGAACTTAACTCACCCCAACGTATGCCGATAGAATTCAGCCACTCTCGCGATCGCCTCACATTGAAACGAAGATTCTCATCACGTGCATTCGTTAAGTTTTATCTTCATGTCACAAAATCCTCCATGAATATCTCATCTGAAGTCAGAAGAGCAATATGTCCAATAAAGTCAACACCAACAGTAGGATAATCGGAAATACGCTCTGCCTCACCTCTTTCGGATTCTCCAACACTAGAGTTACTGATAATTTGGGATTGTTACACACTCGATTCACCGAAAAATATAAGGTCTTTACTCTATCATCATCATGTTTTTCTTAAATAGCATTCATTACTTGATCTTACAAACAAGGAAGTAATTATACAAAGTATATCAAAAATACAAGAGTTGAAGACGTATATAAAGCATGACTAGGGTTTTGCTCGACAAGAATGTGCCAAGTCTCACAAAAAATAAGCATGTCTTCAGGATTAGATCCCTATCCTTATTTCATTAAACCTAATCCATGTCCTCAAGAATATTTATGGGTTTATATTTTCACAGAGAATCAAGAGAAGACTCATTTTTTTTCGTAACTAAGGGTAAAAAACGTACAAGCATGTCACAGACGCATTTTGTCCCAAGGAGATCCAAGTAACGACCTATGAAAATCTAAGGAATATTAATTAGGTCACAATAATCGAAGAAAAAGTTTCCTAAGAGTCTCAATGCATGAAGATTTCAAACACAACAAGGACTCCTTTCGAAAATAGACATCCACACATTCCACCGTGAAGACTTGAAAACTGATGACAATCTGTGAGGAATTTTGGGCTACATCCTGAAGAAAATATATTATCCTATGTATTCTAAACAACATACCAAAAGGGTGCCTCAAATGGAAAAACTGTCTAGGAGATGTGGTCCCAACACCTAAGTAAGTGCAATTTGAAAAACTCCTGAAATTCTATACGGGAACCCTGATGACAAAAGTACGTGATTGGTTGACTGAATAAATAAATCATAAGACAATTTTTTTTGAATTGAATATATAATTATTTTCTCTTTTCAAATTGGGGTCAGGATCTCAAATCCGACATCGTATGAAGATTTTACAGCCATTCTAAGCAAGTCTCTCAAAACTGAAGTTTTCTGACGAACACCCAAACGAAGAGTCTTGATACAAACAGAACATGTGAAATAAGAATGGACCAAGCTCTATACCTAGTGCACTCCAAAAAGAGTTGGAAAATAGTTCTATTTTAAAGTCAAGATCAAAAGGGAATCCATCATTCAAAAGGAAACGGAATTAGAGCTAAAAGAGGAAATTAAAGGAATTTGGCTCAAATAAGGAAATCCGGGCTTTCCCTTCTTCCAAAATCTTTATGAACGTGGACAAGATATCCATAAGCATGAAATATCTCCTAGGATATTAGGACGTCACTTAATCTTACAGAATTTTTTCAGAGAGACCAAAGTCGAAGAGAATTAGGGTTTTGACGAAAATAAGCTCTAGTTTCAAGAATTTGACGGAAAAGGGGTTTATTCTAGAAGAGAAGGGTTGAGCCTCTCCAATTCTCTTGGAAGGTTATATACACCTCCTTAGACCCTTTTTTGTCTCATCACTATTCTAAAAGAACGAGCTCATAAGGGATTCTGACTAAAATACCCTTATTTTGCAATTTTGAGTATTTTCAAAGAATAAGGACCTAATACAGTCAGAGACCGACCAAGCTCTCATATACTCATTCCAAAGGCATCAAACACGTGAATATTTATTTCTCTAAGTGTTCAAAGAAGAACAATTTTTTTTTTATTCGAGAGAGTCTCCGGCGTCATGGCGATTCCGTGAAGTCTAACAGAAGGAGGCTGGGTTTCTTTTGATCAACCCTCATCTTCTGTTGATTCCTTTTTGTGTTTTTTATATTCAGACTATCCTCTTATTCCTTATCCCTACTATGGAGCACCATCCCTAACTCTAGTCCCGTATTACTTCCACGTTTTCTGCACAATACGGTGTTTTTTAGGGTTTCAATGCCTAACATCGATTCTTTATGCAGCGCTTCTTTGGATTCACAAGGAGATGCTTTCATCCATTATCCTTTCTGTGGATATGATGGTTATAGATATGGAGTTGTGGGTAGGGGTTTGTATAGGTGTTCGTTACTTAAACATTTACATGACAAACATCTTGTTAATGGCAAGGAGAACGAACGTTGAAGGCAAAGATTGCTTACCATACAGGGAGTCTACAAAGCATGGGAGTGTTTACGGGTGAAAATTACTCCTGTCGGTTTTGGTAATTTGGGATGTGTGTATGAGGAATGAATCTAAACCCTAAAAAAATGCACTACGCGGTGAGTGCTTGTAGATTCGAGAAATCAATCTATGCAAATATGGCCTAAACCAAGAAATGGCCATTTCAGGCTTATTTCGGTCACAAAGTGAAGGAGATGGGGTTGATCTTAGGGAGGGAAGCGAATAATGTGTTGAGATTGTGAAGGTGTTGGCTATGTATGACTTGTATCAGAAAGCTGAACTGGCTTGCAGGATGTAAGCTATCAGTTCCGTTGTTTGAATATGATTGTATCAACACTTGTTTCCGTGGTCTTGTCTTGTTCGAAAAATAGGATGGAGAACCTATTTATACAAGTATTTTAGCCTAACCCTCGTATCTCGTGGGAAGTGGAGAAAGTGGAGTGATGGAGTAGTGGATTAATGTGTTAATGTCACACGGCCAGTCTTGCCCACTTCTCCCATCATTACTAACCGTTCATGACTTCCTAACACGTTCTTGTGATGGCGCATTGTGCGATGCACGCTGTAAACCGCCAGACCAATACCCCAGTATGGATCCCCCAGTTTGTGAAAGGATTGATGTCTCGAGCGTGTGGATCATGGACCCACATAAAGTAGCATGTAATGCTAGATTAAATAACTATGTTATTTAGGAAGTTGATACTTGTGAAGTATTATGCGCATTTTATGTAGGTACTGCATCGAGTGTATCCAGCATGTATGAAACATTGATGTTTGAGCATCTCAAAGTAGCCTCATATCAAGACTACTTCATGTGATAGTTCGGAGGTTGAGCAAGCAAGTCATTCCTTGACCGATCACATGATGTGGTAGAGTGACGGATGGTGATCACCATGACGCTGCATTGACCCATTAAATCCTGACCAGGGCTGTATAACCAAGCCGGTGAAGTTGGATGGACGCGATGATCTTTGAGACACTCATCTGCGACCGTTGGTGAAATTAGGGTTTTAGAAGAGGTGCGTAAGCATCCCTCTTCAGCCTGATTGAATCCAAGCTTGGGATATGATTTTGGCTGGCCGATCGTACATGCGTGTAGATGGCATGATGGTGTAGGCGCCCATACCCCATTGTCTCACGAAAGTGTGATCTGGGCCACTAAATTCGTCTAGCGAAGTTGAGTGGTCGAGATTAATTTGCGACAGAAAACTGGCGCCGCAAAAGCCGCACATCGTGCCAACTTCGGGCGCACGTTCCAAGATGACCAATCTTGGTCGGTCTTGGCCGATTGGTCTGGCGTATAGGTGGTAGGCTGGTATTCACGCCTATACCTAATGTCCCATGAAAACGTGATCTAAGCCACTTAATTTGTCCGGCGAAGTTGAGTGGTCGAGATTAGTTTGCAATTGGGAAGTGTGACCACCCTAGTTTAGGCGTGCGATTTGGGATAACCAGGCATGGTATGCCTTGGCCGATCAGGTGAGGGGATAAACACTACAACAAATGGATGCTTTTGTGACACTCTATTTGCAACATTATATAAATTGTCAAAAAAGATATTCATTTGTGACATATAGTATGTCGCATATATATTGTGTTAGCTAAGTATTCCTTGGCAGAGATTAGTTTGCAATTGGGAAGTGTGACCACGCTAGTTTAGGCGTGCGATTTGGGATAACCAGGCATGGTATGCCTTGTCCGATCAGGTGAGGGGATAAATTAATGGGCCAACGGTGGTCATGTTGGTATGATCGGACCTGCTTAATCTAATCTTGGACCCTTCATTCGTGCCGGAGAAAATGGACGCTCGTGATGTTCAAAACCCTAATTTTGGGTTTCACGGCCGTGCGTCATGCTCTGTTCGGGCGCACGAATTGGGATGACCAAACATGGTTGGTCCTGACCGATCAGTCAGGTATGTAGGCAGGCCCACGGTGATTGTGTTGACAGGCTCTGGGCCCTTTGAATCTACATCTACACCCTCCATTTTAGGGTTTTCCGTCCATACTTCTCTTGCTTGGACGTTTTGGCATGCTATGCCAATCTTTTGGGGAGGCCGACCATGCGGGGACCGTGTTGGTTCGGTAGTGAATATTCCAATACCTGCTTGGGGTCATGGATTCGATATGAGCTATCTAATTCATGATGGTAAATTTTCGATGGTCGTGATCGTTTCTAGACTGACACGGTCAGTCCATATTTGAATATGCTCAATCGGGCTAGTATAGCACACTGAGAGTAATATGCTCAATCGGGCTAGTATAGCACACTGAGAGTAATATGCTCAATCGAGCTAGTATAGCACACCGAGAGTTGCAGCCTGTACGGGTATTTCGTACATGCTTCATTATAATGCTTGGAGGTTCGTGTTGCTCTGCTGGGAACAACAATTATTCGTCATGTCGCACTGATAATGAGTACAGGAAATACAAGGCTGGTTATGCATTAATTAATAATGTTGATTTAATTCACAGACTGGGATTGTTGCCACATGCTCCATTCTAGGTGAATTAGTAAAGTGAAGAAGTATTCATCACTTATTAATGGATTTATCTTTTACAAGATGATAACGCATAATTTTGGCATTTACAATTTTAGCCTTAAATAAAAATCCACCATCAATATTAAGTCCCCTTCCTAGCACATAATGGTTACACTATTGTGGGGTAGGCATATGATGGTGATAGTTAAAGATAAAACTTATGAGACAAAGTTAGATGTTACCAGGAGATACGGGTCGTCCTGTTCTTCGAGCATGTCAGGTTCAAGAGACGTCCAGGCGAGCGTTCCCCTAGCATGATGTCGGTCTTGCCTGCTTCGATGGACTGTTACGCCTGTTTCGTTCGTGGGGATACTGCACCAGCTTGATCGAACGTGGGCTTGATGTGCCTGTTTCGTTCGTGGGGCTACTACGCCTGCTTGATCGAACATGGGCTTGATGTGCCTGCTCGAGTGTCATCTTGCTACTTCGACCAAACACCGACCCAGCTAGCTTGACTAAACACCAGACTTGATGCTTTGACCAAACACTGGCCTTGAAGTTTGCTTCGCTCGAACATGGGACCCGATGTGAGCATGCTTGTTTTTAAAAAATGAACCTTGTGTGCTCAAATGTAAATGTGGGTCCTTCAAAAAACGTTGAAGTAGCTTCTGGCGTAGGCCAGGGAGAGCGTTGAAGTGTTGGAGCTGAAATGTCTTCTTCTGGAGAGGAAACTTTAATTGGGGACGGTTATGTCTGCTTCGACCAATCTGGGACTGGGATCAAGTGGAACCCGCCGCGTGCCTGACTGAACATCGACCCTGTGTTTTGACTAAAAACCGGCCCTGCTGCGTGCGCCTATTTTATTCGAATACCATCCTTGTGACTTTAATCAATAACAGACTTGAAACTTGAGCAATACCGGACTTGTGACTTGATCAACACCGGACTTGAAATTTGAGCAATACCGGACTTGTGACTTGATCAACACCGGACTTGAAACTTGATCAACACCGGACTTGAAACTTTATCAATACCGGACTTGTGACTTGATCAACACCGGACTTGAAACTTGATCAACACCGGACTTGAAACTTGAGCAATACCGGACTTGTGACTTGATCAACACCGGACTTGAAACTTGATCAATACCGGACTTGTGACTTGATCAATATCGGACTTGTGACTTGATCAACACCGGACTTGAAACTTGAGCAATACCGGACTTGTGACTTGATCAACACCGGACTTGAAACTTGATCAATATTGGACTTGTGACTTGATAAATACCGGTGTTTGGACCCAATACCAGCCTTGTGTATTCCAACGTGAATGTGTGTCCTGTCGTGTGTGACTACACATCTCACGCATTTTTATACAAGTACTGACTCATGTATTTTATTGTAGAATAAAGAAAATAACTCCTGTTGAGATGTCTTCTGGGGATAATGCTGGTGCCAAGTCAGGAGGTGTTGACATCGTCAAAGATATGCCGAACATTGATGATGAGTTGTTCACCGCGCCCTTTCAACTATATGAAAATATCTGTTTCACAGGATAACCCTTCTTCTATCGACTTCAAGGTTTTTCATGCTCCGCTGGCCCTCATGAAGGATGGATGAGACGTATGTTGAGCAATGAGTACATCAAAGATAACTTGACCAGAGCGTAGATTATTGATGTAGCTTGAGTGTTGAAACGACTCGAGAGAATTTTAAAGTGGTTTCTGGTGCGAACGTTGAGGTAGATCCTAGAGAGAGTGTTGAAGTATGATTCTGAAGAGAACGTGGGTCTCGGAGAGAGCGTTGAGGCGTCTCTTGAATAGACCATTGAAGCAGCTTCTGCTGGAGGGAGCATTGATTTACCCTTGCGAATTCCATGCTTCTTGACTCGACCATCTCTCTTGTGTTGAAGAAGTCCTTGACTGACTGGTGAAGGAACTTCATGCCGAGCCTCAGCGTGGTTTACATGGTTTGTTCGTAGTGGTTGTTGTCGATCCGGATATGGAATATCTTGGACGTCTTTCATCATTGAGTCGTGCATGTGGTAGAGTTGGAGTTTGCCATGTTGATCTCGGTGGTTTTCCTCTTGCCGAGATATATGCCCCTATGAACATTTGATAGGTGTAGAATACACCGTATTTATTATCTAGTATTTATGCTTTCTTTGTCTTCTTATGTTTTGTTTTTGAGTATTTAGGTACTTTGGATTAATTTGGATTAAAAGAGGATGAAACATGGCAAAAGCATTGGAGGCGGACTATTTCTCATTATTTGCTTTTATTTCTTCATCCTCCGGTGAATGCGATTTCTTCCAAAGGCATGACAACTTTAGTGATGAATAGAAATTGAAGAGATGAAGTGGGTTTGAGAAGTAGGAGGAGGTCTGAGGAACTCATCTCTTTGGAAGCGTGTGGTGAAGAAGATGCGCCTATGTTGGTTCTCTGGAATCCGACAAGCCTAGCAAACTAGGTTGGCCCTTATTCTATTCATGGAGAGTTATTCTTGTCCATCCCTTATCTCGCTTGGTTATATCCACTTTCATTTCTTACCAAGCCCTAGAAATCCAATTATTACCCTCATCATTAGTTTTGTCTTTCTTTCACTCTTATCTGAAATCAAGAGGATTGTTGGCGTTCATGGTAAAAGAAGAAAAGAAAAAAAAGATTACATGGTTTTGAATCTGTTTCGATTTATTATTTGGTGATGCTCAAGGATTGAACTTGGTTTGAAATGGTTTCTGTCGGGTTTGATGATAGTGAATTCCGAATTAGGTTTATAGGTCCCAATTGGAATATCTTGGACGGTTGAATCGAAATGGGTTTCATCATTTTTGGTTCAATGTTGTTGGTACAAGGATGAACAACGTGCAACTGTGCAAGGCCGGATATGGTTCTGGAGACAAGGTTGCGAATGTTGGAGTTTTGTGATTAGGTGGTGTGGTTTGATTGCGGACGCAATGTGGTTATGAAGTACATGAAAGTCGGGATGTTGTATGGATGAGGAATGTGGATAAATCTCGGTGTTGTTTTCCATTTTTGGCAGTGAAGTTCAATGACGTTTGAGTCCTGTGGGGATTATGCTTCCATGGATACTTACAGGGGTTTGTTGGTGATTGCATTGATGAAATTGATGGTGTTGTGGTGTGTGTGCTAATTGTGGTTGAATTGGCAAAGGGTTTGGTTAGCAGCAGCTGGAATAGAAGGATGAAAATGGTTGTTGATATTGGTGTTTCATGTGTTACAAGGAATGGCAGATATATTTTGAGTTGAAACCCTGATTGTAACATCAGGCCTAGTTCTTTCTATCGGGGCATATGTTGTTGTATATGAGCGTTCAATAGCTCCATAGGATGACCAAAAGTGCAGATTCTCCAATATAGCATGATAGACATGTACCACTGTCTGATAAAGTAACTCGCCCGGATCTTGTTCGACCACTGTCTGATAGAGTGACTCGCCTGGATCTTGCTCGATATGACGTGTAGACATCGTTATCTTCTTGAGGTTGTTCCCTTGAGGTATCGGCTCCAATGGAAGATTGCCGTCATAGAGCGTTGATACGTTGCACCGGCATTCTTTAAACCAAATAACAGTATGGTATAATAAAAAATTTCGAGAGGAGTTCGAGAAGCTATCTTACTTGCGTCATTCTCGTACATCTTTATCTGATTGTAGCCGCTACATCCATCCATGGAGGAGAACATGCCGTGTCCGCTGGTTGCATATACTAACATGTCGATGTTTGGTAGAGGAGGATCGTTTTTGGAGCAGCACCTGTTCAAGTATCTGAAGTCTATGCAGCACCTGATCTATCCATTTTCCTCATGTATGAACTGAAATTATTTAACCGACTTGGATCCATGTATGACATGTAGATGATGGGTGACCAATTTTTATCTAAATCCTGCATTTCTTCATATCTCCAAGAGAATATGTCCTAGTACTCTTTGAGAAGTTCCATGAGCTTCGTGCGTTTATCCGTACATAAGGTTGAGCTGATGGAGATAGGCCTAGGAGGTTCCTCAACGATTTCAATCTCATCAATTGTGGAGTTGGTGCCATCTTACAACTGTTCTGGAGCATCTAGCACTTGTTCTTGTGGTTCGTTTCTGTTATTGCATTTCATTAGGTGGAGAGACTAGGCAACAGTCTCCCCTGCTAATTGATAATGGCAGTGTCGATATACCGTTTTCCCTTTCTGGTCATGACTCGCCACAAAAGTTTGTTCCCTCTTCGTGTGAAGGTGGGTCGTGGCTTCACAGGATGGAGAAGAATGCTTCGTCAACAAAGATGCATCGTGGGTACTAGCCCTCAATGATGCAATCCGGTCTTCTTCTTAAATTGACACCCACGTGGGGAGTGGGATACAACGAACTTGTCTGATTCTTTCCGCGGAGCTTCTCCCGTATGTGCTGGTTTGGTTTCCCTCGAAGTCCGTCATTGTGGTAGGCTTCCGTACGACCTTGCATGGGAGAACCTTGGATGTACTGAGAGTCTTGAGAGTAATCACATTCGAAGACGCCCATGTGTCGATAAGGGCCATCTTGAACTCTGAATCCTTGATGCGTGCGGTGACATGTAGGGCACGGTTGTGACCTTCCTCTGGTTGATTGCAGCAAAATGTCTCCATGCGCTGATTCTTCGAGAGGTGTGAAAGTTCGCATAAACTTTCCACAAGAGAAAATGCTTCCCAATCCACTGGCCTCTGGTTCATAGTGAAACTATTGACTTGAGGAGGATCGTTGTGAGGATCAGTCCCTAGTGTAGGAGTCTCCATGACAGGATCTCTCATATATGATGTCTCTTCGATCAGGTCCATGTAGGTCCGTGCCGCTGAAGTACCTTCTCCGGTGTGTTGAATGCGTTCCTTGTTGGCTCCAGGGGCTGTCGCGGATCTTGTGGCAATCGATCAGTTAATGTCTTAATAAAAGTGAGTACCTCTTTATGAGTTGCAGCCATATCCGTTTGAGTATTAGAAAGAACATCCTACTTCTCCATCAAGTCTGCAATGGTAATGGGAGATGGTCCTCCTCTCGTCCCTCCGGCTCCTCGTCCTGATGAAGGAGTGAAAGTTGTTGTTCTGGTGACCACCGGAGGCGTTACACTTGAGGAGATGCCGGGATTCGTGGCTGCTCTGGCTCTGGTGATGGGAGGTGTTATACCTACTGGAATATCTTCTGCTCCGCTAGCGTTGGTGATAGAAGTGACGGCTCCACGAGATGTATTGACCAGGGTAGCTCCACTGACAGGTACATCGACACTGGGAGTGTTATCCACACTAGATCCATCAGAATTGATTGCTGATCCAGACCTGAGTCCCACCATCTTGAAATGAATTGCTGATTGAATTGGTTCTAAGATCTACCCTTTTTGAAATTGATAAAATTGAATCGTATTTCAAAGAAATTGACTTTACAACCGAGAGATTAACCTCCCGCTGTTATCACCAATTGTTTATGGGTGAAAACTACTCCTGCCGGTTTTTGTAATTTGGGGTGTGTGGATGAGGAATGAATCTAAACCCTAAATAAATTCACTGCGCGGTGAGTGCTTGTAGATTCGAGAAATCAATCTGTGCAAATCCGGCATAAACCAAGAAATGGCCGTTCTAGACTTGTTTCGGTCACAAAGTGAAGGAGATGGGGTTGATCTTAGGGAGGTAAGCGAACAAGGTGTTGAGATTGTGAAGGTGTTGGCTATGTATGACTTGTATCAGAAAGATGAACTGGCTTGCAGGATGTAAGCTATCAGTTCCAGTGTTAGAATACGATTGTATCAACACTTGTTTATGTTGTCTTGTCTTGTTCGAAAAATAGGATGGAGAACCTATTTATACAAGTGTTTTAGCCTAACCCTCGTATCTCGTGGGAAGTGGAGAAAGTGGAGTGATGGAGTAGTGGAGTAATGTGTTAGTGTCACACAACCAGTCTTGCCCACTTCTCCCATCATCACTAACCGTCCATGACTTCCTGACACGTTCTTGTAATGGCGCGTTGTGCGTTGCACGCTGTAGACCGCCAGACCAATACCCAAGTATGTATCCCCAAGTTTGTGACATGATTGATATCACGAGCGTGTGGATCATGGGACCCACAGAAATTAGCATGTAATGCTAGATTAAATAACTATGTTATTTAGGAAGTTGATACTTGTGAAGTATCGTGCGCATTCTATGCAGGTACTGCATCGAGTGTATCCAGCATGTATGAAATATCGATGTTTGAGCATCTCAAAGTAGCCTCATATCAAGACTACTTCATGTGATGGTTCGGAGGTTGAGCAAGCAAGTCCTTCCTTGACCGACCACATGGTGTGGTAGAGTGACGGATGGTGATCACCATTGTGGATGGGGGGAAACGTGTCGCCGGTTTTTCGGTAAAGTGGAGAGTCGAGTGAGTTGTCGAGACTCCTCATTCGGGCAAGATGTTAATCCTCACACAGATGCGCCACTGCAAATGGGGTGATTAGATTCTGGAAATCAATTTGTATGACTCTGGCCTAAACCAAGACAATGGCCGTTCTAGAGTCAATTCAGTCGCAAAGAAGGAGATGGGTTGATTTGTATGAGGGAAGCTGAGAATTGTGTAGGATCAGTGATGATCGAGGATTGTGGATGTGTTGAAGGTTTCTGCAGTATTAGTGAACTATTCAATTCGAATAAGTACTGAGTGATTGATGAATTCTTGAGAGTAGTTACTCGAGAAATTCTGCAAGGATGATTACTGATGTTGTAATTCGTTCTTTTCAATCGTGAATTCAGAGACTTATTTATATTGTTAGAGTAGTAACACCACTGACCCTTGTAACTGTGACAGTTTCTTGAGTGAAAGAGTGGGAAAGTGGGAGATCGTGGTAAAGTCAGTTCCACGTCGTGTGGAGACTTGACTGATCGTGCACCCACTACTTTGCTAACTCCTTCAACCGTTGACACGACTTACGCACATTTCTCGTCGTGGGATGAATCCACGTGTCGTAGACCACCAGACCAAAACCCTAAGTGATATCCTCCCATTTGTGACGTGATTGATGTTTCACGAATCATGGAGTCTGCGGGGCAGACGTGTTTAGGTTAATCAATTATTGACTGACTAGACACTGAGTCTAAGTTTGGTGAATCAAGCATGAATGGTGAATGCTCATCGATTCATAGGTCGAACATGTAGTTCTCTGGAGAGATGTCAGTATGACAAGTTACTGACTAGTTGATTGGTTGAGCAAGTATTGCCGTAAATTATAAGAATTCAATGAGCAACTGAGCAAATATTGCTCAATTCACCGAATTATGGGAAACTGATGGGCAATTAAGCAAGTATTGCTCAACTCTCCAAAATTAAGGGTTTGATGGGCATTTGAGCAAGTATTGCTCAATTCACCAAAATTAAGGATTTGATGGGCAACTGAGCAAGTATTGCTCAATTCACCAAATACTGGAGAATTGTCGTATATTGACTAATATTCAGGCGATTGATCAAGTATTGCTCGATTCAACGAATTATTAATTAAAATATTGGTAGATTACCGAATATTGTTTAATTAATTTTATATGTTGATTGATGAATCAACATAAATTTATTAGTGTTCAAAATTGCTCAGAATGATGGTTTCACAGAGCGTTCATTCGAACCCTAATTTTGGACAATCCTCCATCCATTGGAGAATTGCTAAAAATTTATTATGAGTGATGGAGGGACTGACCACATGGGATGAGGAACGTCCATGTGATGCCCAACGCTCAAGTAAGCATGCACCAGGGTTCTCAGTTTGAGAGTTGGTGAAAAGTGATGATTAAATGGGGAGTTCACCATTTACTGAAAATATTGCTGGGTTCAGCATTAGGTGTAAAACCTAGTTATGAGAGATAGGACCGACCAAGAGGGCATGGACCGGCTCCTGGTGGTCACATGGCCAAGTGTTGGTCATTTGGAGGATTCTCCGGTTTGGTTGAATCCATGATTAGCGTCCTTTACTAGAATCGATGTAGAATTCTCATAAGTACTCGGATTTCGATGCTCCGCCCCTCCATTCGATATGGAAAATAATTTCCTATCTCCCTGCGCGGGAATATTTAGGTTTTGAGCTCGTTCGGGAGGTGAAAACAGCTCGAAAGTAAAACACAGGAAGAATTCAAGAGCCATACTGAGAGTTTCAGTATTTTCTGATGTGCATTTGAGCGATGTTGTGAATTTTCAGAAGAGTTTCATCTTGGCTAAGAATTCTCGACTTTTTGGTGGAATGAGCATGTATGCTCAATTCATCAATATTTTGAAAATATTAAAATAAAATATTTTAATAACCCAAAATTGTTGTGAGGGGCTAGCAGGCCGTGTAACCATGTTGGCTTTTGGTTTTGCGTGATTCGAGCCATATTTGAGAAAATATGGAGAAGTCACGAATTTTGTTCAAACCCAGGGGTTTCACGAGTTGAGAGAAATAATATTAATGAGAAATTAGGGATTGCAAGGTGAGGGACCGACCATGGCTAGGGCATGGCCGGCCGGCCAAGTTGCCCGGTCCCACACACCTTTTCCTATTTTATTATTATTTTTCATGAATCCTTGGAGTTATGGAGAGTCCATGAAGATATGGAGAATCCATGAAGTTTTGGAATAATAATTATAACACGATAAGGATTGTGAGGTGTGGGACCGGACATGGCTTGGGCATGGTCGGCCGGCTAGGTTGCCCGGTCCGCACACTTCTCCTTATTTTATAATTTATCTGGTGAATCCTCCAAGTTATGGAGAACTCTTGAGTTTTTTGCACAAATTGGGAAATTTTTCCAAGATGGAGAACTCTCCATGGGTTTATGAGAACCGTGAGAAAATAAAGAAAATAATGGGGAAGCATGGGACCGGCCACGGATAGGGCACGGCCGGCCGGTAGGCCCGGCCCATGGGCGCTTCCCATTATTTTATTGTTTATTATTTTCTCTCTCCTATTTTGTGGAGAACTCTCCATTGTTTCATTTTTTATTTTTTTATTGATGCTCGTTCACGCATCCGGGTGCTCAGTCGTGCATCATTGTCGAGTACACTCGCACCATTTTTGTGGGGCTTACTCAGTGATGGTCCAGATGCCCAATTATTGAGTATTTATTATCAATTCATGAGATCCAGTGGAGAATAATTCATGAAACTGAGTAATAAAAGTGAATAGATGTTTCATTATTAATTCATAGGATCAGATGCGGATTCGACTACGAATTCAGAATAACAAAACGAGCATTACCATCCCACGGGATCGTGGATTCGACCATAGAATCGGAGTAATTGAGATTTATCCATCACCATTTCACGAGACCAGTAGATTTGATCATGAAATCGGAGTAATGAGATAATATAGTTGTTTCATTGCTATTCTATGAGATCGAGCCGTGGATTCGATCATAGAATCATAACAATTGTTATTTTCATTTCATGGGATCAGGCCGTGGATTCGACCATGGAATATGAGAAATTGTTATTGCCATTCCATGGGATCATGTCGTGGATTCGACCATGGAATAGGAGAAAATTGTTATTGCCATTCCATGGGATCAGGCCGTGGATTCGACCATGGAATAAGAGCAATAATAGATTATTATGGGAATTCAGTGGTGAATATCACGGCAGAATCATTCTATGTGCATAGTCAGGAGAAGGCAAATCCTGAGGGTGCTCTCAGACACTACTAAGAACACCCGAGTCTATACACGTCGCTCTACATAGTCAGGATCAGTGAGTGTCACTGTCCTGAAGGCGTTGTTGCTTTCAATCTGACGGAGAACCGCCCAATCGTTCTTCTATGTAGATGGGGGTCGCTCTTATGTAGTCAGGGAACAGTAAGTATCACCGGCATCCTGAAGGCGTTAAGCCCTCTCAACAAACAATTATGTAGGAGGACCGCCCAATTCTATTATTCTACATAGAGGGCACAATGAAATGCCAGGGATCGAACGCTCAGCTAGTGGAGGCTTTTCGAAAGACATGTTCATCATGGATTCGTAAAATATGAATCGTCACATGCCTGAGGCCATATCAGAAACATGCAGTATCATGGTTTTACGGTTTTTCCCTTTGTTGAAAATCCACCATCTACATTAAGTCCCATGCATAGTGGGGAACAATCATGTTCTGCAGTATGCATTAAATGGTGATTTTCAGTCGACGAGGTCTGGTTGAACTCGGTCTATAAGGGTAGTTTCAAAATCCTCAATTTACTCCAATGAGATCATGTACGAGCAAATGTGTGGATGAGAACTCTGATAGTAAGGTAGAGTGTAATCTTATGAGCGTAGAGAGATGAGGCACTGCTAATTTGGGTGTTTTAAAAGCTTAGTTATGGTCGATTTAGGATTTGCGGGCCCGATCCCAAAAAGGAAACCCGTGCTTGTTAGGTTTTGGAAATAAATTTGATTTAAAAGGGAACAACCCTAAAAATTCTTTATATTTTCCTTTGGCCAACCAATATTTCATCATCACCTTCACACCACGAGCAGCAGTAGGAGAACTCGTTGAAGTCCGTAGCACCGCCGCCCGTCCGATCACCGTTGGCCTCCCAACCACCGTCGGCCGACTTCCGTCCGGTGCCAACAGGTGAGTTCGTGATTATTATTTTTGTTGTAGGTTCTATGATTGATGATTGTTCACAAAACCCAAAATCCCATGGTTACATATGTATATGTAGGATTTATGAAGGATTTTTTAGAAAACGTATGTGTATGCACGTTTGTTCGTTAGTTGGAGGAATGAGCAAAAAATCCCTAATATGAAAGAGATATGTTAATTTTTGAATAAACATGGTCTAGTTAAAGTAGCAAAAGTTTTGTTTATTAGGTTTCATGAAAACCCAAGTTCGTTTTTTTTTTTTGAAAGTATGAACTTTGCAAATACTTTTATAAACGTAATTTGTTCGTAGAAGTAGTAAATAATAATCCTGAGAGTTAAAGGAATTTTGAAAAGACCTGGAGTTCATATTGAAATTTTACTTGAGAACTCTCGGAGTTTTATTTGAAATATGGAGAACTCTACAAAAAAAGAAAAGTCCTTGGTTCCATAGACGAATGCTCGGTTGAGCAAAAGTGTTTTTTTTTATTTACGTGAGTTATTAACTCACGATTTTTATTTTTATTTTAAAGTGCGTGACTTATTCATTCTTTATTAAACAAAAATTGGGTTTTTGAGAACACCCAATTTATGAGTTTGGTGAATTCACAGTGTATTCGCGAATTCAGTGATTTTATAGCATATATATATATAGATAAAATCAGCGAGTGCTCACATAGAGGGTTATGTGAATTACTCATGGTTTCTTGGAAAGTCAGTGTAAACTTTTGAATAATATGTTTTATGCTCAACTTCGCAGGTTTGAAAGAAAGAGCAAATTTTGGAGTTTTTACGTTGTTATCACTAAGTTCGTGAAATCGTAAAGATTGAGGAATACCATTTTTGCAGACATCAATTGTCGAATTTGCTTTAGTCCCATTGTATTGATGAATTCATGTATGGATGTTGCAGCAAGTTTGCAAAATGGTTGAATCCCGTAGTGCTTCTGAAGATGATGTTTCTTCGAGAGAAGATGTTTCCACAGATACCTCTTCCAGAGATGATGGTTCTTCCAGAAATGACAATACTGAGGTTTCCCAGGGGAAGAAGGAAAGTTCCAAGACTAAGAACATTCCAACTGCTGAGGACAAATTCTTCGTGTATTTGTATAGGACTGGAAAGCGTCCTCTAGGATCTTCGTTTCGGTTTCTGATAAATCTTATGTGCACTGTACAGAACAAGTTGGTGTCTCCTCGAGCTGTGGTTCGGTTTTGTTTGCAAGGGAAGTATTTCGCAGCTTCTCAGGTGGAGTTGAAGCTTTCTCGGAGACCTCTGATGCACTTTTTTGGGTGGTCAAGGCACATGTTAGGCCATAGCCGTGTGAGGGACATATTGGATAGTTCTCAGGTAACACGAGCCATTCAAGCTGCTGGAAATTTGATCATCAATCATGATATTCCAGGTATGATAGCCCTGCTTGCCCGTTGGTGTGTCTCTACTCACACATTTATATGCATATGGGGAGAATTCACCATTACTCTGGAAGATGTAATTGCTTTGTTGCACCTTCCAATTACTGGTAATTTTCTTGAAGAACTCTCGACAGAAGAGAAGGAGATATCTGACATGTTAGAAGCAAAGATGCACGGATTCAATGAGTCACCTGTGTCTTGCTATGCCCGATGGTTATCACACTGGTGGCCAAGAGATAGAACTCCTGAAGGACCGGTTGATGGCGTTTTGATAATTGCGTCTTTTTTGTATTTGTGGCTCTCACGGGATATCTTCGAAGATTGTGGACACTTGCTGAAGCCGTTTGTGATTCATTTTGCCATTAAGATGGCCAAAGGTGAGAAAATTCCTATTTTTTGGTTCTTTGTTCGCCAACTTGGACTCTCTAGTTGTGGACTCCAGTATTTCTGATGGCTTCATGAAGGTTGAGATGTATGCTAATACCATGTTTCTCCAAGCTTTGATGTGGGAACACCTTGAGAGATATGCCCCAATTCCCCATAGCATTTTGCAAGGACCCAAGGTCGACACTCGCCATTCCCTTCTTGAGGAGAATAATGCTAGGATCATGCGTTGGTCTAGAAAGCAAACACAATACAAGATATGCATTACTGACTTTCTGGACATTGAGTCTGAGTTCAACTTTCGCCCCTGGGTATCGGTTCCCTCTCTTTTCTCATAGTTGATTACTTTCTATACTACTGATGAGAATATCACTTTGAGTACTGGTGCTGGTCTGAGTGAAGGAGAGAGATCTTTTGTCTTGAGTTGTACTCCTGGTTTCTTGCTATCAATAATGAACGAAGGATTCCAGGTAGAAGAGTACAACATTGAGAGAGCTGCTAGATAGATATGACTTGACCAGTGCATTCCGGGTCATAAAATGAACAAGCCAGAGATTGAGTACCAGAAGGCTCATTTAGACTGCACCCGCGTGGAAGGAAATGAATATTTGTTCCCATGTTCTGACCGAGAAACTTTCACAACTCCTGGTTATATAGGCTTTTGGCGTCAGCAACTCGAGCGTGTGTATGCATTTGTAACATATGTTCAGTCCCCTGTACGAGAGTTCCCTCCTCCTGACGTGGTTTCCGATCGACCCAGGTTGAACAATCTCCCTGGTAGTGATAAGAGGAAGACATCTCCAAATGCGTCACAAGTAAGTGCTTCTTCTTATGATTTCGGCCAAAGTATGCCAATCATATTTTAATTGTATTGCTTTTCTTGTGATAGGGTGGTCATGCTGTGAGACCTCGCATTGATGTAAACTCTTTAATATTTTAAGAAAGTCCCCAGGGAGGAGAAGGCAGAAGTAAGACAACACATAGGATAATACCGAACAGAATACAGTCTCCTGCCGCTTCTTTGGTGAGTTTCCTGCGCTTTTCTTCATTGTTGCAACTTTCTCATCCATGTAATTAGGATTTAAAAAATTATTGCTCATTCATTTCAGAATTTTTGCCCATCGGTTATTGATGGTCTCCGTTTTCCTCTTGGTCGAACAATTCAGGACTCCAACACTGAGGAGGTTGACGTAGATAATTGTAATACGTCTTTGGATGAATGAGTGACAATTGTTGTTGATGTAGATAGGAGGAAATCACCCTGGAGAAGTAGCATGTTAATGAGGCTCATTCCTCTTTGAGTCATGAGAATATGGAGAGCTCTCGAAATCCCGAACCGAACGAAAATATGGAGAGTTCTTCGATTGAAGATAAAGGAATTTCCAATGGAGGTTCCAACATTGCCGAGTCCTCAAATGGTTTAGAGGCTCCCCAAGTAAGTATTTCTCCTGTAGTCTCTTCATAGAAGTATGATATTGCTGATTTATGCATGAATGAATGAGAACCCATATGAATATACGAGTAATTTCTCTGAAATACGTCATCAAAAAATTTCAGACTTCATAGTTTATTAGAAATGTTGTAGAATCATCGTCTGGAGTCGTATTTTCGATGTCTGCATATGTATCTTCAATCCCAAAAAAATTCCAAGCTTTAGAAAAGAAGATTTTCGAACTTTGAGCATGTTTAGGGCCTGAAAAACGCGAAACAGTAAACTTCCAGGAGATATTCAGAACTTTTCCAAATCGCGCATTGTGTTATTTGTTAGCCACATCTACTCGATCGTTCATCCAATTGTCATAAAATTTTGACATGTTGTAGAGAACTTCCATACGAAGAGAATGATATATAACTCATCTCTGGATTCCTCACCAATTGCTCCCAGTTCATCATTGAACATAGGGCAGTGTAAATTTGCTTCAGCTAAGTTTCTTTGAAAACGTGTTTCATGACTTCGATACTTCTTGCCCATGTTGTAAATGCATAATAAGAAATTTAGATGATGTTAGTTCACTTACTTTCCTAATCTTATGATTGCATTGGATTTCCACGCCTGAACCATCCTAATCCCATGTAATCTTCGCATTAGGCACCGAACGACGAAGTTGGGAATCATGGATCCAATAATGATAGCTTGGGAAGTTCTGGAGTTGTTGGAAACATAACTCCTATATTTGCACCTCCGAGTTACGAAGTTACGGTCATTGATATACTCAGATGGTGGAACCCGAATCGGGAATAACAGAAACTGCTTCGTCTGAAGTGGTCTCCATGATTATTGATGCTGCTTCAGTAGTCGAGAGGCGTATGATAGTATATGAGTATCCCAATTCAGGGATTGCTTTTGATCCTCAATTTGGTGAGTTACTCTTATACCACCAGTTAGTTGGTGGTTTTAGTGTTCCCATCGGATATGCTGCTATGTATGAGAAACTGTGGAAAATGTATGGACACATCTTGGTTACTCAGGATCCAGGACGGAGCTATTTCTTGACAAATCAAGTGGAAGCCATCTTGCGTGTTATACATGATATCCGTATCACTTCCAGAAATGTTGTTACCCGAGACGTACTCTTTGATTGGGAGTAGAACTCGAAGAATGCTGAAGAACTTGGTTTCAATCTGAAGTGGCTTCATCAAAGTCTTGAAGCTATTGGGAAAATAGTAGAGGGTAGTGCTCCTTTCCTTAATAGTGACGATGTGACGAAGAAGATGGATGAAGTTGCTGAACTGACCAAGAAGCTGGAGTTGGAGAAAGCGGCTTTGAAAGCTTTGGAAGATGCGGAGAAGCAGAAATCATTCTTTGATGGCTTTCTTTAGTTTCCTTTCCATAATCTCATGAACATTGAACTTCTTTGAGAGATATGATATTTTATTTGGGTTTTGATTTTTGATAGGTTTTGAATTTATGAGTGACTGAGGATTTTCTTTTGATTTTGGATTTGACAGAGATTTTCTTAAATAAAGAACTTTGATAGATTGCTGAATTTTCAAATGATGAGTGCAAGTATGCACATGTTTTGGAGGAATTGAAAATACAATTAAAAGAAAATCCTAAAGTGCAAACGTCAGATGTTTTGAGCGCTTGCCTTGGACATAAAACATCCAATGTTGAATGCTTCAAGCATCGAAAATCTTGAGCCAATTCTCATGAATTATTGGTATTTTTGTCTTGCCCTTGATGTCAGCCAATTTGTAGTATCCTCCAGCGACTGACTTAGCAATCATAAAAGGCCCTTCCCAGTTAGAACCCCTTGTAGAATGCAGGTTGCGCTTGGTTGCCTTAAGAACCAAATCTCCTTCATGAAACTTGCTAGGCTTGGTTGCGCGTGCCTTGAATATCTTCTGCTGGTTTGGAATCACCCGTGGATTCCATGCTGGTGAAGATTTCCAATTCTGTGGCACATGTGGACACTCATGTAAAGGAAAATATGGCGGGTATCGCTTGTCAAACTGAGCCAAGTATTCAGCGATGAACCTTTCAATGTGGTGCATAATCAGAAAAGGTTCCAACCATGCAGTGTAGTATTGCTGAGGTGAGATTGTCCACTCATAGGGTTTGATGACAGGTAGGTTTTGAGCGAGTCCCCAAATTGAGGTAGCATATTTGAAAGTAGGTAACACATATGCATCATGAGGAATAAGACTTGCCTGAGTGTGAAACCTCCCGACGAATTCATTAGGGCTTTATCCAGGCCTTTGTGTGAGTTCCATCAGAGTTTCGACCTTTTCCAAATGCTCTAAAGGCTGGTCATCTTCTGAGTCAGAGCTTTCTTTGGTGGAGAAATGTGCAACTGAAGGTGAAGATACCGCAGTAGTTTTTCCATCATGAATCCACGCTATTCCAAGAACCATGTCGTATCCAGGATCCTCCCTGATTATGAAGAATTTAGTTTCTGTCCAGGTTGAATCACTTCTTATGTTGAGAATGATGTAACCATAAGCATACCTGGAGATTCCTTCATGATATCTGACTGAGACTTGAGCATGAGTTGCTTCTTGACGAGTGATGCCAGCAGCTCTGAGGGTTTTCAGAGGGATGATGTTGATAGAAGTGCCAACGTCGACTAATGCTCGTCTGAATTCGTTCCCCTTGAGATGCACCATGGTGAGAAGTCCCTGGTCATACATCTCTTTGTCTGTCATAGGTGGTGCAAGGAATGTTTCCTGAATTGTGAGTTGTTTGCCTGACACGACATGGTTTAGCGCAACAAACATGTCATCTCTTTGGGCCTTTGACAAGTACAACAACTCGCAGACGTGCTCCATTAAATACTGAACTGCTTCCTTGACCGGCTACTCGGAGGGTGCGAATATTCTGATCGGGAGAGGATTTATGTGTACTGATTCAGTATCCAGTTCTCCTGAGTCGGCCTTTTCTTTGAAGATACGCTTTAAATTCCTGCAGTCACGGGTTGGATGACTGACATACCTATGGAAGTGGCAATAGCGTGCATTCTCCTTTTGCTCCGCGGTTGGCTCCTTTTTGACAGGAGGTAGCTTGACTGCACCATCTTGGATCCAGACTTCCAGTAGTTCGATCATCTCTTCAATGGGAAATGGGAAATCAGGAACTTCCTCATCATTCTGTTGTGATTGTGCATTTCTGGTCTGGTTGTCATTCTTTGGAGCTTTTGGAGGGTGAAACAATGGAGAAGCATTTTTGTGTTGTTGTGCTTCGGCTTTTCTCTTGCTTCCTTCAGCAACATTCACGGAATCTTCAACATTATACTGCTTGTTGATCAGGCGCCGACCGCTTCTTCGAGTGTCTTTCGATTCCTCCATTTTGACAGTTTTCGTTCTTTCCAGCAAGGCGAGAGCAGTAGTTGCTGACCGCTTGGCTGCTTCGTGAAGTTCCTAAAATGCCTGGAAGCGGAGATTCTCCAACAAATCTCTTTAAACAGGGATCATCCCATTGATGCACAAGTCCACCAGTTGTTATTCGGTAACATTTGGATCATGACAATCCAGTGCCTGGAGTCTGAATTTTTTTACGTAATCATTCGGGTGTTCAGTATTCCTTTGAGACATCCTCCCCAGGTCATAGAGTGTGACTTGTTCAGAGACAAATAAATATTTCCTGTAGAAAGCATTAATTATTTCTTCCCAATTGTCTATGCTCCCTAGAGTGATGTTGTTATACCAAGTGTATGCACGACCCGTCAGGGATTTCGAAAATTCCTTCAAGCGGACAACATGATTGTGTTCATGTTATCCTAATGCTTCCAGAAATCTAGAAACGTGTTCTCGAGCATTTCCCGTTCCGTTGTAGAGTGTGAACTTTGGAAAGGTATAGCCTTTTGGGAGAGGAATCCTCTGTGTGGTTGCAGGGTACATAGGTTGATGACGGTGCACGGTCGTTGTATGACCCCTCCCTCGATTCTCCATAAAGCGCTCCAAGTCTTCACGGGTGATGAAGCCGGCGGGTTGAGGCTTTGCGGGTTTCATCTTCATCGGGAATAGGAATAACTTCCGGGTCCGTTGGAGATGTTTCATTTTCTTTCCCCTTCTCTTGAGTTTTGTCTGACGTCTTCTCAGTGAGAGTTTTGAGATAGTTGAATAGTTCCTTCTGAGTAGTAGCCATGTCAGTTTGATTCTTGGCGAGAACTTCCTGGACTTTCATGAGATCGCCTATGGTATGAGGATTTTCTCTAATTTCTTCTGGATGCCGCCCGAAAAGAGGATGATCTTCCACATTAGTGTGAGAAGGAGTAATATCACCACCATCGTTAGAAGCGTGAATTGCTTCCGGAGTACCACCAGTGTTATTGCTGGTACTAGAGTGGTTGGTGTTGGGATGTGTAACTTCTCCTGACCTAAGATCGACCATCTTTGCGAAAATAAGAGATTTCAACTGAGAGATTAATCTCCCACTATGGTCTCCAATCTGTGGATGGGGAAAAACGTGTCGCCGGTTTTTCGGGAAAGTGGAGAGTCGAGCGAGTTGTCGAGAATCCTCAGCCGGGCAAGATGTTAATCCTCACACAGATACACCGCTACAAAGGGGGTGCTTAGATTCGGTAAATCAATCTGTATGAATCCGGCCTAAACCAAGACAATGGCCATTCAAGATTCAATTCGGTCGCAAAGAGGGAGATGGGTTGATCTGTAGAAGGGAAGCTGAGAATTGTGTAGGATCAGTGATGATCGAGGATTGTGGATATGTTGAAGGTTTCTACAACATTGGTGAACTGTTGAGTTTGAATAAGTTCTGAGTGATTGGTGAATTCTTGAGAGTATTTACTCGAGAAATTCTGCAAGGATGATTACTGATGTTGTAATTCGTTCTTTTCAATCGTGAA
The DNA here is from genome assembly GCA_023529315.1 of Papaver bracteatum. Taxonomy (NCBI): domain Eukaryota; kingdom Viridiplantae; phylum Streptophyta; class Magnoliopsida; order Ranunculales; family Papaveraceae; genus Papaver; species Papaver bracteatum. The sequence goes on along the minus strand of JAJJWX010001098.1, from coordinate 1,920,741 downwards.
TTCAGAGACTTATTTATACTGTTAGAGTAGTAACACCACTGACCCCTGTAAGTGTGACGGTTTCTTGAGTGAAAGAGTGGGAAAGTGGGAGATCATGGTAAAGTCAGTTCCACGTCGTGTGGATACTTAACTGATCACCCACTACTTTGTTAACTCCTTCAACCGTTGACACGACTTACTCACATTTCTCATCATGGGATGAATCCACGTGCCGTAGATAGCCAGACCAAAACCCTAAGTGATATCCCCCCATTTGTGAAGTGACTGATATTTCACGAATCGTGGAGTCTGCGGGGCGGACGTGTTTAGGTTAATCAATTGTTGACTGACTAGACACTGAGTCTAAGTTTGGTGAATCAAGCATGAATGGTGAATGCTCATCGATTCATGGGTCAAACATGTAGTTCTCTAGAGAGATGTCAGTATGAAAAGTTACTAACTAGTTGATTGGTTGAGCAAGTATTGTCGTAAATTATAATAATTCAATGAGCAACTGAGCAAGTATTGCTCAATTCACTGAATTATGATAAACTAATGGGCAATTGAGAAAGTATTGCTCAACTCTCCAAAATTAAGGGTTTGATGGGCAACTGAGAAAGTATTGCTCAATTCACCAAAATTAAGGATTTGATGGGCAACTGAGCAAGTATTGCTCAATTCACCAAATACTGGAGAATTGTCGAATATTGACTAATATTCAGGTGATGCGTGTCGTAACCACAACAAATTAATTAATATTTTCCTACCTAATTAACAAATAATATAGGGCAGTCAAGATCGATCCCACGAGTTAGTTGTAAAATTGTCAAAAAGGAGGGGGGGGGGGTATTGGTTCTAGAATTTATAAAGTAAAAGAAAGTAAATAAAGCAAGCAAGCAAAAGTGTAAGTTGAAATCAATAAGAGAAAATAGATCAAGGAATCCTTCTTCGCTGCAAAACAATGATTAAAGTTATGTTCTTTTCCACTTTTTATTAGTCATAGATTATCACCAACCGTAGGTATAGCAAATAGATCAGTGCTAACCCCTAAATCCCTTGTATCACCGGACATGGAAGTTCTCGACTACCGGATTCTATTTACCAAACCACCTAGTAGTAGATCACTCAAATTGTAATTTAGTTAAACGCATTAAGATTTATGAATTTATTAGGTTGATATTAGTAGTTAGACTCTTAGATCAAGGTCCACTTGCTAACGTTGTTTTCACACATAATTGCTTCACGGAATCCCTCCGCAAGGTCTTATGTTTTCTACTTATGTAAATAGTCAAGAAACGATTACTTATCCCCTAACTTTCATTAGCTTTAGATCAATTAACAAATCAATTTAGTTGGCCACCCAAACGACCTATCAATCAAGCATAAACATTAATATTAGCAAAAACAATCGATAATCATATGAAAAACTTCAAGAGAGAATTGAAACAAAACTCAAATCATAAATTAAGAACTAGGAATTCATCCTCAATCAATAAGAAAATTAGCTACTCATAGTTTGGAGTTCATACAATAATAATAATAATTAAGGAAGAAAGAAAAACTTATTGAAAAGATGATGGTTGCTCCTTCCTACAATTCTTGTGCACTTTAACTCCTTCTTCAAAGTAGATGTGTGTGTAAAAGTTGTAGAGAACTCCTTTATTTATAGGCTTCAATACTCTCCATATCTTTGTAGGAAAAGATTCCACATTCCATAAGAACACCACTTTCCCAATTTGAGTCATATTCCAATTTCAAGTCCAATTCTCCAAAACTTCCAAGTTTTCATCCAATTCCCAATTCTAAGTCTTCACACACATGAGATAAATTCACACAAAATTCTGAATTTTTTTTGGCTCGCCGGAAAACTGCGTTTTTGACCGGAAATTAGTCGAAATCCGTCATCGTCGTTCACCTGAAAGTTCTTTCCCGTCGACGGAATATTCCGTCAGTCCACTGTTATGACTAACGGTCAAACTGGTCAAACTGTTAGTCAACCGGGTCAAGAAATAGGAAGTCAGACACCGAGTCAACTTATCAGTCAGCCTTACTGAGCTTACTGGATCTTATTCAGCTGAGTTGGATCGGTTCATCGTCATACCGAGTTGACTCACTTTAAGGAAATTTGGCCGAGTTCTGTTTAATTACAGGACTTTCCTCAGGCCAATTTCAGGCCGATATGTCTTCAATTCCTGCACAATTCATCAAATAAGCCTAACATTCATCTAAACTGTTTTCATTGAGTACTGCAGCTTCAATTCCTCCCAATCTTGTAATTCTACAACTCCACTTCACCTCAAGCCATCTCATTCACTCCATCAACCCCATCTGATACAAACCCACTTCGATTTCTTCCTGAACTACACAAGTACCATTCATCTCTGAGTTTAGCAGTACCAACTAGTTTCTTCCCAACAGACCCATCTCAGCTCCAATGAACCAGTACCACCTGCATCTTCTCTGTTCATAAATCGACCCAGAAAAACCCATTCAAACTCGCCTGCAACTCAATTTTCTAACACCATTGTCTCATACTTTCTCAACACGATCACTCTTTCCTCATTGAATTTCTCGATCTGAACCCATCTTCTACATCTCCGATTCAACGGCAGCCATCATCTTCTCACTGCAATTTCATCCTCAAATTTATTCAGCAGCTTCTCGTATCCATTACAGTAATACTTAATTTCAAAACCCTAATTCGAATCAACCCAACACAAACTGCACCTTCTTCTCTATCAATTATCAAATCGAACCCTAATCAACCTTCGTATTTAACAGCAAAACCATCACAACTCTCTCCGTTCTTGATCTCCTTCACAATTCCACTCGAACTCTCATCAGTCGTCAACTTCTTCTCTCAATCCCTCGACCTGTTTCTCGGAGATAGTAGCAACATCTGCTGCTGTGCTTTTCTCAATTTCAGATTCAAATGAATAAAATGAATGAGAGTATCTCGATTTAGGGTTTTGAATGATTGGGGTGGTTATTGACACCCCACTGCATAAGATAAGGGATACCTCAATGGATACCCTATAACATGTAGTCACCCCTTAAAATCAGCTGGCCTGTTTTTCATACTCCTCTGAGAGAGTTGCCCTTTAACCGTGGCTCGTCTCCTGATAGTATCTGGGAAATGACAATCCTGTCCTTTTATCTCAATTTGGATCATTTGTTCTTCTTTTCCTCCGTGCGACTCCAAGTACCTAATAACTCAAAAACACGCGTAAAATACATAATTTACAAGAAAAATAACAAAGAAAGCATAAACTCTATGGATAGTAAATATGGTGTATTCTACACCTATCAAATTCCCCCACACTTAGACTTTGCTAGTCCTCGAGCAAATTAAACTAAAACTTACAACTTCAAAGCATTCCAGTGTCCCAAGCATCCAAAGAGCTATGAGGACATAGAATTTCTGCATGCTAGTAATAAGAAGTTAGAAATACTAAAGAACATATTCTCATTCTTAAATGTTGAGTGAGAAATAACCACACCATAATGAGAGAACACGTGTTTGAGAAACGATCAATAAGCATTTCGCCTCGACTTCTGCCTCACCAAAAAGGGTTTTATGATAATTGCACTCAAAAAGACGGCTTTTTTATGGGTCTCACATGTGCGCAGGTAGGAATGAAGAGAAAATTCCTGCAACACGTTGAATGGTGGGAAGGACATCTTCCGAAATTTTGAAAAACCCACATCTTTTAATATTTTGAAAAACCATTTTTCTAACGATCTCTAAGAAAGGAAATCAACCACTATTATCAAGGATGAGATTACTTACTTACCTTCACATCCGATTGCCAATTATGATAACACCACTCTCACGGTATCCAATAGAAACGTCTTCGGCTTCAACTATTGATGATTAACTCTTGAACTTCATAAATCCTTGACAATTTGTAACCTTTTTCCTTAAAATCCTTGTCGCTTGAAACTTCCTTATAGATTTTCCTTCCCCACGGCTTATTCAAAATAAAACAATAATAGAAATTTCTCTTATCTCATATTTTTTTCAATATATATTTTTATTTTTATTTTTTAAGAACTATTTCAAAAAAAAAAATTAGACAAGAGAAACACAATACAAATCAAAGTGAAAAATAAAACAAAGATGGCCGTGGAAAAGTATTTTACCACTTGATTCTTCACAACTTGTATCGTCTCGAAACCATAAATTTCAATAATTCTCACCTTTTGCTTTTCTTCGCTATTGTAAATAAGTCTTCAACTTGAATATGAAATTTGCTCTTTTTCTTGTTCCATTGTTGCTTACAAACCTTGAACCTTTTCAACTTTCCTTTTAGATTTTGATGTCGCTCCCTTGTTGTTGATGATTATGGTGTTTCTATGGACCCGTTGTTGAGAGAATGGTGTCGAACTACAAGAAGGAGGCTTTCATCCATAGACGTCACCCTCATGATAGACAAAAATTAGCACTCAAGAGATCAAAAATAGTGCTGAAATTGGTGTGAAGTAGGGTAGCTCACCATTCTACCCGGAATTAACGTACGGTGACACACACACAAAAGAAGCTCTTTAGTCAAGGAAGAATTATTTGGTCGGTGCCTCACATGATATGAAAATATATAGTCTCCACTAATAATTGATCAACAACTCTAATAATGCATTCTTCTCTACTCCTAATTTGCATCACCGGCATGATTAAATCCATTATTTAACACTCTAACAAATAAGAAATCAGAACGTAGTTCCCTAACACTTCCAAGTTCAATTATGTCGGTCACAATTCTCTATGTAAACATACCTAGAAGGATGCTAGTGACTCTAAAATCTCTAAAAGTTGGAAGTTTTATGCATTTTTTTTTTTAAATATGCTTAACCACTCCCCCACACTTAAACCTTACAGTGTCCTCAATGTAATTGAATCGTCCAAGTAAAGTCATGGTGGGAAATCTTAATATGATATGGAACAAGAAAAATAAACAAACGAAACTCAAAAAAAAATAAAAACAAAAGGATAAGAGATACAAAACCTGTGGGTTGCCTCCCACTTAGCGCTTGTTTTAAAGTCGACGGCCCGACATAGCTCTTGCTTCGTATTACTCCTCTAGAGGGAGCAAATCTTCAAATGGAAGTTCATCCACATTCACATAGGCGATGTTCTCATAGTATGGCTTCAATCTATGGCCGTTGACTTTGGAAACCGAGTTATCTCTAAGACTAGTAATTTCAACTGCACCATAAGGAAAAACATTAGTAACAACATATGGTCCAATCCAACGGGACCTTAATTTTCCAGGAAATAGTTAAGGCGAGAATGAAATAAAAGGACTTTTTGCCCCACAACAAAACTTTTCCGAGAAATCATCTTGTCATGAAAAAGCTTGGTCTTTTCCTTGTAAATCCGGGCACTCTCGTAAGCATCATTACGTATCTCCTCTAGCTAATTTAGTTGTAACTTTCTTTGTTTCCCCGCTTCATCATACTCCATGTTGCATTTATTTATCGCCCAATAAGCCTTATGTTCAAGTTCAACCGGAAGATGACAAGCTTTGCCATAAACCAACCGATATGGGGACATACCAATCGGTATCTTGTACGTCGTTCTATATGCCCAAAGTGCATCATTAAGATTAAAGCTCCAATCTTTCCTTGTCGTATTCACCGTTTTCTCAATAATGGACTTGATCTCACGGTTTGAGATTTCCGCTTGTCCACTAGTTTGTGGATGGTAAGGCATACCAATCTTGTGTGTTATGTTGTACTTCTTGAGGAGAGCGTGAAAAGACTTCTTGAAATGCGAGCCTCCATCGCTTATCACCACTCTTGGTATGCCGTGCCTAGTGAATATGTTTTCTCTTACAAAATCACAAACAACTTGAGAATCATTAGTTTTGGTGGCTCTAGCTTCCACCCATTTTGAAACATAATCTACGGCAAGAAGTATATAAAAATTTCCATTCGAATTGACAAAAGGGCCCATAAAATCGATTCCCCACACATAAAAAATCTCTACGGCGAGAATTGGTGTGAGTGGCATTTGATTTCGAGCACCTAGATTTCCCGTTATTTGACATCTATCACACGATTTACAAAAAACATATGAATATTCAAACAAGGTGGGCCAATAAAATCCACTCTCAAGAACTTTGATAGCGGTACGTTTAGAACCAAAATGGGCACCACAAGCAAAAGTATGACAAAAGGAGAGAATGGATTGAAATTCGAAGTTAGGTACGCACCTTCGTATTATTTGATCAATGCCATATTTCTATAAGTATGGTTCATCCCACACATATTGCTTCGCTATCTTCTTAAGTTTCATATTTTGAAAGTTGGACATTGTACTAGGTACCTTTCTTGTCACCAAGTAATTCACTATATCCGCGTACCAAGGTGTTGATTCTTCCAAGGAGAAAAGTTGTTCGTCCGGAAAGCGGTCTTGTAATGGAAGTTCTTCGTGAGACATAACAAGTCTACTAAGATGATCCGCAACGGTATTCTCCACACCTTCTTATCTCGAATTTCTATGTCGAACTCTTGTAGTAATAGGATCCACCGGATTAGTCTTGGCTTAGCTTCTTTCTTCTTTAGTAAGTATTTAAGTGCGGCATGATCGGAATACACAATAACCTTTGTATCCACCAAGTATGATTGAAATTTTTCCAATGCAAACACTATAGACAATAACTCCTTTTCCATGGTAGAATAGTTGATTTGTGCATCATTGAGGGTCCTAGATGCATAATAGATAACATGGGACAACTTGTCCACTATTTGACCCAAAACGGCTCCAACCGCATAATCACTAGCATCACACATTAGTTCAAATGGAAGATTCCAATCTGGTGACTTGATAATCGAAGTACTAGTCAACATTGCCTTCAATTTGTCAAAAGCATCCTTGCATTCCTTGTTGAAGTCAAAAGGTACCTCCTTTTTTAGTAAATTGCACATCGGCATGGAGATTTTGGAGAAATCCTTGATAAACCGCCTATAGAAACCTGCATGTCCAAGATAAGAACGAACCTCCCTCACCAAAGTGGGATATTGTAAGTTTCTTATTAAATCTATCTTTGACTTGTCCACTTCGATCCCTTGAGAGGACACAATGTGACCAAGTATTATGCCATGGTTTACCATAAAATGACATTTCTCCCAATTAAGGACAAGGTTTGTGTCTATGCATCGTTTAAGAACTAGTTCAAGGTTGTCTAAACAACTATCAAAAGAATTGCCATAAACACTAAAGTCGTCCATAAATACCTCGATGATGCGTTCCACGTAATCCGAGAATATACTTACCATGCATCTTTGGAAAGTAGCCGGTGCATTGCAAAGACCAAACGGCATCCGTATATACGCAAACGTTCCAAACGGACAAGTGAAAGTGGTCTTCTCTTGGTCCTCCGGTGCAATCACAATTTGGTTGTATCCTGAATAACCGTCCAAGAAATAATAATACAAATGCCCCGCTAACCGCTCCAACATTTGATCAATGAAAGGTAAAGGAAAGTGATCCTTTCGAGTTGCGGAATTAAGCTTTCTATAGTCAATGCACACTCTCCAACCGGTTTGAACTTTTGTAGGAACAAGTTCATTGTCTTGGTTTCGAACAACCGTAACACTGGACTTCTTTGGCACCACTTGTACTGGACTAACCCATTTGCTATCGGAGATTGGGTAGATTACCCCCGCACTTAGAAATTTGAGTATCTCTTTCTTCACAACCTCCATCATGGGAGGATTAAGCCTACTTTGAGCATCACGTACCGGCTTCACATTCTCTTCCATTAGAATCCTATGCATGCACATGGATGGACTAATGCCTTTGATGTCCGCAATTGTCCACCCAATAGACACTTTGTGCTCTTTCAAGACTCTAAGCAAACGGTCTACTTGTACCGGTGTGAGGTTCTTTGCAATAATCACCGGAAGCTCATCTCCATATCCCAAGAACGCATACTTCAAATGATCCGGAAGTGGCTTCAACTCTAGTTTAGGTGCCTTCACAATAGATAGTACAAGTAATTCATCATTCACGGGTAAAGAAATATATGAAACATTACCCTTAGCTTCTTGTAATGCCGTCAAAGCACCACACGTCTCCACCAATCCGTGGAAATTTCAACATTCAAGTTAGATGATAGGTGTCTAAAACACCTTATTTTATATTGAGTATTTATGCTTTCTTTGCTATTTTTCGTGTGAATTATGTATCTTATGTTTACTTCCGAGTTACTAGGTGCTTTGGAGCCATTTGGAGCGAAAGAAGAAGAATCCGTGTATTTTGAGCAAAAAGGGCAGAAAAGGTCATTTCATGGGCGAATGATATCGGGAGCTCATCTGAGGATAAGGGGCAAGCAGTTGCTCATAACTAACCTTAGGAGCTGCCATTTGGTGGCCTGCATAAGGATGCTGGATGCCTATATCAATTTTATCAATTACCACATACTAAAAGTAAGAGAAGATTCCTCCCTATCATTAGCTCTTCCTTATTTCCCATCCATGAATTCAGAGAAAGAAACCATTGTTGGCTGCCATCGCGATTTTGGTTCAGATCGATATAAGAAAGGAAATTGGGTTTTTTTCTGGTGTTTGGGATTGATATGAGAAGTGCAGGTATCTGGGTGTTGGTTCAGTTGGAAGAAATAGCAATGGCAGCTGTTGCAGCTGCTGTACAAATGGAGGCGAGGACAACAGTCATGGAAGATCTAGTGATAATGAGTTTGGTGGTATTATAGTGTCAGACTGGTGGTTGAGGTGTAGCTATGCTAGTCAGGGAATGTGCTAGCAGATGTTGCTGGTGCTGGAAGGCTTGAACTGTGATGGAGGGTGATGTATCTGTAGGGTTTGAGCTGAATATGAACTTAAGATGAGAAGAACAAATTACAATAAAGAAGAGGAATTAAGGTTATTGAGAGTCTATGAATGATTGTACTACATGGGTTTGTCTCAGGTGCAGGGAAGGATATGGAATGAGAGGTGGAAGAATGCAACAGATTCATCTCTGGCAACATAAACTCACGCTTGATATATGTTTGAAGAAAGGCCTGAGTGACCAGTTCCCTACAACTTCAGTTTCAAACTAATTTGCCATTGCACAAGTTCAGTTGACGTGAAAGTCATGGTTCCAGTGAGTCTTTGCAAAGGGTTTAGACAGCAAGCTTAAGTCCGTAGTGGTTTTTCCATGGGTTCTGAGGTTCGAATTGTTATGGCTTTTGGGTCAATTTATGGCTGAATTACAAGCCGAGAAAACAGTAGGAGATGAGCTCTTTGTCATTGTTATGAAGCACTGAATGAGATAGTTATGCAAGAGTTATGGTTGTAGTTAGCTTGTGAAGATGCAGTGGTGCTGCTACTAGTGAATGGAGATGCTGATTAGGTCTTGTTGTGGAGGAGAAATGGATCTGGTGACTGTTAGCAGTATTGATTAGAAAATATGGAGTTGTAGAGTTCACTGCAGGTGGCTGTCTGTGTTGGTTTTGTGAATTGAAGTGCAGGGAATTGTGTTGCCACTCAAAGTGCAGGTGAAACAACAAAGAATTGAAACCTAGAAAATGAATGAAATGGGTTTGCTGGTATTCGGGTTTGCTTATGCTGGGAAGAACTAGAAGTTGCTGCCTGTGCTGGAGTTGGACAACGAAAGAATATATTGTAGCTGCAATGAAGGGGTACAAAAATGGAATTGGTGAGGCAGTGGTGCTGAACGAGTGCAGCTACAGATGGAGCTGTATGCAGTTTCGAACAACAAGTGCAATGCAGGTTTGTCATAGTTGTCGTGCTGTTGGTGGTAGTCAGGCTAGGGTGTTTCAGAGCTGACTTTGAGAAGAACTGGTGAGAAGCTGGAGTGAAGCAATGGCAGTTTGAACGAGAATGCAATTGATATGGCTTAGCAGCTGTAATTTCTAGTGGTTGCAACTGAGCTGAGTTACAGTGGTGGTGCAATTTGCGTGGAGTGGAGTTTGTGTGGAATTGAATGATGTTGTTGCAGGTGGAGTTCTTGGAGGTACACGAGATTGATGCGGCGAGTTTGTGACAGTGCTGGAGGTGTTTTTGTTGCTCATGGAATTGCGGAGAAGTCACTGAAATGAGTTGATGCAGTTAGGCAAGATTTTGGTGGAGGTGTCGCTGCAGTGGACTGGCTAATGAGTTGCAGCTACAATTAGGTGCATGAATTGAATGAATAACAGTGAAATGATAGAAGCCAGAGTTCAGGTAATGGCATTGCAGGGGAGCTTGGCAGTGATAAGGCTGTGCTTTACAGGGAATGACGGAAAGGCTGGTGCTGCTGGATATGGAGACAGTTTTGGTGCTCAATGGCTGAGAAGATAAATTGCAGGCCATGGTTTTGATACAAGAGTCTGAAAGTTCACAACAGATTTTGCTGGAGTTTGATAAGGGTGTATAGCTCTAGAATGAGTTGAAGGCAAGGCTGTGCATTACAGGGAATGAAGTAAATGAATGATTGGTGAATGAATTTTACACAGGAGCTGAAATTGGCCTGGATCGGTCAGAAATAGAGAGCACTCGGCCGGAATCGGTGTACAGCGAGTGGACTCACCGATCCAGGTACCCAACTCAGTTTAATTTGGACCTATTCTGGACGGGCTTCACTCATGGGCTCAGTATTGATTTCAAACTCTAAGGAGTTGGTCGAGTTTGGAAGTCAGGCTATAAAAAAGGAAAAAAAAAACCTTTACTTGGAGGAGGAGATCATATATATTATCTTCTATTATCTGCCTAGGGTTTTGACAACATGATAGTTTTATTGCTTCTTCTTGTTTATGAACTCCATTGATATGATTAGATAACTCTCTTTTGGTTAAGGAATAAATTGGATTTCCAAGCATGAGTTTTGTTCAATAAATTAGTTTTGTCTCCATGCTTTATTGCTTATGATTCACTATATATATTGTTATATGATTTGAAATCTTGTTTAGTCGAGTCGCGAATCGATTGAGTTTGTTTTCATATCTATTGCTAGATTAGGGTTATTATACGCAAAAGTGATAATTTCTGATTGCAAGTAGCATAGTTGTGAGTATTGTTTGTAGTGATACATCCTAGTAATCACAAGTGAATCATAACCTTTGTTAAATTGAATTAGTGCTTTTACACATTTTGATTGCCTTGATTAGTCTTATTCCATAGAACTTATTGCATTTAGGGAGTTAAATCTAATTGTGCTTTTACACTTTAGGTTGCTTTCTAGGAAGAATTTACATATGCATCTTTTAATGTGGTTGTGATGAAATCAGGGAATTAGCGGGATATTCTTGCGATCAAGGTATCCTAGGACTTTTAATAAAATGAGAGATTAAATATCAATTCTACTTATTGTTAAAAAGCATGTTTGTGAATGAAGATGAATCCTTAACCAATTTATTTTCTACTCGATCTATTTGTTTATTTGCTTTTAGTTTATTTTACGTTATTAAAAATCAGAAACCCCCCCCCCCTTGTTACTTTTAGGAAACCGAAACATATTGACAACGAAAGCCTCTATGTGGATACGAACTCTTTCTTATCACTACTACATCTATTTTAGGAAGTAAGAAAGTGAAATTATATTTGTGTCGGCTGGCAACCGATCATTAGACAAGCCGTGGACGTCCAATTCAATGCTCTTTTGCAACACCACATCAAGTTCGTCCTCTTGATTCAATTCCACCATTTTTTGCGCTAATGAACCAACCACATCAATGGAGTAAGCGGAATGCACATCACTTGGGTAGCGCATGGCTTCAAATATGTTGAAGTGTATTACTTCCTTATCGAATTCCATAGTAAGTGTACCCTTATCAACATCAATATTCATTTTTGCGGTCTTCATAAATGGCCTCCCAAGAAGTAGAGAAGTAGATGACCGATTCTCATTGTTGTCCATATCCACCACAAAGAAATCCACAGGAAAAATTAACTCATTCACTTGCACTAGAACGTCTTCTACAAGTCCCTTTGGATAAATGTTAGACTTGTTTGTTAATTGGATAATAACTCTTGTCTCTTTCAACGATCTAAGATTCAAGGAGTCATATATATCGGCCTACATCACACTAATGGAAGCTCCCAAATCAAGTAAAGCATGTTCAAACCTTTTCTTACCAATAGTAATTGGCACCGTGAAACCACCGGGATCCGTGTACTTTGTAGGCATCTTCTTCAAAAGCATAGCCGACGCACTCTTGCCAACTTTAGTAATTTCATTATCAAGCAACCTATCCTTCTTTATGCATAATTCCTTCATGAACTTTGCATACCTTGGCATTGTCCTAATGGCCTCGATAAATGGGATGTTGATTTATATCTTCTTGAAGATATCCATGAGAGCCTTGTCTTGAGCTTCTTTCTTGGACTTAGCAAAACGACTAGGAAAAGGAGGTGGAGTAGTAAAAGTAGGAACCTGTTCCTTGGATTGGGCAGTTGGTGTTGAATTCTTCCTTGGTTCGGCTTTCTCCTTATCTTTGACTACTTCTTCACTAGCTTCTTCATGATGACTTGGACTCTCTACTTGTCTTCCACTTCGTAAAGTAACCGCATTAACATTCTCTCTTGGGTTCACAACTGGTTGTGAAGGAAGTTTTGTGGATGTTTGAGCTTTCATTAAGTTCATATCATTCGCCAATTGTCCCATTTGAGTTTGTAAATCCTTGATTGCCGAACCGGTCCTTTATTCCAAAGATTTGATTGCCGAATCGGTCTTTTGTTGGTTTTGTTGTAACATAGAAGTGAGACCTTACATGCTTTGCATTATCACATTCAACTTGTCATCATTCGAAGAATCTTGCTCCTTGACTTGTTGTGGTTGGAATTGTTGTTGTTGAGGTTGGAAACGTGATTGTTGGAATCCACCTTGTTGCGCATATGGATTAGGAGACGCCGCTTGCTTGTTTGCATAGCTAAAGTAGGGATGATCCTTCCAACCGGGATTGTAAGTATTTAAGTATGGATCGTACCTTGGCCTTTGATTTGGATATAAAGCATTTACTTGTTCGGTTTCATCATCCGGAATAATTACTGCGGCCAATCGTTGCACTACCCTCTCTATGTTGTTTAACCGTTGATCGGATTGTGGAGATGAGTCACCAACTTAACCATTGAATCACCTATTGCATAGAATTGTTGCGAGTTTGCCGCCATACTTTCAATCAACTCTCTAGCTTCGGCCACCGTCTTGTTTACTAGTGCACCACCACCGGCGGCATCAAGAAGATATCGATCACTTGTTTGGAGACCTTCATAGAAATATTGAATTATCATGGCGTCACTAAATTGATAGTGTGGACAACTTTCCACCAATCTCTTGTACCGATCCCAACATTCATATAATGACTCTCCCACATGTTGTTTCATCCCAAAAATCTCCTTGCGAATTTAAGTAACTTTTGATGCGGGAAAATATATCTCAAGGAAAATTTTCTTCATCCCATTCCATGTTGTGATACTTCCGGAAGGCAAATAGGACAACCATTCCTTAGCATTGCCCGCCAAAGAGAACGGAAAAGCTTTCAACTTTGCTTCATCCGCATTAATATCCTGTGGAAGCATGGCCATGACTATGGTATTGAAGTCCATAAGATGTTTGTTTGGGTCTTCATTCACCATGCCATGAAACTTTGGTAATTCTCTAATCAACCCCGGCTTGATCTCGAAAGTTGAGTTGGTTTGGATATACCATTGTTGTGTATCGAGCTTGTGAGAAGCTAGGTCCTTGAGTGTATGATCACCCATTAATTCTTCTATGTCTGAATCTGCGAACTCACTTGATGTAGAACGAGGAAGCGGAGTATTAACCGCTCGAATGAAGTCCTTTAGTTGAGTGCCGAATCGAAGACGTATTGGACTCAGTCTTCCCTTACTAATCATTCACCAAAGAGATAGTACCTGAAACAAGATCCACAAAACTAAGTTAGATATGGTATAGAATCTAACAAAGCAAGAATAAAGAAAAAATAAAAATAAAAACAACTAAAATCATCCTTTGCTCCCCAGCAACGGCGCCAAAAACTTGATGTGTGTCGTAACCACAACAAATTAATTAATATTTTACTACCTAATTAACAAGTAATATAGGGCAGTCAAGATCGATCCCACGAGGAGCAAGAGATTATTAATTGTAAAATTTTCACAAAGGGGGGGGGGGGGGGGGGGGGTATTGGTTCTAGAATTTATAAAGTAAAAGAAAGTAAATAAAGCAATCAAAAGTGTAAGTTGAAATCAATAAGAGAAAATAGATCAACGAATCCTTCTTCGCTGCAAAACAATGATTAAAGTTATGTTCTTTTCCACTTTTTATTAGTCATAGATTATCGCCAACCGTAGGTATAGCAGCTAGATCAGTGCTAACCCCTAAATCCCTTGTATCACCGGACACAGAAGTTCTCGACTACCGGATTCTATTTACCAAACCACCTAGTAGTAGATCACTCAAGATGTAATTTAGTTAAACGCATTAAGATTTATGAATTTATTAGGTTAATATTAGTAGTTAGACTCTTAGATCAAGGTCCACTTGCTAACGTTTTTTTCACACACAATTGCTTCACGGAATCCCTCCGCAAGGTCTTGTGTTTTCTACTTATGTAAATAGTCAAGAAACGATTACTTATCCCCTAACTTTCACTAGCTTTAGATCAATTAACAAATCAATTTAGTTGGCCACCCAAACGACCTATAAATCAAGCATAAACATTAATATTAGCAAAAACAATCGATAATCATATGAAAAACTTCAAGATAGAATTGAAACAAAACTCAAATCATATATTAAGAACTAGGAATTCATCCTCAATCAATAAGAAAATTAGCTACTCATAGTTTGGAGTTCACACAATAATAATAATAATTAAGGAAGAAAGAAAAACTTATTGAAAAGATGATGGTTGCACCTTCCTCCAATTCTTGTGCACTTTAACTCCTTCTTCAAAGTAGATGTGTGTGTAAAAGTTATAGAGAACTCCTTTATTTATAGGCTTCAATACTCTCCATATCTTTGTAGGAAAAGATTCCACATTCCATAAGAACACCACTTTCCCAATTTGAGCCATATTCCAATTTCAAGTCCAATTCTCCAAAACTTCCAAGTTTTCATCCAATTCCTAATTCTAAGTCTTCACACACATGAGAGAAATTCACACAAAATTCTGTATTTTTGACCGGAAATTAGCCGGAATCCGTCACCGCCGTTCACCTGAAAGTTCATTCCCGTCGACGGAATATTCCGTCAATTCACTGTTATGACTAACGGTCAAACTGTTAGTCAACCGGGTCAAGAAATAGGAAGTCAGACACCGAGTCATCTTATCAGTCAGCCTTACTGAGCTTACTGGATCTTATTCAGCTGAGTTGGATCGGTTCATCGTCATACCGAGTTGACTCGCCAGAAGGGAAATTTGTCCGAGTTCTGTTTAATTACAGGACTTTCCTCAGGCCAATTTCAGGCCGATCTGTCTTCAATTCCTGCACAATTCATCAAATAAGCCTAACTTTCATCTAAACTATTTTCATTGAGTACTGCAGCTTCAATTCCTCCCAGTCTTGTAATTCTGCAACTCCACTTCACCTCAAGCCATCTCATTCACTCCATCAACCCCATCTGATACAAACCCACTTCGATTTCTTCCTGAACTACACAAGTACCATTCATCTCTGAGTTTAGTAGTACCAACTAGTTTCTTTCCAACAGACCCATCTCAGCTCCAATGAACCGGTACCACCTGCATCTTCTCTGTTCATAAATCGACCCAGCAAAACCCATTCAAACTCGCCTGCAACTCAATTTGCTAACACCATCGTCTCATACTTTCTCAACTCGGTCACTCTTTCCTCATTGAATTTCTTAATCTGAACCCATCTTCTACATCTCCGATTCAACGGCAGCCATCATCTCCTCACTTCAATTTCATCATCGAATTTAATCAGTAGCTTCTTGTATCCATTACAGCAATACTTAATTTCTAAACCCTAATTCGAATCAACCCAACATAAACTTCACCTTCTTCTCTATCAATTATCAAATAGAACCCTAATCAACCTTCGTATTTAACAGCAGAACCATCACAACTCTCTCCGTTCTTGATCTCCTTCACAATTCCACTCGAACTCTCATCATTCGTCAACTTCTTCTCTCAATCCCTCGACTTGTTTCTCGGAGACAGTAGCAGCAGCTGCTGCTGTGCTTTTCTCAATTTCATTCAAATGAATGAAATGAATGAGAGTATCTCGATTTAGGGTTTTGAATGATTGGGGTGGTTATTGACACCCCACTGCATAAGATAAGGGATACCCCAATGGATACCCTATAACATGTAGTCACCCCTTAACATCAGCTGGCCTGTTTTTAATACTCCTCTGAGAGAGTTGCCCTTTAACCGTGGCTTGTCTCTCGATAGTGTCTGGGAAATGACAATCCTTCCCTTTTTGCTCAATTTGGATCATTTGTTCTTCTTTTCCTCCGTGCAACTCCAAGTACCTAATAACTCAAAAACACGCATAAAATACATAATTTACAAGAAAAATAACAAAGAAATCATAAACTCTATGGATAGTAAATACGGTGTATTCTACACCTATCATCAGGCGATTTAGCAAGTATTGCTCGATTCAGCGAATTATTTACTGGTGATGTGACCCAGTAAAATATTAATTAAAATATTGGTAGATTACCGAATATTGTTTAATTAATTTTATATGTTGATTGATGAATCAACATAAATTTATTAGTGTTCGAAATTGCTCAGAATGATGGTTTCACAGAGCGTTCATTCGAAGCCTAATTTTGGACAATCCTCCATCCATTGGAGAATTGCCAAAAATTGATTATGAGTGATGGAGGGACTGACCACATGGGATGAGGAACGTCCATGTGATGCCCATCGCTCAAGTAAGCATGCACCAGGGTTCTCAGTTTGAGAGTTGGTGAAAAGTGATGATTAAATGGGGAGTTCACCATTTACTGAAAATATTGTTGGGTTCAACATTAGGTGTAAAACCTAGTTATGAGATATAGGACCGACCAAGAGGGCATGAACCGTCTCCTGGTGGTCACGTGACCAAGTGTTGGTCATTTGGAGGATTCTCCGGTTTGGTTGAATCCCTGATTAGCGTCCTTTACTAGAATCAATGTAGAATTCTCATCAGTACTCGGATTTCGATGGTCCGCCCCTCCATTCGATATGGCAAATAATTTCCTATATCCCTACGCGGGACTATTTAGGTTTTGAGCTCGTTCGGGAGGTGAAAACAGCTCGAAAGTAAAACTCAGGAATAATTCAAGAGGGACAGTAAGAGAGAGTTTTGGGCCCAGTATGAGCGATTGAGCAAATTAGGTCAGAATTGCGAAATCATGTGGGACCAGCTTCGTGCAATCCTTAGGGGTGACCTGGTTAGTCATGAAGGCATGCACGTGTTTCCATGATGTCCGTGTCTCCATACTGAGAGTTTCAGTATTTTCTGATGTGCATTTGAGCGATGTTGTGAATTTTCAGAAGAGTTTCATCTTGGCTGAGAATTCTCGACTTTTTGGTGGAATGAGCATGTATGCTCAATTCATCAATATTTTGAAAATATTAAAATAGAATATTTTAATAATCCAAAATTGCCGTGAGGGGCTACCCGGCCGTGTAACCTTGTTGGCTTTTGGTTTTGCGTGATTCGATCCATATTTGAGAAAATATGGAGAAGTCACGAATTTTGTTCAAACCCAGGGGTTTCACGAGTTGAGAGAAATAATATTAATGAGAAATTAGGGATTGCAAAGTGAGAGACCGACCATGGCTAGGGCATGGCCGGCCGGCCAAGTTGCCCGGTCCCGCACACCTTTTCCTATTTTATTATTATTTTTCATGAATCCTTGGAGTTATGGAGAGTCCATGAAGATATGGAGAATCCATGAAGTTTTGGAATAATAATAATAACAAGCTAAGGATTGTGAGGTGTGGGACCGGCCATGGCCGGACGGCTAGGTTGCCCGGTCCGCACACTTCTCCTTATTTTATAATTTATCTGGTGAATCCTCCAAGTTATGGAGAACTCTTGAGTTTTTTTGCACAAATTGGGAAATTTTTCCAAGATGGAGAACTCTCCATGGGTTTAAGAGAACCATGAGAAAATAAAGAAAATAATGGGGAAGCATGGGACCGGCCACGGCTAGGGCACGACCCATGGGCGCTTCCCATTATTTTATTGTTTATTATTTTCTCTCTCTTATTTTGTGGAGAACTCTCTATTGTTTCATTTTTTTTTTTGATGCTCGTTCACGCATCCAGGTGCTCAGTCGTGCATCATTGTCGAGTACACTCGCACCATTTTTGTGGGGCTTACTCAATGATGGTCCAGATGCCCAATTATTGAGTATTTATTATCAATTCATGAGATCCAGTGGAGAATAATTCATGAAACTGAGTAATAAAAGTGAATAGATGTTTCATTATTAATTCATAGGATCAGATGCGGATTCGACAACGAATTCTGAATAACAAAACGAGCATTACCATCCCATGGGATCGTGGATTCGACCATAGAATCGGAGTAATTGAGATTTATTCATCCCCATTTCATGAGACCAGTAGATTTGATCATGAAATCGGAGTAATGAGATAATATAGTTGTTTCATTGCTATTCTATGAGATCGAGCCGTGGATTCGATCATAGGATCAGAAAAATTGTTATTTCCATTTCATGGGATCAGGCCGTGGATTTGACTATGGAATAGGAGCAATTATCATTGCCATTCCATGGGATCAGGCCGTGGATTCGACCATGGAATAGGAGAAAATTGTTATTGCCATTCCATGGGATCAGGCTGTGGATTCGACCATGGAATATGAGCAATAATAGATTATTATGGGAATTCAGTGGTGAATGTCACAGCAGAATCAATCTATGTGCATAGTCAGGAGACGGAAAATCCTAAGGGTGCTCTCAGACACTACTAAGAACACCCGAGTCTATACACGTCGCTCTACATAGTCAGGATCAGTGAGTGTCACTGTCCTGAAGGCGTTGTTGCTCTTAATCTGACGGAGAACCGCCCAATCGTTCTTCTATGTAAAGAGGGGTCGCTCTCATGTAGTCAGGGAATAGTGAGTATCACCGGCGTCCTGAAGGCATTAAGCCCTCTCAACAAACAATTATGTAGGAGGACCACCCAATTCTATTATTCTACATAGAGGGCACAATGAAATGCCAGGGATCGAACGCTCAGTTAGTGGAGGCTTTTCGAAATACATGTTCATCAAGGCTTCGTAAAATATGAATCGTCACATGCCTGAAGCCGTATCAGAAACATGCAGTATCATGGTTTTACAGTTTTGCCCTTTGTTGAAAATCCACCATCTACAACCAGGACGCCGCACTGACCAATTAACTCCTGACCAAGGTTGTATAACCAAGCCGGTGAAGTTGGACGGACGATATGATCTTTGAGATAGTCATGTGCGACCGTTGGTGAAATTAGGGTTTTTGAAGAGGTGCGTAAGCATCCCTCTTCAGCCTGATCGAATCCAAGCATGGGATACGATTTTGGGTGGCCGATCGTACATGCGTGTAGATGGCATGACGTTGTAGGCGCCATACCCCATTGTCTCACGAAAGTGTGATCTGGGCCACTAAATTCGTCCGGCGAAGTTGAGTGGTCGGGATCAATTTGCGACAGAAAACTGGCACCGCAAAAGCCGCACTTTGTGCCAACTTCGGGTGCGCGTTCCAAGATGACCAATCTTGGTCGGTCTTGGTCGATTGGACTGGCGTGTAGGTGGTAGGCTGGTATTCATGCATATACCTGACTATCCCATGAAAACGTGATCTAAGCCACTCAAATTGTCCGGCGAAGTTGAGTGGTCGAGATTAGTTTGCAATTGTAAAGTGTGACCACGCTAGTTTGGGCGTATGATTTGGGATAACCAGGCATGGTATGCCTTGGACGATCAGGTTAGGGGATAGATGGGCCCACAGTGGTCATGTTGGTATGACCAAACCTGCTTAATCTAATCTTGGACCCTTTATTCGTGCCGGAGAAAATGGACGCTCGTGATGTTCAAAACCCTAATTTTGGGTTTCACGACCGTGCATCATGCTATGTTCGGGCACACGAATTGGGATGACCAACCATGGTTGGTCCTGACTAATCAGTCAGGTATGTAGGCGGGCCCATGGTGATTGTGTTGACATGCTCTGGGCCCTTTGAATCTACATCTACACCCTCCATCTATACATGTGAAGATGGATGGTTGAGAATATTTTGTGACACATGTAATGTGCCGCAAACCCTAATTCAGGGTTTTTCTCCCATACTGCTCTGGCTTGGACGTTTTAGCAAGCTATGCCAATCTTTTGGGGAGGCCGACCATGCGGGTCCCGCGTTGGTTCGATAGTGAATATTCCAATACCTGCTTGGGCTCATGGATCCGATATGAGCTATCCAATTCATGCTGGTGAAGTTGGATGGTCGTGATCGTTTCTGAGACTGACATGGTTAGTCTATATTTGAATATGCTCAATCAGGCTAGTATAGCACACCGGGAGTAATATGCTTAATCGGGCTAGTATAGCACACCGAGAGTTGCAGCCTGTACGGGTATTTCGTACATGCTTCATTATAATGCTTGGAGGTTCGTGTTGCTCTGCTGAGAACAACACTCAGTCGTCATGCCGCACTAATAATGAGTACAGGAAATACAAGGCTGGCTATGCATTAATTAATAATGTTGTATTTAATTCACATACTGGGATTGTTGCCACATGCTCCATTATAGGTGAATTAGTAAAGTGAAGAAGTATTCATCACTTATTAATGTCTTTATCTTTTACAAGATGTTAGCGCATAATTTTGGCTTTTACAATTTTAGCCTTAAATGAAAATCCGCCATCAACATGGAGGTGGCTCTTACACAACTTCAAATGTAGTTGTGTGCTGATTGTATGCAATTCCATTCTTGTAAGAGATCATGTAGGAAAGCTAGCCATGTCGGAGGGGTTTTATCGAGTCCTTTCAATGGTACTGACGCAGACTTCCTTATTCACGACATTGTTTGCCCTCCATCACCTGATGAGCCCTGGATATTATTGACGACGAAGGTACGTCTTCTGCCCGACTGTCATACCTCAATGTTGAATTGTTGGACATGGTGTTTCAGAAACACATCTAGACTGTTAAGATTATCCCCCAAGTGTAAGCTTCAGTTCTCTAGGTTTTGAAGTTCTCTTTGGACAAGGTTATTGCATGTCCCCGGGATATTTCTGCTTGGATAAAACTTTTGTTAATGCCTATTTATGTTATTCACATTTATGTTTTCAAGAACAGCAACGAGTAGAAATATGGAGGGCGTAATAAACTACAGATTGCCTCTATTAATCAGTCTATATCTCGGTGGTATGAGACTGATGGGTTCATTAGTTTGAATCGGAAACGATTGAGCGACAGTCAGCAGTCGAGTGAAATTCAACAGTCGAGTAAAAATATTCGCATACAGGCTAAAACCCAAGAGGCTCTTAAGTTGAGTACTTGCAGGAAGAAGATTCGCAATGGTTTGTTCACGGCTGCCATTAAAGTCCTTAATTCTTGTAGACTGGCACCAGCTGGGGAAGATACTCTCAAATGTTTGGTGGATAAACATCCTTATGCCCCTCCACCAATTATTCCTACTAGTCCTAGACTTACAGGGAGTGTGGTTTCTACTACAAATTCTATCTTGTGGCGAATTAAGAGCTTTCCGAAAGGGACGTCTTGTGGAAGGTATGGTTTGAGAGATCAACACCTTCTTGATGCGCTTAATGGCCGGCTGCTTCTATGGATGAGGACTTGTTGTCGTATTAATAGTATGGTTAATTTGTGGCTTAATGGTTCATGCCATGCACTATTGGGAGATTTTGTAGCAAGTGCTCCTCACAACACCTTATCAAGCCGGATGGGGGGATTCGACCAATTGCAGTTAGTACGGTGTGGAGGCGACTCGTTTCTAATGTAGATTCTCATGCCGTTGGCAAGGATATGTGTGCATATTTGAAGACTTCCCGTTTGGTGTGAGGATACTGTATGGTGGTAAAGAGATAAAAGCGACTCCCAAACCATGATTATGCTGCTGGTGGATTTTTAGAATGCGTTCAACTTGGTTAGTATGACTTTTATGCTTCAAGAGGTAAGAAATCATTGTCCTCCTATTTCTAAATGGGTGGAGTTTTGTTACTCTAACCCTCCAAGGCTATACTATAATGAATATGTCATGTCGTCTGCTCAAGGGGTTCAACAAGGTGATCCTCTTGGTCCTCTGTTGTTTTCATTGACCTTGCACCCCTTGGTGAAGTTGATTGCGGAACAATGCCAATTAGACATGCAAGCATGGTATTTGGACGATGGTACCATAATTGGTGATATACTAATGGTCTCTAAAACTCTCAACATTATCCAATATGAGGGTAGCAAGTTTGGTCTTCACCTCAACATCACCAAGACTGAGATTTTCTGGCCCACAACTGACACAAGGTATAGTAATGTTTTTCCTTCCAAGATTGGTCGCCTGTCGAAAGGGGTTAAATTTTTAGGAGGGCCGGTGAGTCTTGACCATGGTTTTTGAAGTAACCTAGTTAAGTCCAGGGTTCTTAAAATAGTTAATCTTATGGACGCGGTTAGAAAGCTGGACGATCCACAATGTGAGTTGCTTTTGTTGAGAAGTTGTGCTGGGGTATCGAAGCTATACTTCTCAATGTGAACTACTATGCCGGAGTATCTTGCTGAGGGGCAATCGGTTTTCGACTCACATTTAGCATGATATCTTCGCCATTCAATTACTAATGATGGCCCATGTATGGGTTTGCTACAACTCCGTTTAGCTTCTTTACCCCTTCGACATGGTGGTTTGGGTTTATATTTTATGGCGGATGCGCTTCATTATTGTTACCTTGCATCCTGTATTCAAACTCAGCCCCTTCAGGCCATTATCTTGCGCAATACTCCCATGCTTGGTCCAGATTTGGGTTTGCAGCGTGCCATGGATTTTTTTTTCTAGTGTTTGTCCTGATTCTAACGTTGATTTATCTGCCCCCCATCCCATGAAGTCTTTGGCAGTTAAATATTTTGATGTTGTCATGAAGGAGATGCCGGAAAAAAATTCTATGTCTGCATGGGACTATGTTCTTTGGAAGTGTAACAAGTCCGAACATGCTCAGGATTTCCTCAAAGATTTACCAATTGAGATCCTCAATCAGCGAGTAGGTGCATGATGTGATTTTTATGTTGTTGTAGAAAGTGGAAGTAAAAGTTCGTTCAACTCGGGCATGTAAAGGTTTGATTTCAGAATTTAATAATATAAAATAGGTACAAAAGATAGTCATGGTATTACGAGAGATAGGGACTCAGGATTCTACCAAACTTCATAATCATGTGGTTCAAATATTCATTCTAGAAAATTATAGCTCAAATACTAAAAATATGGACTCTGATTCTTTTCCAAAAAGTAAATTCTTAAAAGATTTACTGTAAATCACTAGCATGACGCATCAAGAGTTCTTAGACCAAGCATACATCATCAAACCAAATCACAATCAAATAAAAAAAAACATAAAATGAATAATAATTAATGAAAAAAGTCATAAAAGAATAAATAGAATTACCACAAGCATGAAACAAAGCTTCTTCCATTGCCCCAGTGTTGGGGTTTAGCTCCACATGGTGAAAACACGCTCAAAAGATTTTTCCATCACTCTGAAAGTGTTAGAATGAAGAAAATACTAAAAAAGAATAGAAAAACCAATCTGCAACGTTTATAAGCGCTGCAGATCAACTGTTACGAAGAAACAGTTAAGAAATATGAACTTGGGTCGCTGATAGTCTTCTGCAAATGTTGTTGAATGCGAATGTTTTTGAGACACACTCCGCGACTGACTTAGAGGGGTTTTTGTTCTTCGTCTTCTTCTTCTTCTGCACCAGCAATATACTTTTATGCATCTCCTCTATTCGGCTATGTAGCCTCACAATTCTCTATGCTGGTGCCCCCAACTCTCGACAACCCTCTTTATGACTCCTAGTTACCCTAGTATACAAAACAGGTGAATGAATCCCCACGAAATCTTTGTTTCTCGTTGGAAGAAAGTCTCGGCTTTTTATTTTCTTTTTTCTTTTTATCTTCTCTTACGCGTCTCTGGATTGTTTAGTACTTTCCAAACTATCCCTCGGGATCGAACAGAATCAAACAAAATATATTCACTTTCTCCATTCCCATGTAGCATCCAAAATTAAACCCGAGACTCTCTCTTGCCCTGTATTCGTGAAACACAAACCTTCCTTTTTCTTCTCCATACATATCTGCATTTGGTGCAAACTCTTGTAACCATAGAAGTAAATCCTTCAGCGTATATATCCTCCAAATCTCACCATGTTCTTTCCAAGAATACAACCAATAATATCTGATAATATTAATCCTTCCTTGTTTGGTTTTGAATCAATGATCCAACCCATTATGATCGATTGAAACACTTATACCAGGCCTGTTTTGCTCTAACAGGTCCATGTCAACACAATCCCGCCATTGAATCTCTTCATAAGTCACTCAAAACTCGAACCATAAACTGTTCTCGCTGCAAAATTATTTCCGCGCCAAAACTGAAAATTCAAATTAGAGAAGAATGTGCCCCTTAACCATTCCCGGGGTGAAAATAACACTTGGGGATGTCCTGTGGTGTAAATAGCAAGTGTGTGCCCCTTAGTAAGTGAGGCATCCCTTATCCAAATGAGGGGTGCCTTTAATGATTTTCTCCCACGAGCGCAAATACCACTTTTCGAGCCAATTTTTCCACACATGTTTAGTTTTCTAAAAATACCTACAAAGAGATAAAATACCAAAATAAGTACAAAAATGGGTACTAACAATATACAAAATTGAGATCAAAATAGGCGCCTAAATGCATCTATCAAATACCCTCAAAATTATTATTTGCTAGTCCTTGAGCAAATCAAATCTAATATAAAATCCCAACTCACTGTCACAGGCATCGTGATTGCACTTAGCGTGTGCAACAAGATTTTAAACCCCTATGTGGCCCTAGTAACCTTTACTCCAAACCCTAGCTATCTACGCAAAACCTTGGAATAGTACTAAAGAATCTCCTTGGTTGGCATACTCTCATTGACTACAGAAGGAAGTACCATGATGCGAAATTCCAATTGATGTACACGAGTTTGCACTCAAGGATACTAAAATTCATATATAAGTGACAGAGCTCTACTCATATAGTCGCACTATGGACATCAATATCCTGAATCAAACAAATCACATGAATAGATTAACAAGATGGAAATAGAAATAGATGGTTGTGAATGCGTGTCAATGCCAAGATGAATCCTATGACCTAATGGATTGAGAACCGGTCTAGACTAATATCAACACAGATGGCATATAAAAGGGAACCAATGGTCGATAATCCTAATTCTAGATCAACTCGTCTGGCATATACAAGGGAACCAGCAGTCGATTTTATTGAACAATTTATTCCGGTGGTCTGGTCTCAATTTCTTTTCTTTTCTCTCTATATTTTTGTTTAAAACTTTTCTTTCAATTTTTTTTTAGTAACTCTATCACCCTATTTTAACCCAACAGACATCAACATAAAAATTGTGCAAAAAATAAAAACAGAAGTAATAAGATGATTCCGAGATACGGTGAAACTATCATGTTATTTCTAACACCTGAGCTCTGTGCTTTTATGAATAGACTCTATATAGATGTTTCCATCCACTCAGATTGGTTCCTCAACTCCTACAACCAAGATGCTTCCATCCACTTAGATTGGTTAGTACCATCCTTAATAAGTATAAATTTCTAGGCTTTGGAGTTTAATAATAATGCAACTAAAAAGTTTCTCCCATACCCCCAAATTTAAATCTAACATTGTCCTCAATGTTTAAAAAATAAAATTAAAAGCATGAACAAGGAGAAACTGTTACCATTTGAAGCAAAAGAGTTAAGGAAAGATATTATTGTGTTGCATGAGCATGGGTTACCTCCCAATAAGTGCTAAGTTTAATGTCTTCAGCCAGACTAAGAAAGGATTAGTCACCTCATAGAATCATAAAGTAATAGCCCGAAAAAACTGTGGATCATCTGCATCAAAAAGTGTTAACATAGATAAAAGGAAACTGCAATAAACCAATAATAAACATAGCACACCTTTGCCTAGTTTCCTGTTTAAGACAACTACATCTAGTTGTGCTTCAGGTTCAGGTTCTATTAAGGGGTCTAAATAAAATATTTTCATGGGATGCACCTCCTCATAAGTAAGATCTGAAATATCAGGTTCTAAGGTTTGGAAAAATTTAGAAGCACACAATAATAACCTGAATAATTGAGGATCCTCTAAGTCAATTAGATTTGACTCACACAATTGACCATAATGAGAGTGGTGGTCATTCTTAAGCAAACGTGTCAATTCTATTTTCCTAAAATAATTAGGTTTAGTCTCAGAGCTTAATAACTGACACATTTTGAATTCAAACATTCCCACAATTGGAAGAAAAGTTTTTGGTGGGTAAACAAAATCTATCTGGTTATCATAGCCTGGGTAAACCACATCAACCAGAGGATGGGTTCTTAACAACTGAACTTCATTATGTACATCACTAGGTTCAGGAAAACGTGTATGAAGATAATATTTTAAAATGGTTGAGGCACATATGTCAAGTCCCAAGTGAGGTATCTCTGTAAGAGCTAAAGGTAAGGCACAAGGAGAATGATAATCACCCCCAAACTTAGAGTTTTGGGTGTCTCTAGATAGACTAGCTACAATTTCCCTAATTTCTAGACAATCATAATCCTAAAAATGGTCAATTGCTTCATGTAGATTATACTCAGGTGATGCATCCTCACTCATATTTAATATCTCTACGAGCTCATCTTCTTCATCTAAGACTATTATTTTTAAATCGTTAGACTCTAAAATAATATTCTAAAAATAAACTCGTTCATCTAATCATTATCGGCTTCATAACGAGGAAATTCTACGTCATCTAAAATGGGGGTATCTCTAGTCAAATCCTCGTCCTTTTGAATGGGGGAATAATTATTAAAATTATTTGGATTTGAACTAGAATTAATATTGTCATTATGTTAGAGAATTGCTCAGTCGAACTCGCATGCGTTGCTATCTCAAGCATGTTTGTCAATGTTAGTGATCAAAACTATAAGTCTAGATTTCTAGTCTACTATAGCTAAGGTCTCGAACTAGGATAGTAAGTGTAGTTGAGCTCAAGAAATCCATGGCGATCATCATACAAGACGAAGGACTACTCAAGGAACCAGTGGATCTTCATCGACTAAAAGGTATGTGGAGACTTGAACTTATCTATCACTTAAAAGTCTATCTACTTTATCTCCTATCTTGAGACAAAAGTCATTTTGCTATATAGACTTAAATTATACACATGTGGTATTTCGAGCTGAGTATATCTCGCTTATCTATTTCTCGAAATATGTGTTGGTAAATCTTTCGCTTTAGCCAATTTCATCTTTACCTAGTGACGAAAGTCATGTTATGTTTCAATCACTTTGGAAATTGCTCTGACGAAAAATAGTTTGTGAATAAGAACTATATAACGCCCTCTGAGAATGTTTCAATGATTGAAATGGGAGTTTAGACAATATAACCATTAGAGGATATAAGCATTGTTGTGAAAACACATATATGTATAAGTCTTTATTGTTTGAACAAAAGTTTGCGAACTTTGTTGATCGAGTGAAACTGGAAGTGCGTGAGCTTCAGTTCGTGAACTCAGTCCATGAACTAGCGGAAGTTCTCGACCCAAGAATTTCTGCTGGAGTTTGTGAACTCCTTCCAAGAACTTAAGTCCGCGAACCCAGTCCGCGAACTTGAGTAGGTTATGTCTAAAAACGATGTTTGTGAACTTATGTTAATAAACTAAGGAATGCTATTGCAAACCGTGGATTTATAGTTCATGAATCGATTCGAGTGAATCATATCATTTTTGCTTCGATTGTGTCTTCTGTAGTACATAATATTTCCTTGCAATTGAACAACTCTCTAACTAGTTCATTTGAGTCATTTGAACTAGTTATGTTGAAGAAGAATATGGTTGACATGAAAGTTATCATATGACTGACCATTTGGTTAACTATTGTTGAACCAACTAATGTACAAGTTTGTGTACGGTTACACATGCCTAGAAACGTGCATTACATGTGTATGTAACAAGTTATGTTTTCGATCTAACGGTTGATAAATATTAGCTTGAATCTAATCAGGTTTTCATCTAACAGTGAATATTGAATGCTTTGTTAGTAAACTAACATTGATTGCAAATCCTTATTTGAGACTATATAAGGGAGAACTATAGCAACTGGGAAACCTAATCCCCACACATTCTGTGTTATACTAGTTGTGCTAAGCTAGAGTCGTTTCTCCTTTAACCTTTGGTTTTATTCTTCTAAAACCAGGTTAACGACTTAAAGACTTCATTGGAATTGTGAAGCCAGACCGATACTAATTTTATCGTAGTTGTGTGATCTGATCTTGTTGTTTCTATCGTACGAGTACAATTGTAATAATTGTCTTGAGAATTTTATCTTCAATAGGCAAAATATAAAAGTAGTCACAAACAATTCGTCTCATCGTTTGTGATTCCACAATATCTTTTTTCGCTGCGTCGATTAAGATTATTGTGAGGTGATTGATAAAACTGAGATGTTCTTCGGGAATCTAAGTATGGTTTTATTGATTGGTTCTTGTTCACCTTGATTTATCAAAAGACGGAACAAAAACTTGTAGGTATATTCGTGGGAGACGGATTTATCTATTACCGTAGACTTTTTTTTGTGATGCATATTTGTTTATTAAAGTCTTCGACTTTGGGTCGTAGCAACTCTTAGTTGTGGGTGAGATCAGCTATGGGAATCAAGTACGTAGTATCCTGCTGGGATCAGAGATGTATGAGCATAACTGTACCTTGGATCAGTGTGAGATTGATTGGGGTTCAACTACAGTCCAGACCGAAGTTAGCTTGGAGTAGGCTAGTGTCTGTAGAGGATTAATACAGTGTATGTTTAATCTGGACTAGGTCCCGGGGTTTTCTTGCATTTGCGGTCTCCTCGTTAACAAAATTCTGGTGTCTGTGTTATTTCTTTTCTGCATTATATTTTGTTATATAATTGAAATAATACAGGTTGCGCGTTGTTCAATCAATTAGAATATACGACATTATTGGTTGTTGATTTAAATTGATTGACACTTGAATATTTGTCTTTGGTACCATCCAAGTTATCTCCTTATATTTGATAAAGACTCGCAGATTTCTGTTTGCTTGAGTAAAGATCAAATCAAGTGAGAGAGATATAAACTCTTTGATATATTTTCTATTGATTGAGTCTCACTGTTTAGTTTATTCTCTAGAAAGTATATTGGAGTTTGTCCATACAGATTGCTAATCGAAATATTGGGTGTGGTTGTTAGACCCCCGCTTTTCACATTATAAATCTCAATTGGAGTAACAAATTCCTGATCACTATGCTTATATAGTTCGAATTCTTCATTAACACTATCCTCATCATAATCATCATTATAATAACATGAAAATGGTTGAACCTCATCTAAACAAGTAGTGTTACCAATTTTATCCTCGTAATCTTGATTATGCAAATAACTATCTTCATTTTCAAGGGTATTATAGGAAATATTGTACTGGAAATTAAGATTATTTCGAGCAATTCTTTCATTTGTCTCAGTTATCTGTTTGAGAGATTCCTCTATATAAGGTTTATTCATTGGTGCAGTTTGTTTATTCATTTCTAACACATACCTATTGGTATTCTCAGTTAATTAACTTCTTGAGAGACTCTTCTAAAGATATGGAAGGATCATAAATAGCACTAGGATATAACTGTTTGATTAAATCACTCAACGGGGAACTAGTACTATAATATCCCTTATTTTCTTGGTCATATGACCGATGTGCGTGCGGATAGTAATTGGGATCACCATGGTATGAGCCTAACCTTAAAAAGGTTGATGTTCCCAACCACTATTCACACTATGGTCAAAGTTGTAACGTCTGTTTGGAAACTCAGCCGGATATTCATTGCATTGGATATTGTAATACCAGTTCGACATTGTACGTGCAAATGCAAGGTTGACTAAAATGGGTAAGCTAGGGTTACCTACAGAAAAATATACCCAAAGGTACGAGGCTGAGGCTGGTTACTCCCATAAGGCCCAAGGCACGGGTTCAGCTTACTAATCCACGAGTTTTCATAAAATCGGTAGTCTGACGATACAATTGGTGTATGCACGTGTTTGTGTATATTTCCACAAAATAAAACCCACTGATAGGGGATTCGTGGGTGGATAGAGTCTTACCTCCCATACCAGATGGGCGATGAACCGTTGAAGTCGACTCAGGCCACCGACTCCTATGTCAGTGTACGAACCTGAGGGGCCAAGATAGTATCATAACTGTCGTCCTTCCCTGCATGAGTTTTATAAAATTAACCCTTCCTTAGGGTTTAAAAATAATAATGTCCAAAAAAAATAAAGTCCAAAAAGTCCAAAAATAAAAGATTACAACATTAAAACCCTAATTACAGTTCCTAAAAATAAAAATCTAAAAACATAAAAATAAAATCTTCTTCACTCCTTTTGGATTCCTCTTTTCTTTCCTTCTTTGGATTTGGTTTCCATTTATAGCACTTTTTATTTCCTTGTAGCTACGCTCCAAATCTGAAAAGAATCGAAAAATACCAAAGGCGTAAAAGAGAACAAAAAATCTAAAATCTAAATAAAAATAAATCTAAAACCTAAAAACAAGTCCGCGTCGGCGGCGCCAAAAGTTGATGTGATTTTTATGTTGTTGTGGAAAGTGGTAGTAAAAGTTCGTTCAACTCGGGCTTGTAAAGGTTTGATTTCATAATTTAATAATATAAAATAGGTACAAAACATAGTCACGGTATTACGAGAGACTGGGATTCAGGATTCCACCAAACTTCATAATCATGTGGTTCAGATATTCATTCTAGACAATTATAGCTCAAATGCTAAAAATATGGACTTTGATTCTTTGCCAAAAGTAGATTCTTAAAAGATTGAGTGTAAATCACTAGTATGACGTATCATGAGTTCTTAGACCAAGCATACATCATCAAACGAAATCACAATCAATTAAGAAAAATCATAAAACGATTAATAATTAATCCAAAAAGTCATAAAAGAATAAATAGAATTACCACATGCATGGAACAAAGCTTCCTCCATAGCCCCAGTGTTAGGGTTTAGCTCCACATGGTGAAAACACACTCAAAAGATTTTCCATTACTCCGAAAGTGTTTATAATGAAGAAAATACTAAAAAAGAATAAAACAACCAATCTGCAATGTTTACAAGCGCTGCAGAATCAACTGTTACGAAGAAACAGTTAAAAAATATGAAGTTGGGTCAATGATAGTCTTCTGCAACTGCTGTTGAATGCGACTATTTTTGAGACACACTCCGCGACTGACTTAGATAGGTGTTTGTTCTTCGTCTTCTTCTTCCTCTGCACCAGCAAAATACTTTTCTGCATCTCCTTTTGTTCGGGTCTGTAGCCTCACAATTCTCCCTGCTGGTGACCCCAACTCTCAACAACCCCCTTTATAACTCCTAGCCACCCTTATATACAAAACAGGTGAATGAATCCCCAAGAAATCTATGCTTTCTCATTGGCAGAAAGTCTCGGATTTTTTTTTTCTTTTTTTCTTCTCTTATGCGTCTCTGGATTGTTTATTACTTTGCAAACTATCCCTCAGGATCGAACAGAATATATTTACTCTTCATCCTCATGTAGCATCCAAAATTAAACCTGAGACTCTCTCTTGCCCTGTTTTCGTGAAACACAAACCTTCATTTTTCTTCTCCATACGTATCTGCATTTGGTGCAAACTCTTGTAACTATAGAAGTAAATCCTTCAACGTATATATCCTCACAATATCACCACGTTCTTTCCAAGAATACAACCAATAATATCCGATAATATTAATCCTTCCCTGTTTGGTTTCGAATCAATGATCCAGCCCATTTTGATCGATTAAAACACTTATACCAGGCATGTTTTGCTCTAACAGGTCCATGCCAACACAATCCTTCCATTGAATCTCTTCAGAAGTCCCTCAAAACTCGAACCCTAAACTGTTCTCGCTGCAAAATTATTCCCGCGCCAAAACTGAAAATTCAAATTAGAGAAAAAGGTCCACTTAACCATTCTCGGGGTGCCAATAACACTTTGGGGTGTCCTGAGGTGTAAATAGCAAGTGGGTACCCCTTAGTAAGTGAGGTGTCCCTTATCCAAATGATGGGTGCCTTTAATTATTTTCTTCCACAAGCGCAAATACCACTTTTCGAGCTAATTTTTCCACACATGTTTATTTCTCCAAAAATATCTACAAAGAGATAAAATACCAAAATAAGTACAAAAATGGGTACTAACAATATACAAAATTGAGATCAAAATAGACACATAAATGCGTCTATCAGTGCACAACAATTTAATGTTCTCTTGTGTTATCTTTTGGGAATCCCATTATTATCTGTCGACAGCCAATGTGCTTTCTGTGATCGAGAATTGGACTGTTATGGGGATCATGCTTTACATTGTTCACATGAGGTGGGTAGAAAATTTTGACATGATTTTGTGCGTGACATCATAGTGGACATGTTTTTTCGAGCCGGTGTCCCAGCTAGGAAAGAATTTTCCTTTGGGCTTACGGAAAATGATGGTAGCGCCTTACGTCCTGCGGATATTTTTGTTTACAACTGGGAATGTGGTCGGGATATGTGCTTAGATGTGACTGTAGTCTTTCCTTTTACTGGTGAAGGGGTTCGGACCTTTCGGCATGGCTTAGCTTTGAGTAATGCCATCACTCGCAAAAATAAAAAATACTTGGATAAGTGTTTGGCTCTAGGTTATGGTTTTGGTACCCTGGCTTTCACGACGTTTGGAAAGGTTGGTGAGGAACCAGTGGGTTTACTTAAGAGGCTGCATAATCATTTATCTAGGTTTGATGTTGGTGCTAAGAAATGTAATTTATTTTTTCAGAGATTAGGGATTATGATTCAGAAAGGTGTTGGAGCCCAACTTGTCGCTAGGATTCCAACTAGTTTCTTATCGTCTGATGATGTAATTGATGAATGATTTCGTAATAAATTTTTATTATTTTTTGAAACTAGGAATAAGCCCGTTCTTCCCCATGGCAGCGTAGCCACCGGCCTACTCCCCCTGAGCAAACTCGGCCCCTTCCCCACAGTAAGTTAGTACACGAGATCTCCAATGTTTGAGCGGAGACTCGAACTACTGACCTCCTACTTGAAAGTCAGACTCCTGGACAACTGGGCTAACCCCAGATGGTTCTCAAAGAAGAACGAGATTGAAACAGAATCCAGAAAAACATAATTTCAGAGAAAATAAAGGGAATTTATCTCAAACAAGAAGTTCGAGTTCATAATTTTCAAAAACCAAGACCACACATGCGCCTCTCTCTCTATCAAGACGTGATTATGCCTAAATAATCTCACAAAGTATTTCATGTCAGAAAACAGGCTCATATTGGTTTTTGATGAAAATACCCTTGGTTTCAAAAATAGGTATTTTCCAGGAAAAAGGGTGTCTAATTAATATAAGGGATTGAACGAGCTCTCATCATACAAGGTACTAACCCGTAAAGACATATGCATGCCTACCAAGCCTTGTCAAGTCACTCTAGGGTATCTGAAGGAGTCAGGCACAAATAAAAGATGAATTAGGGTTTTAGTGTAATACAAGCCAGATCTCAGAATTCGTATGGGATAAGGACTCTACAATTCAGAGAGGAATATCTCTATTCTCTCATGGATATTCACCAATATCAAGGTAATACATAATATATTCAAATTCCTCTCTTTCTAAAAATACTTACATGTACAAACTTGAAAGCTCAAGGATGCACAAAGAGAGAAAATTGGGGTTTTGGCCAAGTAAACCCTAATTTGCAAACCCTATTCGACTAAGATGTAAATTTCATATTTACAAGGCTCAATTAACCTTTTAATGTCGCCTTCTAACGCAAAATCCTATAAAGTTCCCAAGTTGAAATTCGATTCCAAGATCAGAGTCATAACAATCGAAGGCTAAACATCAATTCGGGGACTCTGCAAGTCTAAAAGAACGAGTGGATCGTAATTTCGTATGAATGATTTGTTACCATTTATATACTCATCATAGAATAATCAAGGTTCTACTATAAGTAGGGGACTTAATGTAGATGGTGAAATTTGGATAAATGGAAAAAGTGTCATTTCAATCAATACCATAGACAAAATTCAACTCTCACATGAGAGATTAATCCCTTGGTTCTCAAGGCACTCATAGCCACGATTTATGTATATGTCCTCGCGAGACACTGCTGGTCATGATGCCGTGACTCGTAGCGCACATCTTGGACGAGATACTGCTGGTCATGTAGGTAATGTAGAGCGTAAAACATCCCCGGCAGACTTATGAACTAGTACAACCACAATTCCAGCATGTCTTCGCGAGACGCGACTGATTGTGATGCCATGATTCCTAGTATATATCCTTGACGATATAATACTGGTCATGCAGGCTCTGTATATGTGTAAAAACGTCCCCAACGGACTTATGACGTAGAGCGGAGACATACATGTCTCATGTAAGAACGACTTACCCTATTTGAGATCAAGGACTGATTCCTAATAAAACATCGCGGGATACACTGGTCATGTCTACTCTAGGCTCTGACTTGACTTACCGAGGCGTCCGAATAATTCCTAGTACAACCCTGCGAGATACACTGGTTATTCTTCCTCTGGGCCCTTTCGACATACTTCTAGAACATCCTTTCAGGATACACTAGTCTTGTCGGCCCCATCATATAGATACAGTTGATTCGTAGCACATCTCTGCAAGATATGATGCTCAAAGAAAAGTGAGACAAAGTCTCACAGAGAAATTAATCGGGCACACAAATCCCTTTATCTCTCTTCAGAACGAATCCCAGCTGACCACAGAGAGATTCAGATCCATCAATAAAATCTCAGAGAGATTCACATCTCTCCTCAAAATCCCAGAGAGATTCACATCTCTCCGCAAAATCCCAGAGAGATTCATATTTCTCTGCAAAATCTCATAGAATTTCACATCTCTCCTCAAATCCCGGAGAGATTCACATCTCTCCACAAAATCTCAAAGAGATTCAAATCTCTTCTCAAATATCCCGAAGAGATTCACATCTCTCCAAAAAATCTCAAAGAGATTAACAACTCTTTTCACAATCCTGGAGAGATTTACATCTCTCCGCAAAATGTCAATGAGATTCAAATCTCTCGGAAATCTCAGACAGGTTCGAATATTCCCCATGATAGGCACATGCTTTACCTAGCGCTTAAACCTATTTCCGAGTCTCTCAAACACACTCACGGCTAGTATATTAAGCCTGAAATATACATGTTGAAAAAACGGGGGTATAACAACCATACCCAATAATTCGTTCGGAAATATGTATGGACTAACTCCAATATAATTCCAAGATAATCAACTAGTCAGTCAAACTCAATCAAGGAAAAATATCCAAGAGTTATATGTCTTTTTCAAATCAATTGACAACTCAACAGGATAGAATACGTGAACTGATTAATATGAGAATAACTTGGACGGTATCAAAAACCAATATCCAAGTATCGATCAATTTATATCCAACAAATAAATATCGGATTTACCAACTGATTGAACTATGCACAACCTGTGATATTTTAATTATATAAAATATAATGCAGAAAAGAAATAACACTGACACCAGAAGTTTTGTTAACGAAGAAACTGTAAATGCTGAAAACCACGGGACCTAGTCCAGTTTTGAACACCACACTATATAAAGCAGCTACAGACACTAGCCTACTACAAGTTAACTTCAGAATGGAATATAGTTAAGCCCTAACCAAGTCTTACGTTGATTAAGGTACAGTCGCGTTCCTTACGCCTCTAGAACCACGTCGAATTTTGCGCACTTGATGCCCTTAGCTTATCTCACCCACCAGTAAGAGTTGCTATGAGCCAAAGTCGGAGACTTATAAAAAAATCTGTCTCCCACAAATAAGTCTATTCTGATAGATAAATATGCTTCCTGCAGAAATATCTATGAAGTTTTTGTTCCGTATTTTGATAAATCAAGGTGAACAGGAACCAATTGATAATCCGGTCTTATACTCCCGAAGAGTAGCCTAGAAAATGAAGATCCTCCAAGCTCCCCTCAGTAGATATTCGTCTTCAATATACTAGAAATCAAGACTAATGTTTTGATAAACTAAATTTGACAAACAAGCTTGAGATAGCAATACTTGCGAGTTCGACCGAGCAGTGCTCTAACAATCTCCCCCTTTATCAACTTTAGTGACAAACCTATCAATACATGTGGATTACAAAATAAATAAACTTTGTAGCTTCTCATCCATCATGCTTGATTACCTTGGCTCTTAAACATTCCTTGAATTCTTCGCCACTCCAAGTACTTCAGTGAACGTGTTCAACTCAGCATCATTATTGTTGAAGATCCGTAGCTATAACAATAATCAACAAGATGTTTTCTTATTGTTATATATATTTTCATAGTATTATTACATAACATCAAAGTTCAATTGTATCACAACTTTGACAATAATACTATGGTGATATGTATTACTCCCCCATAGTCAATACTTCCATCTCACAATGAAAACCACTCCCCCTTACATAATGATGTGTAAACCATATGTATGTAGTGTGAATTACCATATAATTCTCCCCTTTTTTTTAATATAAATTGGCAAAGGTACGAAAACTATGGGATCATAATTAAATTATCAAAGAGATAATTCATGACTAAAAGAGAACATATCAACTTTGTTTCGATGATTTCACATAGTCGAAACTTAGTGTATTCATCAAGGAGTTTATAAAGATACAAGATAACTCCTATAATATTCCTCAGCCAGACTCCCCACAAAGATTTAGCAATTAAGCACAAGTTAAATTAAGAACTCTCCCCCATAAAATGTCATTCTCAAAGGAACAACAAGAGCGACCTTACTTTTGCAAGAAAATAAGGATTTCTTTGGACATTAACAAATTACATGAAACATGAATTTGTATCCAGAAAACTCGAATAAATTAACCACAAGAAGACCTTATAGATTAATTTAATCGGAAATACTCAACATAAGAAAACTTACAGAGCCATATAGTACTTTCACATAGAAGTTGATTAGGGAAAGAACAATACTGTGGAATATTTCCAAAGCTCTCATTCTATCTTTTATCAATATTTGCATAAAGACATAATAGACTTAACTTTTGAACAAATATGCGATAATCATAGTTCACGGACGTAAACACACATATCCTAGAAAATATTTTTTCAATATATAAAACCAATAAAGATTAATACTGCAAAATCATCTTCCAAAAAACTTAGAATTTGAATAAATAAATCTAAAAACATTGCAAGATGAAAATTGTTGGCAATAGATATGTGTAATCACAATATTTTCTATTCCAAACCCTGTTATCCTTCTTAAAACGTAAGAATAAATTCTCATAAGTAGTTTCCTAGACAAAATAATAAAACTCGTAAGAACCAAAAACAACCTCAAACATAAAATCAAAGTGCATTTTCGGATCCTTCACGAGTATTAATACCTTTGAGCTTATGATTGACAATATCCACCGCTTCTTCAGAGAAGATATCCTCATTGAGAAGATCTTGAACATGTGTCTTCATGAGAACAAGGTCAGTTTTAACCTTTTTCAACTCAGTTCGTAACACATCGAGACCTTTCATAGTGTCAACGATCTGCAGTTTTGTTTCCTCAAAGTATTTAAAAAAATTATGAACCACTTCGGCAGAAACCATTTCATCATGTTCTACATCTTGATGAATATATGCATAAAAGCATGAGACATCGAAATAATCATAAGATTTTGATCTTTGACATCGTCAGCATTTACTAGGGTTCTTTTCTTCTTTCCTTTGAAACCGTAACCCCTACCTTTATCAAGAAATCCTTTCGTAAAATCACAAGTGCAAGAAGGAGATGACATTATTGATAAAATAAAAATAGCCTAGAGTGGGATAACTCAACTTCAATAGGATAAGTATATAAACGGTTTCTCAGGGAGTATATATTTAGGGTTTTTTAGATTCGGTTCGTGACATGTTACAAAGGTACCCGTACGTAGGAAAACTTAACCCATAAGAGGAAACTAAATAAAAAATGTAAAGTTCCTTTTACAGGGTAAAAAGAACACAGTACAATTTTTCGATGTGAAATTTTTCTTTCACAGTTCTTGGCTCAATAAATTTAATATTCTCATAGGAGGAAAATTTAGAGCACAAGAGTTGCTCATAAAACATAATTTAAAAAAAAAATAGACACTTGAAGTGATTTCCGAAACAAGGCCAATACTTATGCAAAGCTATCTATAGATACTAGTCTAGCTATTAACGATTAAAAGATAACTCAACTAATCAGAGAACACTTTACAAATAAGTATACGTGATTATTAGCATATCTTACTCTACAGGATTTTTCATGAGTAAGATTTCAAACCTTGTGATTAATTAACACAAGTATGAGCTTTATGCTCATCAAATGAATATTGTTCATGGTTAATCCTCTTTTTCCTTTTAATTTTTGGAGGAAAACCTTTTTGATGTGAAAAAGTATC
Organism: Papaver bracteatum; assembly: GCA_023529315.1. Taxonomy (NCBI): domain Eukaryota; kingdom Viridiplantae; phylum Streptophyta; class Magnoliopsida; order Ranunculales; family Papaveraceae; genus Papaver; species Papaver bracteatum. The sequence continues at coordinate 1,882,068 of JAJJWX010001098.1, read as the reverse complement.
ATAAAGCTTACTATCATCAAAGAATGAGACTAAGTTTGTATCCTTACCAGAAGAAGTATGTTTGGAGGATTTTGACATCCTGTTGATAAGATCCTTGTATCCTTCAATTATCAGATTTAGGTTGTCCTTCATAACTCCATTGTTGTATTCTCCTTCTGGTAACTTTTCTGACATCTTGAACATCATCCTCCACCTTAGTTTGAGGAGGACCTTCCTGAAATCTCCTTGAACGATTTGTGTTAATGCTACTATTACAAGTTCGAACATTAGACGAGTATACTGAACTGAATTTCCTGGAAGGATTCACAGGGTGAGTACTAAATCTAATTGGTTTAGATATCTGAATGTCAGTTGCATCTTTGAGAATTAAATCTAAGGTGTATTGAAGTCGACCAAAATAATCTTCATTCATCCTCAATTTGCACTTCTGCTGAACACGTCCTTTTGAATCACAAAAGAGACATACTTTCTGATCACCAGAGTGATTAGAGTGAGTAGGATTAACAACATTGTCAGAGGATTTTTTCCTTCCGTGAGATGTGGTGATTCCTTGATTAGTGGAAGTTACAAGCACATCTTTAGCAATAGGAAGGGTTTGCAATTTATCTTCTGAAGCTAGTCTCATCAGAGAAACATGATTACATGTATTCACATTTTCTAACATCACAGAGTCAGAAGTAATTGGTATAGTGGACTCCACTAAATATCCTTTACATTGAATAGAGAGATTAGTCAATAGACGTTCGATTTCCAGGGCATCCTCCTTGAGTTTAGCCTCGAGTAAGGTTCGAAATGAACAAACTACGGCATTTTCCTCATGAAGAATCCTTAATTGGGAACCACGATCCTCTGCCATACCAATAATCATATTGACTTTGTGTTTCAGCCTATTGATTTGAACTGCCTGGATTCTAACAAGTTTTATAATCGTTGCACTCTCTTGGGCTGCTTCCCTTTCTACTTCAGAGCCAGACTCGTCAGTAACATAATAATGGTAACACTTATTAATACTTGTCTTTTTCATGGGAACATAATGTTCATCTATATGTGAGATCGACAAGTCTTTCTTTTTAATAGATTTCATAGAAACATAACTTTTATTTCTGGTGATGCGTTTGTCAGAGATAACATTTTTGTCCATATAGTCAGATTGCTACAAACATAGACTTATAAGGTATTAGCGTGTTTTCCTACTCTGACACCAATTGAAAAAGCTAGGGTATAACAACCACACCTAATAATTTGTTTGGCAATCTGTATGGACTAACTCCATTATAATTCCAAGAGAATCAACTAGTCAGCCAGACTCAATCAAGGAAAGATATCCAAGAGTTATATCTATTTCTCAAATCAATCAGCAACTCAACAGGATATAATCCGTGAACTGATTGGTATGAGAATAACTTGGACAGTATAAAAAACCAATGTACAAGTATCAATCAATTTATATCCAATAAGCAAAGGTCAGATTTACCAATTGATTGAACTAAGCACAACCTGTGATATTTTAATTATATAAAATATAATGCGGAAAAGAAATAACACAGATACCAGAAGTTTTATAAACGAAGAAATCGTAAATACAGAAAAATCCAGGGACCTAGTCCAGTTTTGGACACCACACTATATTAAGCCGCCACATACACTAGCCTACTACAAATTAAATTCAGAGTGAAATGTAGTTGAGCCCTAATCAAGTCTCACACTGATTAAGGTACAATCGCATTCTTTACGCCTCTAGAACCATGCATGATTCTTCGCACTAGATTCCCTTTGCTAGTCTCACGCACATCTAAGAGTTGCTATGATCCAAAGTCGGAGACTTATAAACAAATTTCTCTCACACAGATAAGTCTATTCTAATAGATAAATTTATCTTCATCAGAAATACCTATGAAGTTTTTGTTCCGCCTTTTGATAAATCAAGGTGAACATGAACCAATTGATAATCCGATCTTATACTCCCGAAGAGCAGCCTAGAAAATGAAGATCCTCCAAGCTCCCCTCAGTAGATCTTCGTCTTCAATAGACTAGAAATCAAGACTAAAGTTTTGATCAACTAAATTTGACAAACAAGCTTGAGATAGCAACGCTTGAGAGTTCGACCGAGCAGTGCTCTAACAATCTCCCCATTTATCAACTTTAGTGACAAAACTATCAATACATATGGATTACAAAATAAATAAACTTTGTAGCTTCTCATCCATCATGCTTGATTTCCTTGGCTCTTAAACATTCCTTGAATTCTTCGCCACTCTAAGTACTTCAGTGAACGTGTTCAATTCAGCATCATTGTTGTTGAAGATCCGTAGCTATAACAATAATCAACAAGATGTTTTCTTATTGTTATATATTGTCATAGTATTATTACACAACATCAAAGTTCAATTGTATCACAACTTTGACAATAATACTATGGTGATATGTATTACTCCCCCATAGTCAATACTTCCATCTCACAATGAAACCCCCCCCCCCCCCCCTTAAATAATGATCTGTAAACCATATGTATATAGTGTGAACTACCATATAATTCTCCCCTTTTTGTCAATATAAATTGGCAAAGGTACGAAAACTATGGGATCATAATTAAATTATCAAAGAGATAATTCATGACTAAAAGAGAACATATCAACTTTGTTTCGATGATTTTACATAGTCGAAACTTAGTGTATTCATCAAGGAGTTTATAAAGATACAAGATAACTCCTACAATATTCCACAGCCGCACTCCCCACAAAGATTTGGCAATTAAGAACTCTCCCCCATAAAATGTCATTCTCAAAGGAACAACAAGAGCGACCTTACTTTTGCAAGAAAAGAAGGATTTCTTTGGACATTAAAAAATTACATGAAACATGAATTTGTCCAGAAAACTCGAATAAATTATCCACAAGAAGACCTTATAGATTAATTTAATCGGAAATACTCAACATAAGAAAACTTACAGAGCCATACAATACTTTCACATAGAAGTGGATTAGGGAAATATCAATACTGCGGAATATTTCCAAAGCTCCCATTCTATCTTTTATCAATATTTGCATAAAGACATAATAGACTTAACTTTTAAACAAATATGAGATAATATCAATCACCTCACAATAACTTAACTATATGGTAGTAAAAGAAGTTACAGTGGAATCACAAAGAATGAGACCAAGAGCTTTGTGATTACTTTTTATATCTTACCTTCAGAGATAAATCTCGAGAAAATATTAGAAAAGATAGTACTCCATACGATAGAAAAAGTAAGATCAGAATACGCAACTATAGAGAAAATAGTTGGATCTAGATTCACGAATCCCAAATGAAATCTTCAAGTCGTTAATCTAATAATGGTTTTGGAAAACTTAGGTTAAAGGAGAATCGACTCTAGTCGCAACTAGGACACATGAAAGTGTCGGGATTAGGTTTTCCAGTTGCTAAAGTTCACCCTTATATAGCGTTTCAAATTAGGGTTTGACACCAAGATAGCTTAATAACAAAGCATTCAATATTCACTGTTAGATGAAATCCTGATTTAAGATCCAAGCTAAGTATTCTTAAAACCAAAGAAATATCTCTCCACCGTTAGATGGTCTTATCTTGTTACACACAAATGAAATATACCTTCATTTAGATATGGGTAACCGTACCTAAATGTGTATATTGAGTTGGATCAATAATAATTAATCGAAATTAGCCATATGAACACTTTTGTCTTAACCACATTCATCTAACACATCTAGATTAACTATGATGATCAATCAATCATGAAAGTAAACAAATAAATCTAATTGTGTGCCACATAGATTCAATTATTCACTATCTCATTAAAATATATATGAACCAATTGAAATAAAATCGGATTGATTTGTAATCATACAAAGTACTTATATAAGAATCAATTCATGAACATTAAGCCACGGTTTGCAAAGATTGCATGCGTTAATTCATAAATGTGTTTTTTCATGAGTATGAAAATCATACTTTGACCTATTTTAGAACTTAACCCACTAAATTTGCAAATTGGTACGCAAACTATAGTTTTCGTACTTTGGTCTTGTCCAGCCGTTTGCAAACTGGTATGCAAACAATAGTCCCGGACCTAACTCAGATAGAACCATTCGCATACTGGTATGCAAACAAGGTTCCATGACCTTTAACAATTAAAAACGTTAGCATACTGGTATGAAAACAAGGTTTTCGGACCTGAATTATACCAAAATAATTTGCATAGTGGTATGCATATTGTGCCCAGATAAAGGTTAATTGTTCTAAACTCCCATTTCAATCATTGAAACATCCTTAGAAGACGACAATGCCTGTCTCACACAAACCATTAGATAATAAGTAATTCTCAAGTGATTAAATGATCAATACGAAAATTTCCGAGTCAACATCAAATGATTATCTCACATAAATCATATAAGATGTTTCAAGGCAGTTTCCACATGATCACCTTTTGACTTAATATTTGGTTCCCAACAAATAAATTGTTTCCAACTAAACTCGTCAAGAATAATGATGAACGTAGCTAAAGCAAAAAGCTTCCAACACATATTTCGAGAACTAATCGGCTTGAAATATCAAATGTGTATAATGTAAAAGTCTATATAGTTATACGAATTAGTCTCATTAGGAGATAGGATAAAATAGACTTCTGAGTGATAGATAAGTTTTAGTCTCTACATACCTTTTGTTGATGAAATTCCTCCAAGCTCCCTTTAGTAGATCTTCGTCTTCAATCAATAAACGCCGTGAAGTCTAAAGCTCAACTACACATTCTATCCTAATCCGAGACATAGATATAAGTAGAATAGAAACCAAGACTTTAGTTTTGATCGACTAAATTTGACAAACAAGCTTGAGATAGCAACGCTTGCGAGTTCGACCGAGCAGTGCTCTAACACATGTCTATCCAAAAACATGGATAAGCTCTCTTGATCTCTGCACGCTCAACAAAGATACCCACAAGCATCAATACAGTCTCCATATGACATATGTGACCGGCCATAAAAAGAGGGAGCTCAACCTTAGCTCCTCTCACATTCTGCATACGATTCCCGAGGCATTCCATGTCTTTTCACGTGACTCATCCTAGTCAGTCACACAAATTAAAGAATATCTTTCTATCTTGGCCAACTCGGCTAAAGAGAATATTTCTCTCTCAACACATCATCACAAAGGCTGACTCAGCTTTATACAAATAGGGGGACATCAATTAGGGCTATGGTCTAGTGGTCTACGACACGTGTGAGAAATACCCGGCCTATTTCTCACCGCAGAAGAGAGTAAAGGCGGTTGAATTATGAGATAAACTCAACCTAGTTTATCTCTATCTATTCCTGAAGAGACGGGAGAATTTCTCCGCACGACACGACATGCAATCCTTATCTTCACCGACCTGAGCGTAAATAATTCAGCTATAAATAGGTCATTCATTTCTCCAATCTAAGACAGAACTTTTCTCATAACCTCTTAGAGAAATTTTTCTTCAAACTCTAGAATTCTCTGATCTCTCTCTTCATATGCTTCCCTCCCTAAGACTAGCCCAAACCTCTCATGTGATTGAAGCCTCCTTTGAATGAGCCATTGTGCGTGGTTTAGGCGAAGATTATTCATGCTCAAACTCCCGTTACTCACTTTGAAAAACCCTAGAATGTCACTTAGCCTCTCGCCGATTTTAGGTAACTAAAAAATTATATATTGATTTTTAGTCTACTAAGTCAAGTCTCAAACTAGGTCAAAATTTGTAGTTAAGTATCAGAGATCACCCTTGAAGACTGAAGATCGACGAAGACATTTGGAAAACTTCGATATCAGGTATGTGAAAATTGAACCATTCTATTTAACTCATTATCTTACCATTATATATGTTGATACTATGTCTTATGACTTCTAGTAGACTTACAAAGAAGAAGTTCTGAGTTAAGCTTTTCTTGTGAAAAATCTCGAAATATGATTCTAAGCAAAGATGTTCAACGGTCCATAATAATATTAGTTATATGAATTAATTTGTGGATACATTAAAAAATTCACATGCAAATAATTTTATAACCTGGAAATGTTTCAAACATCATAATTGAGAAATATTGAACTTATTTATATTTCTACTCAGGGTAGGTTGTCGAACCAGTTCTAAAACTATAGATATATGAGTTTCACAAGTACTAGAAGGTTGGTGAACCAGTTTGCAAACCACAATTTCGGTTGGGTACAATTCACGAACCTAGTTGGCGAACCGTGTATGGTGAACTGAACTTCAAAGTTGGGATAACAAGCTAGCAGTTGGCAAACCCGGTTCACGAACCATTGCCGACTGAGTTCGGTAATCTTGTAGGGTTGATGAACCCGGTTCACGAATTGTAGCACCATAACTCGTTAACAAGCCATGCGGTTCACGAACCGTCCTACCAACTGTCCCAGTTTATATTTTAGCAAATGCTCAAAGACTTATTTTTAATATATTTAGCATTGCCAGAACTCTCTTAGACTCTTCTAAGACTTCATTGATCACATAAACACGTATATGTGTGCATCATGATGAAACTCTTAAGTGTTTGAATGAATATCAAATTGATTTCATTTTTTTGGCTAACTTGCCAAACCGAACGGTCATTATATACGGTGTTAGAGCATTGCTCGGTTGAACTCACCAAGCATTGGTATGTCAAGTTTGGTTGTTATATTTTAGTATCAAAAGTCATCTAGAGTCGCTTGATTAAATACTAAAGTCAACTTCGTTTAGGTTAGACTAGAAAGTCTAGGAATGTTGAGACATACAAGTATTACTTTGAAAACCTGAAGAATGCGAAGAAGTAATGAACCACAACGACGACATCATCCTTCCACTTCAGGTTAGTAATACTGACTTGAAATGTTTCATTCCTAACGTATCTTTCAAGTCGTGCTATATTGAAAACATAACTGCGAAGCTGTATATACTGTACATATTGTATAATACTCTAGTGATGTGACATGATCTTAATAGTATGATCATAGTATTAAGGAATTAGACTACAAAATATGACGCTTATCTTTTGAACTTCGTAGATATGACATCGACATAATCTTGTATATATTGTTATGATTATGTGAATGGGTTATCGTGAAGATTTCATCCTAGGAAACAATGTTTTACATTTTTTTAAAGGAAGTGCATTAATGAACTTGTTTCATGAAACGAAAGGGAAATCAATAAGCTTATTGGTCTTTCTATTTATTGCATATCTTTGGATGACCAATATGTGTGAGTTAGTAGAACCGATATTAACTTAGGTTATGCATCTTGGTATAACTAATCACAATTCCTAACTTATGATTTGGTATGACCTGTTTTGATAATTGGTGTAACCAATCCTAAGTAATCACCATGTGATGGTATGATCGATCCTTGTAATTGGTGTGACTAATCCTAATATGGATAACCGATCCTAGTAATTGGTTTGACCAATCACGAGTGTTGTGTGACCGATCCTTGTAATTGGCGTAACCGGTCTTGATAACTGGTGTAACCGGTCTTGGTAACAGGTGTGACCGATCACAAGTAATACCGTTTATAGATGGAACCGATCCTTGTAACTGGTGTAACCGATCCTAGTGACTGGTGTGACCGATCACAAGTGTTTCCATTTTATCTATAACCGATCCTAGTGATTGGTAGAACCGATTGAACCCATGTATGTGATTTGGTATTTGATCAATCACATAGTAGTCTGGAATACAGAGAAAAAAATTCTAAACTTGTTTGGAAGTGTGGTATAACCGATTCCAAGAATGCAAATCTATGTAAATATGAAATAGGGATTTGCAGTGAAAATATGTCAACATACTTTGAACACAAGCGGTAATCTTATCATTTATTGTTCAAAGATATTCCTTAGTACTCAAGGTGATTCTGTGCAGAAATAAATTAAGAATATTTTAATTAAGATTTTTGGTTTTATATGCTTTAGTTACCTGCAACTAATGCATATCTCTAGAGAATAAAAATTAGTAATGTGCATTTACTAATTGGATATTTTCTATTGAGAGATTTCAGAAATATTGGACAAGCATTTATTGGAATTAGGAAAACCGAATTTTGCCATTCATTGCATATCTTGAGAATATCTTCGGTTTTGGAAATTCCTTGGTGTCCAAACATCGTTGGTCTATAAATACCTAAGTTTGCATTCCTAGCAAACCATCTTAAGAGCCAGGCAAACTTAATATTTTGTTGTTTTGGTGGAGCCATCTATTCAGAGAGGAAAATATCCTAATTAGGGGAAATATCTTATGACCGCTCGTTTAAAGACTTCCGTGGGATCAAGAAGATCTACGAGTACCATTGGTGGGAAACTATATAAGTGCAGCGTTATTAGTTTTCGATTGATTTGATTGACTAACGGTTGTTGAAACTTTGATTGCACCTAGTTTGCTTATTCTTGAGAATCTTCTCTTCTGATATAAGATTCACTCAAACTAGATCGAAGTATCAACGTGATCTTTAGAGCTATTGTTAGATCTAAGGATATCTTGTGATAATTCATTGTTAACAGACTCCGTTATGTGCTTGATTGATCATAAGAGATTCGAGTCGTGTTGTGCAGGTTATTGAAGATTAAAGAAGATTTGAAGACAAAGAAGATTTCTTATTGGTTTTTGTATCTTGTGAATTGTGTGCACAAACCTTGATTGGCTGGTATCCATCTATAATCGATTTATCAATTGATTAGTTGTGTGAGATCGGCATTTTCGATATTTCCCTTTAAGATTTATATTGATTGAGTGTGAATCTATGCTTGACTATTTCGGTAGTTAAAGTTAGATTAATCTAACCAGACAAAGGAGTTTATTAGATTAAACATAAGAGCCTTTGTCAACAACTCATCTAAATCTTGTAGCAAGATTGATTAGAGTGGTCACCAAACAGATTATTCCTTTGTTGTTTGGAATACGATGCAAAGTACTTGTTATTCACGTGCATGACTCTAGAAGTTGAAGGCATATGGATACTGAGGGAACTAAGTAGCTAGGGGTAGCCTGCTTGGTCTCAACTATACGAAGTTGGTATTATATTTTGCATAGCGGCTTAATTATGAGAGTATTCAAAATTGGACTAGGTTCCGGGGTTTTTCTGCATTTGCGATTTCCTCGCTAATAAAATCTTGCTGTGGATTTTTATTTTGATTTCACATTATAATTGTTTATTTTAATAAAGTATAACACATATATACGTCAACTTCGCCATACTTGATAGTGATTCTATAGAGTTTGGTTATTACCGAACCTATTATCAAGTAGCACACTTTGATTGTCATATCGTCTCGATATTATAACCATAGTCAATCACGCAAGTTATCTTGTTGTCGTATTGTCTCGATCTCGTATCCATAGACGATCACACAAAGTGTGAATACCGAAGTTGTTGTATTGTCTCGACTTTGTCCATAGACGATCACACTTGGTAAGAGGATTTATAGGTTGATAAATAAAAAATTATGGTGTATTTGGGTACCCTCGTCTTTTCAATTGGTATCAGAGCAGGAAAACACGAAAAGATCTAACAATTTGTGGTTGGTGCAATCCAACTGTAAGATCATAATATCGCCACAATAGTGACATTGCGAAGTTACCATCAAAAGTACACTGCGAAACCGTCGCAGATTAACTATAGGAATGACGTAACAGATGACGACGGCGTAAACATGAGAAAAGTGTGATGATTTAGCGAAATTTAGAATGTTTGCGAAATTAACACTAGAATGCTTGCGAGAATATCGCAAGTCAGGTCCAAAAATAAAGGTCAACTTAGCTGTCATCCACTATAGAATACCCTATATAAAAAGATGAATATGCATAAGGTAAGAGAGAGATAATTTTTGGAGTGTTGAGAAAGTTTTGAAGAGAGAGAAATTCCAAAACAGTTTTGTATTTTTGATTTCACTTCCTTCTTGTAAAATTTCTAGATTCAATTAATAAAATAGTCGTTATTGATCTTAAGAAATATGTTGATTGCGATGAATTCTTATGAGGGATGTATTGTAGGATTTCCTGCAACTACATAATGGCGCTAGAAACAGGGACTGGTTGAAGGAATTATGATTGAATTATGATTTGAAGGAATTTGGAGTAATTGGTGAAGTATTTCATATAATTTTCAATAATTCATTAAGATTGAAAAGATGGCTAGAAGAAGAAATGCTTCAAGACAACCAATAACTGTTAGAAGGAGTAAGAGGCTTGCTGGAGAAGGGAGAAATGAAATTGAGGAATCATCTAGGATGAACGCAAGAAATAATGAAGAAAATCAGGTTCAACAACCAACTCAGCGTATGCCAATACAAAATAGAACTGTGGATTATGATAGAGTGAGTGTACACACTTGGCGATCATATTCAGCAGAAGAAGTGGAAGAAGAGCAATAATTAAGAAATGATAGACAAGAAGAGAGAGATCAGGAAGCAGTTGGAGGAATAATTCATGGAGATGAAAGAATTGAAGCACTAGAGTCATTGAGACAAAGAATACACGAAAAAAAAAAGGTTAGAAGCAGAAGAAGCACAGATTTGACAAGGCAAAACCATGAGCTGAGAATGGAAAACATGAGATTACAGAATAGGAGGTCAAGAAGTACTACAAGATCAAGCTCAAGATCAATTAGAAGTGAAGTAAGACGAAATTCGCCTATGACAAATATTGGAGAAGGAAATCGAGAAGAAATACAAAATCCAAGTGAAGAACGTCGCGAAAGGAGAGAAATAATTGAAGATCGTTACATCCCACGAAATTTTCCAAAATGGACAAAACAATAGGAATCAGGAGAATGGGCGACGTCAGGAACGAAATAATCAAGATGGTGAAGAAAATCGGGAAGAAGGAATGAGAATATTATATGGGAGAGAAATTCAAAGAAATCAACAAGTGATTGAAGATAAAATCGAGAGACATTATGCCGAACAAGCACGTCTAGCTTGCGAAAGGGAAAGGTTGAGAGCAGAAGTGGAGGAACAAGAGCTACAAGAGGCAATATGCCAGAATAATCATGATAATCGAGAAAGAAGGCGTGAACAAAATCGCAATAATGGAAATATCAACGAGGAATATGATAGAATACAAAAGAGAGCTGAAAGGCAGCAAAGAGAATTGATAAGGAATGACCAAAATCCCAAAGGACAAAATGAGAGGTACAATCACGTGTGAATTCATGAAGGAGGTGAAAGATGAGATCACAGGAAAATACAAGAAGAAAATAATGAAGAAGAAGAACAGAATTTCGCTATACAAGACATACATGAACGTAGAAGAAGATAAGTAGAATCAAAGAGACCAATGGACCAAAATCCTGGAATAAATAATCAAATATTAAAAGAACTAGCGGAGATGAGAGGAATGCTAAATAACAGAAAATAAGGAGGCAGAAGACAATTGGATGAAGCTATAGAAGAAGCTGCAAAAACTCCATTCACACAAGCAGTACAATCAGGAAGAATACCCCCAAAGTGCAACCTGCCTGCGTTAACTAGCATTTTTGACGGGACAACTTGTGCAATTCAACACATTAAAGCTTATGTGAGATGTATGCTACAGTGGGAAAATCATGATGTTGTATTGTACAAATATTTTGCTTCAAGTCTAACGGGAGAGGCCTTAAAGTGGTTTGAAGGATTACCAAAGAATACTATAATATCTTTCAACCATTTGCAGACTACATTCTTAGGGGCGTATATAAGTAACAATTCCTCGCAACCTGGTATTGAAGATGTATTTGGGTTAAAACAAAGGGTTGGCGAAAGTTTGAAGCATTTAACCACGAGGTGGAAGACAATGTGTAGTGATATGTCTAGTCGTGTGGATGAGATATATCTCATTTTATCATTTATTAATGCAATGTTCGCAACCAAACTGATGTATATTCAAATTTTCAGAGTCAAGAACACAATCACAATGACTGAATTGCGAGAGCTTCAAAAAGAATATATTGCTCTTAAGGAAAAACAAAATGAGATGGAATCATACCCAGTTGCGAACACAAGTTCAAAAGCAACGAATGCAAGCCTATTATCAAAATTAATAAACACAGTGGCGAGCACTTCGCAGACACGACAAGAAAATATGATGGAGGATAGTCAGTAGAAGATAGTAGCTATGGGGAGTCGTGATCAAGAAGAATTTGAAAGAGAAAGAAACTTCTATAGCCGAGGTGGAAATAATAAGATTCCAAGACTTGATCAGCCGCAAGAAACATATGGAGGTCAAAGGCAAAATTATCACAGAGGCCAAGGAAATCATAAGATGATATGGGAAGAGATCAAGATGCCACCTCTGAGTGCTAGTGTAGAAAAAATATGGGAAGATATAATCTTAATGGAGAATATACCAGCACCCTGGAATATGGTAATAGAGCCACCTCCAAATCACTGAAGTCAAGAATTTTGTTCTTACCATCATTTTCATGTACATTCAACAAATGACTGCATAAATATAAAGAGAAACATTCTCAGAAAGATAGATCAGGGAAAATTAAATCATTTTCTCATGGGACAACCTCAATCTCAACAGTTACCACCTCCACCAGAAATTCGCAGAGTTAATACAACAAAGGGAGGAGAAATATTTGTAATAGAAGTTGGAGCAAAAGCGGAGAATCTGTTTTGTCACTCTATTGTACATTCATACAAAACGATTGAAGACTTTCACGATAATGTTCTGAGCAGAGTTTTCGCAAGAGATGTTGATGGGAGATAAATAATGAACATTGTGAAGGTCTCGCCGTTAAAAGACTGACAAAAGCAGACTATTTTCTTCACCGCGGAATAAGTACCTTAAGGTGGAGAAATGCATGAAAACCCATTGGTGGTGAGATTAGAGATTAATCCAAAACCAAGTGATGATGAAGATGATAAAGTTGAGGACTCATGGGCAATCAACATAGTTTTAATTGATACTGGAAGTTCCGTGGATATCCTGTTCTATCATGCTTATAAAACTATGGGTGGAAAAGATGAAGATTTGATACCTCCAACTTACAAAATCTATGGTTTTAACGGAACTGCTGATAAACCTAAAGGTGAAGTCACTATGCGAATTCCATTGAAAGGAATATCTTCTGAAATTCTGCTCTGTATTGCCGACGTGGAGTCACCATACAACGGCTTAATTGGCAGACCTTGGCTACATGGAATTCTAGGCGTAGCATCGACATTTCATTAGTGCATCAAGTTCCCACATCCGAGTGGAGTTGGCATTATAAAAGGAGACTAGATTGAAGGAAAGAAGTGTTATGAAATTGATGTTGAGTCACGCGAAGAACGAACTACATAGAAAGAGAATTGAAAACGTAACATTAAAGGAAAGCAGAGAAGTGATAGATTGATGGTTGATGCAGTAGAGAAAAGAAAAGAAGAAATGTTGCGAAGTAAATGTTTGCTGAAAATAGGAAGTGGCGAAATGTTCGCAGAAAGAAAGAAAGCCGCATAAAATATCAATGATACAGAGGCAGAAAGCAGCAAAGGTAAGAAACTTAGAATTTGATATCAGAATAAAATTGAGAAAAGAAAGAAAAATATATGACTGATTTATTACAAAAAAATTCAAAAAATATATTTTATGGAATGACAAAGACAAGAATTGAGAAATTACAATAAGATCTGAAATGCAAAAACAGAATAATTAAAACAATCAGAATGGGGCGAACCTACTATGGCGTGCACCCTAGTTCGCGAAATTAAAATTTCGCAAGAGGCAAATGTAAGGCCTAAAGTGCGTCATAGAAAGGGGGGTACCTGTTGCATGGCTCCGCAAAAAGGTTACACCACTACTCAAACATGATTCATGGAGATGTGGGGTCAATAAAAACCCATCCATGAGAAATACCTTGGATTTTCAACCTAGACTTATGATTTAGGTTGGACGACTGAGGGTCTATTCTAAGGAGTGCAGAATATGACCAAGGCGCCGAGGTACATGGTTGAGTCAAGAGTGCCCGGGGCGTCTAGAGCATACCTTTCCATTCTTGACAAGTCTTGGCTATGATACACTCGGCCTAAAGAAAACCCAACTTGGGGTGCAGTCTCGTAACCATAAGCCATATAGGCAAAAGGGATAAGAGGCTGCGAAAACAACTGGTTGTTATAAAGACTGGATGGGAGGAGCTAGCCTTGTATGGCAGAAGTACGTCTCCTTGAAGGGAAAACCATGGGGAAGATAAGGGCGGCACCCTACATTAGGGAGCTGATAAGTGTCTTAAGACGCAAATGTCATGAGGCTTTATTCTCGCAAGAATATTTAGGCTTGTCATATTTGTGCGACAATCCTGAAGAGGCAATAATACAAAATAAAAAGATAAGACGAGATCAATGGTTCAGTACATGAAAGTGTAAGGACGTCCTGCGATTTCATCGCAAGACGGCAAAGTCATGGGTCTTTATTTTCGCAAGAATATTTAGGCATGTCATATTGTCGCAACAAAAATCATAAGAGAAAGAGGTTAAGGCAAGATCAAGGGGTTTTTGCATGAAAATGCAAAGACGTCCTGCGATTTTGTCGCAATGACAAGAGGTGGCAAAATAATACCTTTACTTAGGAAGGCAAAATATGACCACATTCGAATACAAGAAAGATTGCAATCCTAAAATATGTGATTGCGACATTATGCAGAAATAACTGCGAGATTTGGGAATGCATATACTGAAAGATTTCGCAACAATCTTATTGTACAAAGGTAACTTGTTTAATCTTTCATTTGAATACAAATAACAGAGGCAAGTATGGGAATGCATAGAACGAGAAAATGTTATTTGTTTCCACATGATAGATTTATGCATAAGATAAAATATTAATACTTGTATATTGATTAACCCATATTGCAAAAGAAAGAATTGTGTTTTCTAACACGTGCAGGTAGAAACAAAAAGAAATAAGAACTTGTATCGGAAACTGAAGAAATTCGCAGTGATAGATTACAAAAATAGAGGATTAAAAGACAAATATACAGATATTACAAAAATCAAAGAAGGAAGCAAAAATTATTTCTTGATTGATTCTTCATCATCCTCATCAGACTCTTCTCCTTCCTCACTAGCGTCAGATTCTTCTTCTACATCTTCATTAGATTCTTCTTCTTCGCTAGCATCACTATCAGAGATGACCAAATCAGGAGTGTTCTTTGGGACTTCATCTAAGAGACAAGGATATGTGGAATGCGGAATATTATTGTCATCACAAACCATTTTAATAGTCTGGTTGCGAAAAAGAGTAGCATCATTTTTAAAGTTCGCAACAGTAATTTTCAACTGGCTCTTCAGCTTAGAACATTTATCATTGCGAGAAGCAAGATCCTTTGCGAGCTGCCCCTTCTCAGCCTCAAGTTCTTCAATTCTTTTGCGAAATCTCTCTTCAGCTTCTGCGAAAATATAACAATGAATTAGCAACTTGGTGGTAATTTATGAAAAATAAATAATTAAATAAGGAAGAGCAGTTAACAACCTTCTCTGTCAGAAATCATATCTCTAACCAAGGATGTGTGTTAAGTATGGAGACTAACATCTACACCTAAATTATTTCTGGCGTTATCTAGAACTTTCGCAGCCCGAGCGAATTCATCATCATTATGTATTAGAAGACATGAGCAAACTTGACTCTCTCTTTCGCTAAGTATAGCGTTTTGGCGAATAGCTTCATCTCGTTCAATTTGAATCTCAAGAAGAGTTTCATGGAATTTCGCTAAATTTTGAGCATCTTGGAGAGCAATACGATCTTTTTCATCTGTGAGATTACTATTATTGGTCCTTAAACTATTAATTTATTCTTTAGAGTTAATATAGAAATGTTTAAATTTATTGGCTAAGCCCAAGCTGGATCTATGGTCAATCTCTAAGATGCGAAGTTTGGATTCGAGTTCATCTACGAAAAGGGACTTAATCTTGTCATTTGAAAAACTATTTAAAGAATTATTAAGGAGTTCAAGCAGGGTATCATTATCTATGGGTTCGGGAAAAGAACGAAGAATGGTAGCTTCATCAGATAGACCATAAGCGTCTGCGAAAATGGTAAATCATATGAGGAAAGATAATAAGAAAACGAAATGAAGGAAAGGAAGAAAAGCTCTATACCATAGAGTTGCTTATTGGCATTTTGAAGACTAGATATTTTGTTCTTCTAAGTGGAACTTTCAGAATCCAACTGTTTATTCTTTTTGCGGAGATCAGCAGCTTCAACCTCCAGTTCTTCGTTTCTCTAGCGAAGTAGAAGATTCTTCTTTTCAAGAGCCCCGCGTCTTTTTTCCAAATCTGAGGCAACAACGAAAAAAGCTCTTCCAGTCTGCGAAAGAAAGCAAAAATTATCAAGATAGATATAACTTTGAATTATAAGTATGAAGAAGAAACAAAGAAATGAAAGCATACCAGAATACCAAGTGAGTTCAGAAAGTCAGGAGTCACTGATCTAGAAACTCCGTGAAGAGAACTATCACCATCCAATAGAGTGGAGTCACAGATATTCGCAAGAGCTTTGCATGTATTGGTGAGATTTTCATTACCAATCCCTTGCATGGAATCATAGAAAATGCTATACAATTGTGCCATTGAAGACTCAGAAGAGGCACCTTCCTTTGTGAATACAACATTATCATCAGTACTCTCATCAGATTGGGAACTTTAGGGAGAGGGAGAGCGAACTTTTCTTTTCTTTGAAGACGGGGTAGCGGATTTTTCCTTGCGAAGAACATTTTTACTCTTGCCTTTGGTCTTCGCAGCATTAGACCATTCTTCTTCCGCAACTACAACGCCAATTTACGCACACAAATGAAGATAAGAAACAGAGGCAACAATATTGTTAAAAATAGTAAAGGAAAGTATTTCTTACTTTATCCGTGATCGAGTGAAGTGTTGCTAGGGTGCTTGCCTTGCTAGTTCTCTTGTAGCATCTTCTTAACTTGTTAATCGGAAGTTTTCGCAAAGTTAATAAGTATAAAGAGGAATGAAAATAATAGACTGAACGAAAGAAACATACCTCTTTCTCTTTCTCAGGCCAATTAAATACCCAAGGTTGGTAAGTAGCGAGATTCGCAGGAAGTACGTTTGAGCCAGAAACATAAGGGCCTCTCAGAATCAGCGAAAAAATGCACCACTTTTCATCTTTGGATTGGCAAGGAGTTTTATTCTTGCCAGAATGCCAATAAATGTCATGCTTTTTATCGACATCAACATTTTACTTCCTCTTCAAGCGAATATCCTAGCGAGTTTTGACGTTCTTCATAGGTATTAGTTCATAATTATCAAAGAAGCTTTCTGCGGTGTATTTTTCGGGAAGAATTTTTAATTCCTTAAATTCGGGATCCCTAACATCTTATGAATAAAGAGACCCTTTTCCAACACCACGGTTGGCGAATTCAAGCATTAAGCGAATGCAATCCCCACTAAATTGATATATTGCTCGCGAGAACTTCGCTTGGAAGAGTATTTCATAGAATAAAGGAAGGTTAGGATCATAAAGAGGGATAGGAAGTCCAACGAGAATCTGACCCAGCGAAACTATGATCTCTTTATCATCACAATGATAATCAGAAAATAATTTAGCAGAAAGAATGGAGGTAGCTTCTTGATTGAGAATGGTGGATAGTGTATTTTTCTTTAAGATCTTTCTGAATTCCTTCAAGAGAAGTTTTAGCCTTCTGACCACTTGGAGGCATTTTAAGTATGGGAATGAAGGAGAAGTTAAAGATCAAAAAAGAAAGAAACAGGAAAAGTTACAGCAGCAGCAGATACAGAATTTACAGAAGAACAATAAAGTTGCAGAGAAGTTGAGAAAGAAGTAAAAAAGAAGAGAAGAGAAGAATAAGAAGAACATATATAGGGAAGAGATCTCGAGAAGATAAACACATTTAATGCGAAGAGTAAATGTGAATGGCTGAGAAGTCACGGTTGAAAGAGACGTGTCAAGAAACGAATAGAATAAGAGATACGTGTAGCAAATTTTGTGGAAAATACAGAACCATGTTAGTACATAAATACATAGGAAGATGAACCGCTGCGGCATTTTGAAGTACAAATTCTCATGACATTCTTCCCTTCGCAGAGAAGACATGAGAATAGACAAGATGTATGATCAGAATATCGCCACAATAGTGACCTTGCGAAGTTACCATCAAAATTACACTGCGAAACCGTCGCAGATTAACTATAGGAATGACGTAACAGATGACGACGGCGTAAACATGAGAAAAGTGTGATGATCTAGCGAAATTTAGAATGTTTGCGAAATTAACACTAGAATGCTTGCGAGAATATCGCAAGTCAGATCCGAAAATAAAGGTCAACTTAGCTATCATCCACTTTAGAATACCCTATATAAAGAGATGAATAGGCATAAGGTAAGAGAGAGATAATTTTTGGAGTATTGAGAAAGTTTTGAAGAGAGAGAAAGTCCAAAACAGTGTTGTATTTTTGATTTCACTTCCTTCTTGTAAAATTTCTAGATTCAATTAATAAAAAATATCGTTATTGATCTTAAGAAATGTGTTGATTGTGATGAATTCTTATGAGGGATGTATTGTAGGATTTCCTGCAACTACACCAACCTATAAGAATTCAATCTAATGGATGATTTAGTTAACGTACCACCAAGATTTAATGGGAAAAATTACCCATTATGGAAATATGCTATGAGATATTTTCTTTAATCCAGAGATTTTAATACTTGGCTATTTATCGAAGAAGGATATAAATGACTGAAAGTAGAATATTCGGAAACTGAGTTTAAACGCTTAGCGTTCTATGCTTATACAGAAAGAGCTCTTGCCAAGCAGAATTCTGATGGTTTAAATGCCATAATACATGCAGTAAGTCATGACCTATTACATCATGTCTTGTCATGTGAAACTTCTAAAGAAGCTTGGGATACTCTTGAGACTGTATTTGAAGGAAATGATTCAGAAATTGAAGCTCTTCTTCAATCTATTTCTTCTAAATAGGAATTCCTTAGAATGGACGATAGCGATACCTTCGAGGAGTTTAACACTAAACTTTCTGAGATTTTCGATACTTCTTTCTCGTTTGGAAAGACCATACCTGAAAAGGAAATAATATGCAAGATTCTCAGATCGTTACTATCCAAATACGAGTCTAAGAAACATGCCATTATGAAAGCCAATGATCTTTTTATACTTTCTCGAAGCTCTCTTGTAGGAAAGTTACAAATATTTGATAAAGAAATTCCGCTGAAGAACAGAAATGTTGGATTTAATGCCTTAATTAATACTAATCAATCTTAAAAAGAAGTAAGTATAAATAGGGCTTAGGTACGTTGTTAAGAGGATAAAACACTTGTTGAAAAAGAGCTTGACTCAACAATTGTACTCCTAACACAACATATTAAGGATGTTTTATTGAAAGATGAACCAACTCCTGATGTATTATCTTTTTGTCATGAAAAAGGTGATGGAAAAATCCAATGTTTTAAGTGTCGTAGGTTCATACATATGGCCAAAAACATTTCTAGCAAAAATACTCAGAAGTGCAACAAATCTTATCTCACTACCCTAGATGATATTCCATAGGAGAAACCCTATGAAAGAATATCTAGTGAGTCTAATCAACTCCTAAAGATTTGTTTGGAAAAACTTGAGTTGGAGACTATGGAAAATCTAAAGTTAAACAGGGAACTTGATAACCTTAGAAAATCCTTTTCAGATAAAACTCAAGAGGAAAAGTCTGAGCAAGAGAAAATGGTTGACATTTCTAATCAACCAAAGTTGTCAGAAGTTAACAAAGAAAAAGGTAATTCGTTTTCAAAATATTTCGACAATATGTCGAGTTATTTGCGTGGAAGAGTTAGCCACTCGGTAAAAAACTATTGGAATCTCCAACAAAATAAATTCATCAAGGCACTTCGTAAGGGCATAAATATTTTGAAGGCTGATGATTTTATTATATCTGGAAAAGAAGTTGCAGACTTTTGCAATTACAAGAGAAAGAAAGAACATAAAAGATCACAAGTTGTTGTGTTCATAAATCTCCCAAGGATGTTTTTGCTACATATGGTGAGATTAACCCTCACCTCAACACACACTGCTTGTGTTGAAATATGCATCCTCACCTGTTGCCCAAAATCTTAATTGTGAGGAGGCATAATCTTGGGGAGAATTTGTAAATCTGTTCTTTTAGTAGGTAACAATAATCTCATGATCGGTATTTTTTACTATTTTTGGGATAAATATATTCGGTTTCCATAAACCAAAATATATCACTCCTTGATTTTCTCCTGTCTTATCTTATATAATCTTCTTACCAAAAGAAGATTATCTTAACATATAGTGGACTCACTACAATTAGGTTTATCAGGAGTAGAGTGAATCTCTAAGGATAGAGTTGATTTGGGATAGATAGAAGAAATTAGAGGAATAGGGGAAGAATTAAACGGATTAGGGAAATAAGAAGAAGAATACATTGTTCATAGAGAAGAAGATAAGTTTACATTTCATTAGCTACCCAACGAATACAGCTCTTCTGGCTAATATAGCCGAATACAACTCTAACATATGAGTACCTAAACTAACCCCTAGATAATATTAAACTACCATATATATCCTAGCCCAGGTACATGACAAATACCCACTCCTCCAAATCATCCTTGTCCTCAAGGATGGGAACTGAGCCTTAACCACAATAAATACATGAAATTCCCAGTAACGTTCATTAGGAGATAATGAAGAAATGAACACTAGTTGTCCTTGCAGGGCCCAGAACATTAGGAATCCAAGCCCAGTAAACCACCGATGAGCTTGGAAAGTGTGTACTCCTAGCAGCTCCCTTTGATGTGGAATCCCAGAAATGAATAATTCGTCTCATTCCTATAGTTCCTACAATTTGTGGTTGTATATAAACTGAGACGTATTTCTTTGCAGAGTATTTCCGTCACTAAAAACTGAGGCCTAGAAAGGTTCCCTGTTGACAGTATAAGGACTGCAGTCTCCGTTGTTGGCTTCTGTAGCAGCAGCACATCGGATTGGTTGTAGTACCAGGAACCTTGTAGTTGCCTGGAGTCGATTTTCTCCCAAGAAGAAATGAACTGCCATATAATTAATAGCACTGAAGTGGTCTTGATAGGTGGAATCGATCACAAAGGATTTTGGCATTACATATGCTGGTATTATCGTGTGATCTCTTGCACGATACATCCTTGGTTGCAGCACTGAAACGGCACACCAAGTACTAGCCCTTGGAGGTTCTGCCTGACCTTGTAATGGTCATTTCCCTTTTGATCCTTCCAATGCTTAAGAGCCCATTTATATATCCCGTCCATTAGTTTGTGACACCAAAAAGGAACATGCTGAGCATAGCAAAACAATTGCCAACCACTCTCGGTGGGAGATAAAACTGCAACATCTCTGTCTATTTGTCTTTCCAACAATGTCATGCTGAACATGTTGTGGTGTTCGAGTAACCCCATGAGAAAGGAAATGTAACTACTCTCTGTTCTAAGACTCCTTAAACTTCCCGAGGACATACTTCCCTTCAAAAGAGTTGCTGCAATTAGATTATGGACCTCAGCCTTGCCAATCAGATGGCTTTTATAATCCCAGTTAATGACACAGCTCGCCACAGAAGTACAGGATATAGTATCACCTTGAAGCATTGTACACGCCACGAAGATGAATTTGTCAGCACGGCAACTAACATATCGCCCACTCCAAAACCCAGGTGAAACATACCTCGCAGTAAACCCACCAGCATTACTTCCTGAAACTGAACTTAATTTGAGTATCCCCAGCTTGAATTCAATCTTCTTTTGTAATCTGCTCACCGCAAGTAGAAAACCATTAGCTTCTATGTACTTGCTTGGGATCTCCACTCTTCATTCATGCATTTACAACCCACTAAGCACTCAACTATGCCAATTAGAATACTGTCGAGCTATAACCAAAATGGAATTACAAACCATGGCCAAAAGATTCTCATTATCTTCGATTTCCACCCCCCCAGAAAAGAGTTCCTCTCCAGATTTTTTTCCGACGAAGGTGCACCCAACTCCACAGCTGATAACAACTCCAAGGATTGCGATAAACATAATCATGAACGTGAATGAACCACTCATTCAAAAAGATAAGTACAGTTCCACTAACAACCCCATTAGCTCCTATGGACCTGTTGTGCAGTACCACTATCAGTTCATTTGTCATGTACCTGGGCTAGGATATATGTGGTAGTTTAATATTATCTATAGGGTATTTTAGGTACTAGCAATACGAGCAGATAATGCTGGACATCTTTTAACCTCAGCTTAGAAACCTCATAGGCACAATAACTCATGAATTGTTTACCCCTTGCGTCTATCTTCACAGAAACACCACACTGAGGCTGTAACAGGTGATTCTCATCGCATTTGACACTCCAATGACCGTTATCACACACAACAGGATCAGGTGATCTGACTAACTGTAGGAACATCCAGACAAAGCTAATACCCTGCCTTTTGTTTCCATCGCCTTTTGGGAGTTTTACTAACTTCATAAGTACCTTCCAGGCTACTGTCATATGTACATGAGAACTGCAATCGTTCACCTGTAGTTTCTCACTCAGCCTCTGTGAAATGTCATAATCAGTTTTCCTCGTCATGAGAAGAATCGAGACTGCCCAAAGAATATTACCTTGCCGTGAAAATTCAGCAAACAACTTACTACCACCATCTGTTGCACTTTCTACATTAAGAACCTTAAGTATCTGGAAATATATTTTTCCACCTTGCCATGGCATTTGAAAACTCAAGTTAGTAGTCCAGAGAACATCAATTTGGCGCAGCATTTTGTAAGATAGCTTTCTAGCAGCACCACTACCACCATCTTCAGCACTCAAAATCATCATTAAACTCGTGGGCAAAAAGTCGAGTAAATACCCAAGTTTAAGAACAACTTCATACACAAATTTCCAATCATAAGTATACCGTAGAACCGATATACTAAGAGATACTACCTGAGAAGTAAGAATAAAAACACAAAATGCACAGTTGATGCTTCCATAATAAGAAGATCTCCTTCTCAATCCAAATGTCCTTCCCCTATCAATTACTCTCCCAGCAAAAACCAGGACAAAATAATAACATTCTCCACCTTTTGCGCACATAAGAACCAACCAAATATATTTCACCCCTGTGTAAGTATGATGCTGACAGAAATTGGAACAATAGGCATCTAAACATTTCGACAAAGAATTCCAAAATATTGTCTCAGACAGTTTTCCTCGATCAAACAGCATGTGAATAAATTTGAAACCAGATAATGTATCACATAGAGAAGTACTTCGAGTTGTAAGTTGAACCAAAAAATCTTTGATAACATCAGAATTATAAGAGAAAGATGGTACGAATTTAACTGAGGAATTAAAATTGGTAATGAAATTTGTTGAAGTAAAAGAATCAAGGTCACTAGGTAAGAAGGCATTCAGATTAGGACCTATAATATACTTTCGATCTACAAACTGCTGAAGGTTAGCATTATAATTCTGATTTAAAGGGTTGAGATGCTTTACCTTACTAACTTGAAATTCCGCAGCAACATCAAGGATTTTATTATCAGAAATGAATGGTTTACCTTCCTGATATGCTAGAAACGGTGAATTCCCGTTGTACTTCTGAACTTTATTAACAGTACTAGGTCCAACCATAATAGAGAAAAGTGTAGATAGAAAATTACATTCATCTGTTGCTGTAAGAGTAGAATTTTCTTGAAAGAAATCATCTACTGAACTAGAATCAAGTGGAATTGATTTCAAATCACCATTGATTTTGTCTTCCAGTACCTTCGACTCCGATTCACCAGATCTGCTAGAATAATCTACTGTTGGAGAAGAACCTAAAACTTCATCTGGTACTGGTGGATTTGAAGATTATTGAGTGAAGTTACTAGCTGAACTTGAATCAACAGTAGCTGCTTCAAGTTTCTCATCGATTACTTTCACAATCAATGGCACTTTTTTCATCACCGACCTAACTAATTCGAAGCTTTCAAACGAGTTAGATTTCCAATCTTCATCAGTAGATTCACTCGCATATATCTTATGCTCTAATAGAAGAAGTAATTTTGCTTTTGTTGTTAGAAATCGCTTCCATCTGGCTAACAACTCCGGAGATGTTTTACTTTGGCAATCACCCAACTCTTTTGATATCTCATCCATATCTAACACTTACGTATCAATTCGAAGCGATAGTTGATCAGCTTCTGGTAGGTTTACTAGCTTATCAATTTTAAGGGATAGTTCTTCAATTTCTGTGGGGGTTACCATGTTTGCAGTCGCAGAATCGACCGCTCTAATACCACTTGTAGTGGACTCACTACAATTAGGTTTATCAAAAGTAGAGTGAATCTCTAAAGATAGAGTTGATTTTGGATAGATAGAAGAAATTAGAGGAATAGGGGAAGAATTAGACGGATTAGGGAAATAAAAAGAAGAATACATTGTTCATAGAGAAAAAGATAAGTTTACATTTCATTATCTACCCAACGAATACAGCTCTTCTGGCTAATATAGCCGAATACAACTCTAACATATGAGTACCTAAACTACCCTCTAGATAATATTAAACTACCACATATATCCTAGCCCAGGTACATGACATAACATCAATGGAGAAATTGGTGAAGAAGTTTCATCTCTTGAAGATTTGGCACTATGTGCATTGGTCATGACTGAAACTCAAGATGCGCTACAACATAATAATCTTTAAGATTTTCAGAGAAAACAAATTCTTACTGTTAAAAGTTGTATTAGGCATCATGAACTAATGATAGAGGATTGAAAAGAAGTACTTGCTGATCTTTATTCACAACTGTTTGAGATGAGCAAACCTTCTATTGGAAAGAAAAGTGCTCGGAAGAATTTGAATAGTAATTTTAACTACAAAATGGGAATAATAAAGATGTTCAGATTGAATATTTACCTAGCTTACCTTTAGGGGGAGTAAAAGCTTTTGTTATTCAAATGACAACATCGGCATTTATTGATTAAATACATGCAGGTTATTTTGCCGTTGAAATTTGGAATCAAGCGTATAAGGAATTGTTTAGCTCCATATGTAATAAGAGTTTTGTCACTAAAATTGACAAAGGGGAGATTGTTAGAGCATTGCTCGGTTGAACTCACCAAGCGTTGGTATGTCAAGTTTGGTTCTCATATTTTAGTATCAAAAGTCATCTAGAGTCACTTGATTAAATACTAGAGTCAACTTCGTTTAGGTTAGACTAGAAAGTATAGGACTATTGAGATATACAAGTATTACTTTGAAGACCTGAAGAATGCGAAGAAGTAATGAACCACAACGACGACATCATCCTTCCACTTAAGGTTAGTAATACTGACTTGAACTATTTCATTTCTAACTTATATTTCAAGTCGTGATATATTGAAAACATAACTGCAAAGCTGTATATACTGTACACATTGTATAATACTCTAGTGATGTGACATGATCTTAATAGTATGATCATAGTATTCAGGAATCAGACTACAAAATATAACGCTTATCTTTTGAACTTCATAGATATGACATCGACATAATCTTGTATATATTTTTATGATTATGTGAATGGGTTATGGTGAAGATTTCATCCTAGGAAACAATGTTTTACATTTTTTAAAGGAAGTGCATTCATGAACTTGTTTCATGAATCCAAAGGGAAATCAATAGGCTTATTGGTCTTGATATTCATTGTATATCTTTGGATGACCAATATGTGTGAGTTAGTAGAACCGATCTTAACTTAGGTTATGCATCTGGGTATAACTAATAAAAATGCCTGACTTATGATTTGGTATGGCTTGTTTTGATAATTGGTGTAATCGATCCTAAGTAATCACCATGTGATGGTATGATCGATCCTTGTAATTAGTGTGTGATCCTATTATGGTGTAACCGATCCTAGTAATTGGTGTGACCGATCACGAGTGTTGTGGGACCGATCCTTATAATTAGCATAATCGGTCCTGATAACTAGTATAGCCGATCCTGGTAACTTGTGTGACCGATCACAAGTAATACCATATGTAGATAGAACCGATCCTTGTAACTGGTGTAACCGATCCTAGTGACTGGCGTGACCAATCACAAGTGTTTCCATTTTAACAGAATGAGGATGGATTTCTTTTGATCAACCCTCATCTTCTGTTGCTTCCTTTTTGTGTTCATATATTCAGACTCTCCTCTTCTTCCTTATCCCTACTATGGAGCACCATCCCTAACCCTAGTCCCATATTGCTTCCACATTTTCTGCACAATACGGTGTTTTTTAGGGTTTCAATGCCTAACATCGATTCTTTATGTAGCGATTCTTTGGATTCACAAGGAGATGCTTTCATCCACTGTCCTTTCCGTGGCTATGATGGTTGTAGATATGGAGTTGGGGGTAGGGGTTTGGCTAGGTGTTCGTTACTTAAACATCTACATGACAAACATCTTATTAATGGCAAGGAAAACGAATGTGTTTGTGGGAGAAAACTACTTCTGCCGGTTTAGGTAATTTTAGGTGTGTGTGGATGAGAAGTGAGTTTAAACCTTCAACAAATGTGCTGCATGATAAGCACTTTGATTCGAGAGATAATCTATACAATTCTGGCCTAAACCGAAGACACGGCCGTTCCAGATTTGTTTCGGTCACAGATGAAGGATGTGAGGTTGATCTTAGGGAGGTAAGCGAAGAAGGTGTTGAGAGTATGAAGGTGAAGGCTATTTGATGACTTGTTAACAGAAGGTTGAGTAGGCTAGCAAATGTTGCAAGCAGGCTCTGGGTGTTGAATACGATTAACACTTGGTTTTCTGTGTTGTTCCAACTTCTGTCTTTGGAAATAGGGAGGAGAACCTATTTATACAAGTCATTAAGACTTCTTCACGTCTCTCATGGGAAGTGGAGGAAGTGGAGTGAAGGAAGAGTGGAGTTGTGTGTGAGTGTCACACGATCAGAACTGCCCACTTCTCCCATCTCGAATTAACCGCCCATGTCTTCCTAACACGTTCTTGTGATGGCGCGTTGCACGCTGCACGCTATAAACCGCCAGACTAATACCCCAGTTTGTATCCCCCAGTTGTGACGTGATTAATGTCCCGAGTGTGTGGATCGTGGGACCCACAGAAAATAGTGCAGGGTGAACCATGAACTTGGTATAACATCGCATGCAACCATCTTCAGGTAACCGTTTGGAGGCTGTATAGACATGCCATGCCTTGGTCGGTTACCCTGTGAAGAAGAGTGACGGATGGTGATCATAGTGATACCTTTTTTGTTGGTTGATTCGCACCCTAAGTCATTCGTCCAAGATTGCAAAGCTGGACGGACGAGATGGCTTGTAGCCTTGCTTGCGACCGTTGGATGGGAGGCGCGCATGCTGCCTCTTTCGGCCCAAACGTTTGCATGCTTAGAGAGTTCCAATGGAGGAACCGATCAGCCCTGCATGGAGATAGTACAATGGTGTTCACGCCCATGCCTGCTTGACTCGTAAAGATTTAATCTAAGCCACTCGACTCAGGCGGCAAAGACGAGTGGTCGAGATTAGAATTTATGGAGGGGCCGTGACATATCACCTTTGGGCGCGCGTACCGAGGAGCTTGATCACCGCCGGTCTTGGCCGATCAGCTAGACGTGAATCCGGGCCCACGGTGGTCATGCTAGCATGCTCGGTTCCTTCTAAGTCTCCATCTTGGCCTTCCGTCCAAGCCTGCGAAGATGGACGCTCGAGATGTTTCTGCGCCGCAAACCCTAATTAGGGCTTTAGACCGGCCACTTTGAGCGATCGGTTTTGGGTTGCGTGCACCTCTTTTGGGGAGATCGACCATGTATGCAGCATTTTGGGTCGACGGTGAGCATGTACATGCTTGCTCTATGACCCTGGCGCAATCTAAGCCATCCAACTATGCCGGCGAAGTCGGATGGTCGTGATCGTTTTGGATCTTCTCAACCTGCATAAGGCGTTAAACTAGCCTTGTTTGGGCAATCGTTTCTTGCACCACGGCTTGCCTATAAGGGAGTCGGTCATGTAGGTAGAAATTAGGCCCGCCAATGGTGTACCATCACTTCACTACTTGTTTTAGGGTATAATCTATGACGGCGAAGTTGGACGCTCACGATTAAAAGAAACTCTAGCCGTGCGTCATGCTCACTTTGAGCGCACGTTTTGGAAGGACCAACCGTGGTTGGTCTTGACCGTTCAGTCATGTGTGAAGGTGGGTCCGAGGTGATCATGGTAGCATGCTCAGGACCCCCTGAATCTATATCTACACCCTCCATCTATGCTTGCGAAGTTGGACGGGTGAGATATATTTTTGGGTTTGTTTTCAGCAAGTGAGACTAACATGGATAGTCTTGCATGCGTTCAACGGGGCTAGTATAACCTACTGTCAGGTAGCCTATGGGTGTTTGCACGTCGAACACAAGGATTTAATTAAAGCATTAATAGTAATGTTGTATACCTACAGAAAACCGGGATGGTTGCCACATGCTCCGTTCTGGGTAGGTATGTTTAATTCTCAGGGATGGTTGCACATGCTCCAATGAATTAATATGGCGAGAAGTATTCACCGCCTGAAGGCTTTATCCTTTGCAGGATGTCAGCTTACAAAAAATGGCTTTTTACAATTTTACCCTTTAAATAGAAATCCACCATCAACAGAACGTTACAGGCAAATATTGCTTACCATCTAGGGAGTCTACAAAGCATGGGAGGTGGCTCTTACACAACTTCAAATGTGGTTGTGTGCTGATTGTATGCAACTCCATTCATGGAAGATATCATGTAGGAAATCTATCCATGTCGGAGGGGTTTTACCGAGTCCTTTCAATGGTACTGACACAGAATTCCTTATTCACGATATTGTTTTCCCTCCATCA
This sequence comes from Papaver bracteatum, assembly GCA_023529315.1. Lineage (NCBI taxonomy): Eukaryota > Viridiplantae > Streptophyta > Magnoliopsida > Ranunculales > Papaveraceae > Papaver > Papaver bracteatum. The sequence continues at coordinate 1,853,234 of JAJJWX010001098.1, read as the reverse complement.
CCTGATGAGCCCCCGGATGTTGTTGATGACGAAGGTATGTCTTCTGCCCAATTTACATACCTCAATGTTGAATAGTTGGACACGGTGTTTCATAAACATATCCAGACTATTAAGATTATCCCCCCAAGTGTAAGTTTCAGTTCTCTAGGGTTTTGAAGTTTTCTTTGGACAAGATTATTGCCTGTCCCCGGGATATTTCTGCTTGGATAAAACTTTTGTTGCTGCCTATTTGTATTATTCACATTTACGTTCTCAAGAATAGCAACGGGGAGAAATCTGGAGGGCGCAATAAACTATAGATTTCCTCTATTAATCAGTCCATATCTCGGTGGTATGGGACTGATGGGTGCATTATTTTGAATCGGGAATGATTGAGCGACAGTCAGCAGTCGAGTGACAGTGAACAGTCGAGTAAACAGATCCCCAGACAGGCTAAAAACCAAGAGTCTCTTAAGTTGAGGACTTGCAGGAAGAATATTCGCAACGGTTTGTTCACGACTGCCATTAAAGTCCTTACTTCTAGTGGATGGCACCAGCAGGGGAAGATACTCTCAAATGTTTTGTGGATAAGCATCCTTATGCCCTCGACCAATTATTCCTACTAGTCCTATACTTACATGGAGTGTGGTTTCTACTAAGAATTCTATCTTGGGAAGAATCAAGAGCTTTCCGAAAGGGACGTCTTGTGGAAGGTATGGTTTGAGAGTTCAATACCTTCTTGATGCGCTTAATGGACGGCAGCTGCTGTGGATGAGGACTTGTTGTCGTATATTAATGGTGTGGTCAATTTGTGTCTTAATGGTTCATGCCCTGCACTATTGGGAGAGTTTGTGACGAGTGCTCCTCTCACACCCCTTCTCTAGCCGGATGGGGGGATTCGACCAATTGCAGTTGGTACGGTGTAGAGGAGAATCGTTTCTAAGGAAGCTGCTCATGCCGTTGGCAAGGACATGTGTGCATATTTGAAGACTTCCAGTTTGGTGTGGGGGTACTGTGTGGTGGTAAAGAGATAAAGGCGACTCCCAAACCATGACTATGCTGCTGGTGGATTTTTAAAATTCCTTCAACTTGGTTAGTAGGACTTCTATGCTTCAAGAGGTAAGAAATCACTGTCCTTCTATTTCCAAATGGGTAGAGTTTTGTTACTCTAACCCTCCAAAGCTATACTATAATGAATCTGTCATGTCGTCTGCTCAAGGGGTTCAACAAGGTGATCCTCTTGGTCCTCTGCTATTTGCATTGACCTTGCACCCCTTGGTGAATTTGATTGAGGAATAATTCCAATTAGACATGCAAGCATGGTATTTGGACGATGGTACCATCATTGGTGATATACTAATGGTCTCTAAAACTCTAAACATTATCCAATCTGAGGGTAGCAAGTTTGTTCTTCAACTCAACATCACCAAGACTGAGATTTTATGGCCCAAAACTAACACAAGGTATAGTGATGTTTTTCCTTCCCAGATTGGTCGCCCGTCGAAAGGGGTTAAATTATTAGGAGGGCCGGTGAGTCTTGACCATGGTTTTTGAAGTAACCTAGTTAAGTCCAGGGTTTTTAAAATAGTTAATCTTATGGACGCGGTTAGAAATATGGACGATCCACAATGTGAGTTGCTTTTGTTGAGAAGTTGTGCTAGGGTATCGAAGCTATACTACTCAATGAGAACTATTATGTCGGAGTATCTTGCTGAGGGGAAATCGGTTTTCGACTCACATTTAGCATGACATCTTCGCCATTCAATTACTAATGATGGCCCAGGTATGGGTTTGATACAACTTCGTTTAGCTTCTTTACCACTTCGACATGGTGGTTTGAGTTTATATTTTATGACGGATGTGCTTCATTATTGTTACCTTGCATCCTGTATTCAAACTCAGCCCCTTCAGGCCATTTTTTGCGCAATACTCCCATGCTTGGTCTAGATTTGGGTTTGCAGCGCGCCATGGATTTTCCAGTGTTTGTCCTGATGCCAACGTTGATTTATCTGCCCCTCATCCCATGAAGTCTTTGGAAGTTAAATATTTTGATGTTGTCGTGAAGGAGATGCCGGAAAAATTTTCTATGTCCACATAGGACTATGTTCTTTGGAAGTGTAAAAAGTCCGAACATGCTCAAGATTTCCTCAAAGCTTTACCAATTGAGAGCCTCAATCAGCGAGTAGATGCATGATGTGATTTTTATGTTATTGTAGAAAGTGGTAGTAAAAGTTCGTTCAACTCGGGCTTGTAAAGGTTTGATTTCAGAATTTAATAACATAAAATAGGTACAAAAGATAGTCACGGTATTACGAGAGACTGGGACTCATGATTCTACCAAACTTCATAATCATGTGGTTCAAATATTCATTCTAGACAATTATAGCTCAAATACTAAAAATATGGACTCTGATTCTTTGCCAAAAGTAGATTCTTAAAAGATTGACTGTAAATCACTAGCATGACGCATCAAGAGTTCTTAGACCAAGCATACATCATCAAACAAAATCACAATCAATTAAAAAAAATCATAAAACGATTAATAATTAATGCAAAAAGTCATAAAAGAATAAATAAAATTACCACATGCATGAAACTAAGCTTCCTCTATTGCCCCAGTATTGGGGTTTAGATCCACATGGTGAAAACACGCTCAATTGTTTCTCCATCACTCTGAAAGTGTTTACAATGAAGAAAATACTAAAAAAAAAAATAGAACAACCAATCTGCAGCGTTTATAAGCACTGCAGATCAACTGTTATGAAGAAACGGTTAAGAAATATGAACTTGGGTCGTTGATAGTCTTCTGCAACTGCTGTTGAATGCGATTGTTTTTGAGACACACTCCGCGACTGACTTAGAGAGGTGTTTGTTCTTTGTTTTCTTCTTCCTCTGCACCAGCAGAATACTTTTCAGTAGCTCTTTCTGCTCGGCTCTGTAGCCTCACAATTTTCCATGATGGTTTACCCAACTCTCGACAACCCCCTTTATGACTCCTAGCCACCCTTGTATACAAAACAGGTGAATGAATCCCCACGAAATCTCTGCTTTTTTGTTGGCAGAAAGTCTCGGCTTTTTATTTTCTTCTTTTTTTTTTCTTCTCTTACGCGTCTCTGGATTGTTTAGTACTTTCCAAACTATCCCTCAGGATCGAACAGAATCAAACAAAATATATTCACTTTCTCCATCCCCACGTAGCATCCAAAATTAAACCCGAGACTCTCTCTTGCCCTGTTTTCGTGAAACACAAACCTTCATTTTTCTTCTCCATACGTAGATTGGTATCAAAAGTCTCCACTTCAGTAGAAGCAACTTTTAGGTTGTATAACACATCAGCTAAGGGAATCAAGTGTGTATAACCTTGCGAGGTTTAAGATACGTAAGGAGCGCGATTATAAGTGAATCGCTTGGAGGGTGGGTTCAGTCTCAACTACATTCCATATCGAAGTATGATAATAGGCTAGGGTCTTTAGCGTCTTAATACATTATGGTGTTCAAAGATGGACGAGGTCCATGGGTTTTTCTACTATTGAAGTTTCCTCGTTAACAAAAATTATGGTTGTAGATGGTGGATTTTCGACAAGGGCAAAAATCGTAAAACCATAATCACACATGCTCCTGATCCAGCAATCAGATGAGTATTGAGGCGCATGTCTCTCATCGAAGCATGGAAGCTCATGCCTCAAGAACCTCTGACTGAGAATACTCTCTCTCAGAGTATATGTAGATATGTAGTCTCTCAGTTGAGGCAACGGCATATCTCATGAATACTGAGCAATTTTAGTAATTACTTCTATATAGAATCGAAAGATTGGATGGGACCTAGACAGCTTGCCTGCTAGTATAGAGCAATAACGTCTTCAGGATGTAACAATGTTTTCCCTGACTATATAAAAGAAATATGACGCTTCAACAATCTCATATCGCTCAATTCCTGAATAATTAATGCTCCTAGACGATCGTACTAGTATAAAGCCATCAGTTAATTATGTCAAAATCATTAGATTCATTAACTGAATTCCTGGAAATATTCTACGTTTTTCATAATATTTCGTTACTTCAATTCATGGTTCTTCCTAGCAGAATTCCATGGGTTAGTAATAAATATTCAACACACAGGCATATAAGCCGCTATCGAGTAAGCCCCGACTAAAATGGTGCAAATTTTACTCAGAAATGATGCACTAACGAGCACCTGAATGCACGAACGAGCATTCCAAAATACGAAGGAACAATAAACCTATGCAAAATAGGAAGAAAATAATAAAATATTAATCAAGACGCTGGGGGACTGGGCCCACCGGCCGGCCGGTCGTGCCGTGGATAGTCCCACACCCAATTTTATATTTTATCATATTTTTATTATTTTCCTTGATCTCATAAAAATTCCCTCATTTGAACAAAATTCCTTCGTTTCAAGGAAACTCCTCAGTTTCATGGTGTTTCCTTCACATCAAGGAAATAATAAATAATTAGGAAAGGTGTCGCAGAACCAAGCCTACTAGCCGGTCGGTCATGCCCTAGTTATGTCCGGTCCCACACCTTGCATTCCTTATTACTTTATTATTATTTCCTTCATCCCATGAAATTCCTTGATTTCATGATATTTCCTTCAAATTATGAAAATTCCTTCAAATCATGAAATAATACATAAAATTAGGGAAAGGTCACGGGACCAAGCCTTATCCGTCCGACCATGCCCAAGCCGGTCCCACACGCCCTTAATTTGTTGGCTCTTTGGCTTGCAAGAGGCCGATCCCACATACTTTCATCATTTAACTTAATTTGTTCACATTAGGTTCAAACTCTTCCAAACAATTTTGGAACTTCATAAAACGACCGTCATACGGTCACGTGACCAACCAGGGCCAGTTTCATGATCCCTAGGTCATCCCCTCATCTCTTCATAATTAATTAGGTTTTATCACCTAAAGGCTCAGACGAGCATTATTTTAATAAATGATTAAACCGGCATTTAATCATCCTTTCATCAACTGGTCTTCAAGAGACTTTGGTATTTCCTCACTCGGGCATATGGGCACTACATGGCCGACCCATCATCCCATGTAGCCGGTCCCTCCTTCACTCCGTGGTTGATTTTTAATAAATCATCAATTGATCGAATTAGGGTTTCGAGTCCAAGGTTCATATTCCAGATTCAAACGTTAATAATTTTACGTTGATCCCATGATCAACATTTTTACTAATTATATTCAGTTCAGTTGCCAATATTTTAAATTAATATTTTATTTGGTCCTGCTACCAATAATTCATCAAACGAGCAATATTTTCTCAGACTAAGGAATATTAGTTCAACTATCAATATTCAACGATCCATCGAATGAGCAATATTTGCTCACCTTAACTATTAATATTTACTTGAGAATCATACCCCTGTCTCAACAGACACGTTCAATTCATGAGTCTCAGAACATTTGAAATACATATTCCACTCAGCAATACAAGGACTCATCGTCCCATGAAGTCAGTAACTGACTAACTAAATACACGTATGCCTTGCAGACTCCACAATCATGAAACATCAATCGTGTTACATGGGGGGATATTAACTAGGGTTTTGGTCTGGCGGTATACGACACGTGTGTTCATACACACGATGAGAATGTGAGCAAGTCGTGCAATCAGTTGGAGGAGTTGGCAAAGTAGTGGATGAAAAATCAACCAAGTCTCTCTGCACGATGATCAACCAGTTTTAACACGATTTCCACTTCCCCACTCTTTGACTCCAGCAATTGTCACACTTCATGGGATCAAGGTGTTTTACAATTCTAGCAATATAAATAGGGTTATTTGGTTTTTGGTACTCATATTTTGACCAAAAACTGGCTTTGGTCTAACATTTGTCCAGCCTTTGCGTTTGGTCTAAAGACCAACGTTGACTTGTGTTGACTGTCTTAAGTTATGACTTTTGTTTGGTAATTATTAAAAAATTAGTAAAAAAATAATTAAAAATAAATATCTTACTTTTTGTGCCTAAATTTACAACCATATCCTTCGTTAACCTATACCCCCACTTTGTTAACTTATCCTCCCTTATCCGTGAATGCTCCTCTTCCTCGACGCTTAGTTATTGTCTGTGGGAATTCTTCTATTTGTGTAAAAAAGAACTAAAACCCCATTGTTGCCCAAATCGGTATTCTTTATTCTGTGGGCATTCTTCTCTTTGAGTAGAAAAGAACAGGATTGAAGTTAATCAACTTTAAGTGAGAAACCTTGAGAAGAATATAGATTAGTTAAATCGGTGAGAGTTGTTGCCAATTTCAAATCTTCTGCTGCTGCCATCTTCAACTGTTTAATGGACAAACTGGAAATTTCGATCTCTGATTTCCACTTCACTTCAAAATCTTGAATTCTTGTATCTGATTTTTCTATTGAGAGGCGTTTCTATATGCTGAATTACAACTAGGGAAGATTACTGGAGTTCACGGAGAGTTCACAGTGGTCTTTAGTTTGAATTCGTGGGTTGAATTAGGTACCAAATGGTGGTTGATTTGGGTCCTTTTTTGTGCAACCGAAACCGCCAACAAAGGGGATCTGTGGCCACTATTATCAAGTGTTGTTCTCGTAGATTTGTGCTGCTGAAATGGAGTTATGGGGCTAATTTGTATCATGTTCTTGAGTTCAATTGCAGACTAAATTAAGTTGAGTTTCATAAATCAGACTGAATGAAGGGGTTTTCAGAGCTGAGTTTCACTAGGAAATTCTGGGTATGAAATCATGGCAGAATTGGTGGTTTTTAGCTCAAATCTGGAGCTGAACTGGGTTTTATTTGAAGCTGATTTCGATGGATTGATGTTGTTTATGTCGATTTCAATGGTTATTCCTTTTTGGGTTTTCAAAGTTAACAACTGATTAATGATTAATGGAAAGCTAATGAATTTGATTAATGGGTATTCATCAAATGTTAATTTGTGTCTCTGTTTGTTCCTGTGTTATCAATCAATTATAGTTCATATTTGGGGAAGATGACGAACCAGGGTGATTGGATCGGAGATCGATGTTGGCGTGATGGGTGGACCGGTGGAGTAGATAATTTGTAAATATTATGAAATTTAAGGTTATCATGGTAATTTCGTATAATAATTTCATTTAATTTTTTTATTTAATATTTTTTTATAATTACTAAACAGAAGTTAAAACTTTAGACAGTCAACATGGGTCAACGTTGATCTTTAGACCAAACGCAAAGGCTGGACAAATGTTAGACCAAAGCCAGTTTTTGGTCAAAATATGAGTACCAAAAATCAAATAACCCATATAAATAAGTTTCTGAATCATGATTGAAAACAAGACAATCTTTCGTAAAACAAACATCAAGATATTAACAACTCAACGTCTGAGCAATTACTCTCAACAGAGCAAATCCAATCAATCAGAACTCATCTTATTTCTTCACGCATAATACACAACACACCTACAATTTCGATCACCATTGTTCTCACACATTTCTCATCTTCCCTCTGACAGATCGACACATCCCCTCTTGTGACCGAATTGACTTTGGAAAGACCATTGTCTTGGTTTAGGCCGGAGTCCAACATATTGATCTCTCGCATTCAAAGAACTCCCTCTTTGCAGTGCATCTGTGTTAGGTTTGACAGTTCGCTCGGTTCAAGGAGTTTCCTCCGCACTGTCGTCTCCTCAATTCCATAAAAACCAGCAACTCTTTTTGCCACATCTATAGATTGGCGACCACAGTGGGAGATTATTCTCTTGGTTGCAATCTCAATTCTCACAAAGATGGTCGGTCTTAGGTCTGGTTCTGTTACCAATCCGGGTTTAATACCCGACCCTAATATCGCAAGTTCTAGTGGTACTGCCAACACCACTCCTCTGGCACAACCAGCCACTACTCCTCATCCAAGCACTGGTGCTCCAGTGATCACCCCTTCAAGTGACGGCACTGGTGCCATCAACAATCCACTCTTCGGTCGGTCTCCTGAAGAAATCATAGAAAATCCGCCTACCATAGGTGATCTCGTGAAGGTGCAAGAGACTCTTGCCAAAAATCATACTGACATGGCTGCTACTCAGAAGGAGTTATGCAATTATCTCAAGACTCTTATAGACAAGATGTCAGACAAAACTCAGGAGAAAGGAAAAGCTAAAGAAACATCTTCAGACGCTGATCCCGAAGTCACTCCAATCCATGTAGTAGAGGATGAGCAAGTTCCTAAGGCCGCAGACAATCCACCGACAAAAGAACTATCCAGTTTCATCACTCGTAAAGACTTGTAACGCCTTTTGGAGAGTCGTGGAAAAAACAAGACGCCCTATGTCCACCGTCACCAACCTCCATACCCTACTGCTACGCAAAGGATTCCTCTGCCAAAAGGTTACACCTATATAATATTCACCCTTTATGATGGAATGGGCAATGATCGAGAACATGTTTCTCGATTCTTAGAATCATTGGGAGAGCATGAACACAACCATGTCATCCAAGGAATTTCAAACTCTCCGATAGGCAGAGCATATACCTAGTACAACAACATTGTACCAAGAAGTATCTCCAGTTGAGGATAGATGATTAATACTTTCTACAGAAAATATTTCTTCGTTTCAGAGCAAGTCACTCTCTCTGATCTAGGAAAGATGTTTCAAAAAAGCAATGAACATCCCAATGACTATGTGAAAGGGTTCAGAGTTCAAGCCTTGGATTGTCATGATCCAAGGCTTGGATTCCCAACGACTATGTGAAACGTCACAGAGCAGCAACTTGTAGACTTGTGCATCAAAGGAATGATCCCGGTCTATAGAGCTTTACTGGAAAATCTCCGGTTCCAGATTTTTTTAGAACTTCATAAAGCGTCTAAGCGATCAGCGACTACTGCACCTGCTTTACTGGAAAGAGAAAAGTCTGCAAGGTCGAAGAACCTCGAAGCATTCGACGCCTAGTCAACAATACAATCTTCAGCCTTCAACAAATGTTGTTGCTAAAAAGAATGAAAGGAAAGTGAGACACAACATCAAAGCGCTTCTCCAACATCCCAGGATCCTCTGAAGGCGCAAATAAAAGATAACAAATCCCGAAATACACAAACCTCGACCCGACATCAATGAAAGGGGAAATGATCAGACAGACTCAAACTTCTCTCTTCTCATGAAGGAGTGATCAAGTTACTGGAAGTATGGGTTCAAGATGGTGCAATCAAATTTTTATTCATCAGGATAGAGCCAACTGAAGAAGAAATTTAGAATCCCAGGCAAGGAGATGCACGACTGGGGACTGCTTACCATAGTCCATCTCAAAGGAAATGAATTCGGAAGAATGTTGATCGATGCTGACGCCGCCATCAATATCATTCCACTGAAACCCCACAGAGACATAGGCATCATTCGAAAAGAAGCTACTCGTGAGTCCACTTTAACCAGATACCTTGAAGGAACACTCGAAAATACTTATGGCTACATCACTATCAAAGTGATCATAAGTTCAACCTGGACAGAAATCAAGTTTCACATAATCCAGAAGATCCAGGATATGACATGTTCTTCAGACAAGAATGGATCCATGCTGAAAAGATATCTACTTACAAAGTGCCTTTGGTTGCACATCTCTCCAATGAAGAGAGTTCTGATCCAGAAGATTTGACGGATATTCCATCATCAGAGCACTTGGGGAATTTCGAAATTTGACGTGGTTGAAGCAAGAACCTGCAAAAGATGCATAGACATTTATCAAGAGGTTCCACACTCAGGCAAGTTTCATTCCTTCCATGTCTATGTCGTTTATTTCCTCACATGCTATCTTAGCATGGGGACTCAATTCTGCTAGCAATTCTACAAGACGTTATGAATGGTAGCTTCATTTTACTAAGTGGTTGAATCTGACATTTCTCGGAATCGAGCATTAAGACATTCAAGCATGGAAAAGAAAGTTTCTCCATAGCCTTGCAGGAGTGTCCATGTTTCCCACAAAATCATAAAGCTCTGATGTCTGCACAAGTGTTGAATCCCACCGCAAGGACAAGAATGCTGAATTGACAGAAGATACTCAGGGCCGAGACGATTAACCCTAAGATATTCGATGCTTAAAGAATATACACTTCAACGATCAAGCATCTAAGAAGCCATCAAACTGTACTCCCAATCAAAGAGTACACCTTCGATAATGGATAATGGCTTCAGCACAAATATCTCGACGATGACACACTGATTCAGCACCATCACGATCAAAGTGTAACTAAACTACAATCGATAAGTCTTCATTATCCCATGATAAGACTTCTGAAGCACATGCAACATCATTCATACATGGATGGCACTAACTCCTTCAACATACACTGGGAAACCTGAGGTGATTCCGTAAAACTTCGTCAACGGGATTTCTCTACATCACAAGCCCCTGCACGATTAAGGAACTTCCTCTCTACACCAATCACATCCAGTATGAAAATTGATGATGATATCTACCGCAACAACGTCGACTCACTGACGAAGCCAATTCATGGTAAACTTATGCTTTCAGGAGCATTCAAGTTGAACTCTCAGTACACCTTCATCTTAGGGACGCTCAACTCATCAACTAGTCCGTGAATGTAAAAGGATCACTGGATGGAGGAGCAAAGATTATATCCATAATCATGGTTCTAGCAACTTCAACCATGGTATCAGCATCAATAATAATCTCTATAAGAACACCATCCATGATCTCAGTATCGACAAGGATCTCTGAAGCGTAATCAATCGTGATCTCAGCATCTACAACGGTTTTATAAGCACCATCCCACTTCATCAACTATCTATTCTCTGAAGCGGTACTCGATGGATCGTATTTCTTCAAGCCCTAATGATTCATATCAAGATATGTATACATGAAAACATGTTAACATGAAGTCTTCCGAAAGCTTGCACGACAGACGGGCACAAGCCAAAGTCTTCTACAAGATGTTCTTATCGCCTCTACAAAGGATATAGAACACATTTTAGGCCATGGGTTTACAAAAACGTACCAATGGGTGAATAATGGGACAATGCTTCCTCAATGAAAGATGTTTTTCTATTTCTCTTCTACAACATACCAAAAGGGCGCATCAATTGGACATACGAGCTGAAAGATATGGCCTTTATTGCTAGGTCTATGAAATCTGAAAATTTTATACGGGATTACAAATTACAAATGTGCATGCTTGGATGGCTGACCTCTACAAATCCAAATTGAGTGATTCTTTTCTCATGTGATAACTTAGTCTCTTAGATTCAAAAGTTGGGGTCAAGCATTGAGTTCCGACGTCGTATGAGGTTTATACCGCTTCCAGAGCATACAACATGCAAGCAGTAATTCTTAGACGGGATTCATAACCTCTACAGTCGATCGATGTCCACCAAGTCTTTTCGATAAGTACTTCATCAAGGTACCTCCAACTTCGACCACCTAGGTCTTTACATCAAGTATTTGTACATGGGTCCTCTATCTAGGTCCTGCCAGAAGAAGGGAAAACGAAAAAGGAAATTCAACTAAATACTGGGGACTGACGATCCACTGATCATGACGGTCAGTTTCACAGTCCAAGACTCATGACTGACACCAATCTCACTTATGCTAATCATTCATCATAAAAACAATGCTACAACCGAGACATACAACCATGGTTATTACACCATCCCCTCTTGAGAGCAGTTATGGTCCAGTGACCAAGGTTTCAAAAGTGATGTTTCTATGACTGACATAAACAAGATAGCACTGCAAGCACCATGCTCATGTATCAATCATGGGGTCCTGATCTCAAATGAGTCAACAACATTAAAATCCTTCACCAACCATTCAAGACACAAGCGAATGGTCTAAAGACACAACAAGAGTCTGAGATGATTTTACACTATCCCGCACAAAGAAGTGAGCTGAGAGAAATTGGTGAAAAATATAGGTATGGGTCATACACCATTCTCTTCGTATTGATGTCCTCTACAATATATCCAAAATTCACATCAATTGGATAAACGAGCAAGGAGATGTGGCTGAAACATTGGACTACATGCCAGCTAAAAAATTCCTGAAAGTCTCATGGAAGTTTACTATTTCGTCGATTCCGGCCCTTAAACGTGCTCAAAATCCGAAAAACTTCTTTCATAAAGCTTGGAAATTTTTTGAGGATGAAGAAACATGGGTAGATCACAAAAATCCTCCATCGGGCGAAGATTCTACAACAATTTCAATGAAGGCCTAACTTCTGAATTTTCTGATGAATTATGACGAAATTCTTCATTCATCCACGTCAGGAGTTACACCATCAATGCAAGGCCGTACTTCATCTTCGGCTGATACTCACTTGCTGGAGTCGACGGTGTTTTTGCTGATGAGATATGAGCTTTTCATCTTTAGCTCTTTTCTCATGTGACATTTCATCGCGTCTCTGCTTTCTTAGCACGGACGAATTCCAGATGATCAAGAGACATACAATGTATCAACTTTCTAGCATTTCTGAAAGATTTATTCACCTCGGCATGAACATCTGCAAAAGTCTTCATCTTTGACTTGATATTCCTGGAGCGTTCCCTGGAAGAGCATGAAGAGTGGTTGTAACCAGAAGTCACCACTATCTGAGGTGAAAGGCATGGAGTCATGGATATACCAATAACAAATGCGTAACAAAAATGGTAACAATCCAACTCTTACCTATTTACAATTTCACTAGCTGTAGTGATTATAACGTCAAAATTTCGAAAACTTGCTCGTTCCTTCAAACGTGCAAAGACGAGCAAAATTCATTATTCAAAATCATAACTTGATTTTCATAAAACCGTGAACAACCCACGTGAATTTTAACATCCACTGGTTTTTCAAAAATTGGACAGACGTCCATTCTACAATTGTGAAAACTCACATACAAACATCATTTCACCATGTATAATTGTCTACTTTCAACAGTTGTTCCAAATCAAAACATTGATTTTACAAAAATATGTGTTAACGTGAAACTCACATCTATATATATATATATTTTTGCTCCCTCGAGAGTATATTTTCAAAAATTTGTGAAAGCTTACGTATCGAAAATAAAAAAATTCATGAAAGCTCATAGACAATTTTTTTAACAGACGCACGTCTATTCAAAAAAAAATTTCTCTCGTACAAGCATCCACCTTTGAAACGAGAGTTTATTAAAATCTCACATGTTAAAAAAAAAAGCTCTCATACATTAGGAATTATTGCTAGTTTCTTAAACTAACGATTGAACGAACGTCCATTCCTAAGACAAGGGTTTTTACAAAAATCACGTCTATACATGCATATGTATATATAATTTTAACATGAACGACTCATGAACAAGTTATCAACTTCTGGAAAAAATAAAAAAAAAGCGGTGCTACATCAATTTACGCTCGTCAGACGATGCTCTATCATGCTACTAGGATCTTCGTTCAAGCCATGGTTCGCTCGTACAATCGAAAATCCGGTAACACTCTATCTTACGACTAAGTTCAATTACTTATTTCATCTATAACTAGAAAATTACCATCCAGTTCTGACTGGGGAACATGATTGTTCCTCACTAACCAGGGGACTTAATGTAGATGGTGTATTTTCGATAAGGGCTAAAATCGTAAAACCATAATTACACATGCTTTTGATCCAGTAATCAGATGAGTATTGAGGATCATGTATCTCATCGAAGCATGAAAGCTCATGCCATAAGAACCTCTGACTGAGAATACTGTCTTTAAAAGTATATGTATATGTGTAGTCTCTCAGCCGAGGCATATCTCATAAATACTGAGAAATTTCAGTAATTACTTATATATAGAATCGAAAGATTGGACGGCTCCTAGACAGCTTGCCTGCTAGTATAGAGCAATAACGTCTTCAGGATGTAATAATGTTTTCCCTGACTATATAAAAGAAATATGACGCTTCAACAAGCTCATATTGCTCAATTCCTGAATAATTAATGCTCCTAGACGATCGTACTAGGATAGAGCCATCAGTTAATTATGTCAAAATCATTAGATTCATTAACTGAATCCCTGGAAATATTCTACGTTTTTCATAATATTTCGTTACTTCAATTCATGGTTCTTCCCAGCAGAATTCCATGGGTTAGTAATAAATATTCAACACACAGGCATCTGAGCCACTATCGAGTAAGCCCCGACTAAAATGGTGCAAAATGTACTCAGCAATGATGCACTAACGAGCACCTGAATGCACGAACGAGCATTCCAAAATACGAAGGAACAATAAACCTATGCAAAATAGGAAGAAAATAATAAAATATTAATCAAGACGCTGGGGGACTGGGCCCACCGGCCGGCCGGTCGTGCCGTGGATAGTCCCACGCCAAATTTTATATTTTATCATATTTTTATTATTTTCCTTGATCTCATAAAAATTCCCTCATTTGAACAAAATTCCTTCGTTTCAAGGAAACTCCTCAGTTTCATGGTGTTTCCTTCACATCAAGGAAATAATAAATAATTAGGAAAGGTATCGCGGAACCAAGCCTACTAGTCGTCTGGTCATGCCCTAGTTATGGCTAGTCCCACAACTTGCATTCTTTATTACTTTATTATTATTTCCTTCATCCCATGAAATTCCTTGATTTCATGATATTTCCTTCAAATTATGAAAATTCCTTCAAATCATGAAAATAATGCATAAAATTAGGGAAAGCTCACGGGACCGGGCCCTAGCCGGCAGACCATTCCCAAGCCGGTCCCATACGCCCTTATTTTATTATTATTAATATTATTTATTTGCTCAGACTAAGGAATATTGGTTTAACTATCAATTTCCAACAATCCATCGAATGAGTAATATTTGCTCACCTTAACTATCAACATTTACTTGAGAATCATACCTCTGTCTCAACAGACACGTTCAATTCATGTGTCTCATAACATTTTCAAATCACGTTCGACTCAGCAATACAAGGACTCATCGTCCCATGAAGTCAGCAACTGACTAACTAAATACACGTCTGCCTTGCAGACTCCACAATCACAAGATATCAATTGTGTTACATGGGGGGATATTAACTAGGGTTTTGGTCTGGCGGTCTACGGGACGTGTGTTCATACACATGATGAGAATGTGAGCAAGTCATGCAATCAGTTGGAGGAGTTGGCAAATTAGTGGATGGAAAATCAACCTAGTCTCCGCACGATGAGCAACCGGTTTTAACACGATTTCCACTTCCCCACTCTTTGACTCCAGCAACTGTCACACTTCATAGGATCAAGGTGTTTTACAATTATAGAAATATAAATAAGTTTCTGAATCATGATTGAAAACAAGACAATCTTTCGTAAAACAGACATCAAGAAATTAACAACTCAACGTTTGAGCAATTACTCTCAACAGAGCAAATTCAATCAATCAGAACTTATCTTATATATTCACGCAGAATACAAAACACACCTATAATTTCGATCACCATTGATCTCACACATTTCTCAGCTTCCCTCATACAGATCGACCCATCCTCTCTTGTGACTGAATTGACTCTGGAACGGCCATTGTCTTACAGATTGATCTCTCGAATTCAAAGCACTCCCTCTTTGCAGTGCATCTGTATGAGGTTTGACAGTTCGCTCGGTTTAAGGAGTTTCCTCCGCAAGGTTGTCTCCTCAATTCCGTAAAAACCAGCAACTCGTTTTGCCCCATCTACAATGGTATCTTGTGTTTTTCCTTTTCCGTATTATATTGTTTATCTTTATAATTGGTTTTGCACAGGTTTGTACGTGTCGAATCTAAGTAGATACGTCCGCTTAATTACAATGTATTACGAGACTTGTTTCTTGTAGAATTTGTATCTTGAAACATAGATAACAAGTCTAATTACTTAGCGAAATACCGATTGTATTATTTGGATACGACTAGATTGATCTTGGATATTGATTTTTGGGATCATCCAAGTACTTTGCTTAACAATACAATGCATGCTGATTGAGTAGAGTTTGAGATATAAACTCTATATACACATTGTCAGGGATAATTCAGTTGGTCACTTTCTATTATATTAAGTGAAAAAATCGGGGGTCTAACAACCACACACAATATTTCGTTTAGGAAATATGTACGGACAAACTCCAATATAGTTCCAAGAGAATCAACTAGACAATCAGACTCAATCAATGGAAATATATCCAAAAGTTATATCTCTCTTTCTCAATGTAATCAGCAAATCGAACCTGGTTATTATGAGAAACAACTTGAACGGTACCAAAGACCAATGTTCAAGTGTCAATCAATTTATATCAACAACCAAAGGTTGGATTATCTAATTGATTAAACTATGCACAACCTGTGATACAATTATATAGAAAATATAATGCAGAAAAAAATAACACAGACACCAGAAATTTTGTTAACGAGGAAACCGCAAATGCAGTAAAACCTCGGGACCTAGTCCATATTTGAACGCCACACTGTATTAAGCCACTACAGACATTAGCCTACTGCAAGTTAACTTCGAATTGGAATGTAGTTGAGACCTAACCAATCTCACACTGATCAAGGTACAGTCGTGTTCCTTAAGCCTCTGAATCCTAGCAGGACTCTACGCACTTGATTCCCTTAGCTGATCTCACCCACAATTAAGAGTTACTACGGTCCAAAGTCGAAGACTTGATAAACAAATCTATCTCACACAGAAAAATCTATTGAATAGATATATCTATCTCCCACAGAAATACCTATGAGCATTGTTTTGTCTTTTGATAAATCAAGGTGAACATGAACCAATTGATACACCAGACTTATATTCCCGAAGAACAGCCTAGTAATATCAATCACCTCAAAATAATCTTAATTGTATAGTAGCGAAACAAGATATTGTGGAATCACAAACGATGAGACGAAGATGTTAACAAACAACGAGGTATAAACTCATTCTGGTAATATTGTTGTGATATCATGCTAATATCGTTACAGTATCAAATAGTTTGGTTTGATTTTTGATTTTTTTTCTTTTCATTTTCTTAGTGATACAAACCATTAATATCATTTATTTTTGGGTTTTGATATTTTTACTTATGATTTAATATCAAGATGTTTGTGACTACTTTTTATCTTTCCTATCGGAGATTAAATCTCGAGCAAATCATATAGAATATAATACTCAATACGATAGAAAAAAGCAAGATCAGAACACGCAACTACAGAGAAAATAGATGGGTCTGGCTTCACAATCCCAATGAAGTCTTTAAGTCGTTAACCTATAATGGTTTTAGGAAAAACCTAGGTTAAAGGAGAATTGACTCTAGTCACAACTAGTATCACACGGGAGGTGCGGGGATTAGGTTTACCAGTTGCTATAGTTCTTCATTATATAGTCTTAAAATCAGGGTTTGCAATCAATGTTACCTTGGTAACAAAGCGTTAAATTTTCACTGTTAGATGGAAACCTGATTAGACTCAAGCTAATTAAAAAAGCGGGGGCTAACAACCTCACCCAATATTTCGTTTAGCAATCTGTATGGACTAACTCCATTATAACTTAGTAGAAATTGCACATAATTGTTCTTGCACACATTTTACCTTGGTATTGATCTTACACACACCCTTGTGAATTTGATGAAGAAGACTCAAGGTGGTATGATCACAAGAACCGTCAAGGGAATCACATCTTTTTCTTTTGCAAGCATTCTCCTTCATACGTTTGAAAGTACAAGGACGAACAAGTTTGGGAGTTCCAATAGAGTTGCCAATAGGAGCAATAAAATGTGCTCGACAAATTTTCTCAATTAAGCAAGGAAAGCCTAACTTCTTGTTGGATGACGTCATTGAAAGCTTTTGAAGAATGATGAATCCACAAATATCAAGACTTTAAGAACCCAATTCAAGGAAATAGACTAACTCCGCAAACTCACGACTCCACCGAGAGTTCTCAATTGTGGAGGGACAAAGATTAGATATACCAAGTTTTCCAAAAGACATCAAAGCAAGACTAAGATAATTAGTAGGAAATTTACCTTCAATCCAATCAACAATCTTGCCACAAATACCTTTCGAAATGGTATCATATGATGGTCTTTCTTCCCTTGGTCTAGGAAGGCGAAAATTACCCAAAGGAATTTTGGTAATCCTTGAAATAAACTCTCTATTAACTAGAATCCTTTCTCTATTTATCATGGTCTTGAATTCCATGTCATCAAGATCAACATCATGGATGTTAGCATACAAGATTCTTGTGAGAGTGTCAAATCCTTCACTAAAACCATTAAAGATGTTTCCAAGATGAGAATTTTCAAAGAAAACCAAATCCTCTTTATGACCACTAGCAAAATCTAATTTTTTTTCTAGAATGAAACCGCTAGAAGAAATCCTTTCAAAGATCTTGGTACAAGACTCATTGATAGATCTAATTATAAGAGAATCTTGATTTTTAGGTAAAATCATGCTAGAAGATGATGAAGTCAAGTTTTCTAAAACCTTGAAATTCCCCATGAGATCAAAAGGAAGCGAGAACAGAAAGAATGAGAAACTTACTTGAAGGTAAATAAAACCTTTTTGCCCTCATTGGATCACCAAGAACAATTTAATGGAGTAGAGATGCGAACTCTAGAAGAAACTTAGCTCACGTACGCGGACAAGGGAATGAAGAAGGGTACGCGTACCACAACTCTTATAATCCAATAATAGGCTTGGACCCATTTATGAACCGCGATTCACAGAAGGAAAGCAGGATTTTCAAAAAAAACGTTCAACAACCAAGGTTCGCACACTGTGAAAAGATCATAGTGCAGTAAAGAGGATAGTAGAAAAACTACATCACTTTATTTAACCTTAGGAAGGAAAAAAAACTGGCAAGAAGTTTTTCTCAAAGAAAATATTAAAAATAAATTAACCCAAACACAAAATTTAAAAAGCGGGGGTACAACAACCACACCCAATATTTCGATTAGCAATCTGTATGGACTAACTCTAATATACTTTCGATTAGCAACCTTATGAAGCCATACTGATACTACTTTCTCGTAGTTGTGTGATCTGATCTTGCATATTCTATCGTGTTGAGTACAATCGTAACGATTGTCTTGAGATTAATATCTCTGATAGGCAAGATATAAAAGTAGTCACAAACATCTTCGTATCATCATTTGTGATTCCGTAATAACTTCTTTCGCCGCTTCAATTAATTTATTGTGAGGTGATTGATAATTCTAGTCTGTTCTTCGGGAATATAAGTCCGGGTTATCAATTGGTTCCTGTTCACCTTGATTTATCAAAAGATGAAACAAAAACTTGTAGGTATTTCTATGGGAGACAGATTTATCTATTACCGTAGACTTTTTTGTGTGATACAGATTTTTTATTAAAGTCTTTGACTTTGGGTCGTAGCAACTCTTAGTTGTGGGTGAGATCAGCTAAGCGAATCAAGTGTGTAGTATCCTGATGGGATCAGAGATGTAAGGAGCGCAACTATACCTTGGATCAGTGTGAGATTGATTGGGGTTCAACTACAGTCCAGACCGAAGTCAGTTTGTAGTAGGTTAGTGTTTGTAGCGGTTTAATACAGTGTGTGTTCAATCTGGACTAGGTCCCGGGGTTTTTTTGTATTTGCGGTTTCCTCGTTAACAAAATTATGGTGTCTGTGTTATTTCTTTTCCGCATTATATTTTGTTATATAATTGAAATATCACAGGTTGTGCGTTTGAATCAATCAATTGGAAATCCGACCTTTGATTGTTGATTGAAATTGATTGATACTTGAACATTGGTCTTTGGTACCGTTCAAGTGATTTCTCTTGTATTCAATTAGACTCGCAGATTACTATTTGCTTGAGTAAGAATGAATCAAGAAATAGAGATATAACTTTTTGATATACTTTATTAAGATTGAGTCTAGTTGATTCTCTTTAAAGTATATTGGAGTTAGTCCATACAGATTGTTAATCGAAATATTGGGTGTGGTTATTGTACCCCGCTTTTTTAATTGGTATTAGAGCAGGCAAACACGTTTGAAGACCTTACAAGTCTGTGTTTGTGGGAATCTGAGTTTGAGGACAGAATCTCTTCTCTGGAATATACGCATACCAAGATGTCTTCTAAAGCTTTTAACTATGCCAAATGTCTTGGGAATACCTCAAAGGATTAGTCCTTAGCTGATTCTTCCGAATCCCGAGGTATAAAGGTTGTTCCATCAGATGTTGACATCTCTCCTTCTGATAAGACATTTGACACTATGGGTAAAGATGAAATGGAGCTCACCAGAATTTCAAAAATTTCTATTGAGGCTATTGATTTTCAGGATCGTGCTCAGCTTATTGATGAATTTGAAAAGTCTCTTGATCGAGAACGTGAACTCTATAACATCATTGAGTCATTCTCTAACAATATTGAAAAACTTCTCCAAGAAACTACTCTATAGCGAGAAAATATTAGTGTTCTTGAGGATATTGTCAAGGAAGACTCAATCAGAGAAAACCGTTTGATCGAGACGAATTCATCAGATCTTAACAGACTTCGTGTTGAAAAAGAAAAACTAGATGCCTCTCTTATTCTAGCCCATGAGCAGTGCAGATCCTTGTAAAAGGAAAACTCTATCTTAAGGAGAAATTCTTCTGTACCAACTAATTCTCATGAATTACAGCACATGAAGAAATGTCCTCCAGAAGAAGGTTGTGTCAAGAAGGATTTACGTGACTTACAATCTTCTTATTTAGTTATGAAGTTAAAACAGGTGCCAGTTATTGGTTCTCCTTCACGAACCTGTACTTTCTGTGGAAAAAAGAATCACTATGCTATTCATTGTTTTATCAGAAGGAAACAAATCTCGAAACTTCATAATTTTCTTATTTATACTATCAATGGAGTAAATAGTCTGCCGACTTCAGCAATGAATCTTGTGCCCATAGAAAACCAGAAATCTTATAAAAATGATCTCTACTCTAGAAATCATCACAGGGGACAAGCTCTTCTCAATGGTATAAATTCTTGTGCCACTAATGAACATATTCCCTATGCTTATAATAATGAATCCTGTAAATCTAAGCCTAGAAATGGATCCTTGTCTATTTTGATCCTCTTGAACCAATTTCAAGAGGTCCTAGACTTAGTCCTCAGAGAAAGCCTTCTGACGGATATGTTAAACAAGTTGTGCCTTACTCTTCTGGGATGAGTGTCAACTGAATAAAGGCAAATAACACAAAGATCAAGCTGTCAAATGATATGTACAACTCCTTTCTCAGTAATAAGATTATCTCTCACTCTACCACGTGATTTCAGGTATTGTTTTCCTTGTTTCTAGCTTGATAGGTGCAAGGATAATGGTTGAGAAATGCTCAAGTATGTTGTATATTATTTTATGTTTATGTTTTTGTGCTAACCGGTCCACAAACGTTCGCGTCCTCCTCTTGTGAGTTCATAGGGTTTCCAAAACAAAAGTTTCCTTCTCCTGTTTACATACACATATATATTACTCTAGATTGTGTTTTTTACATCCCTAACAAAAAAATTATATGGATAACTCTGCAAAATCTCAAGAGACATTGTGTATCTTGATATAGAGGAAGACACTCAAGGACGTGAATCAATTCAAGAGTTTGTTCTTAAGAAGATGCTTGAAAGAAAGGATCACAACTCATGGATTGATGATTCCGTCAAGGATTTAGCTCATTTTCAAAACGATTCAAAGGTCGAGTTTGCAAATCTTCAACTGCAGATAAACCAACTCTTTGATGGTTAGGCTAGAATCCTTACTAATCAGAATATTCTAATACGGAATCAAAAGAAGCTCATCATGGACTGCGTCAAGGCTAGACAGCTTGCTCGGGTTGTTGATCGTAAAGTTGGTGTTCTAACTAACGAACACGGTGTATCTATGGTCAAGAGGGTAAAGAAAATCAGTGACACCTTGTTTGATGGATTCATTGAAAGGTACGAAGTTCTCAATGAAATTTGATTCTTAATTTGCCTAGTAAATCTTCTATTTTCTTTTTTTTGTTTAGAAGAATAACTAGAGTTTGGAATAACCATTATTGTGATTACACATAGCTATGTCCAACGTTTTCATCTTCATGTTTTTAGGTTTATTTGTTTAAATTCTAAAAGTGTTTGGAAGATGATTTTTGCTGTATTAATCTTTATGGTTTTGTATATCGTAATTTGTTATGGGATATGTGTGTTTGCGTCCGTGAACTGTGATTGTCCCATACCTTGTCAAAAGTTAAGTCTTTCATATATCGATATGCATGTATTGATAAAAGAATGAATGGACTTTTGACATCACAAAAGTTTGAAGCCTATTATGTCATTATTGATGGAAGATAGGATGAACTTTTGTTGACAAGGATTATGTCTATTGTATGTCATTGTGCGAATAGTGATGGAAAATAGAATGAATCCTTGTATATTCCGCAATATTGATCTTCCCTAATCCATATTTTTTATGTATTACTATGAGGCTCCGTAAATTCTCTTATGTCGAGCATGATCAATTAAATTCATCACTTTTTGTGGTTAATTTGGTTGTATATTTCCGATTAGATTAATTATGGGTTCTCTTGTGATTAATCTAATTGAGTATTTTTGGATTCAAATTCATATTCGTATGTGATTTTTTGTGTCCAAATAAATCCTTATTTTCTTTTGAAATTAAGGTTGCTCTTATTGTTCTTTCGAGAATGACATTTTATGGGGGAGATTTCTTAATTAAACTTGTGCTTAATTGCCAAATCTATGTGGGAAGTGCGGATGTGGAATATTATATGGGTTATCTTGTATCTTTATAAACTCCTTGATGAATGCATTTAGCTTCGGCTTTATGATTTCATCTAAACAAGTTGATATATGCTTTCTTTTGGTCATGAAATGTCTCTTTTGGAAATTTCATTAGGATCCCGTTTCCGCACCTTTGCCAATTTTATTGACAAAAAGGGGGAGAATTAATATGTAGTTCACACTACAAATACATATGGTTTTCGGATCATTATGTAAGGGGGGTGGTTTCCATGTGAGATGGAGTATTGACTAAGGGGAAGTGATACATATCACCATAGTATTGTTGTCGAAGTTGTGATACAATTGAACTTTGATGCTGTATAATGATACTATGACACTGTATTACAATTATTGAGAATTATGTTTTCTCATTGTTATAGCTACAGATTTTCAACAACGATGATGCTGAACTTACAACCTTTGGGATCATTGGAGTACTTGGAAGTGACGAAGATTTCGAGTAATGTTGAAGATTAGGCATGTAAAATAGGAGCCACAAAAGTTTATTTATTTAATTTTGTATTCCATATGTATTGATAGTTTTGTCACTAAAATTGACAAAGGGGGAGATTGTTAGAGCACTGCTCGGTCGAACTCGCATGCGTTGATATCTCAATCGTGTTTGTCAATGTTAGTGATCAAAACTATAAGTCTTGATTTCTAGTTTACTATAGCTAAGTCTCGGACTAGGATTGAAAGTGTAGTTAAGCTCAAGAACTCCATGGTGATCATCATACAAGATGAAGAACTATTCAAGGAACTGGTGGAACTTCATCGACTAAAAGGTATGTGGAGACTTGAACTTATCTATCACTCAAAAGTCTATCTATTATATCTCATATCTTGAGACAAAAGTCATTTTGCTATATAGACTTTGATTATACACATTTGCTATTCCGAGCCGAGTTTATCTCACCTATCTATTTATCGAAATATGTGTTGGTAAGCTTTTGCTTTGGCCAAGTTCATCTTTACCTAGTGACGAAAGTCATGTTATGTTTCAATCACTTTGACGAAATTGGTTTGTGAATAACAACTATATAACATCCTCTAAGAATGTTTCAATGATTGATGAGAGTTTAGATTATATAACCATTATTATTGGATGTAAACATTGTGTGGCAACACATATATGTATAAGTCCTTATTCCTTGAACCAAAGTATGCATACTTTGTTGATCAGAAAAACCGGAACAAGAGTTGTGAGCTTAGTCCGCGAACTGGCGGAGGTTCTCATCCCGAGAATATCTGCTGGAGTTTGTGAACTCCTTTCGGAAACTTAAGTCCGCGAACTTGAGTTGGTTATATCTAAAGACGATTATTTGTGAACTTATATTTATATTAACTAATGACTACAAATTGTAAACCGTGGCTATAAAGTTCATGAATCGATTCGAGTAAATCAAATCGTTTTTGCTTCGACTGTGTCTTGTATAGTTATATAAGATTTATACAATTGAACAACTCTCTAACTAGTTCATTTGAGTCATTTGAACTAGTTATGGTGAAGAAAAATATAGTTGATATGAAAGTGCTCATATGGATAACCATTTGGTTAACTATTGTTGAACCAACAAATGTACATGTTTGGGTACGGTTACATAAACCTAAAATCGTGCATTTCATTTGTGTGTAACAAGCTAAGTTTTCGATCTAACAGTTGAAAGATATTAGCTTGAATCTAATCAGGTTTTCATCTAACGGTGAATATTGAATGCTTTGTTACCAAGCTAACATTGATTCCAAACCCTGATTTGAAAGACTATATAAGGGAGAACTTTAGCAACTGGGAAACCTAATCCCCATACCTCCTATGTGATACTAGTTGTATTAGCTAGAGTTGACTCTCCTTTAACCTTAGGTTTCTTCTTATAAACCAGGTTAACGACTTAAAGACTTCATTGGGATTGTGAAGCCAGACCGATACTACATTCTCGTAGTTATGTGATATGATCTTGGATATTCTATCGTGTTGAGTACAATCTTAACGATTGGCTTGACATTAATATCTATGATAGGCAAGATATAAAAGTAGTCACAAACATCTTCGTCTCATCATTTGTGATTTCACAATATCTTCTTTCGCCGCGTCGATTAAGATTATTGTGCGGTGATTGATAATTCTAGGCTGTTCTTCGGGAATATAAGTCCGGGTTATCAATTGGTTCATGTTCACCTTGATTTATCAAAAGAAAGAACAAAAACTTGTAGGTATTTCTGTGGGAGACAGATTTATCTATTACCATAGACTTTTTTGTGTGATACAGATTTGTTTATTAAAGTCTTCGACTTTGGGTCGTAGCAACTCTTAGTTGTGGGTGAGATCAGCTAAGGGAATCAAGTGTGTAGTATCATGCTGGGATCAGAGACATAAGAAGCGTAACTATACCTTGGATCAGTGTGAGATTGATTGAGGTTTAACTACAGTCCAGAACGAAGTTAGTTTGTAGTAGGTTAGTATATGTAGAGGCTTAATACAGTGTGTGTTCAATCTAGACTAGGTCCCGTGGTTTTTCTCCATTTGCGGTTTCCTCGTTAAAAAAATTCTGGTATCTGTGTTATTTATTTTCCACATTATATTTTGTTATATAATTGAGTGATTTGAAAGACTATATAAGGGAGAAATCTAGCAACTGGGAAACCTAATCCCCACACATTCTGTGTGATACTAGTTTGCTAATCTAGAGTCGATTCTCCTTTAAAATTTGGTTTTCTTATTCTAAAACCAGGTTAACGACTTAAAGATTTCATTGGGATTGTGAAGCCAGACCGATACTACTTTACTTGTAGTTATCTGATATGATCTTGTTATTTCTATTGTACGAGTACAATTGTAATAATTGGCTTGAGATTTCTATCTCCGATAGTCAAGATATAAAATTAATCATAAACATCTTCGTCTCATTGTTTGTGATTCCACAATATCTTTTTTCGCTGCGTCGATTAAGACTATTGTGAGGTGATTGATAAAACTGAGTTGTTCTTCGGGAATATAAGTCTAGTTTTATTGATTGGTTCATGTTCACCTTGATTTATTAAAAGATGGAACAAAACTCATAGGTTTATTCGTGAGAGACGAATTTATCTATCTTGTAGACTTTTATGTGTGAGACAAATTTGTTTGCTAAAGTCTTCGACTTTGGGTCGTAGCAACTCTTGGTTGTGGGTGAGATTTGCTAAGGGAATCAAGTGAGCAGTATCCTACTAGGATCAGAGGCATAGGAGAATAACTGTACCTTGGATCAGTGTGATATTGATTGGGGTTCAACTACATTCCAGACCGAAGTTAATTTGGAGTAGGCTAGTGTCTGTAGCGGCTTAATGCAGTGTATGTTTAATCTGGACTAGGTCCCGGGGCGGTTTCCTCGTTAAAAAAATTCTGGTATATGTGTTATTTCTTTTCCGCATTATATTTTTATATAATTGAAATAATAAAGGTTGTGCGTTGTTTAATCGATTAGAATATCCGACCCATTGGTTATTGATTTAAATCAATTGACACTTGGATATTGGTCTTGGTACCATCCAAGTTATGTCTCTTTGATTAGACTCGCAAATCATATTTGCTTGAGTAAATCAAATCGTGAGATTGAGATAATAACTCCTTGAGTATTTTCTATTGATTGAGTCTATTGATTCTCTAGAAAAACAACTCGGAGTTGTCCATACAGATTGATAATCCAAATATTGGGTGAGGTTGTTAGACCCACGCTTTTTCAATTGGTATCAGAGCAGAAAAACACGTTCAAGACCTCATAAGTCTGTGTTTGTGAGCGATCTGACTCTATGGACAAGAGTAGTATCTATGATAACGCAACACCAGTTCAAAGCCACTCAGGTAAGGCTCAATGTCTTGAAACTTCTGAGAAAAACTCTATCACTCGTCCCTTGGCTGAATCTGCATTTTACTGGGAAAAATCTCTTGATGAGAAATTGGATGACCTTTCATATGATAGTGATTCAGAATAAGGACCAAGTATTGATGAGGAAGTCTCTCAATATATCAAGTTGTTTGATCATGCATTCAAAGAAAAAAGGTCAACAACCTGCCTGAGTAATGTTGTGTTACTACAACAAGGTGTATTGATTTAAAGGTTTTTAAGAGAGAAATCTGATTTAAAATCAGCCAGAGAAGGAGAAGAACTAACAATTAAAACTATAATTTTATCTATTTTCAACTTGGCTGTTACAACAGCTAGCACAACAGGTAATAAAGACCTAAACCCAATCAGGGAGGTGAGATAAAAATCCAACAGATACAAGACACCTGTCCACATCCTGCTGGGTCAGAGATCCAAGTTTATTACACCCTTTGATTTACTAACAGCACCCCAAGAAGATAAAGGCACAACAAGATGGTCACATGACAATACCCCTCCCATGAGAAAATCCTTGTCCTCTAGGATTGAAGGAAGGAAAATGAACATCAATGTTAGCATAATCCTCCCAAGTGGCTTCTTCAGCTGTAGAGTTGGACCAATGGATCAGCACATGTGGAACTGAGATATCTCCTATGACCAATTGTCTGGAATCTAGTATTGCAATTGGTGTAACAATTACCTGACCTTCATGGTCTACCACAGGGAGTGTTGGTGAAGGGATGTGGGTAGAGCCAATTATCCTTTTAAGCTTTGACACATGGAAAACTGTGTGTATTCTGGCTTCAGCAGGTAACTGAAATTTATAAGCAACAACTCCAATTTTTTGAATGATGGGAAAAGGTCCATAGTACTTAGCTGAGAGTTTGAAATTTTTCCTGAGAGACACTGAGACCTGTCTATAGGTTTGAAGATTGAGGTACACTACATTACCAATAGAAAATTCCCTGTCAGTTCTTTTAGAATCAGCAAGGTGCTTCATCCTCTCTTGAGCTTTAGAAAGTGTGTCCTTAAGTACCAGTAGCATTCCTTCTCGCAGTTTAAGAAATTTTTCAACAGAATCCACAAAGGTACCAACAGAAGGTGGAAAGGCTAAATGTGGGGCTTCATATCCATAGAGAGCCTTGAAAGGAGACATCCTCAGGCTGGTATGGTAGCTAGTATTATACCACCACTCAGCTAAGTCCAGCCAACTTAACCACTTAGTGGGATGATGGCTTGTCATGCACCTCAGATAATGTTCAAGACAGGAGTTCACCCTTTCTGTTTGGCCATCAGTCTGGGGGTGGTAAGCAGTTCTAAGCTTGAGGCTGGTACCCAGATGAGTGAATAAATCTTGCCATAAGTTGCTGGTGAACACCTTGTCCCTGTCTGAAACAATAGAAGTAGGTAGGCCATGAAGTCTAAAAATATGATGCATGAAAGTCTTGGCCACTGAAGAAGCTGTGTAGGGGTGTTGGAGTGGAATACAATGAGCATATTTAGTGAATCTGTCCACCACCACCAAGATGACATCCTTCTTGTCACTCTTGGGTAAGCCTTCAATGAAATACATACTGATGTGCTGCCAGGCATGATCATGGATTGGTAATGGCTGCAGTAACCCGGCAGGTAGGGTGTGTTCTCCTTTATGTGTTTGACATACATCACAAGTGGAGACTAGGGAGAAAACCTCTTGTTTCAGATCAGACCAGAAAAAATGGTTTTTGGCTCTCATGTAGGTAGATTGTATACCTGAGTCCCCCCCCCCCCCCCCCCCACATAGCAGAGCCATGAATTGCCAAAAGTATGTGATGCCTGACCATATTGCTGGTGCCAATGAAAAGCCTGCCTTTGTATCTGATAACTCCTTGATGATAAGTATATGGTGGGATGGAGTTATGAGAGAGAATCAGTTGAGATAACAACTTCTGAGCTTTGGCATCTTGAGCATAACTGGAGATCACCTCTTGCGTCCACAATAGCTGAGATAGAGTAATACTGGAAATGTGAGGGTTAGGGTAAGGCCTTCTAGAAAGAGCATCAGCAACCTTGTTGTCCACCACATTCTTATATTGGATAGAGTAATCATAGCCTAGCAATTTCATAAGCCATTTCTGTTGGATACCAGTATTAATTTTCTGCTCTAAGAAGTACTTGATGCTTTCTTGGTCAGTCTTTATGATGAAGTGATGATCCTGCAAATAATGCCTCCACTTAGTAACAGCTGAGCCCACATCTAGAAGTTCTTTTTCATAAGTAGATAGTGCCAGTGCCTTAGGCCCCAAAGTCTTGCTATAAAAAGCAATGGGTTGACCCTCCTGCATTAACATTGCTCCAATACCCAGAGCACAAGCATCGGTTTCTAGGATAATAGGCTTGGAAAAATCTGGAAGAGCTAAGACTGGAGTGGTGGTCATTGCTGTCTTGAGAGTGTTGAAGGCTTGAGAAGCTTGCTCAGTCCATGTGAAATAGTTTTTTTTCAGTAACTCAGTTAGTGGTTTACTCAATGTTCCATACTGTCTCACAAATTTTCAGTAATAACCTGTTAATCCTAGAAAGCCTCGGAGTTCTTTAAGAGTGGTTGGAACAGGTCAATTTGTCATTGCCGAAATCTTAGAAGGATCAGCCACAACACCCTGAGCAGTGATGATGTTCCCCAAGTACTCCAGTTCAGACTGAGCAAAGCAACACTTAGACAATTTGGCATATAAATGGTGTTGTCTCAGCAAGGAAAGGGTGATATGTAAATGTTTATCATGAGATGCCAAGTCAGGACTGTAGACCAGTATGTCATCAAAAAAGACTAAGATGAATTTGCGCAAATAAGGTTGGAAAATCTCATTCATAAGGGCTTGGAAGGTGGCTGGGGCATTAGTTAGGCCAAAAGGCATAACATTGAATTCGTAATGCCCATGGTGTGTTCGGAAAGCGGTTTTGTAAATATCTGCTAAAATCACTCTAATCTGATGATATCCGGATCTTAAATTAATCTTGGTGAACACACAAGAACCAAATAACTCATCTAACAGCTCATCAATAACCGGGATGGAAAACTTATCTTTTATTGTGATGTTGTTGAGATTTCGATAGTCCACGCAAAACCTCCAGATGTTGTCCTTTTTCTTTACAAGAAGAATGAGAGAAGCAAATGGGCTATGGCTGGGTTGAATTACCCCAGCTGTTAGCATCTCCTGTACTAGTTTCTCAATTACACCTTTCTGAACATAAGGAAATTTATAGGGCCTTTGGTTTACTGGTGTAGAATTGGGAACAAGGGGAATGGAGTGATCCAGTGATCTATGAGGTGGAAGGGAGTTTGGTTCTGAGAAAACATCTTTAAAATCATCCAGTAAGCTCGAAATTTCTGGGGGAATGGGTGATGGAGTGATGGAAGTATTAACTGAGTATAATTGGCCAACAAGGCCATGAGAGTTCTTCTGAAAATAATGATGCACCCCAGTGGCTGAGATTTGTTGTAAGGAAGGTGGTGAATGCTGACCAATTAAGGTGATCTGCTCTCCTTTGTGCATGAAAGAGATACTTAAGGTAGAAATATTGAGCATAATATCCCCCAGTTTCCTGAGCCAATCTTCCCCAAGAACAATATCACACCCCCCCCCCAAAGGTAAAAGTCTCAAATCTCCAATGAAAGAATGGTCTTGCATTGTCCATTGTAAGGAAACACACAGTCCAGAACTACAGTTTTCTCCCCATTTGCTACAGTCACTAGCATGTGTGAAGTAGGTTGAATAGAGAAACCTAAAGATTTTTCTAAGGCACAATCAATAAAACTGTGGGTACTCCCAGTATCAATAATTATAGAGACAACTTGCTTTTTGAGAAACCCTGGAATACGTATGGTGTCCCCTATAGAGGTGCCAGTGAGGGCATGGAGGGAGATTTCCATGTCACTTTCCATAGCTGGTGTATCCTCAGCCTCTGATATTTCCTCCTATGGTTCAGAATGTTCAGCTTCAGCTTCAGTGGCTACCATCAAGTAAAGTTGTTGTTTCTTGAAAAAATGTCCAGGTTTGTAAACCTCCTCACAATTATAACACAAACCTTGACTCTTCCTTTTTTGAATTTGTTCAGGAGTTAATCGCTTGATGGGTAAAGTAGGGAGGGTGGGTGTTGATGGGGTGGGAAGTAAGGGAGGGAGGGGAAAACTCTTTGGTGGTATGGAATGAGATGATGGTTGCCTCGAAGTGTTGAAAGTATTTGAAAAAAAATTTGTAGGGGTCCGGTGTGTTTTCAATTGATTATTGAGGGTTTTCTCTTGCATCCTAGCAAGGGAAAAAGCTTGCATCAAGTTTGTAGGATTAAACATGCTGACTGAATGTTTGATATCTTCTCTTAGTCCTCCAATAAAACTCATCACAAAGTAATGTTCATTAAGCATGGGGTATTGCCTATAGAGCATAGCTTTAAGATTCTAAAACTGTTCAAAGTACTCCTCAACTGTGGAGGTCTGAGACAACTTATTGAACATACCCAATATATTTTCATTTCAGTATTTTCAAATCGAAAACAAGCAAGTTCAGAGAGTTCATACCAAGAAGTAATCGATCTAGTAGTTTGTAAATTGGTTAACCACTTATCTGCCTTGCCATTCAGATGCATAGCTGGCATGGTGATTTTTTGACTTTCATATCGAATATCGTTGAGGAAGAAATATTTGTCACACTTTTGAATCCATCCCTTTGGGTTTTCACCATTGAACCTAGGGAAATCTAGTTTAGGCATTCGTGGATTAGAGCGTGAATCAAGATTATCAGATTGATAATTGAACATCCTCCCCTCTGGGTTCAGATAATTAGAATGAGAACTTTCCGCCCTTGAATTTCGTTGGTCCTCACCTCTCTTCCCTGTGAATGTCTCCATATACTTAATGAAATCATCCTTTGACAACACTGATTTTAATTCCTTTTGAAGCTCAACGTTTTGCGCAGCGACGTCGTCAATTCTTACATTAAGATCATGTATCTGATCTTTAACTGAACCTACGAATTTATGCAATTCTTCATTTACTTCTTTAACTGTGGGATTTTTTTCAACCACCATGATAGGAAAGAACGGCTCGTGATACCAATTGTTGTGTTAATACAACAAGGTGTATTGATTTAAAGGTTTTTAAGAGAGAAATCTGATTTAAAATCAGCCAGAGAAGGAGAAGAACTAACAATTAAAACTATAATTTTATCTATTTTCAACTTGGCTGTTACAACAGCTAGCACAGCAGGTAATAAAGACCTGAACCCAATCAGGGAGGTGAGATAAAAATCCAACAGATACAAGACACCTGTCCACATCCTGCTGGGTCAGAGATCCAAGTTTATTACACCCTTTGATTTACTAACAGCACCCCAAGAAGATAAAGTCACAACAAGATGGTCACATGACAAGTAAGTACATGGCTCCTCTTTGTCTAGAAAAAAGAAAATTGAGAAAACTCTTTAAAGGATATGATTGTGTCTATAATCTCATAAAATCTATCATTAAAGATCGTGAAGAAGATATCTGCACAAAAAAATTTGAATATGACAATCTTCTCTGAAATCTCTATGTGTTGAAAGAAAGACTTGCAGATACTGAAGCAAGATATAACTCTCAACAGAAATGTTTTAATGACAAAGAACTCGAACTTCTTACTAAAGAAAAGTCATTAGAGACTGATCTTGTAGCTGCTCCTGATAAGGTAAGATCACTAGAAGATAGTCTGAGAAGATTCAATACTAGCTCAACGAAGTTGACTTCTATGATTGGAGCATGTAAAGAATATTGTGATACACGTGGTCTGGGTTATAAAGGAATAGACGCTCCAAAAACTAGTAAGATCAATTTTCTCAAAGCAGTTGATAATTCTTCATGTGAGAAAACGTTTGCAGCCTGCAATGTACCTAAGGAAGGGACGTCTCCCATAATTACGCACAAGAGAACAGTTAAGAATAATTCCTTAAACTTCTATTACTGTGGAAATAAAGGACATCCTGAGCGAAAATGTCATTTTCGGTTAAGAAATAAAAAACTTCACGATGATCTTATATGGGTGTCTAAGGAAATTATTAAACCTGTTTCTCATATTGTTGGAGTAAAAGGCACATTCAACAATCAAGAAAACTACCTTGACAAGTCGTCTCATATTCATGACTTTGGAATACAAAATATGAATCAAGGTAGAAGGAAGAACAACAAATAGGTAACAAATAACCCTGAAAAAATAAAAAGGCACAGGAGAAAGAAAAAGAGTTCATGTTCCATGGAAGATTATGAATCCAAGAATTATGTCCCGTATTTTCTTCACATAATTAATCGAGTCTCAGAATTTAATTCAAGCATAAACAGACTCAAATGGGGCGTCTCCAAAACTTGGAAAGCAGCTAACTCAGTTCAGATGTCTTCACAATTGGTAGGAAATCTTCTTCGTGATTTTGAAGTCGTTCGTGAACAGCTCGGAATAGCAACAAGGAATCTTGAGTTTCTAAAGGATGAACTGAAGAAAGTATCTGATGAACTTACTGTTGTTCAATCTTTAGTTTCAAATCAAGTTCACCATATCTAGTAAATCTTCTATTTTTCTCGTTTGTTTAGAAGAATAACTAGTGTTTTGGAATATCCGTTATTGTGATTACACATAGCTATATCCAATGTTTTCATCTTCTTGTTTTTAGATTTTTTAGTTTATAAATTCTAAGTTTGTTTGGAAGATGATGGTTGCAGTATTAATCTTTTGATTTTATATATTGCAATATTTTGATGGGATATGTGTGTTTACGTCCGTGAACTTGATTGTCCCATATTTTGTCAAAAGTAAAGTCGTTCGTGAATTGATATGCAAATATTGATAAAATGATGAATAAAATTTTGACAAACACAAAAGTTAATCCTATATTGTCAATTATTGATGTAAGATAGGTGAAAATCTTTTGTGATTCAAGGATTATGTCTATTGTGTGTCATTGTGCAAATGGTGATGAAACATAGAATGAATCCTTGTGTTATCCATGGTATAGATCCTTATTGATCCATTTTTTATGTATTACCGTGAAGGCTCCATTGTGTATCTCATGTTGAGCACGATACAACTAAGTCGATTTCTTATTGGCATGGTTGGTTGTTCCATGAGATGCTATATGTTGAGCATTAAGAACTAAATTAATAAAATTGTGTGGTTATTTAGTTTGTATTCCATAAGTTTTCTTATGTTGAGTACATGTACGGTTAAGGTTGTCATATCTTATGATAATCTTAGTCGGGGTTCCATAATCTCTTGTGCTGAGCTCAAATGAACTAAATCAATCATCTAGTATGGTTATTTAGTTAGCCCTCCGTAAGTTTTTTCTTATGTCGAGTATGACCAATTAAATTGATTACTCTTGTAATTAGTTTGTTTGAGTATGACAATTAGATTATTTGCAAGTTTTCTTGTGATTAATCTAATTGATTTTTAAGTCTCCATAAGTTTACTTGTGTTGAGCATATTTAGTCAAATTAATCTTGGTTCGCTTTGGTTAATTTGATTGAATATTTCTTGTTGGATTCCAAATTCATACTTGTATGTAATTTATTGAGTCTAAAGAAATCCTTCTTTTCTCTTGAAATTAAGGTCGCTCTTGTTGTTCCTTAGGGAATGACATATTATGGGGGAGAGTTCTTTTGAACTTGTGCTTAATTTCCAAATCTTTGTGGGGAGTACGGCTGTGGAATATTAGAGGGGTTATCTTGAGTCTTTATAAACTCCTTGATGAATGCATTTAGCTTCGGCTTTATGATTGCATCTAAACAAGATGATACATATTTACCTTTGGTCATGAAATGTCTCTTACGGAAATTTCATTAGGATCCCATTCTTGTACCTTTGCCAATTTTATTAACAAAAATGGGGAGAATTAATTGTAGTTCACACTACAAATACACATGAAATGTCTCGTGCGTAGTTCTCGAACCCGAGAATTTCTTCTAGAGTTGAAGCTTGGTTTCAGTCTGCGAACTCAGTCCGCGAACTAACGGAAGTTCTCGATCCCGAGAATTTCTGCTGGAGTTTGTGAACTCCAACCGGTTACTTAAGTCCGCGAACTTGAGTGGTTATGTCTAAAAACGATATTCGTGAACTTATTTAAATTATCTAAGGAATGCTATTGGAAACCGTGGCTTTATAGTTCATGAATCGATTCGAGTGAATCACATCGTTTTTGCTTCAATTGTGTCTTGTGTAGTACATAAGATCTCATAGCAATTGAACAACTCTCTAACTAGTTCATTTGAGTCATTTGGACTAGTTATGGTGAAGAAGAATATGGTTGATATGAAAGTTATCATTTGGCTAACCATTTGGTTGACTAATCTTGAACCAACTATTGTACATGTTTGGGTACGGTTACACAAACCCAAAATCGTCAAGTACATGTGTGAATGGCAAGCTAAGTTTTCAATCTAATGGTTGAGAAATATTAGCTTGTATCTAATCAGGTTTTCATCAAACGGTGAATATTGAATGCTTTGTTACTAAGCTAACATTGGTTGCAAACCCTGATTTGAAAGACTATATAAGGGAGAACTCTAGCAACTGGGAAACCTAATCCCCACACATTCTGTGTGATACTAGTTTGCTAAGCTAGAGTCAGTTCTCCTTTAACCTTTGGTTTTCTTCTTCTAAAACCAGGTTAACGACTTAAAGACTTCATTGGGATTGTGAAGCCAGACCGATACTACTTTTCTTGTAGTTGCGTGATCTGATCTTGTTGTTTCTATCGTACGAGTACAATTGTAATAATTGGCTTGAGATTTCTATCTCCTATAGGCAATATATAAAAGTAATCACAAACATCTTCGTCTCATCGTTTGTGATTCCACAATATCTTTTTTCGCTGCGTCGATTAAGACTATTGTGAGGTGATTGATAAAACTGAGATGTTCTTCAGGAATATAAGTCTGGTTTTATTGATTGGTTCCTGTTCACCTTGATTTATCAAAATACGGAACAAAACTCATAGGTTTATTTGTGGGAGACGAATTTATCTTTCTTGTAGACTTTTCTGTGTGAGACAGATTTGTTTGCTAAAGTCTTCGACTTTGGGTCGTAGCAACTCTTGGTTATGGGTGAGATCAGCTAAGGGAATCAAGTGCGCAGTATCCTGCTAGGATCAGAGGCGTAGGAGCATAATTGTACCTTGGATCAATGTGATATTGATTGGGGTTCAACTACAGTCCATACCGAAGTTAATTTGGAGTAGGCTAGTGTCTATAGTGGCTTAATACAGTGTATGTTTAATCTGGACTAGGTCCCGGGGTTTTTATGCATTTGCAGTTTCCTCGTTAACAAAATTCTGGTATCTGTGTTATTTCTTTTCCGCATTATATTTTTATATAATTTAAATAATACAGGTTGTGCATTGTTCAATCGATTAGAATATCCAACCTATTGGTTGTTGATTTAAATCGATTGACACTTGGATATTAGTCTTTTGTACCATCCAAGTTATATCTCTTTGATTAGACTCGCGAATCATATTTGCTTGAGTAAATCAAATCGAGAGATTGAGATAATGACTCCTTGAGTATTTTCTATTGATTAAGTCTATTGATTCTCTAGAAAAACAACTCGGAGTTGTCCATACAGATTGCTAATCGAAATATTGGGTGAGGTTGTTAGACCCCCGCTTTTTCACTTGAGATATTAGCAAACACTTTCTCAGTTTAGATGAAATTCTTATTAGGAATTCATGTAAGCATGTGAAAAGTTTTCCTTGAAATTACACAAAAGAATATAAATAATGGTCTAGGGTTCTGGAACGCGTACAATAACAGTCCATAGCGACAAATATAAGTTGAACTTACAAGAACTTAGCGGTGTTCGATAACACTCAATACTAAACAATAATGTATAGTCCAAAATTGATTTTGTGAATAAAGTTGTCCTAGAAGTCTATGAGAGATTTAGCAAAAGCGAATATAGTCATATAGAATAGTTCGTGCGCTTCTTCCAATATTGAAACTGTATAGGTTTGTAAACCACTGGCAGTTCGCGAAGTCAGATTCAAGGGGTTTGCAAACCTGTCCCCTATTCTGTAACTCAAATGTAAATGGACAGTCTACAAAATGCAGTCTCACTTAGGTTTTACATGCAAGTATGTTTACCTTGCACCAATTAGTTTTGAATCTCTCATGATTAAATTTGAAACTTTCCCAATAGCCATAGAAAATATCCACCACTACTTGGGCAATTTCCAAAATACCAACTTGAAATAAAAATAGTATGTGAACAGTAATTGGTCTAACTAAGATTGCTAAGGATCTATGAACATCCATTGCTTGAATCATATTTCGAGAGTTTGACAAAGACAAGCTGGAACTCGAAATTTCTTCTTTATAATATTAAATTTGTTAAAATCGTACGATATAATTCATAAGATAGAATGGTAAGTGTTGTGAGTAAATATGATAAGTCAGCGTTGATGGTGGTTTTCAATTTATGGTCAAAATTGTAAAATCCCGTATTTAATGTGCTGTCGTCCCGCAAAGGAATAAAGGCCATTTGAAAGTAACGAGTGCTCAAACCTCTTTATTTACACATGTATTAAACAACTCAGTATATATGAAATTCATTCAGAATGGTGCGCATAGTAGTAATCCCAAGTATTCTGTGAATTTTATATTATTATGCAGCATTATTAACTAATGCATGACTCGCCCGGTATTTTCCCGTGCTATGTTCCCAGTTGAACTCTCATTATTGACATGACATGACAATCGAATGCTCATTCTCAGCAGAGTAGCATGAATCTCCCGAAATGTCAGTATTGAGACCTGCATGGAGGTACCCACAAGGGCTGCGTCACCTTATGCAAAGATATTAGCGTGTTAACACGCCTTTAATTGAAAGATAGTGCGAT
Organism: Papaver bracteatum; assembly: GCA_023529315.1. Lineage (NCBI taxonomy): Eukaryota > Viridiplantae > Streptophyta > Magnoliopsida > Ranunculales > Papaveraceae > Papaver > Papaver bracteatum. The sequence goes on along the minus strand of JAJJWX010001098.1, from coordinate 1,815,819 downwards.
CGGGCATGCTTAAATTCCTTTGAAAAATCTAGACTGTTGATGTCGGTCACAGAAAACGATCACGGCCACACAATTTAATGAACTTGGATTACTTCTAGCAGAACTAGGAAATCACCTTAATGACCACCGACGGGCCCACTAATGGCCTAATTGACCGAGCCCTATGTAGCTCATTCACAAATGCTTCGAACATCGACCCAAACATGGACGTTCATGCTGCATAACATAACTCAAACGAATTGAGACCGGAAAAAACGGTCTTAAAACGAATAACGTCCGTCCAAATTAGCCGGCCTAGTTGGATGACTTGGATCGCATTTCGAGCGATCAAAGAGATGCCGATGTGTTCACCATCGGCCCAAGATCTCCCTTGGTCGATCAACCTGTCCCCAACAGGACCAAAGCATGTTAAAATGCTAGCCCCAATGAGGGTGATCACGCAGCCTTTTAAACCCTAAATTGAATAAGCAGTGTTGCACAACTGCATCTACTCAATCGTATCCGTCCAATTTCGCCAGCTTAGTTGGACGACTTAGATCGTGTTTCAAACAATCAAGGAGATGCCAATGTGTTCACCATCGAACCAACTCCACGCATGACTGAGCGACTAGCCCATATCAAGTCCAAATCACACCAAATCGTTTACCCAAAGTATCTTGAAAGTGCTACTTTGAAAAAACTTAAATTACGTTTGCGGCATTGAACAACTGTCGCAAATCGATCACGGCCGTCCGACTTCTCCAGCTGAATTGAGTGGCTTAGATTTAATTTTAGGAGGCTCAGTGGATGTTAGCATGCTCTCTGGCAACCCAACATCATACATAGTCGATCGACCTACCCAAAACGTGCATACATCGCCTTGAATCGCCCGCTCAAAAGGGAGTTGATCGATCGACCTCCAAACCCTAAAAACGTGTCAACGGTATTACACAACTGCCACAAATCAATCACAACCATCCTACTTCGCCGGCCTAATTGGATGGTATAGATCTATTTTTATAAAACAAGCAAAGCAAAATTGTGAAGACCGGCCATCCTTCTTCCACATGAGGCGATAAGCCAAGTAATGGCGGGCCCTTAGAGCCACCAAATGATCACCCAAAGGTGGTCGATCACGCTTACACTTTTTAAGATGCTTATTCACGACTTATTCAATCAATCTCAAAAACAATGATGCTTCATACACATCGATTAATTTGAGCTGCTTTACATGCGTCGAATACATACATATTTTATTTTGGCCTCATAAACAACTTAGTTGTTTCACCTAATAGCACCATGTGCTATTTCCTGTGATGGGTCCCACGACTCGACCAACTCGTTCGAGACATCAAACATGTCACAAACTGGGGGATACTTACTAGGGTATTGGTTTGGCGCTTTACATCGAGTGGCGTGCAATGCTCCCATTACGAGAACGTGTTAGGTGGCATGGACGGTTAACGATGATGAGGGAAGTGGGCAAAAGCGTGATCTTGTGACAATCACTTACACGACCCCACTACTCCATCACTCAACTTCCTCCACTTCCTACGAGATGAAGATTGCGCTCAAATGACTTGTATAAATAGGTTCTTCAACCTATCTTCAAACAATACAAAAAAAAAAACAAGTGTTGTAACCAACGAATCCAGAAAACACCAAGAATTGATAGCTTACATTGTGTAAGCTAATTCAATACTCTGATACAAGTCATAAACAACCAACACCTTCATAATCTCAACATATTCTTCGCTTCCCTCCCTAAGATCAACCCCATCTCATTCACCTTGTGACCGAATTGAATCTGGAACGACCATTTCTTGGTTTAGGCTAGAGTCTTATAGATTGATTTGTCGAACCTAAAAGCATTCCCGTGTAGTGCATTTGTTTATGGTTTAGATTTGTTTCTCATTCAACACACCCCAAATTACCAAAAACAGCAGAATTAGTTTTTATCCATAAACAACTAACGACCACAGTGGGAGGTTAATCTCTCGGTTGCAAGGTCAATTTCCAAATCCATTTCAATTTTATCAAATCCAAGAGGGTGGATTTTAGGTCTAAACACCTTCGTTAACCTAATTTCATTTCAATCACCGATCTCAACTTCCACTTGCATCCTCGTCAGCCGGGCTCTCCAAAAGTCATGAATGACCGAAGCACAATCACCGTAGAAGACATATCCAGGGTGTTAAAAGATATCCTCGCGAGTCAGGATGATATCTTAAAACAAAAAAATGAGATGCTTTGTCTTCTAAGAAGTATGGTACGCCGGTTGTGGAAGGAGACGACTAAGATGCGCCTGGATAACACCATCAACGATAAAGAAGATGTCAGGTCTTTATCTGAGATCTGTGCTTCTGAAAATGGAGGTACAGACAGGATACGTAACCACGTCGGATATGAGTCTAAAGGAAACAATCAAAAAAATTCAGTTATCAATGAGGGGCCGAAGCAGTTTCACAGGGAGACAGACTCGCCAGGAGTGTCGCAATACCCGCAGAATAGGAACGAAGGCCCGTCTTATGAAACTCTATTGGAGAGTATATATCTCAAGACGCTTGCAGAAGTTCGGAGAGATGTCCAACAATCCATAGCCCCAGCCACCATGACTTTACCGAGCAAAGAAGCACCAGAAGAATGAGAAATTTTTCAAGACCGCCACGAAGACAAAATCTTCACTAAAGAACGGTACTCAGTTCAACCGCGTCACAATACCATTAATATGGGACCCTCGGGAGAAGTCACACTTCAGAAAAACCATCAAACTAAATGGTCTGCGTCTGTGTCCCTGCGCATCTCAGCCACACCCTCGAAACGAGCCTCGTACCAAAACACGCAAGAATTTTCAGGAAAACATCTGCAAACACATGAAAAACTGGACTCAGAATACCTGCACTTCCCGTTTTCAATGATAAAGGTTATGGAGTTGTTGGAGGCTTGGGTGCAAGATGGAATAGTTCAACTACCTCCTGTATGGAATTTACCAACTGATCAAGAGATGATTGATCCGCGATATTTCCATTACCACAGATTCATCCATCACCTCACCAGTGAATGCAACGGCCTGAAACGCATTGTTTGGGAGAAAATCAACTCAGGGGAGCTGCGCCTATGAACTGAGAATATTTCCTCTCTCCACAGGCCGACGTGTGAAGTTTCACAAGAGAGATCGAATTAGCTAGGGACTTTTCATTAGCAGAAGTCATTAGCAGAAGCGTGCTACAACAACTCGGGTTGCAACTTGGATTTTAAGCAATTATCCGAGAAAGCCCAATTTCGTTCGTTGGAACCTCGTCAACAAGTAAGTCTCGTTAAAACAATTATTTGTATGAGAAATCTTTAAAAATTTACTGGGGACTCAACGCACGCGTCCCATTTTTGGGAATGAAGTCATTGTCATTTCCAATCTCCATCTTATGTTTCGCTTCACATATTTTCCTTTCGTGTGATGTTTGCAATTTTCATGCGATAATTTCTCTAAGGTACATTACTTGCATTCAAAAATGATAATTTCTGGAATTTCTATTGACCCAGTCATAATTCCTCTCAGAGAAAACTACTCATAAATTATCCCAAAATCAAATTCAAATATCTTCATAAAAAGCAATCACTTGCTAGTTCAAAACCAATAAGAGAAAATCACCAAACCGTAAAAAGAATTCCTCACATCACTCAAAGATACCTAAAAATAAAGAAAACGCATAAATTATTCAAGGGAAGCCATCCAACAATAACTCGTTCTTCTTGGCAAAGGCATCTTTCATGTTCTGGAGAGCAGTCAGCTTCAGCTTCAGCTTCAGCTCCTGGGATAATCTCTCGACTTCGGTCTCTTGCTGAGTAATGAAGTCTATGGATGGAACATCCTTCATTTCGCCTTGCAACCTCTAAATCTCAGAAAATGCTTCACAGAACCAGGATGTGTTGAACTCATACTGCACGAACACATCTCGATGAAACTTCCAACTTTCAATTACCTCCTCAGAAACGGTGCGCCTAGTCACGTTGGTCATGCCATAAATGGAAGATAAAGCTTATTCGACACGTTTGACTAATGCAAAACAACTTCTAAGCTTCTTGGAAGTGGCGATGTGACCGTGATTCTTCCATATCTTGGTATATAACTCTTCATACTTATCTGGCATGCTGAATCCACCAACCAACACATGATCCACGAAAGGGGCATCGAAAGGAGGGTCAAATATGACACCATCAGCGGTGGAATGCACAACCAATGTCGTGTCAGTCACATGGAGCTCTTTAAAGGGAAGCGCATCTACAACCACGGATGCAACATCTCCGGTAGTTCCTGCATTATCATTTCCCTCAACCTCAAGGTTGGTATTTGTCATAGTCTCACCTTCCGATTCACTGAAATGGTCAAACTCCATACGTCTGGAGATGCTTCCTTCGTCGTGGACCGAACCTTCACCATCCACGTATTCATCCTCAAGAGGTTCATTATCGCCGGATTTCTCTAAAGTTGCATTATGACTGCGTGCCATCCTCGTAAAAGCGTTTTCCTTCCTGAGACCCTGATTTTAAGTAAGAAGTGCATTTAGAAAAGATTTTCAGAGATGAATAAAATCAGTGGACCGAAAGAGGAAAAACTTAAAGTACCTGCATGTGGGAAGAATTGAAAACCACCGGTCCACTAATAAGATATTTGATTTGTCGTTGTAGTAGTAAATAGGTTGTCGTTCACTCAGACGTTGTTGAGATTAAATTTAAAGGTTTAAATAAAATAATAAATAGAAGAGAGATTCATTGGGCCTAGGATTTCACCGAATTCATATCAATAGGTTAAATTATTTATTCTTCAACAATTATCACTCAATAAACAACATGGACTCTTATTTTTGCCAAGGTAGATTCTCCAAATATTAATTGTAAAACTTAAGCATGGGACATCTAAACATCTAAGCAAGCATGACCCATCTAATGAAATGACAACTAATTTTTTGAAATCATAATTCTATTCAAAATAAGTGCAAAAGTCAAATAGAAAATAAAATAAATTCACCCATGTGTGAAGTTCGGCTTCCTCCTTCGACCCAATATTGGGGTTTAGTTCATCACGTCGAAAACACACTTAAAATATTTATTCATGGCTCAAAAGTTTTTACAAATGATGAAAGGGAGAAAAATCAAATAAACCAGGAATTTACAACAGTTGAGAAGTGTTGCAATCCTCTGTTACATTATACGATAAAAAAAAAGTGTTGTAGTCACTGTTCAACTGTCGCTGGAAAGCCTGTTGCAAAACCGGGAATAAACCATGGTTTATTAACGACAGGCTTTCTCAGCCTTATATTCTTGGGGCTCTTGGAACAGCAGCATCAGCAGAAATTTCTGCAACTTGATTCTCACGTCTCTGTTACCTCCCCCCAAACTCTCTGTATAATCAAAACTACGTGGACTTTGCTTTTTTTCGAAACAAAACTCCATACCATCCCTGGTTAGGTGTAACAGGTCAAACAAAACTAGTTTCCGACACAAAATGCCCAAAAATCACGTCCATTATCGTCGTGGAACATTACGCATATGTATAGAATTTTCCCGCCAAAACCAAACTTTAAATGAAGAAGATGGACCTCCCCATAACCAAACCTGGGGTGTAAATAGCAAGTGGGTACAAATAGTAAGAGGCGTCCCTTATAAATTTAGGTGCCCCTTATCCAATGTGGGAGTCCGCTTCGAGCTGATTTTTCCAGAAAATGTTTATTGCCAAAAACACATACAAACAAGTTTATTAGTGATAAAATGAGTCCCAGCTAATGTATTTATGAGTGAAAATGCGTCGCACTTTTGTGCTTCCACTTGCTTGCTTCTTAGACTCCGCTCTTGCATCCTGGGGACTGCAATCATCAGAAGCATCAGCTCTGGTTCGCTTGCCCGGAATCGGCTTTAACCGTTTATGCTGCTTCAAAATTTCGGGAGATGGCTCACCGCGAGGAACTATCATGGATTCTTCCGAGAACTTTGGAAAAGCTAACAGCTCTTCCCTCCAAATTTTTTAAACCTACCAGTCGATGCTGTTTTTCTTCCAAGGAGCAAGAATGAAAGACTCTGCTTCGTTACAAAGATGCTAGCATCGAGGACAACGGTACAAGCTCCGCCGAAGGTATTGGCAGACGATCGAACGAGATACCTTGATCGAATCCCATTTGACGGGTGGCTCTGTCAATATTATAAGGAACCGCAATAAGGGACTCATCAAAAAAGGATGGAACATATCCGGGTGTACAACTTCGCAGGAATATAATCTCTCCAGGGTTCATATCCTTTCCATCGGTGTGCAACACAGTGTCAGGAGCAGTAGCAAAGGTTTGCGGTTGAACCACAGAAGAATTAGTGGGCCCCTACGGGCGGAAATCTATGGCATACACATTATCGATAAAATCAATAAGCCTCAACCCAGGTTTCAGACGTCTGTTTTACCAACAGAGTATTCTCGAACCACCATACAAACTAGAAGACGAAGTTGCAGGGACAAGAGCATAACCTTTGAAGTGTTCCCATAAGCACGTTTGAAGGAAAGCGATGTGAACATACGATTCCACTTTTTTGTATCCGTTGGAAGCATGCATGTCTGCTGCCAAATAACCCAGATAAGAGTACAACGATCCGAGAAACAAGCTTCCTAAGGGGAGGACCACGCCTTGCGCCAATTTAATAGCAAACATAATGAGATCGTTTCTTATGGTCTTTTTACCCGAGCCATCATAAAAAATGTCTCTAGATAGCCACAAAGATAGAAATGAGACGACGCTGAGTTCATCATCCATCACTTGGTCTGGCCTCAGTTTCGTAGGGAACCATTCGGACACCCACCAAGTATAAAAGCATTTTTCACCCTTTTTCTGTTGGTTATATTCTTCTGTCTTCTGAACTAAGGCATCGAGCATGACACCTTCTGCGGTGGATAGTTTATACTTGAAACTTCCCGCAATTGGGAAATTCAGCAACACGGCTACAATTTCCAAAGTAATAGTCATTTATCCCCATATACATATGGTCGTATGAGTGGAAGGACACCATCGAGAAATGAAAGTGATCAAACCTGCAGTGTCTTTCCTAATGTGAAGTGTTGCATACGCCATGACAACTACGACGATATGCGCCTTGGTTAAGTTGTCTTTGATGCGCTCATTACTCAACATGTGCCTTATCCATCCTTCATAAGATCTCAGCGGAGTGTGGCAAACCTTGAAATCAATAGGAGAAGCTGGATATTCATTCTTCAGAAGATAGAACCTCATCACATATGTTGGAGGAACTGAAAGGGGAGCCTCTTCATTATCTGAGTCTGTAAGCAGAATCATCTTATGGCTAGGATGAGTTCTAACATTCGGAAAAGACATAGTAAACAACTCATTATCTATATTTGGCATGTCCTTGGCATTGTTAGCATTTCCTGGCTTGGCGGCAGAAGTATTTCCAGGTGACATCTTAACGAGAATTTCTTAAGTTCACTTCCAATAATTGCAATGAAACGAAATGGAAAAGAGTCATTATTTCATGCCATAATAGGAATCATTCACACAATCTATTCGACATGGTTGCTAATACTTTAAAGCTCATAGACGAAGAAACGCGCGGATGAACAAGCCAGTGAGATAAAAAAAATAAAAATAAAAAAATAAAATAGTCGCGGGACAGACGCCCATAATGGGCCGAACAAGGATGTCACATGCTCGATCATCCTCCTGGTTGTCGCATACTCGATCACTCTCTCATGCTCAATCATCCTCTTTTGGTCGAACACACGAACGCAGCCAGGACTCAATGTAGCTTTTGCCCATTCAAAATGGAGAGGGAACATATGAAGTCCGTGTACTGGCAGTAGGATGTATGTCCGCGGCCAAGATGAACGCACGAACGGATGAACGACTTACTATGGGTATTATGCTCACCGCCGAAACCTACACCTAAGTTGTGCATCAATCACAACCTAAAACTAGGTTTTCCATGCGAAGAAGAAAGAAGAAAAGGAGAAAACAATGGCATTCAACTTGGGTTTGCCAGTTTATTTGTGACTTTAGCAATGCTAACTACTTCACTATCAATTCTATGGGAGGAATTCACTACAATATTATCAACAAAGAAGTTTCATTCATAATGGAATGGATTTTTCAAGTTCAAGGAAGCTGTACCTAAAACTAGGGTTTATATCCGCTATTTTTTTTTTATGAAACGGAGAAGTACCTTTCTGGTCGCGGATGCTCCAACGGCTAAGAACGACGATGGGAGAACGTAGCTGCCACAAGACCTTCGAGCGAGTGAATAATTAAAAAAAGGGGGGGGGGGGCGATTCCCTTTTATAGAGGCGTGCTTGCGGAATCCATATGGGAGAAGGATTCCTTCTTTGTCTCGAACATAAGGAGGGTCATATGGGACCGATAATACCTCACAGCCGCGGCAAGGTCGCCAGACCCGCCAGGACTCGACGGGAATGTTAATGCCGCCGCACGGACCAATCGATTACGGTCGATCAAGCTCATTCGAGTAAGTCCCCTCTGTTTCATCTTTTACTTTTATATATCACCATCTAATGCTTATCCCGCAATGGCATTATCATTACGTGCTAAGCAGGGGACTTAATGTTGATGGTGGTTTTCAATTTATGGTCAAAATTGTAAAATCTAGTATTTAATGCGCTGTCATCCTGTAAAGGAATAAAGGACATTTGAAAGTAACGAGTGCTCAAACCTATTTATTTACACATGTATTAAACAACTCAGTATATATGAAATTCATTCAGAATGGTGTGCATAGTAGTAATCCCAAGTATTATGTGAATTCTATATTATTATGCCAGCATTATTAACTAATGCATGACTCGCCCGGTGTTTTCCCGTGCTATGTTCCCAGCCGAACTCTCATTATTGACATGACATGACATGACGATCGAATGTTCATTCTCCGTAGAGTAGCATGAATCTCCCGAAATGTCAGTATTGAGACCTGCATGAAAATACCCACATGGGCTGCGTCACCCTCTGCAAAAAAAAATTAGCGTGTTAACACGCCTTTAATTGAAAGATAGTGCGATCAAGCACGCTTAAATTCCTTCGAAAAATCTAGACTGTTGATGTCGGTCTCAGAAAACGATCACGACCACATAATTTGGCCGCGCAATTTAACGAGCTTGGATTACTCCTAGCAGAACTAGTAAATCACCTTAATGACCACCGACGGGCCCACTAATGCCATATTTAATCGAGCCATATGTAGCTCATTCACAAATTCTTCAAACATCGACCCAAACATGGGCGTTCACGTTGCATAACATAACTCAAACGGTCTCAAAACGCATCACGTCCGTCCAACTTAGCCGGCTAAGTTGGACAACTTGGATCACATTTCGAGCGATTAAAGAGATGCCGATGTGTTCACCATCGGCCCAAGCTCTCCCTTGGACGATCAACCTGTCCCCAACAGGACCAAAGCATGTTAAAATGCTATCCACAAGGAGGGTGATCGTGAAGCCTTTTAAACCCTAAATTGAATAAGCAGCGTTGCACAACTGCATCTAATCAATCATATCCGTCCAACTTCGCCAGCTTAGATGGACGAATTAGATCGTGTTTCAAACAATCAAGCAGATTCCAACGTGTTCATCATCGAACCAACTCCACGCATGACCGATCGACTTTCCCATAGCAAGTCCAAAGCATACCAAATCGTTTACCCAAAGTAGCTTGAACGCGCTACTTTGAAAAAACCTAAATTACATTTGTGGCATTGAACAACTAACACAAATCGATCACGACCATCCGACTTTGCCAGCCGAATTGAGTGGCATAAATTTAATTTTAGGAGGCCTAGGGGATGTCAGCATGCTCGCCGGCAACCCACCTTCATACATAGTCGATCGACCTACCCAAAACGCGCATGCAGTGCCTTGAATCGCTCAAAAGGGAGTTGGTCGATCGACCTCCAAACCCTAAAAAGGTGTCAACGATATTACACAACTACAACAAATCAATCACAACCATCCAACTTCGCCGGCCCAATTAGATGGTATAAATATATTTTTAGAAAACAAGAAAAGAAACATTGTGAAGACCGACCTTCCTTCTTCCACATGAGGCGATCGGCCAAGTAATGGCGGGCCCCTAGAGCCACTAAACGATCACCCAAAGGTGGTCGATCGCGCTTCCACTTTTTAAGACGCTTATTCGCGACTTATTCAATCAAGCTCAAAAACAATGATGCTTCATACACATCGATTAATTAGAGCTGCTTTACATGCGTCGAATACATACATATTTTATTTTGGCCTCATAAACAATTTAGTTTTTTCACCTAATAGCACCATGTGCTATTTCCTGCGGCGGGTCCCATGACTCGACCCACTCGTTCGATACATCAAACATGTCACAAACTGGGGGATACTGGGGTATTGGTCTGGCGGTTTATAACGTGATGGTGTGCAACACGCCCATTACGAGAACATGTTAGGAGGCATGGATGGTTAACGATGATGAGGGAAGTGGCCAAAGGCGTGATCGTGTGACAATCACTTACACGACCCCACTACTCCATCACTCAACTTCCTCCACTTCCTACGAGATGAAGATTGCGCTCAAATGACTCGTATAAATAGGTTCTTCAACCTATCTTCAAAAAAAAAAAAACAAGTGTTGTAACCAACGCATCCAGAAAATACCCAGAATTGATAGCTTACATTGTGCAAGCCAATTCAACACTCTGATACAAGTCATAAACAACCAATACCTTCATAATCGCAACACCTTCTTCGTTTCCCTCCCTAAGATCAACCCTATCTCATTCACCTTGTGACCGAATTGACTCTGGAACGGGCATTTCTTGGTTTAGGCCAGAGTCTTACAGATTGATTTATCGAACCTAAAAGCATTCCCGTGGAATGCATTTGTTTAGGGTTTAGATTCGTTTCTCATTCAACACACCCCAAATTACCAAAAACAGGAGAATCGGTTTTTACCCATAAACAGTCAGTCTTCACATACCTCTTTGTTGATGAAGCACTCGCAAATGTCTTTGCTTGTTCTTCAGTCTTCAATCTTAGAGGGTTATTCGCTGATTTATAATACTCAATTTCCATACTCTAATCCTAGTCCGAGACTTGACTTTAGCAAACTGAAAACTTGAGATAGCAAAACTTGTGAGTTCGACAGAGCGGTGCTCTAAAAAGCATCATTATCCCGATTTTAATTTTTCAACCACTCCTACTCCTAACACTATTTATGCAGCTAGCAATGTTATTATCCACTTTCTCCAAGTTCCTTTAGCAAATGAGTAGTAGTTTCTTCTTCTTGGTTGCATCTTTTGCACTTAGTTCTTTGAAACTTGATATGTCCGTTAAGTCTTTTATTGACTGGAAAGATATCACGTAAAAGCTTCCACAAGAACATTTAACATTTATATGGGATTTTAAGATGCCAAGGAGAAACAACTGTGAACATCACACTTGAAATAAAATAAAATTGTGAAAATCATACCTGCTACAAACATAAAAGATGTAACATAATAGTCTCTAACAAGAATTGGTCACTTCACAGTCATCTCCACCTACAATGTTATACTCCTAGCCCAATATTATGTCAGTCAGCAAGTTAAGAGGGAAACTAAATATTATTTCATGAGATATAATGATACTGACAAGATTAATGTTTCTTCTTGATACATAAGAAACTTGTTAAGGAGAGAGTAATCTTATCTACCAATGGCTTATATCTAGCACTCATAAGATTTGAGATGATTTTGTAAGAAATACTGCATAGGCTTATAGGCTTGAAATCTATTGGAGTTTCTACACATCTATATTTAGGATTTAAATTTTGTAAAGCATGGTTAATTTGTTTTAAGAGAATGTTAGTTTTGAGAAATTATTGGACCATATTCGCCACACCTTCTCCAACTATTTCCTAGCATTTTTGGTAAAATCTTATACCTGAAAAACCATCTGGACTGGGTGCAACCCAAGCATTAATTTGGAAGACAATATCTTTAACTTCTTGTGGAATGAGCATGCTTATTAGTCTTGTATTTTCTTGATCAAATATGCATGGAGTGATCATCTTCATTATGTCACTGTGTTTTTGCGACTCTGATCCAACAGGATTTTAGAAATGACTTATCTAGTTTTAATCAATTTCAGTTTTTATCTTTCAGAGAGTCTATAAGATTTCTCCTTCCTATGTAATTAGCTCAAGAATGAAAGTATGTAGTGTTTTTGTCCTGGTTATGTAAAAATGTTACGTTTTTTGTTAGGCCGCTCTGCTCTTATAATGTAGTTGATTTTGTAGATTCATGTTTTGCTCCATGTTGATCTTGATTACTTTGGTATTGTGCCTCTTTGATCATAGTATCAACTTCTCCACAGACTTATTGTTTCTAAACTTTAATATATTTTCTTGAGCTTCGAAGCAACTTAAATAGCGACAGTTCCCCTTCTCGTGGTTTTGCCAGCTACTTTGAATAATATCTTATAAAAAAACATTAGAGAACCAATGTTCATAAAATCTATAAGTTTATTTAAATTCATGCAATTTGGGTTAGCTTGAAACAATATAGGGCATGATCACACACAAGATTATTTATAATAGCGCTAGAGAAAACATTAAACCAATCATTGTTACATAAATCTCTATCAATTCTATCTTTAACTTGTTGGAGATGTTTCTATGATTATACAAACATGTTTCCGGTGAAAAGGGTATTCATGAAGCCTAGGTGATTAATGATATCATTTATTGTATAACAAAAACTGGTAGGGTGACTAGAATAGCTTTGCTTTTTATGACTAAGTAAAGCGGTATTAAAGTCTTCAATGTTATCAGCTATTTCTCTAATAAAGCTTCAATGAGAAATTGTATCATGATTATGAGCAGAGCTACCAAGGCAAGCCCCCGTATCATGAAATAACTACCATGGATAAATTATAAATGAAAACTATCTTTTACATTAAAGCAAGACCCCATATCTTCCAATGGCGTAACCACACCAAATATTAGGATGATTCATATACTACCTCTGTTTCTAGAAAATATGTATGACAGTCACTTTTTCATTTTAGTATAAAAAATCGGCCAAAATAGAAAAATTATAGTAACTCTTTTCAAAAAAAGGAGGGAGTATTTAAGAAGGTAATTAGATTTTTTATTAGTAGATTTAGTTTCATAAAGGCTAATTTAGTTGTGTTTTTCAGCAATTCATTCACTGGATCTTCCAAGGAAGGTAATTAGTTTTTTTCTTAATAGACTTGTGGAATGATCCCTTCACACTTTTATTCTCACATTATATGACACATTATATGTCAATTTTGTGAATAAAAATCAAAGAGTTACGAATTTAAAGCTGATATTTTGGGGATATGTTCATTTTAAAAAGCTTTATGTTCTCACCAAAATTGAACGTATTTCGGAACGCATAACATCACCATTTACTACTTTGAAATTGAACCGCTGGAAATTACTGGATTTTTAATCACTGGAATTAAGATCGGTAGATGATGGTGCTATACATTTCGGAATGTGCTCATTTTCAATAGGTATGTCGAGCTTTGCAAGAGGAACATATCCCAAAAAATGTAATCTCAAATTCTTAACTATTTGGTTTTTATTTACAAAAATAGCGTTTAATATGTGAGATAATGTGATAATAAAAATGTAAGAGATCATTGATTGATCGATGAAGTATCAATGGACATTCAATATATCTACGGTGGCACTCAAGTGAGGGATACCCCTTGTCTGTTTTGCAAGCGCTGTGTACTGCTTCCCATTTGACAAACGTTAATGGTAGATTCACCTGTCTTTGTTCGGCTGTCTTTTTAGCGATAGATTAAACAATACTACATTCATTTATAAATTATTTCTTTTCGTTGGGTCTCAGGCCGGAATCTTCTTCCTCACCTCGTCAGCAATGACGATCCATGGTTTTAAAAGGGTTTTTGTCTTCAACTGCGACCGGGGCAGGAGGAGGAGAAAGAAGCATCAAAAACATCAGATCAGATCGAAACTTTTCTCCATCCATCCATCTCCCTCCAATAGGTATAACCAGGTTTTTTTTATTTTTATTTTCCTGCATTCTTATTATATATTATCCTAGCTCAGTTTTTCCATCTGATCTCAGGAACATTTCTAAGTCTTCTGTTTATGAAATGTCTAATATGTTCTTCCCTACTTCTTGATTTCACGAAGTTGATGAAAGAAACCGGAGAAATTGGGAGAAAGATCAGAGTATATATGTTAATTAGTAGTCAACACTTTTTAGTTCTATTTGGACAGGTTTTGATAAGATTCTACATGTTGCAGAAATCGCATGTGGATTGAGGAGTGATTGGATTATCTGAATTTGGTGTTTAGAAGTGGACGAAATAATGGGGTTTAAGCCATTACTTTGGTATTGTAAGCCTGTGGAGAATGGGGTGTGGGCGAAAGTTGTGACAAATGCATTTGGTGTTTATACACCTTGTGGAATTGATACTTTGGTGATTTCGTTTACACATTTAGTTCTTTTGAGTCTTTGTGTTTGTCGAATATGGAAAACGATAAAGGATGTTACAGTCAAGAGGTTGATGCTGAGATCGAATTACTTCAATTACTTTTTGGGGGTTTTAGCTGCTTATTGTGTTGGGGAGTCATTGTATCGGTTGATTACAGGCATGTCAGTATTGAATGTTGATGGACAATCTGCACTTGCTCCATACGAGGTGTGCTTTTTTACTCCCTCACTTTGTTTTTAGTTGAGTCTTGTACTTTTTAAAAGAAGTTATAATTTTGTGTTTTGATATGAGCTTGTAATCTCTCTTACAGATATTGTATTTAGAAAATTTGCAGAATTTACTGATGTGGATGTATATAGTGGTGTTGTTTATGCTAGATTGGCCTCTGTAACTATCTCTAGTAGGGGGAGAACTGATGGACAGATATTGTTCAACTTCTAAGAAACCTGTCAAGAACTCTATTATGTCCCAAACCTAATCGCTTTCATTCTGCATTCTGAAAACACTACTATCACCTTTTGTTTAAAATTCCAGTATTGAAACAAGATTATATAGTAATTAAGAATAAATTACTTCAAGTCCCAGAATGCTGGAGGATTATAAGAAATACCATTGTTTGTTCTGATTATCTGATAATTAGTAGAAGATACATTGTACTTGATCCTGCTATACTGATTGAATATATTTCATGACTGATGTGATTTTACCTTTGTTTCGTAATCCTACATCAGATGTTTTCTCTTGCCATTGAGGCTCTTGCGTGGTGCTCAATGCTGGTTATGCTTGTTCTAGAAACTAAAATCTACATCCGCGAATTCCGTTGGTATGTTCGATTTGGAGTCATTTATGTGCTTGTAGGGGATGTTGTTATGCTTAATCTTGTCCTCTCTGTGAAAGAATACCAAAATCCGTAAGTTGTCCATTCAGGTTTTGCTCATAATTTTTTTGAAAGTTGTATGTAATATTTAGTCCAAATTGTTTTGCTATCTCTGACATTTATCTGAAACACACTTATGGTCAATATATTTATCATGATTCTCATCTTTCCCATTTCTTTGCTTTACCTTTATTTCTCATTTTTGTTGTGTTGTTTTAGATTTTCATGAGTTCTTTCATTCTATTTGAGAGGAACTCCACTAATTGAAACCTGAGACGAGGTTTATGTAACAATGAGCAACTAGAGTAGAATTTGCTATATTTACGGAAACATCTATCAAGTAAAATAAGAAAAGATGCATGTTCATCACCTGGCAGCATCATTAACCCATCACATGTAATATTTTAACAACCAATTAGAAATGTTTATCATGGCTTATGATAATTGGTCGTCAAGGTTTCACAGATCAGAATATCCTTTTCTTGTAACCATGTCACTACCATTGTGGACATTGACATAAACCAGAAAAGTACACTGGAGTCTGATTATTATGTTCACTTTGCTGGGTGGTAAACGTGGAAGGTCTATGGATTCTCAAACTTGTATTTTCTCTATGCAGATCTATATTGTATGTCTACACCAGTCAAATTGTTTGCCAGGTTTGTTTTCTAGCTTTTGTGATCCCTCTCAGCTTGCCCAGTTTTTAGTGTAGAGACTAGAGAGCACTGGTATAAAGTTCTAAAGATGCGAAAGCCAACATTATGGAGAATATCTTAAAAAAGTTTAGCCTCCCTTCTTTACTATAGGTCGGCTCACATAGACAATCTTTATGTGGACGTGACTTAACATCATAATGTCCTTTTATTTTGCTCATGGTATATCATACTTCTTTTTAGTTGCCATGGAATTTGCCTACAGTTGGCCATAGCTTGTAGGTTAACATAAAGAGAGCTTGGTTCTGCTCAAATGCTGTTTAGTTTTTGGAAGTTGGCTGAGAACTGATACCCATTGATATCTAGGGAAATCACCGGTCATTAGTCGTCCTTTTTTTCTTAAGTATCCTTCAGAAACATGTGAACTACATTTTCATTCTAGGAATACCATTTTTCTACAGATCTTATTTGGAGTTCTATCAGTTCTGTACCTTCCTAATGTGGATCCATTTCCGGGATACACTCCGATAAGGGAAGAATTTGTCGATATCACAGAGTATGAATCACTTTCTGATGGAGAGCAGATTTGTCCAGAGAGGCATGTGAATATTATTTCCAGTAAGTTATGTGTGCAGTGTATATTTTTTCTTCATTTTAATTTTTAGGATACACTTGAAAGTAAATCACACATGATTAACGGTGTAATCCTCTTAATGAGTTCTTGTGAAGTCAGATTCAAGGTATATTATATTATGTCTCTAGTATATAAACCAGATTGACACTTGACATCTGTGTCCTAATCTTCGACGTGCATGTTTCTGTGAGAATCCGCCTGATGCACGTGCATCCTCCCCTCGCTGTCTGGATCCGAGTCGTTTGACTGTACCTTCGGGAAAGATTCTCATGTCTTCCTTCATTACCGAAATGGAACCCTTTGAAAGTTACTGAGTTACAGTCAGCTGCTTTTCCTCATCTGATGCTGTTTTTGTGCACCTTGCAGATATACTCTTCTCGTGGATGACACCCCTCATGCAGAAAGGTTATAGCAGACCCATAACTGAGAAGGATGTGTGGAGATTAGATACATGGGACCAGACCGAGACACTGAACGCCAGGTACTCATCATGTTGCCTCCCTTAACATTAGTTCTCATGTGATCTTTGATGCATCTAGAGTTTATCTCATCTTGATGATGCTTTTGTAGATTCCAGAGCTGCTGGCTTAAGGAATCCCAAAAACCCAGGCCATGGTTGTTGAGAGCTCTAAATAGTAGTCTTGGAGGAAGGTAGGAATTGCTGCTTAGTTGATAAGTTTTTCCATGACTCGTTGTCTACCCCTCTTGGGTAATTCCCCAAATTCATTGGCTGTTATCCATGTTATTTTGTACTATGTTATGATTATATTAGTCAGGACCTGATCACATTCTTTTATGTTTTCTTTCTAGGTTTTGGTTGGGAGGTTTCTTTAAGGTATGAACCCCTTCTTGTACTATGTGGTGATGTCCATTTGGTTAAAATGAATATCTTAAACTCTTAATTGAATTCATTTTTATACTATTATTATTATGTCGTCAAAGCTATTTCTACAATACTGATCTCTGCTTAATCACTTTCTAGATTGGAAATGATCTTTCTCAATTTGTGGGGCCCGTCATGCTTAATCTCCTCTTACAGGTTAGTCTTTCTTACCAATGCCTCCTATTTGATAAATTAAGTTTTTTTTTTCTTTTTTTTCTTTTTTGACAATTTGTTACAATTATCCACAGTCTATGCAAGCAGGGGAGCCAGCTAGGATTGGTTACATCTATGCTTTCTTAATTTTTGTCGGAGTGGTATGCATAGTTACTTGCATATCTTTAATTCCTTTTCTGAAGTTTGATTCAATTTCTCCTCCTCAAAAATAAAATATTGCCGCACACGGAATTTTATGATATTCTTCATTTACTTAGCTTATTGTTCTCGTGGTTTCTGGATCCTATATGCATAAAAAAACAATGTTCCATTGCATCATAGGGATTGACATGTGAACATGAGAATTTCTAAATTTGAAACCAAGTAAGTTGTTGAAGATTGTAAGTGTTTAGTGTTTGTGTTGGGTTCGCTGTTATCTACTCAGTTATTATGTCACCTTTTCTTTCCAAGTCATGGCAGTATATATCTTGAAGCCAATAAAAATTTCGAAGTTCATTCAATATTCTGAAATAAATTTCTTAATTTCACTGAAAGTTTCATATTTGCTTTTTTAATTCGAGTTTTTTATTTTGCAGGTCCTAGGGGTGCTTTCTGAAGCTCAATATTTCCAGAATGTCATGCGTGTGGGTTATCGCCTAAGAGCAACATTGGTATGATATTTAAATTTGAATTGACAATCTTTTGTACAGGTTTTTATGTTTGGTTACATTAGCTGTTATCAAATTTGATTGGACCTCTTAGATTTTAAGGAAGAGTTCAATATGCACAGTATTTTCACCCGGAATGAAGTTTCTCTGGAAACTTTCATTGTGGATGATGTACAATTTCTTGGCCGGTCTTCAAATTGTTTCTTCCGGACATTGTGAGGCCTAGACTATGCTTCGAGTTTGGGATCACCTAGTCTTTTCCTTTTTTTTTTTTGGAGCTAGCTTCTTATTTCTCGTGGAACTTAGGTCTCGATATAACTTTGAATCCTTTCTGTTTTCTATAAATATTCCCGTTTTTTTTTTCCGCTTCCAAATGTTAAGTCATGGCTGACTAGACAGCAATCAGTCTGTCCCCAGCCTGACCAGGAACTTTCATAATCAACTGAAGGCCAAATCTCAGCCAGGCACAACCAATTCAATCAATACCCCTGAATCTAAAATGTTTATTTATTTTCTTGTAAAAGATTTAACATCTTAATTGTAAAATGGATTTCATAACTACTGGTCTATTTTCTCCAATAGATATCGAAAGTCATGATTTAACATCTTTGACTCTGCATTCTTCATATGTCTGTATTTACTTTTGTTGTTAAATCTTAACCCAGGGTGGTGAATAAGAGTTGTTCCTGAGTATGTACACATTTAAATATCTATCTCATTAATTTCAGGTTGCTGCTGTGTTTCGCAAATCATTGAGATTAACACATGAAGGGCGCAGGAAGTTCCCTTCTGGAAAAATTACCAACTTGATGACCACAGATGCCGAAGCTCTTCAGGCACTCTCTCTCTCTCTCTCTCTCTCTCACACACTCACACACACACACACACACACACACACACACACACACACACACACACACATGTATACATACATACATATGATACCAGTGGAGGAGAGCATAAGGAAATGTTATTTGACACACTTCAGGAGTCCTTTATGCCTAGTCCAATGTGACCAGTGCCTCCAAACTATCCCCGATCCCCAAGTTCTAATTCAGAGTATTAGATCAATTTGGTTTGGGGATCAAAATGATGGGTGAAATATTAACGGAAACGTCTTCTTCCAACTCAATTTCATTTAGGTCCATTTCATGTTGTTGCTAGTGCCATTCACATACTCGCGAGTTCAGATTTTTTTTTTTTTTTTTTGAAGCATAAGTTCAGATAATGTTACTGGCGAAGTAGATTTATAATTCTGATAGTGCCTGAGAAGCTAAATGTGTATGCATCTATATTCCATTATTAATTTGTATCTCTTGGGTAACAGCAAACCCGATTTAAGGTCAAGATTTTAGCCCCCATCTGTCAGTTGACAGTTAGACATGAACGCTAATGAATTGTTTCTTGTTTCAGCAAATATGCCAACAGCTAAACAGTTTATGGTCAGCGCCATTCCGTATCATCATTTCCATGGTTCTTCTGTACAATGAACTTGGTGTTGCTTCGCTGTTAGGTTCTTTGATGCTGGTCTTGATGTTTCCTTTACAGGTCTCTCTCTCTCTCTCCCTCTTATTAGAATTGGATGAGATGTAAAATCACATTGTAGATTTTTGTTATGAAAATCTGTTAGCCAGAGTAGAAGTAATGTAGGAGCGTTGGACATCTGAAATTTATATGTAGCTTAGTATGATTTCATTTGATTGATTTCTATTTTGAAGTTTTTTCATGTAGCTGGTATCCTTAGGTTCTAGAAAAATTTCTTTAAACAGGAAACAGCCTTAGGGGGCAACCATTACTAAATAAAATGAATGTCTGCCACATGTAAAACATTAGAATATTTTCCTGCGAGACACATTTAAATGTCTTCAGTAGAAGAGCAAACTGACTGCAACTACTGATAGGGGAGTGAGTTGATACATATCGTGTAACTTGAATTCATTTGATATAAGGTTGCTGGTTGATTTGTTACATTAACAGCTGCAATTGCATTTGTATCTTCTCCATTCTCCTTCATATGAACTTCTCATTATTATTTATTTCTATTTTAATCTCTGTGGGGAACAGGCCTTTGTGGTAAGCAAAATGCAAAAGTTGTCTAAGGAGGGTCTTCAACGTACTGACAAGAGAATCGGTTTTATGAGTGAAATTTTGGCTGCAATGGACACTGTCAAGTATGGTTTTAGATAACTGTTACTCTTAAACACAAATTATGATTGTTGAGAGTGATCATTCTGACTATTTATATGGATTTGTAAATAGATGCTATGCGTGGGAGGGGAGCTTCCAATCTAAAATTCAAGGCGTCCGTGATGATGAGCTCTCGTGGTTCCGAAAAGCTCAACTACTATCAGCGGTAGGGTAGAAAAACTTGCCAAGCTCATGGCAACATTGATTGATTTTCATTTCAGATATGAAATGATATGCATAAGGATCGAACTTGGTCATAATAACGTGGTCCTCTGCTTGTTTGACTTTCTTTGTGTTTTATGCAAATAAATTGGGTATTTAGGGACATCATGAATAGGCTTTTCTTGCATAAGTATAGGTCTTAGTTATTCCATTCATTTGCTTTACATTTCTCTTAAATGTTTCTCCTTCTTCTTGCAGTGTAATATGTTCCTCTTGAACAGCATCCCGGTTGTGGTTACGGTGATCTCATTTGGGATGTTCACTTTGCTTGGTGGGGATTTAACACCTGCGAGGGCATTTACATCACTTTCGCTGTTTGCAGTGTTAAGATTCCCTTTATTCATGCTTCCTAATTTGATAACACAGGTGCTGCTTTTTATTCTTATATTTTTGTTTCTCTTTTATCTGTGTATCTTATGATTTGGGGACCAGAGCTGCAGCTACCACATTTTTTCAGTTAACAATAATATTTCGGGCCTTGTTAATTAGAACCTCAGACGCATTATTGGAGAAAATGACTTCTCCTAGTACCGTATAATATGTCATTGTGATTTGATGTGGCTAGAGGCATAGTTAAGAACTCAAAACTGTTTGACAGGTTGTAAATGCAAATGTGTCGCTGAAACGTCTTGAGGAATTATTCTTAGCTGAAGAGAGACTTCTTATGCCTAACCCACCACTTGAGCCAAGTCTTCCAGCTATTTCAATCAAGAATGGCACCTTTTCCTGGGATTCGAAGGTTTGGCTTTCGAATTAATGCAAACTGATTGAAATTTGTACCGTGCTTTTAGGTTTTGCTTTGATGGCTAGCCAAGTGCAAACCAAGGATGGAAACATATCTTGGGATCCAAACAATTTGTTTCATATTTGGTCTATGTTTACTGTTTTACTTTACTGGCTTTCTTTCATTTAAATGTATTTAACTATTTATAGGTTCCTCTTTACCAACTTACTTATAATGCGTCAAATATGCTAAAAGCTTGAAAGGGTTGTTTCATTTGAATCCATCACTAATTGAGGTGTTCACCTGATGATTAGTATCGCCTTATATTTCAGACCTTGTTAAATTTGTCAACTACTTGAAAATCAATTGTCAATTAGCTTCCAATGTAATTAATTTCTAAAAACCTTGATGTTATTCATGTGTTTGTGTCTGCATTGTAATGGTTTAGCTGTGTTTGTACCTGTATCTGCCTTTCAGGCAGAGAAGCCCACATTATCAAATATCAATTTAGAGATACCTGTTGGTAGCCTGGTGGCTGTTGTTGGCAGTACCGGTGAAGGAAAAACCTCACTGATATCGGCAATGCTCGGGGAACTACCTCCAGCTGCAGATGTAGATGCCGAGGTTGTTGTTCGAGGAACCGTTGCTTATGTTCCACAGGTTTCATGGATCTACAATTCAACAGTAAGTTAGAAAATTCTTATGTCTGTCTTCTTGATTTGATGTGAAGGCGGATAAGTAGCTATATATACTTATTCCTCTTCTTGCCTTCTTGGGTCTCAGCAACTTATATGGTCAATTCACTATCCTTCTGATAACTTCTAAGCCATGTTTACCAGGTACGGGACAACATATTGTTTGGGTCTCCATTCATAGCTGCACGCTATGAGAAAGCAATAGATGTGACTGCATTGCAACATGACCTTGAAGTACTCACTGTGAGTGTTACATTTGTGATGTATCTTGTGTCTGTTGCCTGTCCTGACGCACGTGATGTTCCTCTGCACTATATTCTACAAGTTTGTGATCTGCAATGATTATTGTCTCACACACTCTATTTTATCAGGGGGGTGACCTCACAGAGATTGGAGAAAGAGGTGTGAATATTAGTGGTGGGCAAAAGCAAAGAGTCTCCATGGCTAGGGCAGTCTACTCCAGTTCTGATGTTTACATATTTGATGACCCTTTAAGTGCTCTAGATGCTCACGTTGGTCGCCAGGTAATGAAATGTTTTTGTACATTATATCGTGGTTGTTGATCAAAAAAACAATTAGCCTCTAATTGTCAGTCTTTTTCACAAGGGTTTAGGCATGTGATCAATGAAGTGACTGCGGCCTGCTTACATTTCATTCATTTCAAGGCAATTTCTTTTTATGTTCGTGCATCTTGGTTGTTGAAGACACAATTAGTCAGACCCTGCCATTCTATATTTTTTGTAGTTATATTAGCTGATTTTGGAAAACAAATAACACGACACTGTTTGAAGGTAGTATGTTTCAATTTTTGGAAATAGTTGGTTAGGTCCTCGCGTTGTCTCTTTGTCAATCTTCTTGCAGAAAGTGTTCATTGAAAATACTAATTTTATTGACATCAAAGTTTTTTTCCCTGAAAATACGTCTTTCGGAGTAACAAAACAAAAAAACTAGAGAAATGTATCTGATGTTGCCTAGAAATAAAATGTACTAGTAGATATGCAAACATCCTTACCTCTTCAGTTTCTTCATTCATTTCTTTTCAAAAAAATTTTTATCTTACAAACTGAACGATCTCTCATTTTTCAGGTTTTTGATAAATGTATCAAAGAAGAATTGCAAGGCAGAACCAGAGTGCTTGTCACAAACCAACTCCATTTTCTTCCCCAGGTGGACAGAATTCTTCTGGTTCATGATGGTATGGTGAAAGAGGAAGGAACATTTGAGGAACTAACAAATAATGGGATATTGTTTCAAAGCCTAATGGAAAATGCGGGCAAGATGGAGGAGCATGTAGAAGAAAAGAAAGACTTTGAGATACTTGAGGAAAAGGGTCCTCCAACCAATGGTGAAGTGAATGGGATGCCAAAGAGTGTTAGTCAAACAACTAAAGGGGGAAAAGGCAAGACCGTGCTTGTCAAGCAAGAGGAACGAGAAACAGGTGTCGTCAGTTGGAATGTTCTGATGAGGTAAAGATTCGTATCCAACCACATTTCACACTTTGGTGAAAGCTTATTTTGCTGAAAGAAATGTCCACGCACAGCAGGATACATACAGAATTCTGGTGGTTTTTCCATTCATTTGTTTGTGTTTATCCTTTTGTTTTTGGGGAACTTATTTTCAGGTGGCATATGTAACACATTTGTCCTCTAAAAGTAGATTCTGAAAACATCTTCCTTATATGTTAAACTCGTATCATAATGTTTCCTTTTCTTCTGTCAGTATGGGACCTTCTTTTAGTGAAGGAGTCTTTGATAATTGAATTTAGTAGTTTCAGTGAAACATAACCTTTCTATGCATGTTTTCTGTGAACGATTCTTTTAATAGATAATAAGCTTCTACCAAGTTATGTGTGATGACATAAAACCTTTTTGCAGGTATAAGAATGCATTAGGAGGCTTATGGGTTGTTACGATCCTCTTTTCCTGCTATGTGTCAACTGAAGTTCTCCGAATATTGAGTAGCACGTGGTTGAGTGCGTGGACTGATAGGAGCACCGCCAAAACCCACGGCCCAGGCTTCTACAATTTGGTTTATGCTTTGCTCTCTTTTGGTCAGGTAAAAATGCAGAAGTATGCCACTTCCAACTTTAATCTGTTCGCTCTTTTATTCATTATCTTCTCAGTTCTGGTAATTTACTTGAGATTTGAGAATGCGGTCGTAAGTGAAAATCTTAGTTTTCAAGGGGGGAGAAAAATATAACTGTTTGCGATAGATGGTTCATGGTTGATTTTGGTGGTTATTGTTTAGTTTTATTGGAGTATACTTGATTTTTAGATATTTTGTCCTTCTCTTCGAGTCAACTAGTTTTTTATGTTTTTCCCATAAGTATATTGTTGTGTGATTACCAGCTACCACTCAGAAGCCCATTCCATGAATCTTTTGTTTTTTGTTGCTATCTTTCAGGTCCTAATCAGCTTGACAAACTCTTATTGGTTGATCATATCAAGTCTTTACGCTGCCAAAAGATTGCATGATGCGATGCTACACTCTATACTACGATCTCCAATGTTATTTTTCCACACTAATCCAATTGGGCGGGTAATCAATAGATTCGCGAAGGATCTGGGTGACATAGATCGAAATGTTGCAATATACGTGAATATGTTTTTCACCCAAGGATTTCAGCTCATTTCTACATTTGTGCTGATAGGCATCGTGAGCACCATATCCTTGTGGGCTATAATGCCACTCCTGATCGTGTTTTATTCAGCCTATCTATATTATCAGGTACCCGTAATTTTCAAGTAATGCTGATTTGATAGGACACATTCCTACGTGTTTTTAGTTGATCTCATTTACCACCTTTTTAGTGAGTTTTTTTTTTCTTTTTTACTAAGTAAGTAATCTGGAAATATTACAGACAAAAAAGTGCAAATTGTCATCGTATTACTCTTACTATTCTTACAAAAATGTAGTCGAGGATGTTCCCCATGGTGGGGTATTGGGATCATCCTCCAAAAAATAGATCTCTTTTAAAACTTAACTTAAGTAACCTATTTGACCCCATTGTGATGTGTTCCAGATATTAGAAATAAATATTTTGTACAGTACCGAGCATGTTGATTTTCTTTCCCTTTTCTGTTCTGTTCTTTCATCTTTTTATTTCCTCTTTTCTTTTCTTTAAAAATAATACTGAGAGCATCATTTTTGGTCTCCAGAGCACATCACGTGAAGTAAAACGGTTAGATTCCATTTCAAGATCTCCTGTCTATGCACAATTTGGAGAAGCTTTAAATGGTCTATCAACCATTCGTGCATACCAAGCCTATGATCGGATGTCTAATATTAATGGGAAATCGATGGACAATAATATCAGATACACCCTTGTAAACATGAGCGCTAACCGCTGGCTTGGTATCCGTTTGGAAACCGTAGGAGGCCTGATGATTTGGTTAACAGCAACTTTTGCTGTCATGCAAAATGAGCGGGCGGTGGACCAAGTGGCATTTGCATCTTCAATGGGTCTTCTTCTTAGTTACGCCTTAAATATAACAAACCTGTTGACAAGTGCTCTTAGGTTAGGAAGTCTGGCTGAGAACAGTCTAAATGCTGTGGAAAGGGTAGGCACATATATAGATTTACCTTCAGAGGCTCCAGCTGTTATTGAGAACAACCGACCCCCACCAGGATGGCCTTCTTCAGGATCAATCAAGTTTGAAGATGTTGTCTTAAGGTACAGGGCTGAACTTCCTCCTGTCCTGCATGGCTTGTTTTTCACAATCTCTCCCAGCGAGAAGGTTGGAATAGTTGGGAGAACTGGCGCTGGGAAATCTAGTATGCTGAATGCTTTATTTCGAATAGTTGAATTGGAAAGAGGAAGAATCTTGATTGATGGTTATGATGTTGCGAAGTTTGGTCTAACAGATCTGCGTAAAGTACTCGGAATCATTCCACAGTCTCCAGTTCTCTTCTCAGGTATGTTAGTTCCCAATGTTAGTAGTACTTTATTCTAAAACAAGGAATGCATGAGGGTGTTAGGAATATATCCACTGCTGTTGAAGGGGCCATAAATATGTAGGCATACTATCGTTCAGCGACCCTCTTTCATTCTCAAAGTTTGCTCTGTTCTTCTGATAACTTCCTTTATATCATCCAGGAACTGTCCGATTTAATCTTGATCCTTTCAATGAGCACAATGATGCTAACCTTTGGGAGGCTTTAGAGAGAGCACATCTGAAGGATGTCATTAGAAGAAACTCTTTAGGTCTTGATGCTGAGGTAAATGCTCTACCCTCTTTCATTCTCAATGTTCAGTAATTTGATTGTTCAACATGAGCATCTTTATAACTACTTTCACTTAGAAACCATAAACTGAAGAATGTAGCTATTATACTTCAATTAAATCCTTTATATAACTACATACCTACTGTTTACGTAAAAGTTGGTGCTAACTAGAAGTATGATATTTACCTTGCTGTATTTGCAGGTTACAGAATCGGGGGAAAATTTCAGTGTAGGACAGAGGCAACTGTTGAGTCTTGCTCGTGCCCTTTTACGGAGATCAAAGATACTTGTTCTTGATGAAGCAACAGCAGCTGTTGATGTTAGAACTGATGCTCTTATCCAGAAAACTATTAGAGAAGAATTTAAATCATGTACCATGCTCATTATTGCTCACCGACTGAATACCATAATCGATTGCGATCGTGTTCTCCTCCTCGCTGCTGGCCAGGTTTATATTCTTCAAAGCTTGTTACTTGATTGCTTATATTTGTCCTTGCTATCTGCTAGGTAGTTCATTTTTGATGAATCTTAGGTCAAGACTATAGCATCTACTTTACTATGTAGTTGGGGGTTGTTTGTGGAAAATATTATTCCAATTTACCATTGGGTATAAAAATTGATCCCCTTGAACCTAGAAATTTGCTTATCAGGGACCTCATGGGATTATCGAATAAGATAGTTTGTTGAGGACATGATCCTATTCAAGCCATTGTAGTTATCCTCTGCATGAATCAATTTTCTTCTGAAACCTCTGGCTCATCAAAAGTTGGTTAAAAATCAACAAAGACTTATAACATTGTTCTCCTTCTGCGGGATCAGATTTTGCAGCAGGGTGCTTTCAGCCAAGATGTTTGTAGTTTGGGCGTCACTCTCCCAAGAATTCAAACCCTTGGATCCTTCACTAGTGGGCTCCACATGAGCAGTGACATGGAGTCAACATACCTCTTGATCTATATGTTAATTTCTATACATCCACCACAGTTTACCTTGACAACATATAGAATAGATTGAACAGATATTATAAGGATATCTTAGAGGCTTTCTTGATTTTTATCATGTTTAAGTTTTATTTTGGACCTCTGCTCGTTAATCAAACTCTTGCTAAGTTTTTCGTCCTTGGATGGAGCGGGCATGTTTTAACAGTTGTTATCCCCGAACCACAGACCAATGCCATATTCTGTGTGCAGTTTCAATATGTTTTGAGTCTTTGTTTAACTTATCTATCCAGGTTTCAGAATTTGATACCCCAGAGGAACTTCTGTCAAATGATGAAAGCTCTTTCTCTAAGATGGTCCAAAGTACAGGTGCTGCAAATGCGGAATACTTACGTAGCTTGGTCATTAGTAGTAGAGCAAGTAAAGAAGAGGCGAGAAGGCAAGATGGGCATAGAAGATGGTTGGCTTCTTCTCAATTTGCTGCTGCTGCCCAGTTGGCTCTTGGAGTTAGCCTCAGTTCTTCACTCAATGATCTGGAAGACTTGGAAATCGAAGACGGTAACAATATCGTCAAGAGAACAAAGGACGCCGTCATCACTCTACAGGGAGTTTTGGAAGGAAAGCATGATAAATCTATTGAAGAGACGCTAGATCAATACCAGGTTCCTAGAGATAGATGGTGGTCTGCTCTTTACAGAATGGTTGAAGGTACGTCTACCTCATTATGAAAACTGAATATTATGGGCATCACTACAACTTAAGATAAGTCGTCAGATTGACTGCGTCTGCCTTTCCAGCGGTCACTGTTCTACCAGTCCATTCATTTTTGGTCTTCCTGGAATTTCCGTTAAAAGAAAAGATGTACTATCAAAAATCCCTTAGCCTGTACAAAATCTCTCACACGTACACAGTCACCTTTGGTCTATTAAAGAGTGACAATATGCGGCTATCGAGGGTCCATTTTTTTACCATAGTAACGATCTTGTCTATCATACACTGTAAAAGTTGCATTTCAACTGTGAGTTATTGCATTTGAGAATCAAGCTCCTGAGTCCCTTCCATTTACTATGTCGGGCATTTGCATCATGCATGACCATGTGAATATTATGTACTTTATCCATTCGTTGGTGAACTCTGATCTTAAATCAAAATCTTTTTGGCATAGGCATAGGCTGGATACTGTAAAACAGAGCACGAAACTAGGGAAGTCTTCCACCTTGATACTTCTTGAAGTAATGATAGCTTGTGTTAATGAACTAGTTTGTATGCGTTAGCACACTATAAGCATGCTCATAAGATATGGGAGTGCCGAGGCATGATATGTCTCATCTCACATGCCAGGTGCTACTTTTGTATGAGGGGAAACATGCTTGTTTTGGATTTCACATTTTTGCATCGAAGTATTTGGTATATTTGATCTTACACAGCATAATTCTTTCCATCTTTCAGGGCTTTCCACGATGAGCAAGTTGAGCCGCAACAAGCTTCAACAATCAGATTACGGGTTCGAGGACAGGCAGATTAATTGGGACCATGTTGAGATGTAATTAATAAGGTAATTTTTTTCTTTTGGCATCACTCTTATAGCTATACTTTTCATCACATCTAAGGACTATAACTGAGCAACTTGCATGTTACATAACTTTCTTAAACAAACAAACAAAAAGGATGTGCTGAAATGTCATGATTCATCATTACCTGTGGAAACCATTTGTATGTCTGTTGCAAGTCGAATCGTTTTCACTTGCTTCTTTATTTACAATTATTCCTAGTAAACTTATGAATAAATTTGTCCTGAGCTAAATTTGATTATCTGTAAGGGCATTTTTTTTGAGATTTAGGCTGGTCTCGCCAGTTAAACCTACTAGTGATCCTAGTTTAAACTATAACCTATTGTCCAGCAACTTGAAATTCATTACTTGTTGAAGTAGACTGCTAGGTGGTACTATGATCAGCAAATTTGGTAGATTCTTTTTGTCATACTAGTAAGGACACATGCTTGAATTTTTACTCATCCAACAATACTAAATTTGAGAAAGAGCTTTTCAGATATATAAATTTAGTATGATCAGCAAATTTGGTAGATTCTTTTTGTCATACTAGTAAGGACACATGCTTGAATTTTTACTCATCCAACAATACGAAATTTGAGAAAGAGCTTTTCAGATATATAAATTTTAAAAAAATCCGGTGTATATTTTGAAAGATATTAAGTTTTTAAAAAATTTGATCTATTTTTAAAACAATGGTATTTATGTAAATATGTAAAAAATATGGACAACTAAGTAATTTAAGTGATCTTACCAAAAAAAAAAAAAAACTTTTTTCTTTATATTACTAAGATAAGACATAGTCAAGTTATATTTTTTCAAATACTTGCTCCACTGCCTCCTCACATCACACGTGGGACCCGCCCTGTGGGGATTAGTAGGGGCCATATTTAAGCCCCAACATTGAGAGAGCTGTGAGAAGGGCGGTTTTTGATCTGTTTTTTTGGGCGGTACGTTAATAATTTTGCTCAGGATCAGATGGTTCGATGGCTTTATTCCTCAGTCCCAAATGAAGCATAGTTGACTGTTCATTGGGATGAGAAGAGCGCACTATGTTTCATCAGTAAATCCTTTCTAAATCTGACATGTTTTCTGTTTGGAAACTGTGTGGGGTGGGAAATTTGCTTGTAATTAAATTTTGTCGGCTGAAAAGTGTGAAACTTGCATTCGTGTCATTTAGCTTGGTTATATCCACAACAAATTCGAATTAATAATATTCTGTATCTTACGTGGATTATCCAAGCTTATTTTCTTAACATTGGAGATCTCCAATGCAGAGGTAAAGGTTTTAAATGAAGCGCAACCAAACTCTTCTTATTATTGACAAGAAAAAGTTAAATGAAGCTCCATTCAATCACTAATCCCTGTCAATGCAATTGCATACATCACAACAATCACAACTTGAGCTCTCATCTCAATATCACTAAGGAAAACTATGAAATTACTCCATCGAATTTCCAAGGAAATCACAAGTCTCACAAATCACAAAAATCTCATAAATCCCATAGAATACTAACTTCTCAAGAATCTCTCAGATACCATAATCTTCTCAGCTCTATCTCTGAGAATTACAGGAGATCCTCTAGCCCAATTGTCCTAAAGCTCCTTGCTATTTCAGCTGCT
Source organism: Papaver bracteatum (assembly GCA_023529315.1). NCBI lineage: Eukaryota > Viridiplantae > Streptophyta > Magnoliopsida > Ranunculales > Papaveraceae > Papaver > Papaver bracteatum. The sequence continues at coordinate 1,785,312 of JAJJWX010001098.1, read as the reverse complement.
ACATGCTCCAACCCAATATCTGAGTTGCTCTCAATGATATTGGCCCCTTCTGTAATGGTTGATCTCTTATCCCCCTCTCTGATAACTAACTATAATTTTGTGAGTGCCTTGGGCTGCAGTTTTCAGGGTTTTTCTAGTGATCTTTGGAGAAGGAAAATTCTTAAATCCTTGAGACTATATTTGGTTGCTCCGGTCAGGTCTTATGATGCCTGGAGCTTGTATGCTGCTATCTCTGATAGACTCCTTCATCTTTCTGGTGATGGTAAGATCTCTATAGACTTCCTAAGTCTGCCTTGTTTTCCCCTTTTGTTCTATTATAGAAGGGTAAACCGAACCTATACTTTCAGATGGACAAACCCCTTTGTTCATCTAGTCTCACCCATACATTTCTTCAACCCCTTGAAGTTAACTCAACAACACCTTATTAACCTCATCAAAACCCCCAATGAATATTTTCTCTCAATTTACGAGTTGCAAAAGCAAAAATACTCAATCAAGTCACTCAATCATTCTCTTCAATGCTAACTATCATACCCCTAGTTACATATCAATCAAAATAAACACAATCTACATGCATACCATCGTTAGCCACAATTACAATTCACATCATCAGGACATATTCATTCCGAACCCGAAAATCTTCAAAAAAAAAAGATATGTCTACTTGTTCTCCAAAATACAAACAGTACCAAAACCAGAAAAACACTTTACACAATTTTACTTTCTTCAACAGTATCCACAATATCAATGCCTACAATAACCATCTAGGGAGCAACATTCAACCTAGGCACAGAATAATTACCTATGGGTGTAGGAGCTGGCAAAACATCATCAGCAGGTACATCACTGGAAGCAGTAATTTCACCAGGGCCAAAGAGGGCAAGGTCATAAGCAGCAACAGCTAATTGATGCATCTTTGGTGCCAACTGAAGACAACTGGGGTGGTCTACTGCATCACTGGGAAGCCTGAGTTGATCATTCTCACGGATTTTGGGCTTAGCATCAGCAGGCACAGGTGCAGAGTGGAACCTCTGATTGGCTCCACCACTCACAATCTGCTCTTCCCTTACAAGAACAACACCCTCCCTTATGATGAATTGGCCTTTGTCAGGGTGCACAACATAAACCACCCAACCCTCCTTAGCTGCCTGGAGTTGAGGCAATTCAGAACTAAAAATCTTGGTGGTGGATTGGGCATGCATTGCAGGACTTTTTTGCTTGCCATGTCTCCCACCATCAGTTACTGGTTGCATGGCAGACAAAGCCTCTTATTCATCATCCTTTATCTCTATCACCTACCATATCAGAAAATCAAGGAAAATCAATTCAATACCATCTATGATACAAGAAATTTATCCAATTCTAGATTGAAATTATACTATCAATACCTAGAAACCAAAACCTACCACAAGATCACCAAAAATTCTTACCTGCTTTCCATGCATTTCAAACTCATCAATCCTAGCCATTCTCTTGCTTGGCTCTTCACCTTTGCTTCGAGTAGTGGACATTGCAGGCTGTTCAATCTGATTCAAATAATCCATGTAGGCTTGATTTCGCTTAGTAATTGTTGTTATCCCTGGAATTGGTTTTGTGCTAATGGTAATTGGAAAGGGGAAGTTACAGAGTTTCTGAATAGGAAACCACAACTTTTATCCTCCTTTATGGCACTAAGTATGAGAATCCCAACAGGTAGCACATCCTACCCATTCATACCCCCTCTTAGAGATCAGTTTTCGGAGATCTCGGAGAAACCTATACCTAGCCAACTCATGCAGAGACCTATAGAACGCAAACCCATACTAGTGGCTAAGCAGGGGCGGCAGCGGACATCTGGCATCAATTTGAAATTTGGTTCTCCTGTTCGAATCATCGGATCCATGGATCAGAAACCGTGTACTGACCCGCAGCCACACTCTCAAAATCTTCAGTGTAATGGGCCTCCTTCAACTCACAGAAGCCCAAACTACTTGGAAATTAAACTTCTCTTAAATTCTCACATATTTTCTCACAACACCCAAAGGCCGTCCAGACTAGTTTGGTATGGTTGGCACCCTCGAATCCTTGACTGCAACACGATGTACATATCAAAATTAAGGGCACACAACATGGGAAGTACAAATGCAACTGTAACAGTTATGGTTTAACCCTCAACTGCAGTCAGGTAAACTACAAAACCCCTATAACCTTTATCGTCATCACACTACAATCCGAATCCTAAAGTATATCTCCTATACCACCTTCATGGGTACTTATATTAGATTGGCCTACTATATGATGCACATCTCACATCACACACACAAGCTCAATCACCAAAATCTAAAACAAACAAAATGGAATACTAGGCTGACCCTAGTCATAGGTCACTTACAGGACATAAATTACTCTCTCACCTTTATTAAAACAGGTAGTGAAATAAACTTAAACAAGAATCAAGTCGCTCTGAAATTAGATATTAATTGTGTCCAAAGTACTCTTTATGCTTTCATTTATTACTTGTATTATGGATTTGGCATTGGTGTAGCTTTGTTTTACAGGATTGGCTTCCTCAGATTACTAGTAGTTCAAAGCCACACCAACCTCAACATTGGATGGACTTCTCTTAGATGTGAAACTTGGACATATGACTGGTCATCAACTTATACCACAGACTCTGCTGAACTCTTCCTCCATCTTAAATACCTGCTGCAACAAAAAAACAAATTGTACTATCTGCAAAATGCCAAATTTCAATTCAAAATTCAAATTAAAGATGTTTAAAACAATTATCAAAACCTGCCAAAACTTCAAACCATTCTCAATATAAGCATCTCCCACACTCACCCTCATAACAATACCAATCTCCTCATTTTAATGGCCTCTTCCTCAGGAACCAAAAACTCTGAAAGTATTGAAATCCTTGTCAAACAAATGAACTCTTCTTTAAACATTCCAGAGGACTTATTCCCAAAAGTTTTTGTTAACAAGGCTAACACTCTTCCAAAGCATAACCTTGACTGGAAATGGGTCTACATTGGGAGATTGTGCAGTAGAATCTCCTTTGAAACAAGAGAAATCTCAAGATTCATCAACAACAACTGGGAATTACACAGAAATGCTGAAATCTCTCTATGGAGAAAAATAAGAAATTACTACCAAATCAGATTAACTAGTAATGAAGATTATAAGGTTTTCAGGAAAGGGGGAACAAGAGGAATTTTTGACAAGTTAATTGTCTTAACTGAGATACCAGAAGCTGGACCAGATTTCATAGATGAAGCCAACTTCTACAAAGTCTGTATTTGGGCTCTGGTCAAAAGAATACCAACATATATAATACCTGATATAAGAAATTTGATTAGACCTGCAGGAATTTATCAAGGATCCAGAAAAGCTTATGGTAGAGATGATGATGAGAAGAATCTGGAAGTTCAAATCACTATTGATGTTACTAAAGCCCTTAAGTATGGCATTGATGCTTTTGAAGATGAAAATACCTCTCATTGGCTTGAGTTAGCCTATGCCTTGAATGGTATTGCCTTCTGTAAAGTATGCAGAACTCTTGATCATCCTGGTCCTTTGTGTACTGAAGATAAAGGCAAAACTCAACCAACTTCAACTAATAAGTATAATTCTACCTCTGGTATCATTTACCCTTCTACTCCCACCACCCCCTCTTCTTCTAACAAAACTATCACTCCACCAACTAGCCCCAAAAAGACACCAATCATATTCTTCCACACTGATAAAGCTGGAGAAAAAGACTTTGCGTTTAGGATGAGGGAAGCGCAAAAGCAGAATCTTCTTAGAAATCACTGTGAAGAACTGGATGGACCTATCCAACACCTTATTTTTCAAGCTGGTCTAGAAAAACCTATCCAAGGAAACATCCCAACCACTAATCTTGAAGCCTTAGATAGTCTGGAAAAAACACAAGAAGCTGCTAGAGAATCACAAAAGAAAAAATTCTCAAGGAACTAAGAAAACAAACATCAAAGCTGCTGCTAGAAAGTGCTTCACAAAGGTGTTAATCTCTCCAGAAATAGAGTATAATTTAGATCCCTCAAACATCTTCCCAAGAACCAACAACATTCCCCAATACCAAATCACTGATACTGAACTTCAAAACCCCACTTCTCCAGCTGACATACAACAAAAGATGATGGAAGATCATAAAAAAACAGAAAAAGCTCTTATGGGAAAGAAGAAGAAGTGAACTGAACTTGAAAGCCGTCGATGCTGAACACCACCCTCAACTAGTTGATCCAAAACGAAAGATATTCATTTTATCTAGTCAGTCTGAATTTCAAGAGTTGCAATGAAATGAACATCAAGCAGCAAAAAGGAGCAACACTCAACATTCCCCAATGGATGAGGAGCATCTATCTAACGATACTACTAGTAATCTGATGGGATCTACAACATCTGAAGCATACCAGGTAATACACAACAAACTCCAAATTGAATTCAAATTTACTATCTTTCAAATAAAAAGGACTGACTTCTGGGATATAGAAAATTACAAAGCTAGGACATCTAGCTTAAGTCTAGGATACACAATCACTATGTTCACCTACCCAATTATATCATACTTCTGGAAAAAATTTCATAGCTTGGAACTGTCAAGGATTAGGACAACCTGACACCATTAGAAACCTAGACAACATGCTAAACAAACATCAACCTGAGATAATCTTTCTTTCTGAAACCAAACAACAGTCTAGAAACATAAAGAAAATCTTAGGAAACATAGGAGTCACTAACTTCTGGTTTGTTAAACCAAAAGGAAAAGCCAAAACTGCTGGAGGCCTTGTTCTTGCCTGGAAAACTAATTTAGATATCACTATTGAAAACTTCTCTGACCACCATATTAATGTTATTATTAAACCTTTGCATGGAGACCCTTGGCTTTTTACTGGTTATTATGGCATCCCATTTACTACTAATGGTAAACTTCATTCATGGAACATGATTGAAAATACTTTTGTTACTAACACTCTACCTTGGTTGATCATGGGGGATTGCAACTTTGTTCTTCATGAACATGAGAAATTTAGTCAGCACTTGATTAATCAAACTGAAGTTGATATCTTCCTAAGCAAGATTGAAGAAGCTAACCTCAATGATCTGAGCTATACTGAGTGTCCTTTCACCTGGACAAACAAAAGAACTGGTCTTCATCTCACTGAACAAAAATTAGACAGAGGACTGGCAAATGAATCTTGGCTAGACAACCACCCCAACACCACCATCTCAAATCTCACTGCCATAGGCTCTGATCATAACCCAATCATCCTCAATACCAACCCAAATTGGAAACATGTTCAAATTCCCTTCAGATTCTTTGGTCCTTGGCTCAATCATGAAGACTGTAAGACAATCATAGCTGACTGCTAGAAGATTACTCATAAAGGGTCTTTAGCCATAAAAATTGCAAGGGAATTAAGAGATATCAAAGTCAGGCTGAAGAAATGGAACAAAGATGTATATGGCAACATTAAGACTAATCTGGAAAAAAGTATACAACATCTGGATTGGCTAACCAAAAATCAGTTCAGCCATACTAGAGGAGTTGATCTCAAGACTGCAAGGCTGCAAGTTGACCACTGGCATCATGTTCAAGAAATTTTTTGGAAGACTAAAAGCAGAGATCAACACATCAAACTGGGGGATAGAAATACAGGGTACTTCCATATTGCTGCCAAGAAAAGATATAGAAGAAACAAGATTGATTCCATTCAAGTAGAGGATGGTTCATGGATACAAGATAATGTTGGCATCACCAGAACTTTCACAAACCACTTTGCAAATATGGCCACTGCTGAACCCATTCACATAAACCCTTTCATTCTTCAGTTAATACCCACAACCATTACTGAACAGGAAAACCAAAATCTCATCAAAACTCCCGAACCTTTGGAAATCAAAAACATACTCTTTAGTATGGATGGAAATAAAGCCCCATGTCCTAATGGTTTTCCCCCAAACTTCTTCCAAGCTAATTGGGATATTGTGGGAGAAGACATTACTCACATGGTTCAAAATTTCTTCACATCTGGTCATATTCTTAAGGAGATGAACTCAACTTTCATATCTCTCATCCCCAAGACTGAGAAACCTACCACACCAGCTCAATTCAGACCAATCTCCCTATGTAATAAAACTTATAAAATCATCTCTAAACTTATGGCCCATAGACTAAAACCTCTTCTACCCAAGCTAATTTCCCCTTTTCAATCTGCCTTTATCCATGGAAGACAAATCTCTGATAATATAGCCATATCCCATGAAATCATACATCATATGAACACCAGAAGGGTAAAGAAAGGAGACAATGGTCTAATGGGCATAAAGATAGACATGGCCAAATCCTTTGACAGAGTTAACTGGGATTTTCTCCTTCAAGTTCTTTCTCAAATGGGTTTCATCCCCCTTTGGTGCAACCTAATTCACCAATGCATCTCCACCACTAGCATGGCTTTTCTAGTCAATGGCTCTCCAGGAAAATTCTTCAAACCTTTTAGGGGTCTAAGGCAAGGGTATCCCTTATATCCATATCTTTTTCTCTTCTGCATGGATCCTCTCTCCATATATATGACACATGTTGAGACCCAACAACAACTCCATGGAGTCAAACTATGTAAGGATGCTCCAGCTATAAATCACCTTCTCTTTGCTGATGACTGCATGATTTTCTGCAAAGCTAATATTCAGGACTACAACAATCTCATTCATATCTTTAAGGAATTTGGAAATTCTTCAGGACAACTTATAAACTTCTCAAAATCTGGCATATTCTTCAGCAAGAACACTGATCCTATTTTAGCTGACACTATAAGTAATACTATGAAGGTTCAAAGGATTAGCACATCTGATAAATACCTTGGATCCCCTCTCTTCACTACTAGGAGTAAAATCCAAGCTTTCAAGCCATGTGTTGACAAACTCAAATTCAGATTTGCTGGGTGGAAGACAAATCTCTCAACTGCTAGAAAGATGACACTGATTCAATCTGTAACCTCTTCTACTAGCATCTATCAGATGAAATGCTTCAAAATCCCAAAGGTTACATGCAAGGAGATAAATGATCTCCAAAGAGACTTCTTCTGGAACAAAGAACATGACAAATCTAAAGGAGTTTACTACTTTTCTTGGGATGTTGTTAACAAACCAAAAGAGCTTGGAGGGCTTGGCTTCAAGAATATGGAAATATTTAACATGGCTATGCTTTCCAAAATTGCTTGGAGGCTAATCTCTGAACCAGATTCTCTATGGAGCTGCACCATGAAGGCTACTCATTACCCCAACACTGAAGTTATAAGATTAGACACCAAACCAAAAACTACAGACTCTTGGATCTGGAAAGGAATTCTTGAAGGAATTGCTCTGCTTCAGAAACATTACATCTGGAAGGTGGGAAATGGTTTGAAAATTCACATATGGAATGATAGATGGATTTACAACTATTCTGGTAAACTCATAAAACCAACCATTTGTCCTGAGAATCTCAACACTGTCAATCAACTTCTCAACACCTATGGGGACTGGGACATCAATATTCTAAACCAGTGGTTCACACCTGAAATTCAAAACCTCATTCTCCAAACACCTCATTATCATTTTGAATAGGATAAAGTTGAATGGCCTTTAACCCCCAACAAAAAATTCTCTGTCAAATCCCTTTATGACAAGCAGATTCAAGACAAATATGCTATGGATATTCAAATTTCTCCTTGGAGTAAAATTTGGGGGCTTAACACCAATCCTGCTATCCAACTATTCATCTGGAAATGTGCTCACAGTATTCTCCCCACCAGTGCCAAGACTGCCAACATCCTAAGTTACATTGATCCTATATGCTCTTTATGCCAGAATGGTGTGGAAGATATGACACATGTTCTTCTATCCTGCCCAGCTGCTTCTGAAGTCTGGAAAAAGTTATTTGGAGAACACCACAACCTATTCTCCAACTTTCATTCCTTTCATGATTGGATCAATTCCTGGTTCTATGCTGACAACTGCAATGATAGATGGAATGCAACTTATGCTACCATATGCTGGTTCATATGGAAAACTAGATGCGACTGGGTCTTCAGAAGGATTAAACCAACAGCTATAGTCACTACTCAGGACATTACCCAACACCTTTCCAGTCACTCCAGGATCCATCACAAACCGGGGCATATCATGAATAATCTGTATTTTAAGTCCCAAATTTGCACCTATCCTCAAGGGAACCTTAGCCAAAATAGACATATATCTGATAAATTTGGAATCACTATTAGCATGCATGTTGATCCAGCTGATCTATATCAGGCTACTAGTGATGTAGAATCATATACTAACTACTCTCTTGTTGCTATGTCTTACTCAGGTCAATGCTTGGGAATCAGAAACTACAAAGACTATACCACTGGATTCGGCAGAGCAGAGCGGTCAAGCAGAGGAGCTCAACTAGCTCTCACATGGGGAAAAACAATGCAGCAAGCTAACATCACCTTTGCTGCTGAATCGGAAGATACTCTACAAGCCATCCAAGCTCAATACCAATGGGAAGTCCAACAAAGATTCAAAGGCAAATGCACACCTCAGACAGGCAACACCACCAAAAGCCATCACATTGTTTTTGTTCTAGGAAATCTCTTTAGAGTTACTAATCAACAAAACTATGCTGCTCGTAACTTAGCAAGGCTAGCCAGACAGTCGTCCCTCTTCACAGACTCTATATGGAGAGGACATAACTTATCAATTATCATGCATGCTTTATGTATTCCTCCAAATCATTATGACATGAATTCTTGTAATAACTCTAGTTTTTGTTTACGAACTGATCATAGTGCTAGTGTTAGCACGGGAGTCACAGCGGTTGTAACCGGGGGTGGGCATACTGTTTAGTTTCCGCTGATCACCCTTGTCTTTCGTATAAAAAAAAAATTCAATGACGCCTAGAATTTAGGTTTTTTTGCATCAAATTTATATTCTCCAACACAAGAGTCAAGGTCATATAGATAGATGATATGGCTAAGTGGGGGTAATGGAGAAAGTCTAAATAAGCCTTCCTAAATTGGGGCCTATAACTATTAATTGGGGCCTATCAAATTTTCCTTCCCACGCCACCAAATTACTTTGGGCACCCAAACTTCTAAAAAATACTAATTTACCCCCACATTAATTCCTAAAACTCTCTCATATAAATACTAATCTTTCCATTTTCAGTAAATCCAAAAACCAAAAAACCTAAACCTAAAAAAACTTTCTATTTACATCCTAATCTTTCCAAATTCTCAAAACCCTAATTTTTATCTTCTTCTCCAACGAATCTTCGATCCACACAAGAAAAAGGTAAATCTCCATCATCCCATTTTATGATTCTTCTTATCTTATTGATTTACATGTTTAAATCTTCGTTTTTTCCAAATCAAAACTCTGATTACACCCAAAATCTGTTTTTATTGACATATCGAATAAACATATTCTGGGTTTTGTTTTCGGCAATGAAGAGGATGCACAATAATCGGTTTACATGATGATTAACATCAACCGATTTTGTGTTAGAAATGAAATATGAAAATACATCACCAGAATCGGTTTATATATGTAATATGTATAATCCGATTACATAGTCTTTTCATCTTCCTTTCCAGAATCGGGTTTTATACATGTACCACATAACCCGATTCTTGTAGTCTCTTCAGAATCGGATTACTTTTGTTTCTATATGTGCCAATTTATTACCTGATTTTTGTTAAACTTTTTGTGTAGAATGGACTTCGGACACCTAGCATTTTACAATCGAGAGGTAACCTTGGAGGATGTTCTGAGGAAACCACAAAGAGTGCCATACAAAAGCCTATATAAGTTTGCTTTCGAAGGTAAGACCCATCTTGAACAAGCCTTGTCATTGATTGATAAGCTGGCACTGGAAGAGCTTGTTGAGGTCATGAGGTTCGCTCGGATGAGGAGAAATAGGATTTCAGCTGAGAGGGATCGCCACCAAGAATTGGAAGGTATATTTGAAGAAATGGCTGAATGTATAGCCATGGGTGATGCAGAATCTGCTGCTCTTGATGATGATGCTGGTGGTGGTGGTCCAGCTGCTCCTGATGCTGGTGTTGGTGGTGGTGTTGCTGCTCCTGATGTTGTTGCTGATGCAAATGCTCCTGGTGCTCCTTAAGCTTTTAACTTTTAAATATTAAAGCTTTAATTTTATAAGACTTGTGGTTGTTTTTAGTCTTTTGGGATGGTTGATGTTTGTATTTTGGATGATCTTTGTGTGGTTCATGTTTGTATTTTGGATGATCTTTGTGTTGAACTTAATGCACTTAATGTTTAAATTGATACTAGCCTGACATGCCAACAATCGGACTACTCGATATGTCAACATAGACCGATTGTGAAAGCAATTATTCCTGAATATTTTTCAAGCAAGAATCAGATCACATATTAAAATATATAAACCGATTATTGTCGGTAAAAATTCAAAATCTAACATATCTTTAATCGGTTTACGTTGGTCGCAAGAACAACCGATTCCTTGTGGCATATTAACACAATCGGGTTTTACAGACCTCCTAAAATACCGATTATAGCAAATTATTTCACGTTTTTCAAAAAAAAAAAAAAACGTTAGGACATTCTCTATAAATAGAGACCTCACCTTTGGACCCCATTTTCCCCAAAATTGATCATTTTATTCCCCCTCACTCCATATACTCCACAACTACTCATTTCATACATATACATACAACAAATGGAATCGTTTTACTCCGCGGAAGGTTTGGAAATCACCAAAGCATGGTATGCGGAAAATCGACTTAAACGGAAATCCTCCGAAAGGGAGGATTCCACAACCTTCTGGGTTAGGGTACACAACAAATTTATCCAAGAGTTTTGGAATCTTAATGCAAGAAGTGTTCAACAAATCCACTCTAGGCACCTAGTTATCTAAAAAACGATACCTACTTTTTTGGCTCTCCAACCTCGGATTTTTAACACTCGCCCCTTCACCTTGTCCATTGCACAATTTGTAAGTAATTTTGTGGTTTTTTTTATGTAGCCCATGTTGTTTTATCTTCCAATGAAACACCACTAACAAATGTAAGTTTATTTTTGTGTTTTTGTAGCGTGAAGTCGTGAAAACGCGCTACTTGGAGGAAAAGGGGGAAGCATTCGAGTTCGATGCAAGCTATCACTTCTTGGGAGAAAGAATCCCGGAGGATAACCCGGAATACTTGGATGTTGTATCATCTTCGGAGGAGGAAGATTGATGGTTTTAGAAGTTTTTGAATAGGTTTTGTGGGTAGACCTCTATGTAAACCCTCACGAGACTATAACTCGTCCACTAGGGTCGCTTAGGGGTTTAAAGGCTTGATGCATGTGCTAAATGCATCCTACAATAATAATGCAATGAATGAAAATTGGTAATGACATGAAACAATCGGTTTATACATGTTATAAGTAAAATATGATTACCAAAATCGGATTATAAACATGTCAACGTTAACCGATTATAAATGTCCTATGTTAATTCGTAAACACCAATCCAGAATCGGTTGACAAGTGAATGAACGTAAACCGATTCTGAGTACTGTTTACGAAAAAAAAAAGTCAAAATGTTTGATGTTTTGATGGACTCTCTAACATTAGTTAATCACACATCCAAAACAAAATTAACCCAAAATACGATTAATTAGTGTTAATTATTCAGGGGTAAAATAGGTAGTTAGGTAATTATTTGGATAAGGGGTGGTGTGTAGGTAATTTTTAATAACCTTTTTTTGTCATATAGCTATAGGCCTCAATTAATAGCTATAGGCCCCAATTTAGGGAGGTAAATAAGACTTTCACCTTGTTTGTGCAGCTGACTCATCTGAGTTATCTGGATCCGACTCACTATGATTGTTTTGTGAGTCAGACCTGACTCAATTGATTGAATTTTATGGGACATGAAATACCCTTGTACACATTTTATGCCATAAGCATTTACCACTACCAACTTATTCAATAGACTCTTAACCATCTTTCTTTTTCATGTAATCAAACATATCAGACATCATAAAACAATAAATTCTAAAGTATATTTCAAGTTAAAAATCCTAAAAGCATAAAGAAACTTGTTATCCTCCAAAAAGTACTCCAGGTTCTTTGGTGCCCTTCCAATTCCTGCCTGAAATTCCGTAGTGAGAACCATGGCATGGACAGAACAAACCACCAAAATCCCCAGGCATTAGGCAAACAGATGCAACCAAGATGGGTACAGACACCAACAACAATAAGCCATTATGGATTCTTGACTCTAACTGCATCGTCCTTTGGATCACACAGGGTGCCTTGATCGGCACTGTTGGCAAGTTTTATATCATCCTCATGTGGCATCTGATGAAAACTGTTTTCCCACACCACTTGACAGTCACAGTAGAGTCAATCTCAATGCTTGATAGGTCAACTTTGAGAGAGGCCAGGGCCAAGACATCCTTGCATACATGCTCAAAACAAACTTGAGGACCAGCAAAGAATCAGGGAAGACGAACCAGGGCCAAGAAATCCTTACTCACACATGCTGACCATAAAGTATCCGAAGAGTTGTTGGGGTTTCTTCCTCCATCCCAATTTTAGATATTTGCTGGGAAATAAAATCCAAAGCAAACCCTGACACAATTAATAAACCCATTAATCGAAACAAACACTTGGCATAATGCTATAATTTTAATAATTTATATATGAAACTGTATTGATAGTGTATATCAAATGGTAACCATAGGAAACCAAACACAAGACGTGGGTAATTTGAACGGAGATAGTACGTCAAAATTTATACATTTGCGAATTACTAGATAAAATAAATTACCACTAAGCATATGCCTCCAGTCAAGTACGCACAAATTAACATCATGTGTAAAGAAACCATTTTATAGATCATATGAAATAGATCTAGGCCCAAGTAAAAACAAGGTCTATAATGTATAGAGATTAAAATAGTCCAGTTGGAAACCGGAAGGAAAGAGTAGTACCTACTTTAGAATTTAGTAATTGTCTGCCTACTGAGGTAATGTTACTACCTGCAACATACAAAAGTATTGATCACTAATCCATACATAGCAGAAATGAAGAAAAGAATCTTTGAGAGTGAAAAGTAAAAGAAATGGTTGGCACCAAATCGGTACAGCCTATGAGTCCTCATTGTTGTTCTAATATCGGAATAAACCATTTAACAAGCCAGGACAACATGCATAATACTACCTCCGTTTCTGGAAAAGTGTTACTTTCACGTTTTCAATTTGGCCTAAAATGGAGGGAGTATTTGATTTTGGGTATTCCCCTCTACAACATGTTCTCATTCGAAAAATTTGTGCTTGTGAACAAATGACAGTTTTCAAAAATTGTGCATGTTGTCCTGGCTTGTATCATTTTATGGAAAATTGACAAAACAACACCATGAGTACCCAGAATTTGAAATGCTTAGCTATAAAGTGTTATGCAAAACAAGTGATTACAATGGCTCATATCTGGGCTCTCAATAATTGCATTTGTTATGGTAATGATGTTCACAAGACATCAAAATTGTATAGTTTCACAATTAAACAACCTATGCTAGAAATCAACTATGCTTATCTAACATATACTACATAATTTGTTTAGCTTACATATAACAAGCACAACTGTTTCTCTTCATAATCAAACATTTGTCATTTCACTAAGAGGTATATGGAGCAATAGAGATACATGAGAAGGAAAATAGAAACAGTATAGTGGCAGAGAGAGGTGGTCCAATTTCTCCTCATTGATACAACTTGGGTTTGATTTGGTATGGTGGGTTTATAATCTGGGAACAAACAATAATTGGCACAAGGAATGTATCCAGTACACACAACAGGAAGATATATAGTTGACAATAGTTCACACAAGCCATGGTTTAAAAACAAAAAAAAGAACGGAGAGATAGACAGACTCTCTGATTCTGAAATTCGAATCTTAAGCATAACAACAATATTTTTTTGTTCCCATAACATGACACAAAAATCCATATGAGATGACATATTCTATCATGCTTAATGATCAAATATACTTATCTCCTTGGCATTTTCATAAACACCATCTAAAAGTTAAAAAACATCCATCAAATACTCAACCAGCAACGCAAACCATCCAAGAATAACAAAATAATCAAGTAGAGTATGAGCATAGGAAACCCCTGTCTCTAAAATAAAACAACATGGGATGAAATTATTATACCTTCAGAAAATGTTAATAATCTTCTATATTTCTTATTTCCATCCCCCTTGAAGCCAATTAAGAACTCAAATTAGAAAATAAACAAAAAAACCATGTTCCAAATCACTTAATCACACAAAACCCATAAGAAAATAATAGAAAAGACATGGATGAAGAATTAGGAGATTTGCAAATCATACCTGAAGATGGTGATTCTTCTAAAAGAAGCTTAGGTGATATAGAAGAGATGGAGAGATGAGTTGAGAGCGATGATGAAGATAGAAATTAGTGGATTTGTTGAGAGATGAAAGAGATATCATTTGAGAAGAGATTATGATTTGGTTCCTCATCTCCCATCTCTGCTCTCGACGGAACAAACGAAGAAAATGAAAATGAAAATGGAATTTTTTTGATATAAAGCGTTGAGTAGGTGTGCGGACCTACTAGATATCTAGGGTTACCCTTCTACATGTATATATAAAGAATATTGTTTCATGTAACCCTATCTTGATGAATGGAAACTATTCTGCTTCTCTACTTTCCCCTATTTTTCCACTACAACACGTTATCACCACGAGCTCTAACCCTGCAACAATGGATTTTTTTTTTTTGGGGTTCTCATCAATCGAAGGAGATTTTTTGGTTAACCATGAGAAGCTTGCAAAAAAATTAAAATTTTTTTAGGTCACACGTAATTAGGGATTTTGATTTGTTCCATCCGTTTAAAATCCGTGGGAGGAAACATTTTTCCTTAAAATCCGTGGGAAGAAGAGTAGAAGGGGGTCGCTTCATTCTAGTGAGTTTTCTGTGTGAGATTTTCTGGGATCTGTTCATGAAGAGTTTATGTTCGCGGAAGGTTTTCTTGTTTCTGTGAACGAAGAGTTTCTGTTCCGGTCCAATTTAGTTCAACCGGTTCCAATCCAGTTCGGTCCACTGGTACAACCCAGACCGGGCTAGCTCGGTCAAGTTCAAATCGGTCCAACTCGGTTTAGTTCAACACGGACCAACCCGGTCCTATTTTAAGTGTCCCGTTCCTGTTTTCCAGCTTTTGGGACGTGTGCGGCTAAATCCGTTCCGGTTGTGTCTATATACAGGGGGAACCAAAGCCCAAAGGTATGTAACTATAACACTAATATGGGCTTTTACATTGAATACTTGCTAGGCTTATTTATTTGTTTTTAGAACATGCCTAGTTTTGTTTATTTTTGTCTTAAGATAAGTCTATATCATATAAACAGTCAATTTAATTATGATTGTTGATCATTAAGAGTTTCGGTTTTAGTGTTATTTTATTCTCTTAAATATGATATTGGCTATAGTTGAATGATGTCTTTTGTTTAATTGGTTGTACCAACTCAATTACAATGTATTTATTTGGGGTTTAGAAGTACTTGAGCACCATTATTGTGTACTTGATATTTCCTTTCCAAATTTAAAATGTTCCGTGGGATGCAATCCACTGGCTCGACTATCAAGAGTCGGTATTTTCAAAAGATACGTTGCAAATAAAATCACATGTATTCCAAATTTTGTGGAAGAACTCGCAAAAGATGATATGAGTCATAAAATTTTCATTTCTCTACTTCATCCATGATACTAACGAACCAGTATATTTTGAAATATGACAACAAGAGAACTATATTTAGTAATTTATTCAACCTAAAGTAATTGGTTGACATGTGTAGTGAGATTCTCTTGGCCTATTGAGATAAATAAATTTCTCAAATTAATCTAAATGTAGCAAAATTGAAAATGGAATGAACCCCGAAGTAATGAGGGTTAGACGTACCGACTCATATAAAGCATGTGAAAAGGTACATATATATCATGAGAAAAATAATATTATTATTATCATTTTCCCCAGCAGTAATGAAACCAAAGTATAGGTATCAATTGAACATGGGATCAGCTAAAATGTAATTCTAACTCCCACCATAAATAAAAGAGTTGGAAATGCAACTGGTCATAGGTGTTGGTATATACAATATAATGTGTATGTGTATCATAGTAACAATCAATTTTCACATCAACTTTAATGGCAACAAGAACTTTCACTACACCATTTTAAGGATTTAGCAACCCAGAGTAGCAACAGCACTAGCGCCGTTGCTAAATTTTTGTTGCTAATGTCTGTTGCTAATATGTCGCAACGGCAGGTGCCTGTTGCTAATTTCGCAACCGTGGGATTTTTGTTGCAAATAGAAACGACAAGATGTTCGTGCATGCGAAATACGCGTGTGGTCGGGAACACTATGACTTGGTTTTACGCCCAAGTCAAAGTTTGGTCAAGTATTCTATTTTTTTTTCCACCCTTGAAAGTGTAGTCGGGCTTATATTTATCTTTCCTTCTCCATTTCCCTCATCTCATTTCTCAGCCACAGAATATTTTTCATTCTCTTTCATCTGTTCTCGATCTGCTCTGAAGAAGAACTCCTCCTCTGAAAAAATCCAACCAGGTGATAGGTTTAATTTATAATCGTTTGTTCTTTGTTCTGTGTATATATTTTTTTTAGAATATGTTTGCTAATGGATTTCATTTGAATTCGTATTGCAGCTGGAAGCATCGATCTGAGTTTTTAGGTCATCTGTGAGATTTGGGAGCATCGATCTGATAATCAGGTAATAAGGTCATCCTTTTGTTTTATTTTTTATGACTTGGGTCCAATCTATGTCAGTTATGGTTATCTATGACTGTGAGATTTAGGGTTTCATTTTTTTTTCTATTTTTTTCCTATTTAAGTAAAGAAATAAGAAATCATGATAAATTTAGATTTGGGTTTATGTTTCTGTTTCTGTTTTTGTTCTATTTCTTCATCTCTATTTTAGAGTAAATCTACTCATCTATCTGTTATCCAAATTAAACACCTTGGATTAGTCGGATTTTTTTTTTTTGCACAATAGTGAAAAGGAAACATAAAATATTACTGATTTTTATATTATTAAATTAATTTCATAAATTTTTTCATGTAGTATACCAATTTCTAGAACCCCTGTTTGATCATGTGGGGAAAAATTGAAATGGCGAAGAAGAAGAAGAAGAACATGAGCATCAGTAGTGTTAGTATGGAAGTTGAAAGTGATGGTGGTGCTATTATTAAGTTTAAAAAATCCTCCTTCTAATGCATTATCATACAAGAGTAAGCATTTTTCCCCATTTTTAACTTAAATTTATGGTGATCCCAGTGATTGATTAATCACCAAAATTTGATAATTGGGGGGCAATTATATTTTTGCAGATTAAATAATAATGTTAAAGCTGTAGTTTTGACCGATGATGGCCGGATATTTTGATATCCATGGGTTTTGGAAGGAAGGTACAAAAGACTGGTATAATTATCATCTTCCTAGCTATTTACATGAGAGATGTGTAATTAGTGTTTTGATTTGGCTTGGCAGGGGATAATTCTAGCCTTCCTAATGAACGCTCCTTAGTCAACACGATTGAAGGTGTGTTATATACTTCGTAAATTTTTATCTAGGGATGGGAAAGCGGAAGTCTTCAGTTTGTGTTGAGAAGATGTAAACCCCAAGAATGGTTTATCATTCTTTACATTGTTTTTCCTTTACAGGAAAGGTCAAGGGTACTTTTGCGCTTTGTGGATTTGATCGATAAACATATTGATGAAATTGCAGCACTTGAGACATGGGACAATGGAATCCCCATGCACATGCCGCTAACATTGAAGTACCAATGTTCTCAGGTCTATTTAGATATTATGCTGGTGAGTTAACTTAAATTTTACTTAATGTTAACTGTGATCACTTTTTTATTTGGATAATTGTTTTAACATTTTCTTATGCTTGAAACGTACCAGGATGGGCAGATAAGATTCATGGTCTCACAGTTCAAGATGATGGTCCTTACCATGTGCAAACCCTACATGAGCCCGTTGGATTTGCTGGAAAAATTATTCCATGGAATTTTCCACTTCTCTTGTTTGCGTGGAAGGTCGGACCTGCTTTATCTACTGGTAACAGTATTGTCCTAAAGACAGAAGAACAAACACCATTGTCTACTCTCTATGCGGTGAAGCTGCTCTACGAAGTGGGTTTTCTTAATTCAGCTGCAATAGTTTATTCTTCATTTCTGACTGCATGCTTTAGGAATCTTATTTCTGTATTGTTCATCGCAGGCCGGCCTTCCTAAGAGTGTCCTGAATGTCATTTCTGGATTTTTTACTACGGCTGGTGCAGCACTAGCTAGTCAAATGGATGTTGACAAGGTTTGGTTTCCTTTATCTTAAGAAGAATATATACCGAAGTTTGTAAAAAATATAATAGTTTGTTCTCTCAATTATTAACAGAGAAAAGGACGACTTCTTTGCAGCTTGCTTTCAAAGGATCAACTGCAACTGGAAAGATTGTTACTGAACTGGCTGGTAGAAGCAACCTTAAGCTAGTAACTCTATAGCTTGGAGGGAAATATCCATTCATTGTATGTGAAGATGCCAACATTGACAAGGATGTTGAAACTGCCCACTTTGCTATATTCTTTAACCAGGTACGTTTATCTAATGGAATTGTTGCATGAACTAAAGGACAAGCTTACATAGATAAGAATTACTTAATTTCAAGATCCTAAATGTGATTTATCTATAGGGACAATGCTGTTATGGTGGGTCTTGTAATTTTGTACATGAAAAAGTTTATGACGAGTTCATAGAGAAATCAAAGGCTCGTGCTATGAAACGTGTTGTTGGTGATCCCTTCCAGAAAGGTGTCGAACAAGGTCCTCAGGTGAATTATCTCTACTTTGCATAGCGGACAGTTTCTTATTGAAAAGATCAAACCACTTGGTCGGTCTTGTAGTTTTTCACCATTTTTCTAGAGTGTTTCCATACTAATCGAGAGAGAAACACGGATCAGCTCAGTTTAAAAATCTTGGTTAGTTTGGCATTTCCCTTTATTATCTGGGTTTTTTCACTGATATTCTCGCATTCCCAATGAATGTATCAGATTGATTTAGAGCAATTTGAGAAGGTTATGAATTACATAAAATGTGTTTTTGAAAGTGGGGAAGCCATTGAAACTGGAGGTGCAAGATTTGGCGATAAGGGTTACTATATTCAGCCTACTGTCTTCTCAAATGTCCAAGTACTCTCTGCGCCAATGGGAAGTTTAAACCATCGACACTCACTTTCAGGTCTGTTAACTGTAAAATGGTTAAATAAATTATGTATTAACTAATTTCTGTGTTGTAAGTAATCATCCATGATGTTGAACAACCATGCATGATCTTGAAGGACAAGTTCAAATCCGCCAATCGAATTAGTTGTGGCAAGGATTGGTTGCTCATTCTGCTGCAAAGTAAAATTTGATTTCTTTAAAGACTAAAACCAGTTTACAGTTGCAGGTATTTGACGTGTTAACATTAACCGTCTCAAGTGAGGTTAGGAAAAAAATATCATCAACACGTAGTAATAATAATTGCAGCAACAACTCTTGGATAGATGATAATGAGGAACTCAACGAATAATTACACAGGTCTATTTTTCAACACACAATCTTTAAATATTTCTTACGTAGTTTTATTTTACATGTACCTTTGATATGTATTTGCCTGTGATATATATACAGAGAGACTTGAAAAGGAAATTCTGAGTCAACCACAACATCTTGAGAAGAGAAGATTCCAAATACTAAGAGTAACTTTCTCTAACATTGTGTTATATATTTGACTCATGCAGTATGGTGCATATATACATTATCATACATAATTCCAAATCAGAGATTCTTTCATTATTTTGACTGGATAATTAAGCGAAAACTGTCGCCTTCTTCCTTCAATTTAGCACCAAATTTATTTAGTCTTTGAAAGTGGTTTACTAATAATTATATGAGTACGATGGGTTGGTATCGAAACTAGTGAAAGGTCTACGATGGGTTGTATGAAATTACTTGTCATTGTCTCTTTCAATTTCATGTCCTGAGCATGAGCTTTGATGGCTTAACAAATGTGTACATGAATACCTCTCATAAGCCTACTGGTTTCAAGGATATATTAAGTACATTCGGATGATGGTTAATGCATGGTTTTTGTATGCCTGGCCAGGCTTCTATGGGTGTTTTCGGAGGATCTTTTTTATCCTCCCACCTATGGGTAGTATAGATTATTTGAGACTTGTTATAGCCATATTTTTTCGGTGTCAATTTAGAGTTTGTCCACAATGTAGTTCCTATATATTAGTGGGATCTATTTTTAGGTGAAGAAGTGTTTGTTTATGCGAGGAATTTGTCCTCTACAATTACAGCTTCTGAAATTGAGCAAGAGATTAAACAGCAAAATCAAGCATGTTGGAGTTGCCATTAGGGTCCGCCAGACGCCTTCTCTTTAATTTTCCCGTGTGATTTTGTACTTGTAAGATGGACATATTGTCTGGTTCAAACAGAATCGTAAGAGATTCTGGTCCCTATATTGAAAGAAACTGATTGATCTCTGGTGTGCAGGATATTGGTATTTGCTATGCATTTTTCGAATATAAAGATGTTACTGGTGCTCAAATTGCTATTCAGGTTGAATTATCTTTCATCACTATCCATTTTTCTAATGGAAAAGCCTTTGGGATATTTCAACCTATTTGTGTACCGATTTCCCCTTTGTTTCCTGCCATTCTTAGCAATAATTTCAATAGGTTGCATCTTTATGTGATGTGTTGTGTTTGTATAATGGGCTTGTACTTCTAAGATTTTGATAATTTATCTTTTATTGTGCAGTCATCTCCAGTACAACTTAATGGAGGGCAAGTTCACATTGCGGAGCGAAGGATAAACCCCAGTTGTGTTCGTGTAAGTTTATGTTAGTATCCTTGATTCTTGTTTATTTTTTTAAAAAACTCATTGATATTCAGAATTCTATCAGAACATCTGCATAATGTCGTTGTTTCTGATTTATTAACCCCTTCAACTGCTGTTATAGCCTCTCAGTTTTTGTAGAATGGTTGTTGGTTCCAGTGTTTGCTCATTTAGATTCTGGTTACTCATATCAAGTCTGAAGACTGCAAGCTGCCTTTGATGAGCAAACAAAAATCACTAATGGATCTATGAAACTTTTCCCATTAGAGATAATAAGGTCAGTGCACTAGGTTACCACAAACTAGGTTACCCATCCATTTATGAACATCAACATAGATCGAATATTTTATGTAAGTCACAAAATTTTAGGTTCAGTAAGTTTACTTGTGTACATTTGTATCAATTGAAGGATCCTTTCTTTTATAATATTATCTAGTGGTGATTCTCAACAAGATTCTCAACAATACAGTTTTGTATCGCCATTATAGTTTGTATATCTGTGTGGATGTGGAATATGGGGAACTGGGTAATTGCAGGGGGGAAATGTGGCGGAAATGAATTTTGACTAGGTCAATAAACAGACCTGACCTTTTATTTTGTGGTTGCGAAAAATTAGCAACGTCGGTACTGTGTTGCTAAATTAGAACCAAAACCAACAGTATCTAGTTCCGGGTAAGGATATTCTTATAATTACCAACAGATTAGCAACATGTTGTTGTTGCTAATAAAAACTTTAGCAACGACAAGCGCCGTTGCAAATTTCCGTTGCTGACCGATATTAGCAGCATAGCTTATGCCGTTGCTAAAAATTGCGACACCGGGTTTAGCAACGGCAAAAGCCTGTTGCGACCCCATTTAGCAACATCTATGGTAGGTTGCTAATACCTTAAAATGGTGTAGTGTTTGCCTGGACAATTGACTATCTTATCGAGCGCAGCACTGCTCATTTTTTTTCAAGATAAAACAAAGACGTCGCAAAATCTCTAGATGTACCAAGAGATAATCACACCTTGTTCAATTCCAAAGTAACCCGTGCAAATGGATATCATGTGGAACATCAAAATGATGAGAATGTAATTGATTGCATCTTTTATAGTCTCTAATATATTTGGAAGGAAATATATTTTAGAGAAACTAATGAGTCAATCTAGTGCAATATAATTCACTATAATATTTGGATTATTGAATCATATTGACTCCGACGATGAAATGTTGGAAACTGACTCATACACGCTTTGGGCATAACCATAAAGAAACTTTGGTTGTGACATGATGATTGTATTTAAAGAACTCGTACAAATATCACCTTATTTGAGTGAAATAAAATGGGAAAAATATTGATAGAATGCAAAGTGACGACATATCTCTCAATAAGTGTTTTCTAAATTACTAGATGCACAACCCCCCTTCCCATTATGCTTTTAAGTCATAAAGCATATCACTCATTTTTACAAAGTCTTCAGTAAAACAGGATCGAGACCATCCTAAGATGCAAATGGTAAAAATTCCATATTACAAAGAAAACAAGGTGAAATGTAGAAAAATATTCATGCAGAATGTGGACCATTAAAGTGACTGATGGATCTGGTGAATGTTTTGACATTTTGGACTAGTTATAGTTCCAAAGAAATTTGTGTTTAAAAATTCCTAGCACATATTACACAATAGAAAGTGCAAAAGGCTCACCACCCTTATTAATGCTAGAGAATTTACATCAAAAAGACTTGATAAATATTGCATGTTTAATAGGATCAATATAGAGCATCTTATGCCCAATGGTCTCGCAAAGGATACCATCAAAGGTTACAGATGGTGCCTAAGAAATAGGTTATGCGTACCAACCTATCTTTTATTACTTTGGGGATTTGCAATATTACACGCATCTTACTTAATTCATTTTTAAAACCCAATATTAGTCAACCTTTTCTGCGTACCAGTTGGTAACTGGATTTAAGACTGACATTCGTGTTGTTAGTATTTTTGGTTGCACTATATATGTGCCATTACGACTCCACATCGTACTATTATGGGTCTTCAAAAATGTTAAGTAGTTATGTTGGAAATGAGCTCCCAACAATTATCCGCATTTTAAAACTTTTGGCAGGAGATCTCTTACCGCTAGATTTGCAGGTTATCACTTTAATGAGATAGTCTTCCCATCGTTAGGGGGAGATAAGAAAAAGTATTTTTTAAGGGAACGACAGGAATTGTCGTGGTGTGTTCCCACTATGTCTCATATTGATTGATTCTTATACTCCACAAATGTAAATGTGAAGTGATAAAGAATATTCGATTTTCAGAATGTACACTGATGTTTCTAAAGTGATGATGAGATCACACATACCAGCTGCAAACCTACTTGCAAAGTTACAAATCCTCAATACGGGATATACACCATAAACTAAGGTGTTGAAAATACACTCAGTGGAAGTGTGGTTGAGGCTGTGGCTCTATAAAAGAAGTTGGAGATACCATTTCGTTCGATCAATCCTCACCTAGAACGTAAGTAGGTGAGTAAGGCAAAAATTATTTATATCATCAGAAATCATCTCATAAGATTGTCTCTGAATATGTCCATGAATCAAAGTGGAGGACGCTCCGAAGTTTTAAATGATTCTAGAGAACAATGAAATCCTGACGGATTAGGAGAATGCACATGATTCAATGGAAGGATCATGCGTGCACATTGATGATATAATTCGTAAATAATTTCTCCATAAGTAAAGCACAATGAGATCGAACCATGCTTTGTTTTGATTAATTTCAAATAAATAGCATATTTGGCCTACACAATCCAGGTAGAACTTGGTTCTTTGACAAATATACATGTATTTGGTGTGGTAGTGCTAACCAACCAAGTGTAAAGCCTATTGGACATACATAATTAATTTGTCATAAAGCATAATGAGAACAAAGTAGTCTTAAAGTACAAAGACTCGCCTTGTGGCGCGAGGTTTCTCACAAAGCCCTGAAATTGTTCTCTTGTAATGAACGTTATAGAGTTCTGCTACTTAGTTAGCTTGGTAATTTCAAAAGGACTTGAAATGCAGCATATGTATGTGGTTGTTACGTATCTCTAAAAGAATCAAGAGATAGAAGATATGTACAAAAGTACTTGATAGACTTTTGTTGCCCAAATCAAGTAACTCTAAACCACAGAGTGCGTTTACAATTAGATAGAACGTTCACTTATAAATTGAAGCAATCGGGCGGAAGTGGTATACCCGTCTAAGTGGCTATTTGATTTGGAGGGGATAGACAAGTAAGTTATTTTTCCTTACGCGTTCATAAGAAAGTTCCTGATTTGGAATTGTAGCTATTTATGTTGATGGTACATACATGATGTGTACTCTTGATGTAATAAGAGACCTTAAAAGCTATTTAAAGTCCGAATTTGAGATAAAAAATCTAGGGAAAGCTCGATCGAATACTGAGCTTGTGGTATATTATTCCACCAGTTTACATATGTCTAAAGTTGTCAGGCAATTTAAAAAAGACATGCATCCTGATAGCACTCCCATGATTAGTCGAGGTTCAAATGTAAGTAAGTGACCATTTCGTCTAAAGGAAGATGACGAAGATGTGTTGGGAGATGAAATTCCCATATCTAAGTAAAATAGACGCATTGTTGTACTTAGTATAATAATGTACTCGATAAAATTTTGCATCCTCAAGGAACTTGTTAGCTAGATATAGCTCAGCGCCAAAGCAATGTCATTGGAATGGTATAGTGAATGTAATCATGTACTTAAAAGTAACCATTGACATAAATTTGTTTTATCCCTGCAAAGACATTAAAAGGAATGCTAATGAAAGTGCAATCCAAAAGTTGTTGATTATGAAGGAACAATAATCTCTTCTCCAACGAAAGTAATCAGGGGGAGATATGGTAGACTATTTTCTAAGTCATTACCGATATTCAGTTTCGAAAAGTACATGACTAAAGAAACTGTCTGGAACAACTCTGAAAGTAATCAGGGGGAGATGCCGACATCAGGGGGAGGATCCAAGGATATGATGTCGACATATTTTACTTCGAAATTGAAGTTATGTTGTATTCTTTTTCCCTTCAATAGAGAATAGTTTTTCCCCAAAGGGTTTTGTTACTTGACAAGGTTTTTAGCGAGACAACACTAAAAACATCAAGTATGTTGAACGCTGAAGACATAAAGATCGCATTGATATTACTGAAAATATCTGAATCAAAGAAATTAACGCGATATTTTAAGCAACATAACTTCCAGAATCAAGAACATTGTCTTATAAACATACATGTCACCAAAGTAAAGTGTGATAAACTCCTTTTGACTGTATTAGACTAATGAAAATTGTCTGAAATCAGGGGGAGTATCTAATGGTGTGTTGAAATATTTTCCTTCACCAAGGTTATTTTCCCACTGGGTTTTGTTGCTCGACAAGGTTTTTAATTAGACAACAACAAACACAGGGAATTAACTTCCCAAATAAGGATATTGTCTTTTCTAAAAGGATTTTATGCCTAAGAAGTTGTGAGACAACTAATCAACTTCAACGAAGCAAAGTGATCATCTGCAACGTATCACCCTTACTTTCATCTATCACGTTGTACTCTTTTCCCTTCGTCAAGGTTTTGTCCCATTGGGTTTCCTTGTCAAGGTTTTAATGAGGCAACATATTCGAGTCCAACTATGTTCTAAGTTTACTTAATATTGTACTCTTTTTCTTTAGTTCAGGTTTTGTCCCTTTGGGTTTTCCTGACGAAGTATTAACGTGGCAATTAACTTAGACTAGTCGTTCCTTGAAGATCATATTGCATGCGACGAACTACATGTAAAGTACTAGATAACATGTGAAGTACTACATGTGAAGAGTCGTACCAAGGTTTTGTCCCACTGTATTTTTCCCTTGTCAAAGTTTTAATGAGAGAATTGATTTCGGCACAAGTCATCAAGGAGAGGACGACATTTGAAGAACTACACTCGAAGCACTAAATGTGAAGCACTGCATATGAAGTTCAATTGGACCGCACAATGGGGGGTGTTGTAGGGCCTATGGACCATAGGTGTGCGGCCCTACTAGATATCTAGGGTTCCCCTTCTACATGTATATATAAAGAATATTGTTTCATGTAACCCTATCTTGAGGGCATTTTTATAAATTCCAGCGAGTCAGTGGTTTGAACGAGCGACTCAGAGGCATTTCCATGCTTGACTCCATGCAGACCGAGTCAGGGGTTTGGAATGACTCAGATACCGAGTAAGGAGTTACCAAATATTCAAAGCAAATAGTCTGACTGCTGACTCAGACCCAGACGCCGAGTCAGCTGCAAACAAACAAGTTCTTTCTCTATGACCTGGAGTCTTAATGCCACATCATCATTTTGTCTTTAAATTCAAATAAAATTTGTTAGATACAACATTAGGGATTGGAGATCAACTTAAGGTCAAAAATTTTACATTTATCTTTTTTTGTCATTTAGTAATAACCCACACATAAAAATGTGATAATAATGCTCTTAGGTACCGTATAATGCCTCTGTCGGATTTTTTGTAAGGGAACTTCTCATACTATTTTAATTACAACTACCGAAGAAGGAGATGTTAATTGGGTTTCAATCCGTCACACCCAGATTAGACACGTATATTTGAGTTGCCTACTTTCCAAATTTCCGATTACGCATTCTCAAATCTTTGGCATCTTTAAAGGTTATCGGCCACTAGTCAGTGGTGATGTGTGCCGACTCCCCGCATTCTCCAGAATGATCGGTCCCCCATTTGTTGGAATATTTTCAACCGCGCTACGAAGGGGGGTCCTGGGGGGCATATTTGATGAAATCTAAGGATGATGTTTTTGACATGTTCAAAATATATAAAGCAGAAGTAGAGACACAATTATGAGTGAAAATTAAGATTTTACGTTCTGATCGTGGTGGTGAGTATTTTCCTAATGAATTTAAATTCTTTTGTCAAGAGCATGGTTTAATTCATCAATTTACTGCACCTTATACACCTCAACAAAATGGCATGGCTGAAAGGAAAAATAGAACTTTGATTGATATGGTTAATTGCATGCTTATAAGTTCTAGTTTGCCTAATTCTTTGTGGGGTGAAGCTATGTTGTCTGCATGTTATATTTTGAATAGGGTTCCTTTGAAAAAGAAGAATGTTTCTCCTTATGAGTTGTGGTTTAAAAGGAAACCAAACTTGAAGAGACTTAAAGTCTGGGGTTGTTTGGCATATGTTCAAAGCCTGATCCTAAAAGACCAAAATTGGGAAACAGGGCTTATAAATGTGCTTTTGTGGGATACTCTTTAATAGTATCACCTACAGATTTTTAATCCTTGATACTTTCGAGATTATAGAATCTGTAGATGTGGAATTTTTTGAGAACCCAATAGAACAGTTCTCAAATGCAACCCACGGAGAATTCATTGTTACCTAGTCTAGAATCTGAAGAGACTAATGAGAATAATGGTCATTCTATTCCTACTCAAGACATAGAGGATATTTCTGAACCCATAGAAGATATCGAACCTAGAAGGAGTAAGAGATCAAGAAAAGAGACAAGCTTTGGTCCAGACTTTATAACATATCTTGTAGAAGGTGATAAGAATACAATTCTTAATATTACCAAATATGTTGCACATGTTGATGATGACCCTAAAACTTATGCTGAGGCTATTAGTTCCAAATATGCTAGTTTTTGGAAAGAGGCTATCAATGATGAAAAAGATTCCCATCTTACTAATGGTACTTGGATATATTGCGATTTACCTCCAGGCGTAAAGCCTATTGGAAGTAAATGGGTATTCAAAAGAAAAGTAAATGCCGATGGTACAAAAGGTAAGTTTAAAGCAAGATTGGTTGCTAAGGGTTATAGGCAAAGACATGGAATTGATTACTTTGATACATATGCTCCTGTTGCTCGCATCTCATCTATTCGTTGTTTAATTGCACTTGCTTCTATTCACAAGTTAATTATTCATCAAATGGATGTCAAAACTGCCTTCCTAAATGGAGATTTGGAAGAAGAGATATATATGGAACAACCTGAAGGTTTCATATTGCCAGGCCAAGAAAAGAAGGTTTGCAAGTTGGTTAAATCTCTTATGGCTTGAAGCAAGCTCCCATGCAATGGCATGAGAAGTTTGACGAAGTGATTTTGTCATTTGGTTTTGTGGTGAATGATGCAGATAAATGTATCTATAGTAAGCATGATAGTTCTGGATGTGTGATTCTCTTGTTTATATGTTGATGATATGCTTATTTTTGGATCTCGACATATCTATGGTGGAAGAAACAAAGAAGTTTCTTGGCTCTAACTTTGATATGAAGGATTTAGAGAGGCTGATGTAATCTTGGGAATTAAGATCCTAAGAAAGGGGAATGAGTTGGCTTTAACCCAATCTCATTATATTGAGAAATTTCTCAAAAGGTATGATCACTTTGATGACGATCCATCACCTACTCCTTTAGACCATTCTATCAAGTTAAAGAAGAACACCGGTCGCACTCATGCACAACTTGAGTATTCCAAGTGTCATTGGGAGTCTTATGTATGCTATGCATTGCACAAGACCGACATAGCCCATGCGGTGGGGTGTTATGTCGTTTTTCAAGTAATCTGGTTTCTGAACACCGAAAGCGGTTTCCAGAGTTATGGCTTACTTGAAAGGAACAATTGATTTTGGTTTGCATTACCAAGGCTATCCCGCTCGTATTGGAAGGTTACAAATGATGCTAACTGAACAATGTAGAATCCAAGTCCAAGTCGACATCTGGATGGATTTTTACTTTAGGGGGTGCTGTTGTGTCTTGGAGTTCCAAGAAACAGACTTGTATATCTGATTCAACAATGTTGTCAGAATTGATAGCTTTAACGAATGCATGCAAAGAGGCGAATGGCTTAGGGACCTTCTTATGGAAATTCCACTTTGAAGAAGCCATCTCCAGGAGTTTTGATTAATTGTGATAATCAAGCTACAATCTATAACGTCTCTAATAAGACTTATAATGGAAAGTGTAGACATGCGAGTCTCAGACACCAATTGGTTAGGCAACTACTCAAGAGGGGAGTGGTTACGGTTAACTTTATTGAATCAAAAGAATTTGGCAGACCCATTCACAAAGAGTCTACAATATTAAGTTGCTTCAATAAAATGTAATGAAATGGGACTAAGGTCTGTGAAGGAAGGTTGATCTCCCATAGCAGAAACCCAACCTATGTTTTGAAAAAGATAAACAAGGTTCAATGTGGTACCAACAAGTTATGGTCAGATTATGGAGCACTAGCATAAAACTTCCCATTTCAAGTTAGTGCTGGTTTTTCTGCAAGAAAATAGGATGGATGTAAATCCTTAATGAGTCTGTGATTAGTAAAAGGTGTCTCGCAGAAACACCTTCGAGACTTACCTATATGAGTATGGAAATGTGGGCCGTTTCCTAAGAGAAGAAGACCGTTCTCTAAAGAAGACTCATGAATAAGGATATAAGCACAAGGCCTTTATAGTGCTTGGCTACAGAACACATGTCTTATGGAATCAATATGTGTGGAGACTCCGGTTTTGTCATAAGGGATTCTTGGTTCAAGACTAGTTTCACCATAGAATATCGATAAAGCTTTGAGTTTCTTACACTAAGTGAAGGTTCAAACCCAAGGTACCTATCATTTATGTATTGGTTTCAACGATGATGCTTAGTCTCAATTGTGCTAGAACTACGTTGGCTTGATCCCACTCGGGTACGTAGGCAGTCACTTTGGTGATGCAAATGGTACTCGGTTTTAAAAGTTTTTAACTTTGTTTTATGGTTTTGAAAATAAGGGGAGAATGTTGGAATATTTTCAACCGCGCTACGAAGGGGGGTCCTGGGGGGCATAGCCGCATCTCTTTGATGAAGAGAAATTTCTAAACTCAACAGACAGTGTCTGTTGATGAAGAGACGCATCTCTTTAGAAGAGAAACCTGTTGGTGAAAAGACATGTCTTTTCCCAACAGATGCAAAAAACCCTATAAGTAGCATCTCCCAAACCCATTTCGATATCATCTTTTGGAAAACTCTTTTCTCTGTTTTCTCTTCTTCTAAAGCATCATCGAACCTTCTTTTCATGTGTTCTTGATTGGGTCAAGGGTGCAAACCTTGAATCCAATTTTTCGGTTGTAGGGCTTTCATCAGATCCTGAAGAGCGCAGATGATTTCACATAATTGTTGCAATTGCAACTCGTTGGAAGGGTAGAAATATTTGTCTAAAAGAAATCACCAGAGCCTTGAAAGCTTTTGAGTACAACCACAGTCTGTTTTTTGTGTTTCATCTCCATTGCAGCCCGGTAAGTTTTTCCAACACCATTATCCTTTATCATAATTTCACAAGTAAGTTTTTCATGTATAAAATTAGACTAGTACCAGGGGGTTATGCAAGTAAAGTAAAAAAGAAAGAAGAAAAGCCACGGCAATCAGAAGAGAAAGGAGGTCGAGTTTGCAAGTTAAACTAAATATCTCATGGCTGAAACCACCGGGAAGAGCTGTTGCGGAGATAATAAATGCGGCGAGGGTGCTTCTTTCAGGTAATATTTTTATTTTTGGGAACTAGCAAGTCAGGCATGGAATTTTAATATTATCACTGCAATTTCCAAATCTAGTTTTCGGATTTTCATTTTCATTTTGGATTTTAATTTTAATACTATAAATATTTTGGATTTCGTTGCAGTATAACTGAAGTTAAAACAGATGGTGTCATCTGCAACTGCGGGGAAGGATGGAGTTGTATAATTACCCAAACTGAAGGTCCAGATGCCGGTAAGGTTTTCCTTAAGTGCGGTGAAGGCTGTTCATGTGAGATCGGGTCATCTACTACATCCTCCGGAAAGTGTGCTATAACGAAAGGTATGACCGGTGCTTCTTGCAAATGTGGAGAAGGCTGGAGCTGTGAAATCATTAAGACTGAAGGCCCGAATGTTGGCAAGGCCTTATCCGAATACGGTGATGGTGGCTGCGTCACAGTTGCTTAGGCGAATGTTGGCAAGGCCTTCTCCGAATGCGGTAATGGTGGCTGCGTCACAGTTGCTTAGGCTGAGTCGGAAATGGAATCTAGCATGTGTGTACCAAATAAAGTTGTGACGGACTGAGCACTTATTTTATATGATTGACTAGAAATTCACCCGTGACGTAACGGCACGGCTTACATAGTAAGTAAAAAAAATTATGTCAATTTAAACTCTTGTCATTCTTTTGTTGGCTCTATATAAAGTGATAATTTTTCCCCATGTTTTTTAATTGTTATGTTTTTTTTCAGAGAATTGCTAGGTTGATCGAAATATTTGTCTCCAAAAAATCACCGGGTGAAACATGTAGTGGGATCAACTGAAAACCTTTATTATCCCTATCATCGCTGGGTTTTTCTAGGGTTATTTTTCGGAAAAAAATTATGGTCAACCTCTACAATTGTTTCTTTTGTATTAGTAACCATCTTATTTTCAAATTAAAAAAATCAACCCCAACTTCCATAATAATGTTACATGTGTCCTAACAACATAGACTGACACATTGAGCACATGAACTACCATCACCAGAACCACCCATCACCACTACATTTTCCACCAGCATTATCGTCATGGGCTCCATGCACTACAACTCACAAAGACCACCCCAATCATCTGTAATGATTATTAATAAATTTATTATTTATTTAATAAAAATATATTATTAAGACATTTATAATGAGAGATTAGTAAAATATTTATTATTTGAAGTTAATGATGCAATAATGATGCAAACAATCACAACCATTGATTTATCTTTTTCCTAAATAAATCTCAGCCGCTCTTTATCTTTCCTAACTTGTCAGAAATGCAAAATTTAGATTAATACGTTAAAAAAATAATTTTAAAGTTTTTTTTTGGTATGGTAATTTTTTCAATTATAGCGGCTATTTATCTTGGTTTGATATCTAACTTTTAGAATGAGCTTTGTTACTTTATAGTCCTCAATTGTTCATCTTCTTTCCCATCCCGACCCGACAAAAATCTGGCCTATAATATTTATTATAATTTTTTGTTAAAAAGAGAAAAAAAAAAATTAAAAAACTAAGATCAAATAAAAATAAATAAACCAAGGGTAATTATGTAATTTATCTACCTTAGGACACCTTTATCATCCCACTACCACTACTTCTGCCACCACCATCACCACCATTAACGTCATCACTATACCATTCTCACCAACACCCACCACCATTATCCCCACCGCTAATCCACCACCCCCTCATACCACCACAACCACCATTAATGCCAATTGATTTAATATAAAATAGAACATTTATTACTGAAAGTTAATTAAACTGATCATCTTCACAGTAAGTGATTTAGCTTTTCCAAGAATGAATCCCACCACTCTTTAACTTGCCTAAGTTAATAGAACATTTATTATTAAAAGTTAATTAAAATGATCATCTTACAAATCGAGATTTATCTTTCCTAATAACGAATTCTAGCCGCTCTTTATCTTGCCTAAGTTGTCCAAACTATGTTTTATAAGGGAGATGTAATAGAGCTTTGGTGGAGAATGTATGGTTGTGTGGCTTTCTTTTGTATTGAATGCCCGAGCCTACAAATTAATCTTGAATTCACTACTATCCCGTTTTAAGAAAAACGATATTATTTATTTATTTTTTTGCTTAAAAAGTTGGAGAAATCGAATTAGTGAAAGTATCACTCTTCATGAAATGGACGGAGTATTACAAATTAATTTGCAAAAAAAAAAAAAAAACCTTTAAGTGCTAATCACACGGGAGAAAAGGCAAGAATTCGACATACATACTAGTTCAAATACTCAGCTGTTTTTCTATAATGAGGTAATATCGTTAACTTTCAAGAAATAAAAATAAAAATCATTTACAAACCTATGTATTAAAATGTCAACACTTGGGTGCACATCTAAGCCACTGAGCCAGCCCATATGGAAGTTTAATGCTAAATAAATGATAAACGAGTACAACATACATTAATATAATTTGCATTATGACGATGATACAGCCAAACTCCATGATTATTCAACAATAATAACTTGTTTTCAAACTTGCAAATTGCTGATTATTTTTCAAACTGACGGACGAAATTTGCAAACAGTTTTCATCTCTTCAGCTGGTTTGTCATTTCCTACTAGTCCATTATCAACCCACGCTGAATAACCCCCGTCCATGTTCTTCACATTCGTATATCCGTGATTAACAGTGATTATCACATCAACTCTGTTAATGTTAAATGTAAGTGTAAATAGTTGACTCATTAGGTTGGATTCTAGAATGGCCATTTCTTTACTAAATTAGTTGCTTGATTTATGCTAGGATTAGTCAAAGTTTTATCACCACTGAAAATGATCAATTTAATTGGCCATGCTCAACATAAGAGAACTTACGAAGATACACAGTACATACACAAGGATGTGGATCAGGGAAAGGACAGTACTGCGGAATAATCAAAGATTCATTCTATTTTTCATCACCATTTGCACAATGACATATGATAGACTTAATCTTTGTAAACAAAAGTTCATCATTTCTTCCATTAATATTTTCATAATTACATAATAGGCTTTACTTTTGTAGTCAAAATTTTATACTATCTTTTATCAACACTTTCACACTAACATGCAATAGTGTTAACTTTTGAACAAGTATGGGAAAGTCAAGGTTCATGGACATAAAAAACATATCCCATAACAATTTGCAATATATAAAACCATAAAGATTAATACTCCAAAAATTATCTTCCAAATAAACTTTAGAATTTAAATAAATAAATCTATAAACATTGTAAGATGAAAAACATTGGCAATAGCTATGTGTACTCACAATAATGGCTATTCCAAACCCTTGTTAACCTTCTTAAAAACACAAGAATAAATTATCATAAGAAGTTTCTTAGACATTGAGACCTCTGAAAAATTCTTTATCGTCCCCGAACTCCTTGTCGTCAATATCCATGGGAACATAAGGTTCATGAAGAAATGAGTCAATTCCAACAAACCTTTTGAACTGATGTCGAACCAGGGTTTTTTAAGCATTTCTCTGTCGAACTCGCATGTGTTGCTATCTCAAGCATGTTTGTCAATGTTAGTGATCAAAACTATAAGTCTTGATTTCTAGTCTACTATAACTAAGATCTCGGACTAGGATAAAAAGTGTAGTTGAGCTCAAGAACTCCATGGAAATCATCATACAAGACGAAGGACTACTCAAGGAACTGGTGGATCTTCATTGACTAAAATGTATGTGGAGACTTGAACTTATCTATCACTAAAAAGTTTATCTACTCCATCTCATATCTTGAGACAAAAGTCGTATTACTATATAGACTAAGATTATACACATTTAGTATTTCGAGCCGCGTATATCTCGCCTATCTGTTTCTCAAAATATGTGTTGGTAAATATTTCGCTTTAGCCAAGTTCATCTTTACCTAGTGACGAAAGTCATGTTAAGTTTCAATCGCTTTGAAAATTTCTTTGACGAAAAGTGGTTTATGAATAACAACTATATAACGTCCTCTGAGAATATTTCAATGATTGAAATGAGAGTTTAGACAATATAACCAATGGAGGATATAAGCATTGTTGTGGAAACACATATGTGTATAAGTCCTTATTTCTTGAACCAAAGTTTGCGAACTTTGTTGATCAAGAGAACCGGGGTAGTACGCGAACTCAGTCCGTGAACTGGAGAACCGGGGTAGTACGCGAACTCATTCCGCGAACTGGTTTATTAATGTCTTCGACTTTGGGTCGTAGCAACTCTTAGTTATGGGTGAGATCAGCCAAGGGAATCAAGTAAGTAGTATCCTGCTGGGATCAGAGGCATAGGAGAATAACTGTACCTTGGATCAGTGTAAGATTGATTGGGGTTCAACTACAGTCCATACCGAAGTTATCTTGGAGTAAGCTAGTGTTTGTAGCGGCCTAATACAGTGTATGTTTAATCTGGACTAGGTCCCGGGGTTTTTCTATATTTGCGGTTTCCTCGTTAACAAAATTCTGGTGTCCGTGCTATTTCATTTTCTGCATTATATTATTTATCTTTATAATTGAAATAATACAGGTTGTGCGTTGAAGTTCAATCAATTAGAATATCCAACCTTTGGTTGTTGATTTACATTGATTGACACTTGGATATTGGTCTTTGGTTCCATCCAAGTTATTCCTTGTATTTGATTAAAGACTCACTGATTTCTATTAGCTTGAGTAAATCAAAATAAGAGAGAGATAATAACTCCTTGAGATATTTCTATCTAGATTGATTCCGACTGTCTAGTTGATTATCTAGAAAGAAACTCGGAGTTTGTCCATACAGATTGCTAATTCGAAATATTGGGTGTGGTTGTTAGACCCCCGCTTTTTCAATTTGTATCAGAGCTGGAAAACACATTCAAGACCTTATAAGTATATGTTTGTAGCGATATGTTTCTATGGATAGAACTATCTCTGATAACGCAACATCAGTACAAAACCACTCAGGTGAGACACAAAGTCCTGAAGCTTCTGAGAAAAACTCTATCGTCTGTCCCTTGACTGAATCAGCATTCGACTGGGAAAAATCTCTTGATGAAAAGTTGGATGATCTTTCAGATGACAGTGATTCAGAAGAAGGATGGAGTATTGATGAGGAAGTCTCTCAATATATCAAGATGTTCGATCGTGATTTGAAAGAAAAAAGGTCAACAACTTGCCTGAGTAAGTATATGGAACCCCTTTGTCAATAAAACAAAAAATTGAGAAGTCTCTTTAAAGGATATGATGGTGGGTATAAACTCTTACAATATATCATTAAATATCGTGAAGAAGATGTTCGCACATAAAGGTCTAAATGCGACAATCTTCTCCGAAATATCTTTATGTTGAAAGAAAGACTTGCAGATGCTGAAACAAGATATGACTCTCAAGAAAAAAAAAATTAATGACAAAGAACTCAGTATTCTTGTCAAAGAAAAGTCATTGGAGACTGACCTTGCAGCTGCTCTTGATAAAATAAAATCACTAGAAGAGAGTCTGAGAACATTCAATTCTAGCTCTACAAAATTGTTTTCTATGATTGGAGCATGTAAAGAACATCATGATACACGCGGTCTGGGCTATAGAGGAATAGACGCTCCAAAAACTAGTAAGATCAATTTTGTTAAAGCTATTGATCACTCTTCATGTGAAAAAACGTTTGCAGCCTGCAATGTGCCTAAGGACAAGGATTTTACTCCTTCCAAATTTACTCACATGAGGACAGCTAAGAATAATTCCTTCAACTGCTATTACTGCGGAAATAAAGGAAATTCTGAGCGAAAATATCATTTTCGTCTAAGGAATGAAAAACTTCACAACATTCTTGTATGGGTGTATAAAGAAGTTATTAAACCTATCTCTCATATTGTTGGAGTAAAAGGCACCGTCAACAATCAAGAAAACTACCTTGACAAGTCATTTCTTACTTGTGACTTTGAAACAAAAAATGTATACCAGGGTAGAAGGAAGAACAACAAATGGGTAACTGACAACTCTGAAAGGAGAAGAAGGCATAGGAGAAAGAAAAAGGAGTCGAGTTCCGTGTCTCCTTCTGTAGAAGGTTGTGAATTCAAGAATTCTACCCCGGATTTTCTATACATTAATAATCGAGTCTCAGAACTTAAGACGGGTATAAACAGACTCAACCGGGGTGTCAAAGAAAACATAGAAAGCAGTTAACTCGGGTACTCCTAGTTCCTTTCTTAATAAAACTCCTTCAATCATGTTGTGTGATTTGTCTCTAAATCCCCTTAAAGGAAAAAAAAAGTAGAAGTCAATATTGATGGGGGAAATGGTCATCTTAATACACTATGACTGCTTCCTACAACATCCTTCCTTTTGATTAAGAAGGATGATTCTTGTTCTCAAGTAGTTATCTTGAGAAAGCTGTCAAGGTTGTATGCTATCTGTTGAATATTTTTGGTTCTCTTCTTCTTGAGGTTTTTTCTAACCATTTCCTTGAGAAATTTCTTGTTTTACTTCGCCTCTCCATTTCTCATTGGTCACATAAGTATTGACCTAGTGTTCATTCACCTGACCCACACAGACATCTAGTTTCCTAGGGTTTTATGGAACCTATTTATATATGTCATTTTTTGACACAGTGTTCCGTAAGGTCAAAAAGAATTCTTCTAAAATCTTAGCACAATGGAGAGAAGTGACAAAGATGGGGTTGAATAGGGTAAGACTATAGAGTTCCATGAAAAACCTGTTTTTATAACTTGTCATCATGCTATTGATCATGAAAATAAACTATCAGTTCAGATGTTATCACAACTGGTAGGAAATATTCTTCGGGATTTTGAGGTAGTTCGTGAACAACTCGGAATTGCAACAAGGAATCTTGAGTTTCTAGAGAACGAACTAAAGAAAGCAACTGATGAACTGATCTTTTTTTAATCCTTAGTTGCTAAATGGGTTTAGTGTTCTTCAAATCATGTTTGCCTAGTAAATCTTTTATTTTTATTATTTTGTTTAAAAGAATAACTAGAGGTTGGAATAGCCATTATTGTGATTACACATAGCTATGTCCAACGTTTTCATCTTCTTGTTTTTAGATTTAAATTCTAAACTTGTTTGAAGATGATTTTTGCAGTATTAATCTTTATGATTTTATATATTGCAATATTGTTATGGGATATGTGTGTTTACGTCCGTGAACTTGAATATCCCATACTTTGTCAAAAGTAAAGTCTTTCATAAGTTGATATGCAAGTATTGATGAAAGAATGAATGGACTTTTGACAAATACAAAAGTTAAGCCTATTATGTCAATTTTTGATGGAAGATAGGTTAAAATCTTTTGTAATTCAAGGATTATGTCTATTGTATGTCATTATGCAAATGGTTATGGAAACATAGAATGAATCCTTGTGTATTCCGCATTAATTGGTCTTCCCTGATCTATGTATTACTGTGAGGCTCCGTATTGTGTCTTATGTTGAGCACTAGACAACCAAGTTGATTACTTTTGTGATTAGCTTAGTTATGTTCCGTAAGGTACTTTATGTCAAGCATATTGAACTAATTTAATCATCTTGTTTGGTTATTTAGTTATGACTCTGTAAGTATTTTCTTATGTTTGAGCGTTTTTGACTGGGTTGATTATTTCATGATTAACTTAGTTATTGCTCCATAGATTTTCTTATGAGAGTATAATAAATGATTAAATTGATTACTTTTGTGATTAGTTTGATTGTGTATTCTGGTTAGATTAATTATGGGTTCTCTTGTGATTAATCTAATTGAGTTTTTAAGTCTCTATAAGTTTACTTGTGTTGAGCATATTCGGTTACTTTTGTAATTGAGTATTTTTGGATTCAAATTCATACTTGTATGTGATTTGTTGTCCAAAGAAATCCTTCTTTTCTTTTGAAATTAAGGTCGCTCATATTATAGGGGAGAGTTATTTTGAACTTGTGCTTAATTACCAAATCTTTGTGGGGAGTGCGGTTGTGGAATATTATAGGGGTCATCTTGTATCTTCATAGACTCCTTGATGAATGCATTTAGCTTCGGCTTTATGATTTCATCTAAATAAGATGATATATTCTTACCTTTGGTCATGAAACGTCTCTTACAGAAATTTCATTAGGATCCCGTTCTTATACCATTGCCAATTTTATTGACAAAAAGGGAGAGAATTAATATGTAGTTCACACTACAAATACATATGGTTTTTGGATCATTATGTAAGGGGAGTGGTTTCCATGTGAGATGGAGTATTGACTAAGGGGGAGTGACATATCACCATAGTATTGTTGTTAAAGTTGTGATGCAATTGGACTTTAACGTTGTGTAATGATACTATGACACTGTATAACAATGATTGAGAA
Organism: Papaver bracteatum; assembly: GCA_023529315.1. NCBI lineage: Eukaryota > Viridiplantae > Streptophyta > Magnoliopsida > Ranunculales > Papaveraceae > Papaver > Papaver bracteatum. The sequence continues at coordinate 1,746,476 of JAJJWX010001098.1, read as the reverse complement.
CTCTTATTTTTCTCGTTGTTATAGCTATGGATTTTCAACAACGATGATGTTAAACTTACAACCTTTGGTATCATTGGAGTACTTGGAAGTGACGAAGATTTCAAGTAATGTTGAAGATTAGACATGTGGAATAGGAGCTACAAAGTTTATTTATATATTTTTTGTATTCCATATGTATTGATAGTTTTGTCATTAAAATTGACAAAGGGGGAGATTGTTAGAGCATTACTCGGTCGAACTCGCATGCGTTTCTATCTCAAGCATGTTTGTCAATGTTAGTGATCAAAACTATAAGTCTTGATTTCTAGTCAATTATAGCTAAGGTCTCGGACTAGGATAGAAAGTGTAGTTGAGCTCAAGAACTCCACGACAATCATCATACAAGACGAAGGATAACTCAAGGAAATGGTGGATCTTCATCGACTAAAATGTATGTGGAGACTTGAACTTATCTATCACTCAAAAGTCTATCTACTCTATCTCCTATCTTGAGACAAAAGTTGTATTACTATATAGACTAAGATTATACACATTTGGTATTTCGAGCCGAGTATATCTCGCCTATCTATTTCTCGAAATATATGTTGGTAAATCTTTCGCTTTAGACAAGTTCATCTTTACCTAGTGACGAAAGTCATGTTAAGTTTCAATCACTTTGAAAATTGCTCTGACGAAAAATGGTTTGTGAATAACAACTATATAACGTCCTCTGAGAATATTTCAATGATTGAAATGAGAGTTTAGACAATATAACCAATGGAGGATATAAGCATTGTTGTGGAAACACATATGTGTATAAGTCCTTATTCCTTGAACCAAAGTTTGCGAACTTTGTTGATCAAGAAAACCGGAGTAGTACGCGAACTCAATCCGCGAACTGACGAAGTTCTCGAACCCGAGAATTTATGATGGAGTTTTTTAACTCCATCCGGGAACTTAAGTCCGCGAACTTGAGTAGGTTATGTCTAAAAACGATGTTTGTGAACTCATCTCTATAAACTAAGGAATTCTATTGCAAACCGTGGCTATATAGTTCATGAACCGATTCGAGTGAACCAAATCGTTCTTGCTTCAATTGTGTCTTGTGTAGTACATAAAGATCTAAGCAATTGAACAACTCTCTAACTAGTTCATTTGAGTAATTTGAACTAGTTATGGTGAAGAAGAATATGGTTGATATGAAAGTTATCATATGGCTAACTATTTGGTTAACTATTGTTGAACAAACTAATGCACAAGTTTGGGTATGGTTTTCACAAGCCTACAAACATGTATTACATGTGTGTATAACAAGCTATGTTTTTGATCTAACGGTTGATAAATATTTGCTTGAATCTAATCATGTTTTCATCTAACAGTGAATATTGAATGCTTTGTTACTAAGCTAACATTGATTGCAACCCTGATTTGAAAGACTATATAAGGGAGAACTCTAGCATCTGGGAAACCTAATCCCCACACATCCTATGTGATACTAGTTGTGCTAAGCCAGAGTCGATTCTCCTTTAACCTTTAGTTTATTCTTCTAAACCAGGTTAACGACTTAAAGACTTCATTTGAATTGTGAAGCCAGACCGATACTACTTTTATCGTAGTTGTGTGATCTGATCTTGTTGTTTCTATCATACGAGTACAATTTTAATAATTGGCTTGAGACGAATTTATCTATTACCATAAAATTTTGTGTGTGATACAGATTGGTTTATTAATGTCTTCGACTTTGGGTCGTAGCAACTCTTAGTTATGGGTGAGATCAGCTAAGGGAATCAAGTAAGTAGTATCATGCTAGGATCAGAGGCGTAGGAGCATAACTGTACCTTGGATCAGTGTGAGATTGATTGGGGTTCAACTACAGTCCAGACCGAAGTTAGCTTGGAGTAAGCTAGTGTTTGTAGCGGCCTAATACAATGTATGTTTAATCTGGACTAGGTCCCGGGGTTTTTCTGCATTTGCGGTTTCCTCATTAACAAAATTTTGGTGTCCGTGTTATTTCATTTTCCGTACTATACTGTTTATCTTTATAATTGAAATAATACAGGTTGTACGTTGAAGTTCAATCAATTAGAATATCCAACCTTTGGTTGTTGATTTACATTGATTGACACTTGGATATTGGTCTTTGGTACCATCCAAGTTATTCCTTGTATTTGATTAAAGACTCGCTGATTTCTATTAGCTTGAGTAAATCAAAACAATAGAGATATAATAACTCCTTGATATATTTCTATCTAGATTGAGTCTGACTGTCTAGTTGATTCTCTAGAAAGAAACTCGGAGTTTGTCCATATAGATTGCTAATTCGAAATATTGGGTGTGGTTGTTAGACCCCCACTTTTTCAAGGGCCTTTTGAATTTCAAGAGTTCTCAAAGCAATAGCCTTTATTTGTTGAATCTCCTTCCTTGTTTCCTTCAACTCTTCAAGAACACCAGAAAACTTTTGAGAATTTAAAGGAACAACTCTTGGCTTCCTCACATTTCTTTTTTTGTTTTCAAAGTTGGCGGTAACAGAGATTTATCTTTTTCTTCATGATTGATGGCTTAACAATCATATTAACATCTTTTCCATCAGAGGACATAATGCTTGGAGTATCCATTCGTACGGAATTGTGAGAGGAAATCATAAGATAATCTCAACAAGTAGTCTAATGATAAAAAGAGTTTCAATAGGAGGAAAAAGGAATGTATGGTTACGCAACCTTTAAACACACAAGTTCACGCACGCACAACTCTCAACCCTAAAGAGGGTAGAATTGTCGAGAATAACCCTCTTTTATTTATTAAACAGGGAAGTACCTTCCAATATCAATTAGATATGAAAAGAAGGACAAATTCCAGACTTAGAAAGAGAAAAAAAACAAACTAAAACACTTCTCTTTTATCTAAAGCCGGAGGTGTGCACAATCTTGTCTCTTTTGATCAGGCACATGAGACAAGACGCGCCAACCAACATAATTAAGTTGTGCTGGGGTGAACAATAATCTGTCCACCATAACCTTTTTGAAAGGAATTCATACAACCATGTTTCACACAATGTTTAGACCATGATTTTCTCTCTAGTGATCTAGCCTTTTATTTAGAAACTAACTTCTTCAAAGAAGAGATGAGTTTACATACCTCTGATGATTTTTGAACAAGTTTGAGCTTGTTTGCTAATCGATTCGCTCTTCGTTGAAGTTTGTTGACGTATCTTACTTTGTGTTTGTACTTAAAACACTTTGAAAGTTCATGACCTTTGAGAGAACAATAAGAGCACATCAACATGGAAGATGATTCAGACGCCCGAGATGTGTAAGCATCTAGACACATTGTGGAACCTGAAAAATAAGAAAAAGAGTTTCCAGCAGAAACAGATATATCCATTTTTTCTTCCAGACCAGCTGAGATTTCTTCTGAAAGAATATCAAGATTGATGTATGTATTGCTACAATTATCAAAATCAATATTTTCACAAAGAAGTGCAACACTTGACTTTTCGTCTTCATTAGAGTCATAGTTATCAGACATTTCATCAAGAGTTTCAGCAAAACCTTTGTTCCCAATGTATTTTTTACCAAATGGACATTTATTTTCTAAATGACCAAAATCTTTACACTTAAAGCATTGTGGCATATCCTCGTCATCAGTCTCATCAATATCCCTGTTTTTAGGAGGAACACGATTATGAGGTTTAACTGATGACCTAGGTTTATCTCTGGAGAACCGTTAGTTCTCTTCAAAAGAAGATCCCTAAATTGTCTTGTGATCAAAGAGACTGACTTGTCAACACTTTTATTTTTGTCAAGTAATTTAGTGTTCTTTTGTACTTTGAAAGCAACATCCTTTCCGGATTTAGATGTATGCTCATGATCAAAGATCTTTAACTTCCCAACCAGAGTATTTCTGGAAATAGTTGCAAGGTTATTACTATCAACGATGGCATGCTTCTTAGAATCGTATCTGGATGGAAACGATCAGAGAATTTTCATCACAATGTCCTTTTCAGGAATAGTCTTTATTAGATCATAGCTCGGTTGAACCCACCAAGTGTTGGTATGTCAAGTTTGGTTGTCATATTTTAGTGAGCCAAAACTCATTTAAGAGTTGCTTGATTTAAATATACTAGACTCAACTTCGTATAGGTTAGCTTGAAAGTATTAGGATGAGACATTACAAGTGTTGCGAAAACTTGAAGAAGTGAATAAGTACGGAGCTACAACCACAACATCATCCTTCCACTTGAGGTTAGTGATATTTGACTTGAACTGTTCCATTCCCTAACGTATCTTTCAAGTCGTGCATATTGAAAACATAAAACTATGAAGCATGAACACTCTAGATAGACATAGTATTAAGGAATACAATATGAGGTTTATTGCTTAACCATTAAACTTTGTATATAATACATCAACATAATCATATGAATTCTATTGTGATTATGTATGGGTATGAGGTGAGGATTTCATCCTAGGAAACAATGTTTTTACATGTTTTTTAAGGAAGTAAGTTCATGATATGTGTTGTGAACCGAAAAGAAAATCTCCAGGCACTATTGGGGATTTTCTTAATTGCATATCTTATGAACGACCAATATGTGTGATTAGTATAACCGATCATGACTTATTTGTGTTCTTGGTAAAATTATTCACATGAGGCCTGACTTATGCATTAGTATGACTTTTATTAGTGAAACCGATCTTAAGTAATCACCTGGGGTATGATCGGGTTTGTGTGTCTGACCAAATTTGGGAGAGGGGAACCAATCCTAGTAAGAGGTGTGGTACATCACAAAGGGGAACCGATCCTTTTATGAGGTGCAGCAAGGTTTATAGTAGAAAGGGGAACCGATCCTATAAACATATGCAACACATTTTTAGGCAAAGGGGAACCGATTCTATGGATATGTGCAATACATATAAGTTATATACCAAATATATGTGGGGAACCGATCCTAGCACCTAGTCAACCGAAAATTTGGTAAGCTAGTGTGACTATGCACAGTACTTGCATCGAGGTAGAACCGAAACTTGTTTTGGTAGAACCGTTACACCCATGACTTGTGATTGAGTGTTACTTGATCAATCACATAGTTCTTGAAAGTCAAATGAACCAATTCTAAACTTATTTGGAAGTGTGTTAAATCGGTTTCAAGTGAGTAAGTATGAAAAAGGACTTACAAAAGGAAAGATGTCGACACACTTTGAACACGCGCATTAATGTGTATCTTTTATTGTTCAAAGATATTCCTTAACAGCTAAAAATGAAGTAAATCCCAAGATCGAATTTAAATAAGTTATGAATCTTTTAACTAAGGTTTTTAATTATATATGGAAAATAAGAATTAGTAATGTTCATTTGCTAGTTAAATATTTTCCAAGGAGATTTCGATCATAAATTTGGACAGTGCATTCTCAGGAATTATGAAAACCGAATTTGGAATTATATTGAATATCTTGAGAATATTTTCGATTTTGGAAATTCCTTGGTGTCCAAACTTCCTTATATATAAATACTTTGAGTTTGCATTTCTAGCAAACTAATCCTTCATGACAGTAAACTTCCTATGTTGTACTGTTACTGGTGAATCCGCCTATTCGGAGAGGAGAGTAACCTAATTAGGTGAAATCTCTTACAACCGCTCAGTTTAAAGTCTTCTTTAGGATTGGAATCTCTAGTGTGTACCATTGGTGGGAAACTAGATAATTGCGGTTTATCTTTAGTTTTCATATTGATTTGATTGACTAATGGTGGTTGAACTTTGATTTCACCTAGTTTGTTTATGCTTGAGAATCTTTTCTTTTGATATAAGATTCACTCAAACTAGTTCAAGGTTTCGACAGGGATATTTAGACTTTTGTTAGATCTAAAGACGATCTTGTGATAATCCATTATTAACAGACTCCGTTCTGTGTGTGATTGATCACAAGAGATTCAAGTAGTTGTGTGCAGGTGTTTATTAAAGATCTAAGAAGATTTGAAGACAAAGAAGAGATAGAAGATTTCAGACTTGGTTTTATAATCTTTGGTGTGCACAATACTTGTTTCGGTAATAGAGGATCCAACTATAATCGATCTATCCTTGTGGTATTTTGATAGAATAGTTGAGAAGATCGGCATCAATACATTTCCTTGGGATTATAAGTATTGATAGAAAAATCTTAACAATTACCTTTTGGTGATTGAACATAAGATAGATCTTGGAACCTAGCAAAGGAGTTTATGTTAAGATAAACAGAAGAGTCTTTGCGCGACTCATATCACTTGGTTGAAGAGAGTTGATACCAAACAGATTTGTTATTCCATTATTGTTTGGAATACGAACCAAAGGAATTGGTACAAGTACGTGATTTTTTTACAGGTTGGAGGCATGGGAATACAGATGAAACTAGGTGAACTATAGGTTTAGTTGATTGGTCTCAACTATACGAAGTTGGTTTATTTTGTATTAAGAGTATTCAATTATGGACTAGGTCCCGGGGTTTTTGTGCATTTGTGGTTTCCTCGTTAACAAAATCTTGTTGTGCAATTTACTTTAATTATACTAAAACAATTATAATGCGGAAATATAAAGTAAATTACACAAACGTTAATTCCTATTTACTTGATATGCAATACTATTGAGTTTGGTTAAGTCAGAACCTTTGTATCAAGTAAACACACTTCGTAGTTGTATTGTCTCGATCTCGTATCCATAGACAATCACACGAAGTGTGAACCGATTTGTTGTATTGTCTCGACTCAGTCTATATACAATCACTTTCGGAGAAAGGACTTATAGGAAGAAAAAGTTATAGCTTGAGGTATATTTGGGTACCCTCTCCTTTTCAATTGGTATCAGAGTAGGAAAACACGAAAATATCTAACAATCTGTGTTTGGTGTGATCCATCCTATAATAATTGAATCCATGTCTGATTTAGTTAACGTTAATCAAGAGTATGACTACTCAAAAGTTGAAGTTGTTACTACTTCGTTGACTCATGATCCAGGAGTTACGAAAACATCTGTGTCTTTGTCTAATAAAAAAGAAGACGCTGATAAAGAGTTGGTAAAACTCCTAAAGCCTATCAAATCTTTGTCTTCTAAAATGGTGATTTTAAAGACAGAGTCAAATCTTCTTAAACAGGAGATCAGAAATAAAGACAGTCAACTGGATAGTATGGCTGAAGAGAATATGAATCTCACTGTCAAATTAGAATCTCTTGTTAATTCTCTTAATAAAGAGACATGTCCAATGACTCTGACAAATGATGTTGTTGTTTTAGTCATATCTGAAACTGATCATGATGATGGTATTTTTCCGAACTACATCAAGTCAGAAGAGGATGAGAAACAAGCTTCTATATCTACTGATGATCAAATGAAATCTTGTCCAAAGGAAACTTTGAACCGATTCCGTGATAATGATTTTAAGGAATACATTTTTCAGTCAATTGAGAGGAAACTTATACTTCTTCAACATACTGTGGTCAAAATATTGAAGGAAGTTTCTTATCTTAAAAAACTGAAAGATCGTTCCTCAGTAGAAAGATATATTATACCACAACCATATAAGATCAACTCAAAATCAGAGGAAAAAGTTGACAATAATTTCTGGAAGAAGGTTCCTCCTCACCCATATCGAAACAATTCTTGTTTTGATGAAGAACGATTCCATAAGGAAGGGAAAGAGAGAATCTCTGCCAAAAGAAACAATGAGGAATTTCCAATAATTGTTTCAGATAATCACATTGATGTGAATCATAAGGAAGTCCTTAGAATGAGAAAATCTAATGAAAATCTCATTGAAAGAATTAATAAAGATCTATCAATCTCTGATAATTCTCACATCGGTACGGTTTCTCCACATGATCATATCTCTAGAGTTAGAAAAGATCATCATCTTGGGAGAAAATATATTAGGCAAAAATTCCCTAAAAGAAACATGAACTATGTTTCTGATATTCAATATAAGCTTGAAAAAGCTTATTCCGATGCAACTTAGTTGTATCAAAGAATTGTGCACTCTCATCCTCATTTGTTCCCGTATTTATGGATGGGAATGGCACAATAAATTTGGAGCACATGTGTTTGTGTAATTGATTATCAGAAAAATTGTAACTTTTTATGGATAGTTATAAATCCAAAATTTGTTCATGTTTATTATTATTTTCTAGATAAGTTTTATTTGGAATTTTTGAATAAAACTAAGAAGTTCGGACAAAAGAAAACGAAATATATTCTTTAATATTTTCGGTTTCTACCGATATCTTTCGGTCCGAAAGTTATCCCCTTTTAAAGGGAAACTATCTCTTCTAGTATAATGATACCCTGATCAATCATTATATATAACCAAGCATGCCTCCAATAACTCGAAGTGTCTCAAAGACTAATAAGGAGGAGGCTCAAAGGGTTAAAGATTGTCAAGGAATCAATACCGAGAGGAAGAAAAGAAGATGATCAAAAATCATGTCCGATTATGATTCTGAAAGTTCGGTTGGATCACAAGATGAGTCATGTTTGTTGGCCTACAACATACAAGATCCAACCAAAACCAAGTGGGTTCGTTCTAACAATATGAATTAATAGTCCAAGGTTTTGAAATACTGGAAACCGATCTAGTTATGACTGTTCGACATCAGGATTGGTTAAAAGAACGAACCAAAGGAACAAGAGAAGCTCTTGCCGATCTCAAGGTTCTAGTTGAAGATCTAGAGAAACAGGAAGTGGTTGCATACAAGTCTCTGGAGACATGCTTTAACATTTTGAACACTGAAGAAACATCATTGAACAACAAGAGCACCACTAGAGATTAAGTTATATGCTGTAATACTTAATCTAGAAAAACATATATCAATTTTTGATTTCTTTCATTAATTGTATAAGTCTATTATGAATAAATTTATGTTATAATTTTTCTTGTGATAGTTTTTGATTTACATAGCATGTGCTTGAATGCTTTATTATTTGCTATGGATATTTATGGGATGTTTGATTTCGGTTTTATTACCTTGATATTCGATCTCATAATATGTTGTGAACCCTTATGGTTTGGGTAACTTTTTGATTTAGCAGGATTAAGTTCTAGCCCATGTTGGTAGGCTTTATCAAAGTTCATGAGGGGTTCTTGTAGAAACAATATGTGAAAAAGTCACAATATGTTGAATCGGTTTTGGTTTAGCATAAAAGCATATGTGTTTTGACGGTTTTAAACTTTTTCTTGCAATTGTTAAAACCAATTTTCAAGATTTCTCTGGTAAAGGTTGGTTGTTGTTATTCTTTTGTTTTTGCATAAGGATGACAACATAATGGTATTTCGATATCAATTCTCCCCGAAAGAAGAAGATGCGATCATATTGGAGATGTTGGATGCAAAATTGAGTTAACAATCTTGTTAGTTAATTGTTTTCCTGTTTAAGAAAAACTTGTTTTTATTTGATATATATATATTGCTTTTGCTTAAATGAAATTGTCGGTACAATTGATGTGTTTATTCCATTATGAATGTGTGGATGTATGTGTGATTTAATTGGTTCCAGTTAAGTAAAACTATTTTTTATCTTGCTTTGTTGTGTGATATCAATCGTTTAGGCTTACAAAATTTTGGTGCAATTTTGGTGCTTTAATGTCTATATTATTTCAATTGCTTCCAGTTAAGTTAAATAATTGTTATTTTTCTTTATTGGGTAGTATCAATTGTTTAGGCTTACAAAATTTCGGTGCAATAGTGGAACTTTTTATATGTTGTTTCAATTGCTTCTGGTTGAGGTGAATAATTATGCAAGTTGATTTATTGGTTTGTATGAATTATTAATGGCTTAACGAATGAATATATTGACGGAATGAGTTGTTTAGTCCAATTCGATTCCGGATAAGATAAACTAAGTTAATTCTGATCTTAGTTAGACTTATCAAAATGGAGGTTTCGGTTATTCAAGTCTAGCCAAATGCCTACACAAGGAAATCTTAACTAACCTAGTATTTGGCTTGTTTAAAATCTAAAGGTCTAAGTTATATGGATAATTAGAACCTGATGAGAAAAATGGAGTTTATCTTTGTTTTGGTCTTATCGAATGAAGCGGTTGTATTTATACAATCGGTTTAGCAAAGGAACTAAGTTTCTTAGTTGATTTTTGTTTTTCTAAACTAGTTGGGAAAATTGCTTCGGGCAATTTTTTCCATGATAACATATCAAAACATAATTACTTTGTAGTTTTGGTTTTGATATTGGTTATCAAAAATGGTATGTGGAACCCTCGTGCTTGACTCAACAGGTTGCAAGTCTAATTTGAGATTTGTAAGATCCTTTTCGTGTTGTCCTTTATTTTTTTCGTTTCTTTGTCATTTTTGTGACAAAAAGGGGGAGAAATATATGGAGTAAACAGGTGATGTTGGTATCAATTTTATATTGATTGGTGTCACTAGGGAAGAGGACCTGGTGCTTGAACGATTATCTAACGAAAGAGGAAAAGCACAGACTAAGGGGAAGTAACATATCATATGATTGGTATAACAAAGACGTGTGGATTGAAAATCTACCTATCTCACCTTTAGGGGGAGTATGTGCTTTGTTATTATAATGTCAACAACGGAATTTTAAGGATTGAATTAATGCAGGTTATGTGATGTTGAATTCGGGAATCAAGCGTATGTGTAATGAATTATTGTAATTTGTTTATCCATATGATTATTTTAAGAGTTTTGTCACTAAAATTGATAAAGGGGGAGATCGTCAGAGCATAGCTCGGATAAACCCACCAAGCATTGTTATGTCAAGTTTGGTTGTCATATTTTAGTGAGCCAAAGATCATTTAAGAGTCGCTTGATTTAAATGTACTGGAGTCAACTTCATATTGGTTAGCTTGAAAGTATTAGGATGAGACATTACAAATATTGCGAAGACTTGAAGAAGTGAAGAAATACGGAGCTACAACCACAACATCATCCTTCCACTTGAGGTTAGCGATATTTGACTTGAACTGTTTTATTCCCTAACTTATCTTTCAGTCGTGCATATTGAAAACATAAAACTGCGAAGCATGAACACTCTAGATAGACATAGTATTAAGGAATACAATATGAGGTTTATTTCTTAACGATAAAACTTTGTATATAAGACATCAACATAATCGTATGAATGCTATTGTGATTATGTATGGGTATGAGGTGAGGATTTCATCCTAGGGAACAATGTTTTTAAATGTGTTTTAAGGAAGTAAGTTCATGATATGTGTTGTGAACCGAAAAGGAAATCTCCAGGCATTATTGGGGCTGTTCTTCATTGCATATCTTATGAACGACCTATATGTGTGATTAGTATAACCGCTCATGACTTGTTTGTGTTCTTGGTAAAACTATTCACATGAGGCCTGACTTATGTATTGGTATGACTTTTATTAGTGAAACTGATCTTAAGTAATTACCTGGGGAACCGATCCTAGTAAATTTGGGAGAGGGTAACCGATCCTAGTAAGAGGTGCAATACATCACAATAGGGAACCGATCCTTGTATGAGGTGCATCAAGGTTTATAGTAGAAAGGGGAATCGATCCTATGAACATGTGCAACACGTTTTTAGGCAAAGGGGAATCGATCCTATGGACATGTGCAACACATATAAATTAGATACCAAATATATGTAGGGAACCGATCCTAGTACCTAGTCAACCGAAAATTTGGTAAGCTAGTGTGACTATGCACAGTACTCACATGGAGGTAGAACTGAAACTTGTTTTGGTAGAACCGTTACACCCATGACTTGTGATTGAGTGTTACTTGATCAATCACATAGTTCTTGAAAGTCATATGAACCAATTCTAAACTTGTTTGGAAGTGTGGTAAATCAGTTTCAAGTGAGTAAGTATGAAAAAGGACTTACAAAAGGAAAGATGTCGACACACTTTGAACACGCGCATTAATGTGTATCTTTTATTGTTCAAAGATATTCCTTAACAGATAAAAAGGAAGTAAATCCCAAGATCGAATTTGAATAAGTTAAGAATCTTTTAATTAAGGTTTTTAATTATATATGGAAAATAAGAATTAGTAATGTGCATTTGCTAGTTAAAGATTTTCCAAGGAGATTTCAATCATAAATTTGGACAGTGCATTCTCAGGAATTATGAAAACCGAATTTGGAATTATATTGAATATCTTGAGAATATTTTCGGTTTTGGAAATTCCTTGGTGTCCAAACTTCATTCTATAAATACTTTGAGTTTGCATTTCTAGAAAACTAATCCTTCGTGACAGTAAACTTCCCATGTTGTACTGTTGCTGTTGAAACCGCCTATTCGAAGAGGAGAGTAACCTAATTAGGCAAAATCTCTTACGGCCGCTCAGTTTAAAGTCTTCTTTGGGATTGAGAAGCTCTAGTGTGTACCGTTGGAGGGAAACTAGATAATTGCAGTTTATATTTAGTTTTCATATTGATTTGATTGACTAACGGTGGTTGAACTTTGATTGCACCTAGTTTTTTTATGCTTGAGACTTTTATTTTCGGATATAAGATTCACTCAAACTAGTTCAAGGTTTCGACATGGATCTTTAGACTGTTGTTAGATCTAAAGACGATCTTGTGATAATCCATTGTTAACAGACTCCGTTCTGTATGTTATTGATCACAAGAGATTCAAGTAGTTGTGTGCAGGTGTTTATTGAAGATCTAAGAAGATTTGAAGAAAAAGAAGATATAGAAGATTTCGGACTTGGTTTTACAATCTTTGGTGTGCACAATACTTGTTTCGATAATAGAGGATCCAACTATAATCGATCTATCCTTGTGGTATTTTGATAGAATAGTTGAGAAGATCGGCATCAATACATTTCCTTGGGATTGGAGGTATTGATAGCAAAATCTTAACGATTACCTTTTGGTGATTGATCATAAGATAGATCTTGGAACCTGGCAAAGGGGTTTATGTTAAGATAAACAAAAGAGTCTTTGCGCAACTCATATCACTTGGTTGAAGAGAGTTGATACCAAACAGATTTGTTGTTCCTTTACTGTTTGGAATACGAACCAAAGGAATTGGTCCAGGTACGTGACTTGTTTATAGGTTGGAGGCGTGGGAATACAGACGGAACTAGGTAAACTATAGGTTTAGTTGCTTGGTCTCAACTATACGAAGTTGGTTTATTTTGTATAGCGGCTTAATCCCGAGAGTATTCAATTCTGGAGTAGGTCCCGAGGTTTTTTAGCATTTGCGGTTTCCTCGTTAACAAAATCTTGTTGTGTCATTTACTTTAATTATAATAAAACAATTATAATGCGGAAATATAAAGTAAATTACACAAACGTTAATTCCTATTTACTTGATATGCAATACTATTGAGTTTGGTTCAGTCAGAACCTTTGTATCAAGTAAACACACTTCGTAGTTGTATTGTCTCGATCTCGTATCCATAGACAATCACACGAAGTGTGAACCGATTTTTTGTATTGTCTCGACTCAATCTATAGACAATCACTTTCGGAGAAAGGACTTATGAGAAGGAAAAGTTATAGCTTGATGTATATTTGGGTACCCTCGCTTTTTCAGTATTACCCAATGCAAAAGATGCATTAACAATTTCAGACACTTTGTGATTAAACTCATCAAATGAATCTTCATCTGCCATACGAAGGTTTTGCCAATCAGAATTTAGATTTTGAAGCCTAGCTTCCTTTTCATAGGTATTCCCTTCAAATAAGGTTTCTAAGATATCCCAAGTATCTTTAGATGTTGTGCAAGTAGTCACATGATGCTGGAGCTTTGGGGTAATGGCATGGATGATAACATTTAATCCGTCAGAGTTTTTCTTTGCAGCAAGAATCTCGGCAGCATCATATTTACCAATATCCTTTGGAACTATTACTTCACCTTCTGTAACTTCCGGAGGACCATAGCCATTAACCACATAAACTTATGGTTGAAAATCATGAACTTGAAGAAAGGAACGCATAGAAATTTTCCACCATAAGTAATTTAAGCCATCGAAGACTAGTGATACGTTTATAGAGATCACTTCTGTCCATATTTAGATCGCTACAAACACAGACTTATGAGGTCTTTAATGTGTTTTCCTGCTCTCATACCAACTGAAAAAGCGGGGGCCTAACAACCATACCCAATATTTCATTCGGCAATCTGAATAGACAAACTCCAATATACTCCCAAGATAATCAACTAGACAGTCAGACTCAATCTAGAAAAAAGTATATCAAATAGTTTTATATCTCTATCCCTCAATTTAATCTGCAATCAACAAATAGGAATTTGCAAGCCCAATTGAATATAAGAGAAATAACTTGAACGGTACCAAAGACCAATGTTTAAGGATCAATCAATTTCAATCAAAAACCAAAGGTTGGATTTACCAATTAATCAATTCAATGCACATCATGTGATATTTCTATTATATAACAAAATATAATGCGAAAAATAAATAACACAGACACCAGAATTTTGTTAATGAGGAAAACCGCAAATGAATAAAAAAAAAAACTGAGACCTAGTCCAGCTTTGAACACCACACTGTATTAAGCCTCTACATACATTAGCCTAGTACCAATGAACTTCGGACTGGAATGTAGTTGATCCCTAATCAATCTCACACTGATCAAGGTACAGTTGCGCTCCTTACGTCTCTGAACCCTAACAGGATTCTACGCACTTGATTCCCTTAGCTGATCTCACCACAACCAAGAGTTGTTACGACCCAAAGTCAAAGACTTTAATAAAAAAATATGTATCACACAAAAAAGTCTATGATAATAAATAAATCTATCTCCCACAGATAAACCTACGAGTTTTGTTCCGTCTTTTGATAAAATCAAGGTGAACAGGACCTAATCAATAACCCGTAGTCGAAGACTTGATAAACAAATCTGTCTCACATAGAAAAGTCTATTGGAATAGATAAATATGTCTCCCACAAAAATACCTACGAGTTTTGTTCCGTATTTTGATAAATCAAGGTGCACATGAACCAATTGATAAACCGAACTTATATTCCCGAAGAATGGACTAGTATTATCAATCACCTCACAATAATCTTAATCGTATGGTAGTGAAACAAGATATTGTGGAATCACAAACGATGAGACGAAGATGTTTGTAACTACTTTTTATCTTGCCTATCGGAGAATCAATCTCGAGCAAATATTAGAGAAGATAGTACTCAATACGATAGAATAGGGCAAGATACACAACTACAGAGAAAATAGTTGGGTATGGATTCACGATCCCAATGAAGTCTTTAAGTCGTCAACCTACAGGGTTTCGTGAAAAACCTAAGGTTAAAGGAGAATCAACTCTAGTTGCAACTAGTATCACACAGGAGGTGTGGGAATTATGTTTCCCAGTTGCTAGAGTTTTCCCTTATATAGTTTTCAAATCTGGGTTTGCAATCTAAGTTACCTTGGTAACAAAGCATTAAATATTCACCGTTAGATGAAAACCTGATTAGATTCAAGGTAATATCTTTCAACAGTTAGATCGAACTTAACTTGTTATACACAAATGAAATGTACCCTCATTTAGTTTTGTGTAACCATACCTAAACGTGTACACCATGTTGTCTCAACAGTAGTTAACCGAGGTTAGCTATATAAACACTCTCATATCAACCTTATTCATCTTAACCACAACTAGTTCAAATGACTCAAATGAAACTAGTTAAAGAGTTGTTCAATTGCTATATTCTCATAGAAGTATACAAGAACACAATTAAAGCAAAATCGTCTTTATTCACTCGACTCAATTCATAAACATTATATCCACGGTTTTCAAAGAATGCATTCCTTAATATATAAATGTATTAGTTCATGAGCCAACCGATTTTAGAACTTTAACCACTCAAGTATGCATACAGGCACACATACCTAAGTAGCCAGTCTGAGTTTGGGTTCGCCAATACGCGAATGGTTACGCATACCTAAGTACACTTCCAAAACCCAACAGAAAGTACGCGCACCGGTATGTATACTTGGTGCCCGGAATTCCACAACTACAAGTACGCATACAGGTATGCATACTATAGTTCCAGTCATGGATCACATACATGCAAGAATGCATACTATTTTCATAATCCGATAGTTCAAAACTTTATTTCAATCATTGAAACTTTCTTAGAGGATTACAATTGACGTTTTCACACACTATTAACATCAAAGCAATTTTTAAGATATTGAAATAATCATAACGAAACATTCCAAGTCTACACCAAATGATTGTATCACACAAACCATGCAAGATGTTACTCGAAGATTTTCACATGATCATCTTTTGACTTTCGTCAAGAATATAAGATGAACTTGGTTGAAGTGAAAGCTTACCAACACATATTTCGAGAAATATGTAAGCGAGTTAAACTCGGGTCGAAATCTCAAATGTGTATAATCGAATACTATATAGTAGTACGACTTTTGTCTCTATATAGGAGATAGAGTAAAAATATACTTTCCAAGTGATAGATGAGTTTTAGTCTCCACATACCTTTTGTTGATGAAGTTCCACAAGCTCTTCTTTTTAGTTCTTCGTCTTCAATTGATAAACGCCGTGAAGTCTAATGCTCAACTACATAATATATCCTAGTCCGAGACATCACTATAAGTAGACTAGAAATCAAGACTTGTAGTTTTGATCACTAACATTGACAAACAAGATTGATATAGCAATGCTTGCGAGTTAGACCGAGCAGTGATCTAACAAATATCATATGCGAAGAGGAGGTGGGTAATGGATATGATGGTTTTTGCTACTTTGATTCCCGTTATATGATTTTTCATTTCAGCATTGAGAAGCATCCTTGACAATACTTCCATACAGATAATGAACAAGTAAGGCAAGAGATGGTCTCCTTGCCTGATACCCTGGTTGGTCTAAAAACATCCCACCTAGAACCATTTAGAAGGATAGAAATAGCACAAGTACTATTGCTATAATATAGTAATTTCATACCCCTGCTACCGTAGCCAGCACTTCAGTCACTTCTGAATTTTTTCCTTCATTGCCTCCCGATTTTTCAGATGCGTGCAAAATAAAGTTGAGATCTCCTATCAGGACCCGCGACATGTCTTTCGCTTGTATTGCTACTTCCTTTATGAAATTTCTTGGATCTATCTTTGTTCCATGGTAAGGATTTCCGTAGAAGAAAGTTAAGAGCGACTTATGATTATTTTTTTCATCAAGAATAAGGGCATTGATCATTTTTTATTGCTATGGACAACCTCTAGGGTTACATTATCAGTCCATCCTAGATCCACCCCCTGATAGACCAACTTGCTGAAAAGGCTCTAGTTTTTAAACTGGCACCTCTTAAACAAGGATATAACATAGCTATCCTTTGCCTTAGTTTCAGAAAAGAAACACAATATCTATCGAATGGTTAAAAACCATGTCCATTAACGTGTTTCTAAGGAGATTTTTAAAACTACCCTGCACGTTCCAAGCCAGGGCCCACCATTACGGCAAGACTATCGAGAACCCTACCCACTAAACTAAGCCCAAAATAGGGCTGTAGTTTGGGCCAGCAAATCGGCAGATTCTTAGTCAGAGAGGTCCTAGTTTGAATGACCAATTTGAAGAAATTTCCTTCTAACTCAGTACTGTTTAAAGATCATAGCCCCTTACCTACAAAGATAGTAACTGTGATTACCAACTTTTCCTCGATTCCTACATGAACGCGATCTGGGACTTCAGAAACTATATATTTACCCAGATACTCAAGGAATTGTCCTTTATATCCTTTGACGACACTACAGTGCACGTTCCTTTTCTGGTGAGTCTTAGTGTAGTTTCTAAACTCAGTTAAACAACAAGACCAGAGATAGGGAAAAAAAAGGTGGCCAACAAAGATAGGCCAAAGAGATTTTTAGCACACTAGAATCGACGAGATTTATTTATTTACTTAGAGCAGTCACAACCTTGAGAGGAAGTACTGGAAACCAGATACACAATACAAACAACCGACTTACTGAATTTTCTTGTTATCTTGATAAAACTTAGGTTTAATCTAAAATTAGGACAATTACATAATAAATTAGAAGCTAAAATGAAGGCATAGTGGACAGTAACATTACATGGTCCATATCCTTCCACACACAAAAAAAAAAAAAAACTACAAACATCTGCTAGATTTATAAAAAATTACTTTCCTAGTCCTTAATATAAGGTTCCAACAACTTTTCCTTATACCACTTAAACTACATTCCACTTCATTTGTTTCAAACCACCAGTTGTTCACATTTGCATCACTATCTTCATTCTTCCTTTGTCTTCCCCTGTTTGTATCTCGTTTCCAATTCTTGTAACCAACAAGCTCAACTACTACAAGTAAAGCAGACGTAATATTATTTAATACTCCATTTGTTTGAATAGAATATAACAAATCTATACCAGTTTTAATCTTCAACACAAGCAATGCGTTATGTTTATTAGTGTCTAGATACTCAATACTTATGTAACAACGGCCTCTCACCCTAAAGGTATTCAATTTAGAGTCTTTAAACTTAGACTCTAATAATGAGCTAAGAGATAATAGAAATTGTAAGAAAAAGAGTAATGATAGGGGTATACCTGAGCAGCGGTGCTATCCTGATTTGTAGTAGGAGACGAGGGTCCCTCAATCTAAACATTTGCATTTTGCTGAGTTAGATTCACAGAGGCATTCACAAAGGTAGTGAGGTTGGTACAAAGTAGTTAATATCGTGTATCAGTGGCATTGTACCGGCGAGGTGCGATACACCTAAACAAAGGATTATATCGGATTTTATCGGCGATACACAGTGAACTTTGTAAATTTATAATTTATAGGCAGATATACATTATGTTACTCAAAGTTTTAATGAAAGGCATTTATAATATAAAACTATCAATTAAACTAGTTATGCTTGATAACCTAACACCCTCAAACACAAAATTCGTGTAGGAAGAAAAATTTAAACAAAAAGATTAAAAAAAAAACATTATTAATAAATACATTTGTATCATTGTCGATGGTATGAGCCAAAATTGAGGCCTATATAATCGGAATATTCATGCATCATCGATATTTTGTGTATCGTCTAGGTTAAGATGATACATGATAAATATTGATATTATCTGGCGGTACGAACGATATTAACTACATATATTAGGTTGGTATCCACGTTAGTAGTCTCAGTCTGATAGAACTGGTGAGGTAGAAATGTATCTGGGGGGTTATTGCTCTGGGGTTGAGTATGTCCACTATTACTGATTCTGGCTACCACATGGTCTAGCTGAGAATATTTCCTTGATCTTCTTATAACCTTCTTCACTCTTCCATGAGTACTTGGATGTCCTGAAGTTATATTTTCATCCAACTTAGATATTTGGGTTATATCTTTTGTTGTATCTACAACTTTGCCTCTGCTCCTGGAGCCTCTAGGTGAAACAATCTTCCTTCCTTGCTCAATAACTACTTATTTATTTTTAAATGTCTGGTTTTTTATCCCATTTCCACCATTAGTTTCACTGTTGACTGGAGACCCTTCACAAAAAATATGCCTCATAATTTTTTGTTGAGTTGCTATTACTCCAGGGCTCGTGAGAGAGGCTTCCAAACTCATTATCTCAGACATATTGTCACCCAAATTGTTAGTTAAAATTGCAGCAGAGATATTTGGTTTGGAAAATAGAGTTCCAAGAAGAATTGGCTGGGAGTAGTTGAAGTTCTGAGAAAAGTTATTGATGTTCATTGATGGGTTTTCTACACTTGAGCATCCTGTAAAAGTTGGGGATATATTGAGTTCAAGATCAAATGGTTGGATGTTGGTTGAGTTAATCGGTTCAACTGTCTGGCACATGTTCTGAGAGGTGTTTTTGGTTTGGCTAATAACTGATGGAGAGATATTTTGAGTTACAGGTTGTAGACCATCAAAATAACCACTTCCAAGCTCCCTAAAGAATTGTCTCAAGGGTGTATAGTCATACCTTGGTCTTTTCTGAAAATGAGTTATCTAAAAGGGAGATGCAAGACTCAATTATCTTTTTCTTACCCTTTGACTTTTTATTAGTATCTCAGTTGGGTTATGAGGTTGAGGTTACCTTGTCATCTGTACATGTTCATATATCTCTCCCTCCTGATGCAACTCAGGTACAGACATGATGAAAGATGGAGCTTGGTTGAATCGAGGTAAAGCTTGTGGCCCATTGAGATGATCTGCTAGTTCTTGAGGTAGTGGATGAGTTATTCCATATCTTGTGTGTGGATGGTCTATAACCCTGCAAAGTGAACACAACCTTCTTGGGATCTTATCAAACCATAAATCAACATATCAAGGGATCCACCAAGATAATGATCTGCAGTTCTAATAACAATTTCACAAAGCCATTTTCCATAAAAAAAACCTTAATTATAAGGATGACATCAAGCATCCAAAGATTATTCCAAATTTTTATTTGTAGATTACAATTATCAGTTTAATGAGGATTAACATCTAGCTGGTTGTAAAAAAGTTTTGATTGAGAAGTCAAAGCCATTCTCTTTCTTATATGCATCTGAAAAATCATAAATTTATTTCTTTACATAGGCATGAACTCTTACATAAGGGCTTCACATGGTTCGTTAAGTTATAAAATGTACCATCTAATTTAAAAATAAGAAATCGCCCAGTGACCTTTGTTTTTAACGTGGATTGAAGATAATTATTAAATCTTTGGAAACCAATCAAATTGGTACAAAATACAATAATTGTCTATCTCTAATACTCTGTGAGAAATGTATTTTATATGATCATAGACGAGAGGGAAAATCAAAGAAAACTTAAATATAAAAATTATATCTCCTTTTCTGACTCCGCCTCTGTCAAATCCCCTCCGTCTCATATTTTTAGAATTTTTTTCTACTTCATCAAATCTTTTACCTTAATATAGTAAGCAACATTTATTCCTCCCACGGAGTAGAGAGAGAAAAAGGATATCCTTTCATACATTTTTGAAGCCAAATATCAACTTCAAAATCATCACTTATTTCGTAAGTCTCGTAGTTTCTTATGTCTTCAAAACCCTCAGAAATCTGATCCAAAATGTAGCGACTCTTGTAGAGGTTCAGATTTTGAGTAAGTCTTTTTAACCAATATTACGCAAAGGATTATTGCCGATCTTTGTCAGGTATAACCTTTATTTAGTTATCAGTATGATGCACGACATGTACTAGGCTTTAGTCCCGAACAAATGGTCACTGGTTTCCTCCGTATACTATGTTACGGGGTACCAGCAGATTCCACGGATGATTACATCTGTATTGGTAAAACAACCGCCTTTAGGTATCTCAAATTGTTCTGCGAAACAATAATCGAGCATTTTGGTCCAACCTTTTTAAGAAAGACTACTCAGGAAGATGTTCAAAGAATAACTACATAAAACACTGAGAGGGGTTTTCCAGGAATGCTAGGTGGTCTTGAATGCATGCACTGGACATGGCATGCGTGTCCGGTTGAATGGGCATGCCAATATAAGGGTCATTATCCTAAACCAATTGTAATTTTGGAAGCTTCGAGTACTTATGATTGTTGGTTTTGGCATGATTTTTTTGGACTCCCGGGTTCAAATAACGATCTCAACGTTTTATATAAGTTACCATTGTTTGAAAATCTTAAGAATGAGATTGCGCCGCACTGTAATTTCACCATCAACGGTCATCACTATACTCAGGGTTATTATCTAGCATACGGAATCTATCCAGAATGGTCAACTATGGTTCAAGCTTATAGTTAGGTAGGTTTTGGACCGACGACTTCGAAGGATATGAAGTACTTTAACACCCAACAAATGAAATGCATAAGGGATGTTGAACGCGCTTTTGGCATACTGAAAAGGAAGTTTGCCATCATAGCTGAGCCGTCACGCTTTTTTGATCTTCAAGAAATGAACAAAATTATGCTGACTTCTATCATTCTGCATAATATGCTTATTTAAGAACCCAGACGTGACCCAACTTGGACTAGTTTACTAGATGAAGATTTGAGGCCAAATCTTGTGGAGGAGCATAGGCGTCCGATAAGAGAATATAGACTTGAAATTGGAAGATTCTAAAGCCCTGAAATCTATAGAAAACTAAGACAAGATCTAACTAATCACCTTTGGGCTTTAAAGGGAGCAAGAGACGATGCACGGGGGCGAGGCAGAGGGGGAGGCAGATAAATGTTATTTTTAATTTAGTGTTGATTATTTTAATTAATAAGTTTTTTAATTTAAAGTTGTTTGCTTAAACGATTACATTTAAAATTAAAATTTAGGCAATTGTATTAAAAGTAATTTTAAATAAACGAGTACAATTAAACTTAACTAAACCAGAATTAAAATCATTTATCAAGACTGTATTCATCTTCGTTTTCTTCCGAGACATCATCTTCGTCTTCTTCCACATTCTCATACTGGCCAGTTTATTGAGGGACTTGTTGTTTTTCGACCGCATCCATTTCCTCAGTCCATGCAGCAAGTTATCATTCATTCATTGCATTGCATTGCATTGCATTGTTAAAGTGTTCAAGGCGAGTAACTTGTTTATCTTACAAACCCAGTAGTATTTTTCTCGTGAAAGATGACTTTTTCGTTGATTATTTATAGCAATTCCACGGTCCCTGGCTCTATCTGTTTCTATCTTCAACTCGAATTCCTTGTGCTCAGCATAGTTGAACTCGCTTGAACCTCCTTCTAATGCTCGTTGGGCTGCGTCTCTCGCTGCTTTCGCAGCTTTCTGACCACCTCCTCCTCTTCTCTTGACGATGGTGTTAACGTCTAGATTAGTGTTGTGTTGTTCCTGACTACTTGGAGACCCGGTATATGGAGATCTAGTTCCTTTAGGTGAGGAAGCAGGCCCACCATTCTGAAAATCCTGCGAGATTGGACCATGTGGTGATCTTGCAGGCACTTGATTACCTTCCAGCAACTATGGATTAAACTTGTTAAGCACCTTCAAAATGGTGAAACAAGTTTCATGTTGGAAGCCTGATTTTTGGGATCTTTGCCACTCTTCCTGACATCTTCGTCCACATCCGGTTCGCCATCACCACTTCTTCTGTTGCGCCACATTTGAGTGATCAAAGCTACATATTCATTAACGGATGTTGAAATTGTGTGAAAACGATGACACACCTCATCGACATCACGTCTATTGATGTTGCCGGTTTCTTCACAATGTTTTTTGGAAAATCTTATCATAAAAAGTTTTTTTTCTTGATAAATACCATTGATTTCATCTAATGTATATAATACATAATTTCTACAAAGTGACTCGTCTTCATCCATCGTATACTTGACACCACAAATTCTTGTGTTTCTTGGTTGTGATTGTTGTGTGTTTTTTTGTGTTTCTTGTTGTGATTGTTGTTGTGTTTTTTGTGTTATTTGTTGTTGTGATCAATGCGATGAGGATGCCATATTTGTTAAAAATGAAATTTATAGAGATGAGATTTTTTCTAGTAGATTGAGTTGATATGAATAGTTTTGTTTGAAGTATAAGAAAACTAGACATGGTATGAAATTGTGAAATTTTGAGGTAGAGATGAAGAACGTGTGAGTTTTAAGTTTGGAGATGAACTGAATTTATAGGGAAACAAAAAGGAGCAATAGTCGTTGGATGAAAGTAGTCGTTGGTGGTTTTGGGAAAAACGCGACGCTTTAACCAGAGACGCTGGCGTTCGATGGAACAATGGGCGGTTTTGTGACAAACGCCAACGATTGTGACACGATCGCCCGATCTTCCATCAAGCGCACGCTTGTTCTTCCAACTCACTCAACAAACCAACAAATTTATTGGTTTGTCCATTTGTTTTTCATGTTTGTTGAATGCATAGTGGGATCAAAATTAACAAATCCTTGTTTGATTGAGTCCGTAGAAGCTGCTCTTATCACCGGACTATGATTGTCATTGAAAATTTGCCATACGGTCATCCTAATAGTACCACAATCTTTCTCCGCATTGCTCGACTCAAGTCAAGGGGTACTTAAATTAAAAAAAACTCGTGGGTAACTAGCAATAAGTTGGGTGTAAATATAATTTCAGTCCTTGTCCATTCCCTATATGCCTATCACGTTCGTAAAAAACAATTGTCAGACATAAAGAGTTTGAGTTGATCGATGGTTTCCTCCGAGAAATGAAACAAAACTACGACAAGACACGTTGGAAACAACAGAAAGAGACTCATTCGAGTCATTCCTTCTTTCTTCTCTTCTAATGGTAGGGGTGTGAGGTGGGACCCAGGATTCAGCAGCCCATGCACGACTTTTGAAAATGTCTCAGTTGCTGTACGGCCCTATGGTTAGACCAACAATGCCCAAACCTGTTTCAAACGCCATTAATGGCTTCTTCAAGACATCTTTCTTCTGACAGTACCATAAGAAAAAGAAAGAATACCCAAATTATTGTCTTTAAATTCTTTAGATTATAAATGTAATAATAATTTTAGATTTATATCGGTAAACAAAAGACTTATACAACAGATTAGGAATTGTTGTTGTTTGAGATTGATTTGAAATGGTTGAAGAAGGGAAGTCATTATTTGAAACCCCAACATGGGCAGTAGCTACTGTTGTTACTGTCATGGTTTTTGTTGGAATTCTTGTTACAAGATCTTTAGAACGATTCGGAAATGTATGTAATTTCTCCATCACAACTCTGTTCCATTATTGCATTTTTACTTATTTTGATTATTTTTTAATGCTAATATCAGTGGCTGGGTTCGACTAAGAGAAAAGCTCTTCTATCTGCATTATACAAGATTAAAGAAGGTAACATAGTGAATTTCCAGAAATGGGGCATGTTTTTCTCAATTCCAGAATGGGTTTAAAATGTTTGTTTGTTTGTGATTACAGAGCTTATGTTATTTGGGCTGTTGTCACTGTTGATGAGTCATTTTGCAATTTGGATTTCCAAGATTTGCTTAAAATCTTCTGCTTTGAGTAGTAGATTTTTCCCATGTACAGAACAAGGGTACAACAAGGTGCCCCAGAAAGTATTGCATTTTACAAGTTTGAATTCTTTGAATCACTCAATTTTCATTAAGGAGGAGGAGAAATTTCATAAATTCCCTTCTCATCACCACCATGAGTATTGCCCTGAGGTACTTAACTTACCCTAACTAATCTGCATCTGAGTCTTTCTTTCGATTCAATGTTGTATTGCCTTCCTGAATTGCTTCATGGTTGGATAAAAATGACGCCAAAGGAAATTTCATTAGTCTAATTTTGATTTAGAACTCGAAGTTTGTTTAATAGTCCTTATATAGAATGCAGAATTGATTTTGTAACTTGTAAGACCAAGGATATACCGTACTGAATTGACTTTGTTGATGCGTGAATTCTTTCATAAGCTGTAATTATTATCATGCAGGGGCATGAACCGTTCGCCTCGTATGAAAGTCTTGAACAGCTTCACCGTTTGTTGTTTGTACTTGGTGTTGTCCATGTTTCTTACAACTTCGTTAGTATTGCTCTAGCCATGCTAAAGGTCAGTT
Organism: Papaver bracteatum; assembly: GCA_023529315.1. NCBI lineage: Eukaryota > Viridiplantae > Streptophyta > Magnoliopsida > Ranunculales > Papaveraceae > Papaver > Papaver bracteatum. The sequence goes on along the minus strand of JAJJWX010001098.1, from coordinate 1,721,061 downwards.
CGGCAGCTCTAATGCTTCTTTTATAAGGTTGTCATTGGATTTTGGAGATTCTTCTTCGTCAATGGTGCTTAAAACTTTTTCTTGACTTGCAGATATATAGCTGGAAAACATGGGAAAGCCAAGCAAGGTCAATGGCTCTTGAGGGAGAGGGATCACAAGGTGAAAATCAACCTTGTACCAGCCATTGCACTTCTCTTAGATCAAAACAAACTTGATATATACATTGTCATTTCAATTTCATAATACATTACCTTTTCAAATGCTGAATCACCTTTTCAGTCGGGTTATCTTAACCTGCTGCTATTCTTGCTTTTCTACTCTAGTACTTGGCTTTATCATTTCTGAACTCCTATTCTAGGTTCCACTGGGAATAGCAAGAAGAGTTTGCACCGCCTTACTACCTTTGTGTTCCATCATACGTCGCACCCATGGAGCAAAAACAAAATTCTGGTTTGGGTGGTAAATCCGCATCCTCAATATCCAAAAGATTATCATATCAGCATCAGTCTCAATTCTCTTTCTGTTTTGGTACCTACTAGTGAACTAATCTGTCCTTTAATCTACTTTATGCAGCTTTGCTTCAGCCGCCAATTCTGGAGCTCCATCAACCGAGCTGACTACATGGCACTTCGCTTTGGGTTTCTTACAGTGAGTTTTTTTGGTTTCCCGTATCTGTATGTATAACGTGTGCCCTTAGTTAGTTGAGAAAGATTAAGTTGTAGCTAGCACTGTAAATATTTCGTTATAAAAATCCAGAATATAGTATTTGCACAATGGCTTTGTGGACGAAACATATTAAGAAGTGCTGGAAATTCCTAAAACATGTAATATACTAGTATCTCAGAATTAGCTAAAGCGCAGATTTGCCACTTATATCCACAACAGTTTTAAATTGTGATGTTTCACTTTTTAATTATGAGCTGACTGGAAAAGTGAGAATGTAGACATTTGAATCGAAACAAACATTATGGTGTTTCGTTTTCATTTTATTTTTGTTTCTTATGTTAAATGCCCAACTTTCTGTGTGTCATCATTTGTAGACTCACCAACTTCATCTGGCATATGATTTCCATAACTATATGCTCCGTAGCATGGACGACGAATTTCGGGATATTGTGGGAATCAGGTACTCAACTCTATAATTCAGTTGATCCTTCTAGATATGTAATCCAGTGGGTATACTTTAATCCTTCAGTTCAATGGATTCGAATACCATATGAGGGTCTGAAAACCTGTTTGTTCAGAATGCATGAATAGATTGCAAAAACCAACAAAGCGTGTGTGGATCATTTCTAGACTTGCGTATCATTTGAAAACTATTCTCCTTGTGCAGCCTGCCGCTCTGGATTTATGCCATATTTGCCATTTTTATAAACTTTCATGGTAACTCCCTAAAAACTTGTCCATTCTTGTTGAGAAGTTAATCTTTTCATGTCAGAAAATGCTAGTGTGGTAACTTGCAGTTTCAATCTCATTGGATCTGAAACCATGTCTTGACTCCTTGTAACGATTTTTTTTTTATATTTCATATCTTTTAGCAGAGTTCACTAGAAATGATATGCGATGTGTCGTCGCGATAAATCTGTATTTCCATTTACTCTTGCTTTGTATTGTCTTAAAATTGAGTGCTGACAGATAATTTTTGTGACCGTAGGGACCAATGCCTACTTTTGGCTTTCTTTCACTCCAGCATCTGTAAGCCCCTAGCCATTACAGTCCCTTAAAGTCATTAGTGCTGTACCATACTAATTAGTCTATCCTTTCTTCTCTGTTGACAAAATAGTTGATCCTGCTAGTGGGTACAAAACTGCACCATATAGTGGTGAAACTGGCCCTCGAAGCCGAGGGTACTAACCCATCATCTGGAAATCGATTTAACCTGAGAGATGAGCTTTTCTGGTTTGGAAGGCCCAAATTTCTGTTATGGTTAATTCAGCTAATCTCATTTCAAGTAAGTAGACCAAAATCTTCTTGGAGTAATTTCAAAGTTTTATCCAAACAAAATCTTTACTCAAAGCTTTCTTAATTTTGCAGAATGCATTTGAAATGGCAACATTTATTTGGTCTTTGGTAAGAATATATCATGAATCTACATTGAAAAACCAACCTCTCTTGTTTAGAAGACCTCTGCAACACCTAACCAGTTTTACATATTTATTTATTTTGCCGGGGTGAATCAGTGGGAAATAAAGGACCCTTCTTGTTTCATGGAGAACCGAGTATTTCTAGTTATCCGCTTGGTATCTGGGTACGTGATCTTATCTGGAACGAAGTTTGCTCTCGTATATGATAGACTGAGTGTGGTTTTCTTGTTTATAATTCTTTTGTGCAACATAATCAAATTGCATCTATAAATGTTTCTAATTTGATTTATGAAATGATTATTGCAGGGTTACTCTCCAATTCTGGTGTAGTTTCATCACATTCCCGCTATATGTTATCGTAACACAGGTTTGAAAAATTGCTCATACTTTCCACTTGATTGATTATAAGTGAATGGACTGTCTCTCACCTTAAGGAAATTGGTGTTATGTCGATGTAGATGGGATCAAGGTTTAAGAAATCTGTAGTTTCTGAAAATGTTCGAGAGTCGCTTCAAGGTTGGCATATGAGAGCCAAAAGAGCAAAGCAGGGTCATCATACATCTACATTTTCAATTGCAAGAACGTCTTTTGAATCAACAGAGGATGAAACGGCCACATTACGCAATGTCCCCCTAGCTAGCAACAGTTCTACTACAACCGGCTCATCCAGATCCGACAGCTCCAATTATCCATCTTGTGTCACACAAAGCGAGATAACTCATGAAGTTAGACCATCGGGTGCTAAATCTTCACATTATTCGCGCAACTCTAATCCCGTCTTTGACCATTTCGAGAGGGATGACGATAGCGAGCATCTTCCAATTTAGGTTTTTCTTTTGTCCAAACATGTCACTCCATGCAAATGTTGTACTGCGTTTCTGGTTCGTCTAGAGAGAAACAAGTTGTTATATGCTTTATGAATCGGCTACAACTTGTTATATGCTTCATCAAGTTTGTAACAACATCAAAGAAATTGAAAATATCATACATCGAAGATACAGTGTTTGGAACTGACATTCACCTCAATCCTCAAGGTCATGGTAATTGTCACAGGTTCGCAACACCCAAATGCAAGAGCCAACCTTGACAATGGCACTATGCTCTACAACACAGTTTAGCCAACTCGCACTTGGCCAATTTCTTCACTTCTTGGCCAAAACTCTATTCAGCTCATACTAAACAGAGGTTCCATTCACAATTTTTTCAAGCCAACAAATCAATACACACACTCCGCTTGATGCATAAAACAATAAGCCAAAACAAAGAGACAATGCACCAACAAAACTTAGCTTTAAACTAGGTCGTAGCCTTTTATTTATTGCACACTTAGGGTTACACAACTCTTCTTGTTCCGGATTACCCAATCGACCAATCCCTTCACAAAATCAGGCTTTTATAGACTTACAAAAGCTATATACAAGTAACTGTCAGTCAATTACAGATTTACTTTACAAAGCAGTTGGCCAACTGTGACAACTTGTCTAACCGCTCCCCTAAAGCCAAACATGCCCTTCCTATCCTTTAAGAAAGCATAAAGCAAAACAACTTCCGTGTAACCAACTTGAAACCGTCAAGGCCTTGTGCCCGGAAAATGTCATCCAGCCTTGTTGCACAATGATCGCATTTGCTAGCTGTTGATGGTGGATTTTAGTTCAGGGCTAAAATTGTAAAACCAAATTTAATGCGCTGACATCCTGCAAAGGGCAAAGTCGTTTGATAAGTGATGAGTGCCTCTTCACTTTATTTATTCGAAGCAATTCAATAAATACACAAAATTCACCCAGAATGGTGCATGTAGCAACAATCCCAAATATTCTGTGAATTTTTTAGCATTATTAATTAATGCATGATTTGCCTAGTATTTCATGTGCGGTTCCTAGCCGAACTCTCATTATTAGCATGACATGACGACTGAGTGTTCACTCTCAGCAGAGTAACATGAATCTCCAAGTGCCAATTTCGAGACATGCATGAAATACCCGTACATGCTACATCACTCTCTAAAGAGAGTCTTGCATCGACGCGCTTTGGTTAGCCGATCGATTATGCTTAATTTCCTTAAAGGAAATCTGGACTGTCAGTATCAGTCTCATAAACGAACACGGACACGCAAGTTGGCCGCATGATTTAACCAGCCTAGCCAAACCCTAGAAGGAGCATACGATCACCGTGATGATCACCGGCGGGCCAACTTATGCCCTAACCGGTCGAAAACCACGCCATACTTCCCAACGCACCAAACTCTAGCCCTAAAATAAGGTGGCCGCGCTGCTTTGGAAGAATCTCGAACGAGCAAGACTGTTCAGGGCAGTCTTAAAACCATCACAACCGTCCAACTTCGCTAGCCTGGTTGGACGGATTAGATCATCCCGTGAATGATCAAGGAAGTGCTAATGCACACATTGGCGGGCCCACTTTTCTTTCACCCGATCGGTTTTCTCACGGCAAGGCTATGGAGCAATGAAACCATTGCTCAAACCATGGAGGGTGTGATGCTCCTAAGGGTCGCGAAAAGTCCACTAATGGCTAAAATCGATCACAACCATCCAACTTAGCCAGCCTATTTGGATGGCTTAGATCGCATTTATGACCATTGGGCTGGTGCGCATATGTTCACCGTCAGCCCAACATGGGACCCACATGATCGATCTCCCCAAACATTAGGCTTGCCAAACCGATTGGCCAAAGTCACGAGTGCGTGACTATTTCAAAACCCTAATTAGGGTTTGCTGCGATGCACATCTGTCGTAGTTTGATCGCGACCATCAATCTTCGCCAGCCTAAACGGAGGGTGTGGATATAGACTCAAGAGGTCCCAAGGATGTCAATGCGATCGTCGTGGCCCGCCTTTGCGTGTGACTGGATGACCTAGGCAGACTAGGGTTCGGCTCTTCGAAACGCACACCCAAAGGTGGCATGCCACGCAGCCTTATAATCCTTTGCGGCAATGGGATTCTGTCGTAAATCGATCACGACCACTCATCTTTGCCTGTCAAATTAAGTGGCTTAGATCGAATCTTTGTGAAATCGAGAGACGTAGACATGCTCGCTGACGGGCCATCTCCACGCACGCCTGGTCGGTCTCTCTAAAAAGTAGCGTCGTGCTAGGATTCGATCAAGCCAAATAGGGGATGTTTGTACACCTCTAAAAACCCTAAAATCCATCAAACAGAAGCAAATGTGTGCCATAAATTATCTCGTCCGTCCAAATTTGCCAGCTTGGTCGGACGACTTGGATTAAAAGTTGGGTGATCAATGAAGCGCCTCAATGATTATCGTCTGCCACTCTGCCACAGGGAGTGATTGACCAGATGGTGGCCCGCCAACGCGGCCTCCAAACGATCATTCAAAGATGGTTGGACGTGCTAAGACGCTTAATCCACGACTTACTCGATCAAACTTTAAAACAACGATGCTTTATGTATATCGATTGTTTTGAGCTACTTGCTTTAAAATGATGCATTACATGTAGTTTTCTATTCCATAGATTAGGAGTTGTTATTCAGAGGGGTGTTGGTGCTCAGCTTGTTGCTAGGCTGCCAACCCTCCAAATCGACCCTGTGTAATTCTTTATTCTTTATATTACATTAAAAAAAAAAAGGGATGTAGAACAAGTTCTACAATGGAGTTAAGCCTAAGAGGTCCCAAGCTCGAATTTTACTGATTTCAAAAGCTCCTTAGATAAAAGAATAAGTTCTTGGACAATTTAGTGATTTGTCTTATGATTTCACTTCAAAAATTCCAAGTCCTTAGGAAAACGGTTCAGTCTTGCGTATCAACTCAGATTTAGAATAAACAAATACTTTTTCAAAATAATTGATTATCTTAATCTTAAAAAGATGAACTCAAATAGGAGAGGAGAGAAAAATGGTTTTTTTGGTATTTGTATCTCTCGAAAATTTAGAGAAAATAAAGGAAAAAAAAGGATTTCAATATTATTAAATAATAAATGTAAGGTGTTGGAGCTCAACTTGTTGCTAGGATACCAACTAAAGCTCGGTACGAGTCATGATGTAAACACTTTTTTTGATTAAAATCTAATAGTTTGAGTTTCTATTGATAAATGTAAGTGATTATAATAATTTTAAAAACAATTTTTTTCTATTTCTAGAATTTATAATTTTTTTCAGTTCTCTTTATGGTAGTTTTTATGATAGTTACCACACACCCACAAAATCCATTACTGACTAGTACTCCACTGTAATAATGGTTACAAATGATCGACAGGTAATGAGCCCCTCATACGATGTTTGGATATACACTCAGAAGTTGCCGATTTTTGGAAATTTAAAATTCAGAAGTCAGTGGGCCAAAATTAGTTCTACATATGAAAGCAGAAAAATCAACTTTTTCGAAGCAAAATAGTTCTGCTTCGGACTTTTACTTCTAGAGAAGCAGAAGCATGATGGACGGCTGCTGGCCTTAGGTGCCAGTGGGCCAAAATTAGTCAACTCCAAGTAATGCCGTAATGAGCCAAATGATGGACGGGTGTTGGGCTTAGGTACCAGTGGGCCAAAATTTACCTGAAACAACAAAAGGATCGGTACGCACCTACGCAGTGCCAATATTTAAGATTAAGGAAAAGCTGGATCGTGTCCTGGTCATTATTATTTTTTCCCTCGTTTCTCCTCTGAAATTCCACTAGCGAGAAGAGATTTCGTCAAAATCTGGTATATTCGATTACTTCGGTAACACTCTAAATTTTCAACGATGGTTCTCGAGGTCAGTAATCTTCATGCCCGCTGTTTACTCATGAATTTTGATTAGATTTCTATACTTGTGTGCGTTCTTTTTACAAATTAGGGTTTGATTTGATCTATTTTTTTGCGGTTAATGAATCAGGCGACTATGATATGTATTGACAATTCTGAATGGACAAGAAACGGTGATTACTCACCGACTAGATTTCAAGCTCAAGCTGATGCTGTGAATCTCATCTGCGGTGCTAAAACACAGGTCATCTTGAAAAAACCCTTTCTTGAAAGTTGGCTAAATATTCAGTATTTTTTAGGGTTTAATTCAAGTTGATAAGTTATTTATGTATTTTTATGAAATTTATTAGTTTGGGAAATTAAAATTTAGGGTATTTTTAAATTTGTGATCTGAAGTTGGGAAATTTATGGTTGTTGTGCAGTCTAATCCTGAGAATACAGTTGGAATTCTAACAATGGCTGGTAAAGGTGTTCGTGTATTGGTTACTCCTACCAGTGATCTTGGAAAGATATTGGCTTGCATGCACGGTAATTTCTCTATCGTTGATTGAACTGGTTATCATTCTTTTCCAAAGTTGCCTGTTATTGTGTTTGTAATATTTGAGTTACTTATTTAGTGATGTTCTTTTTGGTATGGTCTGAGCGACTCAAATTTTGTCTTGGGCAAACCTTCTGGACTAGAAATTTACAATTACAATTTGAATTGTTTGCATTTATAGGGTTAGAAGTAGGTGGAGAGATGAACTTGGCTGCTGGGATCCAGGTAGCTCAATTGGCTCTTAAACATCGACAAAATAAAAAGCAGCAACAGAGAATTATAGTTTTTGCTGGAAGGTAACCTGTGTTGCTTCCCTATTGGATTTGCAGTCTCACGAACTTTCCTACTTATACTTACAGTGTCGATTTTTCTTATGTGCTCCAGTCCAGTGAAATATGATAAGAAGGTATTGGAAACAATTGGAAAGAAGCTGAAGAAGAACAGTGTTGCCCTTGACATTGTTGATTTTGGTGAAGAAGGTGATGAGAAGCCAGAGAAGCTTGAAGCTCTCCTTGCTTCTGTAAACAATAGCGACAGTAGTCACATTGTCCATGTTCCTGCTGGTCCTAACGCTCTCTCTGATGTTCTCATCAGGTAACTCTCATAATTTCTTATGCAGATTTCTGATTCTTATTATCTGCTTCTTATTCTGCTTCATTTAAGCTGACATTTTTTTGGGTTGCAGCACACCCATATTCACTGGGGACGGGGAAGGAGGTGGAAGTGGTTTTGCAGCTGCCGCAGCGGCGGCATCTGGAGGTGGTGGTTATGATTTTGGAGTGGATCCAAACTTAGATCCTGAGCTTGCTCTTGCTCTTAGAGTTTCCATGGAAGAAGAGAGAGCAAGACAAGAAGCTGCTGCTAAGAAGACAGCAGATGAAGCTGCTAAACAAGGAGGGGAATCTTCAAATTCACAAGATGCAACAATGACTGAAAATGTGGCTGCTGATGATGTTAAAGGAAATGATCAAATGGTTAGTCTTCTGTTTTAACTTCAAGATCTATCATTCATTCTTTTCCACAACTTGTATTCTGCTGTTTGCATGTAGGCAGTGAACGCCTTCGTATGCTTGCATTACGTCTTATATAGCACACAATGAAAATTAAATGACTATATCGGCTTAAAACACGTGAATTGAATGTTTGTATGATTAAAATATTCGCTTTAGCCTTGGGTTTAATAGGTGCTGTTAGTGTCTAACTCAGTTTTGTTAACAGGATGAGGAAACTGCATTGCTTCAGCAAGCCCTGTCAATGTCCATGGGTGATCCAGCGTCAAGTCATTCTGGTAAATCAACAGGTGACGTAGATATGATGGACGCAAGTACAGATGATCAGGAGCTGGCCATGGGTGAGTATGCTATACCTTTTTGTTAAACCATAGATATTTTTCCTGTGCATGAATTTGGCTGATAAGGGATAGATGACTTGGTATTCATTTGTCGGGATCCTAGTAGATAAGGGTTCAGGTTGTGCTTTTCTGCTTGGCTAATTGTTGTGCTTTTACTGATTCATGCAGCCCTTCAGATGTCTGTGGAGGAAAGTGCAAAAGACACTGAAATGAACAAAGTGCTGGGTGATCAGTCATTTATGTCATCAATCCTTGCTTCTGTATGTATTTCATTCTGCAGTTACCAAGTATTGCTGAATTAGCTCTTTCTGCATTATATAATGGATAATGGATTTGTGTCTCCTGTTACAGCTTCCAGGAGTTGATCCAAATGATCCTTCAGTGAAAGATTTGCTTGCATCTTTGCAAGGCCAAGGAGAGGTTAGTAAGAACTAAGAAAGTTAATATTATATATTTAGTTTTTGGTTACATCTTGTTTTTTGTTTCTCTTAGCTATGATTGTTTCAGATTCTTGTTGATTCTTGGTTTTGATGTGTTGTTTAAAAGAAAATTCATTGTACTCTTTTCCTGTAGTAGTATGCTTTATCCAGTAGTCCTATACTCTTTTGTAGACATGATGGTATCTCAGCCTTAGTAAAGTTTTAGAAACTGAACACATTGAAAGATTTTATAGGTCACTGAATTCGTTATCTAGAAACGGTGGTGCTACAAATGTCAAATGCCGAACCTATTGGAGCGCTTTTTTGGATAAGACAAAACAACGGTGTGAAGTTTGACGTAGTGAGAAATCATAAGTGTAGAAAAGATATAGCAGGTCTAGACAATGAATCACGGTGTCATTGTGTTTCATATTTTATTTGGTAACTTTATGCACGTTCATCTTTAAATATGGTTTAGGAAAATTGTTCATAGGCAAACAGTTACTGACACACGAAATAAGTTAGCCTAGTCATCCATCTAATAATGTTAATGCCCTGTAACCACTTGAATGTTCTTATATATAACTGAAAGCTAGTGTTAAGAGTTGGTAGAAGTTTTTCATCTGAAAATAGGGTCTAAGGAGTCAATAATTCAGATATGAATACCATCCAGTAAGTTTCCCATAGTTATTTGTTGACCCTCAGATTGGCACGAAATCATATAAAACTCAATTATGTGGTGTTCCACTTGAAACTTATTATTTATAAGCTGCAGTATGCCAGTATGTTACTATGTGAAAATACTCTTACTAGGGTCTTTATGATGATTTTTCTATTGAAAACTACCAGCCACAGAAGAAGGATGAAGACCAGTCAAAAGAGGAGGAAAAGAAGTGATGCTTGCCATAAAGGGGTCCCACTTGTGGCCAAGTCACCTAGGTTGGTCCTTTTCAAGTTCCTCAAGACTTGCATGAAATAATATTATGTGTCTTGATCAGTTAAATAGCCAGAGTAGGGCTCTGTATTTCCAAGAACTCCAATCAAGCACCAGTTTAAAGGTCCAAACATTCAGTTGTGTCTTGTGAGAGGTTAATGATTGTATTCTTCACAGACCATATTCTTGTAACCACTACGTTCTTATCAACTGATATTTAAGTTTAAGTTTCTGTTGTCTGATGGTGCCTCGTATTTGCAATTCAAGTGGAGCAAGTAATATAGTTTGGTTATGCTTTCAAACTTCACAGTTTTTATTTATGCCCGTTTCATTTGCTTTTGAGCACTAGTCTGCTTCTCTACATTTCCTCTAATTAATTGTTGAGTTGAGCCAAATGGTTGCCAGAGTTGTCTTAACACCTTAGATCTGAAATATTCCAGACGATAAGCTTAAACTGGCAATTTGTTGGTAAAAAACAGCAAAATGTATCTGGTTTAAACAGTCCTCAAACACTTCCTTTTCTGGTTGGCATCTGTTTGAGTGGGCCTTGCAACTTCTGTAGGATAAAGCCCTCGGACAATGCCAGATAGGAGATTGGCCTCCTCAACTGTAACCTAGTACTATTGATCGCTCCCAGATTCATTCAAAGGAAGACATGACTGTGCAGACAGCCGGGCATGTTATGTCATGATAGAATTGTGGCTGTGGCCTGTAGGAAAGATGATCCAAGTTAATGCAGGAGTGAAGCAGATATTGGTAACTGGTGATAAGGATTAAGAGAGCTGAATATGGACTCATAATATGAGTATACGTGATAACAAGTAAAGTTAATCTGGGAATTTGATTTCATAATTTTGACTCTATAAGAGCTAGCACTATGGTGCATCATTTCCCTTCCCTATCCCTCCATTTCCCTTAAAATGCCAAAAATCCAACCACTATGATCTCCCATATCCCTACACGAGTAGAGATAGAGACCCCCATCCCTACACGGGTGAACAGATCTGTTCAGCCTTGTAGGGAAGGGAAATCACACGGGGACTCAGTCCGCGTATGCTTTTTCACTTTACGCGGACTGAGTACGCGTAGCATTCTGTACGCGGACTCAGTTCCCGTTTCGACAAATAATATTTGTTTGACCTTTTTGGTTTACACCTCTCTCACACCCGATCATAACCATCCATCACTAATAACGGCTCTATTTTGTACGCCGTCGGATCCCAACGGACATTTTTTCAAAATCCCCTATAAATACCAATCTAATTCTCTACTCAAACCACACCAAATCAATTGATTTTTTTTTATTCTCCCTCTTCCTCTTACATCAATTGATTTCTTCTTTCTCTGCATCTTTATTACAATTCGTTTTTTGTATTTAGATTTAGATTTATTGTAGTAGTTATTTATTTGTTATCTTAGTTTCATTAAAAATGATACTTAATTTTGTCACACAAGAAGAGGTTGATCTTACCACTGCTTTTATTTATGTGAGTATGGACGAAATTGTGGGTTCGGGGCAAAAAACCGCTTTGTTTTGGAAACGCATTCACGAAATTTTTGTACAACGAAATGGCAATCCATACGGAAGAGATTGGGATGCTTTAAAGAGCAAGATGAGAGCTATTAAAAAGGATGTCAAAGAATTCGTGTCCATTCTGAACGCTATATATCGCCAAACCAAAAGCGGTGCAAGCCACGAAGATTTGGTAAGTTTATTAAATTTGTAAGTTTTTCCATACAGGTTGTGATAATAGTAATAAACCAAATGTTTCTTATATAATTTTTCAGACAAAAGATGGTCGCCTTCAATATCAGGAACAAAGAGGACAACCTTTCAAGTATGATGCATGTTATGAATTATTTAGAGAAAAGGTCCCTGGATATAATTATGAATTGACTGTGAGCCAAAACAGTGAGTTGTTTGAATCTCATCGTAACTTTTTATCGGTCGAAGATGGTAATGAAGTTCTTCCCAATGGAGAAACTCGTTGGAAATACAAGGAAAATGCACGTCCTATAGGAACAAAGAAAGCCAAAAAATTTGCTAGACAGAAGAAGGATCGTGAGCAAGGTATATATAGAGAAGATGATGGTGAGACATCTTCGGTTAAGATGGAAGAAGCTATGATACTTGAACAAAGTTCAAGTATTTTGGAGTATCTTAAGGAAACCCGATCAAGGAAGGAAAAAATGAGAATGGAACGAGAATCCCAATACCAAAGTTTTTGGGCTTATACTCAACAACCGAGTTATCAAATGGAAGATCAAATGAATTTGCAAACGCTTCAACAACAGACTAATCAAATGCATGGACAACAAATGCATTTTAATCAAGACAATGCAATAATGTTGATGGACCTTAGTTGTTTATCTCCCAACGAAAAAAAATATATTATCAACGCAAGCAAAAGGAGATTTTGAAGGGGAAGGGTATAATCAGCGTTGAAGATTCTAAAGATGAAGATGTAATCCAACTCTAATTGTTTTATCTTTAATTGTGTTTAGTTTTTTAATTTGTAGTACATGTTTAGATTAAAAGTGTTATCTTAAATTTGTAGTTGGTAATGTTGTTAACTTTATTTTAAATGTGTTTGAATTAATTAAATTTGTCAATTTGTTGTAACCACTCGATTTTCAAATCTAAATTCAAATAAATTACTTCATTTTTTCACTTCATTAAACTAATGTTCATAAATAACTTTAAAAGATACCTCTAACATATCATTCGATAGGTTTACTTGTTGTTATTTTTGTTGTTGTCAGATTCAACAATCAATGCCGCTTCGAAATGGAAAAACGGTTCTTTTATCCATGCTGTGTATGCATCTTGTGCAGCGAAACGGTCACCTATGTACCTATTGAGAAACTCATTGTACCTGATGCATAATTTCCTAACATGATATGTCCTTGAACAAATGTAGGATGGTAGATAATTATGTCGTGGTTTCTTGCCCGTCTCTTTAACGAAAGAACCCCAACCAACATTAGTCCAGAATATTGTTTGATCCTTAGGCTTTTCTGGAAAATCATCCTTGAAATGGTAATAGTTTCTAATCCATTCAGTCTCTTCTTTGACATCCTTTAACCTTTCTCTCAGTTGGAATTGTTGTTGACCACGTTCTTTTGCCTTGGAATTTTCTTCGTGTTCCTTGAGTTTATGTTGGTATTCTGAACACCCAGATGAATATTTGGTATTTTTTGTGGACTTTCCTTTGCTTAACACTTCATCCAACAACTGTGTTAGATTGGTAGGTGATGAAGACGTCGTTGCGTTCGCATTAGCTTGATGACCTCTTTTTCATATCTCCTTTTCCATTGCAGCAATTGATGTAGTGGGTCGCTTGCATCTTCTAATTATGTCTTCTACTGGGTTGGTAGTTGCTGACTGATTTCCATTGAATAGATGTTTAGCTTTGATGTTGCAAAGAAAAATAGGTAGATTGATGTTGAAAATAAGAATGGGTTATCTTTCTTGTATATAGGATTCCTTCCCAACGGCTCTATTTTTAAGAACTCGTGCCCAACAGATTGTTTTTCCCAACGGATATTTTTCTAACAACTCGTGCCCAACGACTCTTTTCCAACGTCTATGTTTCCTAACGGGTCTATATCCCAACGAATCAATTTCGTTATATATATACTATCAGCATTTTTTGGTTCTTACAACCAACAATCTTAATACATTCTTACAAACCATCAACCTAAATTATGTATTCTAACAGTTCGAGTAGAAATGGAAAACAAATAGTATGTGTAGAAGCAAAAGAGGTTTGTCCATGTTGTTTCATGGATACACACAATTTTCTTCAATGCCCATGGCTATATACAAAATGTCCACAACCAGGATGCATCGACACTAGGAAGGTAAAAGATTCGATACCAGAGAAGATAAGGTATTTGGAATGTGAGTATGCTAAATGTCCGGGAGAAGCACAATGTTTGGAGGATGCAATGAAAGATGCAATCAAACAACAAAAAGTTGAAGAACTCGGCAACAACTTGAAACTAAAAGGTAAGGTGGAGTTTGAATGTACCAAAGGGATTCCGTGTGAAACTGAGGGTTGTTATTTCTTGATGAAAATGCACCGTTCAGTCGCCAAAAAAACATATGGAAAGCGTTACTGGAGATGCCTTGAGTGTGGAACGGTGGCATGGGCTGAATAAGTGTTGTTTTACTTGGATCTAATATCAATTGATGTAATGTGAAAATTTATAATTAGTATGTGTGAGTTTTTTAATTAGTCAGTTGCGTTTAGCAATATGCGTCTACAATAAATAATAATGGTAATTTTATTATTCAGATTAACGATTACATTAAGTACGTTCAACCAGCATTTAAACCAATAGGTGACCCTATTGGACGAGTTATGTCTCGTGAGGGTTTACAGAGAGATATACCCACAAAACCTATCTTCATTTTAATTCTTTACTCTTCATCTGATGATTCAGATGATGAATATTCAAAGGGTGAAGGGTCATAATCTGAGAAGCTATTTCTCAACATGACATAGCAGTTAAAAAATCTAAATGGTTTCCCCTTCTTTTTTTCGTAACTTTCCAAAGCACGTTGCTCCTACAACAAAATAAAACAATGTCAATTTACAATAAAATAATTAAACTATTCAGTACACATACTCAAAAGATTGTTTGATGGGTAACCACTAAATTTCTTACGATTTCCGATGGTACTCCAGCCCTCCATAAATATAACGATCTCTGTGTCGTTACATATACTTTCACGTCTGAAGTAATTACGTTTAACCTTGTTTTCAGATACTTAACCGTGCGTTGATTCGGATTCCCGTTATGTATAGTCAACCTTTGTAGCAACTCCTCCAAAAGGTTGGTGTTATTGAGTTTTTCATCTTCTACTTCATTCTCTTGATGGACTTGAACCCATAAACTAACTATCATTTCGTCTTCCTCAGGATTATAACCCACCATAATTAAGAAATAGCAGTGTTGTGGATAATACGTTTTTTTTTTAAAGGTGGAGAACAGATTTGTTCGAACTAATGTGTTCATTGCTAAAGAGATTGTGAGTCCTTTATACATGCACCATATACATATCCATAAAATGTTGAATGAGATCTCCCGGATAAATATCCTAATCCACATACTGTACTGGTAGATTTCCTTGATATGTATACATATCCATATATTGTGTAAATGATTTCGCTGAATCCTTTATACATGCACCGTATACATATCCATAAACGGTTGCATGAGATTTCCCGGATGAATATCCTAATCCATATACTGTACTGGTAGATTTCCCTGATATGTATACATGTCCATATACTGTGTAAATGATTTCGCGGATTATCGTAATTGTAAACCATATGCCACCAAATATAAACTTCATAATTTGCAAACATAAAGTGAATCCCAAATAATATCTAAAGTTTGTTATTACAAGAGCGTTTAACATTCGAAAACTTAAAAGACAAAAGTGAAATACATCCTATGCCTCATCATCATCATCATCATCATCATACATACCAGCATCATCGTCATCGTTAACCTCAACATCGTCCTCCCCATCCTCATCTTCATACTCAGAATCCTCCTCTTCATTTTCATAATCCTCCCCATCACCAGAATCCTCCTCGCCATCTCCATCATGTTGATATTCGTCTCCTACATGTCCATGTGCATCTCCATGAGGGAAGTCATCTAGGATGTGATTATTGTAATCTCCATAATACTCAAATGCCCCATCCTCGTTTTGTCCTGGGACAACTTCTTCTTCTTCTAAGTCTGTATCATCATAATCTCCTTCTGACGATGGAAGTACCACGTATTCCATATCTGAACCCTCCAGACTATACAAGTCCCCTGCATGGCCTCCTCTACCAGGGCGCGCAGCAATGTGCTTGACAAGATCATTTCTCAGTTGTAGGTGGAGTTCTAGGTTTTTCAGAGATGAAATAAATACACGACCATTAACAATAGGTTCGGGAAGGGGAACATGAACAACCCTTCCCCAATCTGTATCCCGACGCTCATGATCGATAATGATGTTGTGTAAAATAAGACAACATTTCATAATTAGATTCATGTCTGATTGGTGCCAATACTTACAAGGAGATCCGACAATTTTGAATTTACCCTGAAGCACTCCAAAAGCACGCTCGACATCCTTTCTTTTAGCCATTTGATACTTGTTGAACCTAACATAGTCGGGAATATCCAATGTCTGAGAAATAGCTTGTACAACTGTAGTCAACTTTGGATAGATACCATCGGCTAAGAAATAACCCATATTGTATTGGTGACCGTTGATGACATAATTGCATGGAGGTGCTACACCCTTTAGCATGTTATCAAAAAGGGGTGAGTGTGCTAACACATTCAAATCGTTGTTTGATCCAGGCATTCCAAAAAACGCATGCCAAAACCACAAATCATATGATGCCACCGCCTCTAATACCAAACTACTCTCTTTATCTTTACCCCTGTAAGTTCCTTGCCAAGCTACCGGACAATTCTTCCATGGCCATTGCATACAATCAACACTACCAAGCATTCCAGGAAAACCTCGGTCGGCATTCTCAGCTAGCAACCTCTGAACATCTTCAGGAGTGGGTTCACGCAAATATATGGCTCCAAAAGTCATGCAAATGGTGTGGCAAAAACTTTTTAGATACTTGTATATTGTAGTTGCACCCATACGAGTGTAATCATCAATACTATCAGCAGGCGTACTTTTGCATAAACATTTCATCACGGCAACTAATTTCATATGCGGAGAATGCCCCATAGTATCAGTTGCATCCGGACGTTGATGTCATTCCGGATCAACTTCAAGCAATTTTCCTAACAATTTCTCGAATAACTCTTCCCTCATGCCTAGACGCTATTTGAATTGTCTGGAGGTATAACCGGTTCCAGGCGTAAAATAATCATTCATCATTTTTGCATCATGCCACACTCGATCACGCGTTATTACACTATGTATTTGTACCTCTTGTGGTACAAGTTGTCTAATAATACGCAACCGTTCATCCAAACATAGTTGTGTAAACATAATCAAAGCTTTCTCTTCTTCATCACTATCACTAGAGGTATCCAAATACATTCCATATTTGTGTCTCACATAAGAACGCATTAGACTCATTGTGCACCCTAGCAAACCAAAAATACACTATCAATTTGGGTATATCATACATAAACACAAGTATATCAAACTTCTACATTAATATGCATTTACATGGAACATTAAATTCTACATAAATCAAGACACACAACAATTAATCATACATTTTTCACTTAATATATGTGTTCATAACGTTATTGAATTGCATACTACATATTCAACCAACCTAGCATCAATAATTTCATCAAAAATAAAATCAAATTAACTTAAAAACCCAAACATTAGAATCACTCACCTTATATGATTTTTTGGATGAAATTCGAAATTGAAGAACGGATTTGCTTCACCTTGTGCTAACCATCAAACCCTTTTAATCTAAGCTCACGAATCGCCTTGAATCGACATGAAAATTGAAAGGGGGTAAATGGGGTTTTGAGAGAAGGAAAATTAGTGAAGAAGATGAAATGGGAGGAAGAACCGGGTTCTGTGAACTTAAACCTATCAAACGGGGACTCAGTCCGCGCATTTGGTCAAGTCAACGAGTTGACTAATACGCGGACTCGGTTCCCGTACTGCACTATTCATACACGGACTGAATCCGCGTATAGTGTAGGGAAGAGATAGCTAGGCAACATAGCAGAGTTGCCTTTCGTGTGCCATCCCTTCCCTTTATTTGAGGGATAGGGAAGGGATAGCTAGCACCATAGTGCTAGCTCTAATGCTCGATTTACTTTTATGAGATACATTACAAAGAAGCAACGAATCGACAGCGTGAAACTAGGACCGAACACTTCTCCTTGACCCACCCACCCATGTAACTTGACTGCAACTTCTTTTCCGTACCAAATTCATTTAAGGATGTGTTTTCAAATTCATTTAAGGCTGTGTTTGATAACAAAGAAAGTAAACAGTTCTATGGAAAGTGTTTTCGTGGAATCAGTTTCCTAGGGAGGCAAGGAAAGACTTTCCATTAAATTTCACGGAATTGAGTTTAAAACATACTTTATGCCACACTTTATTACAATTCCATGGAAATAATTTTATTTTCATGGAAATAATTTTTTGACCAACCGACATAAAACATTTTATTTCCATAGAAAGGTGGTTAATTCCGTGAAATTAATTCCTATCAAACACAACTTAAAAAAATAAAAATAAAATGGAAATAGTGGCAGATGATCAAGTATTAGCGTACATTGTACAATAAGAGATGGGACTGATGAGAGTTTTTGTTTTGTGCTTAAAAGGCCGATGGTCCAAAAAACACTTGATTGAGTGACTGTCTGATATTACCCTCTCCTACCCACGTCCTCTATGGTCCCCTCAATTTGCCTTCTCTCTTTTGGACTCTTTTTTATTCGCATGATTTTTGTTTACATCTCTTCCTAATCTTATCTTTGCCAACTATACCCATCCTTATCTTTTTCTTGTTCCCCTCAATAATCCTTATAGTTCTACGTCATCAACTTGTATAATGTATAATAAAATGATTAACTTTGATTCTTAATAGAAGAGAAAATATACTACTTTAACCATAGTGGGCATAAAAATATTGAATGAGACTTCGACGACATAAGAAGAAATCCGAATTCGAATCCTTTTACTTTCATGATAAAAACGGATTCATTCTCATTTTACTTTGGACTTTCTAGTTCCTAATACTAGTTCTTTTACTTTTCTCGATATCTCTCCTTCCTCTCTTTTTTGGTGTGAGTTTACATTGTGAGGTGCGCCTTCTTATCTCTTCCCAGCCTTTGCTTTTACTCAAAGAGTTCATCTTTCTCAAAACTACTCCATAGTCTATTTGTCTTTCCTGATAAAAGAGGAGGAAACCCGCTTTGCTTATTCTACCGTGAAAACTACTATTCAATCTCCACGTTTACCTCTTAAAAGATGAGACAAATTTACCATCCTAATGGTATCATACTATCATGAGTTAACACTTCTGTTGATATTCTGGGTAACATCTGCCATATGCTCGGTTTATCACGCATGCATATTGAAAAGAAAAAACTAGAAATACGTGTTTAGTTTTAAAAAATGACGTTGCTGAACATTGAAACGTTAAGCTCTAGCAACGGATACGCATATATGCTGATGACAAAAAGGGTCTCCACTATAAAAGTCATCATCCGACTTTAACCGATGCGTTTCAGATTGAATCCCAAGGTTACCTAGCTTAGCCGCGTTTTCTGTGGCCCTTGTACTATGACAACCAAAGTCCCTCACCTATGTTACCTAATCGGGAGACACATATAGCACCACCACCACGGGTAGGTTCGTATCATCAGGGCAATTTCCCAAGGCAATTTGTGTACGGGAAATATTGGTCAGTCATGTGGATGAACAAACGATCTTTTCCACTATGGGTAAATATATTCAGCGGCTAATTCGTTTATTGCTTTGGTAAATGGTTGAAACCGACATTGTGAGTGACATATATGGCATAACGATTTGGGTTTCCGGTGTGAGTGAGAACGTTTGGTAAATGGCCTCCCAGAAACTCACCCCTTATGTTTCTTCCGTAGGAAGTTGACATTGTAGCACATATTTTCTGCAAATAATTAAATCTTCTTCTTGAGTATGCCGATCACGACAAACTAATAATGATTGATATACCTTTGAAGAAAAATTAAAATCGGAAGAGACCTATGTGATATTTGATCTTTGAAGGAGGTGTAATTTTATATGATGTGGGAAACGAGTATATATATATATATAATTCAAAGAGGTTGGATGTATCCATTGGGTGACATTTCTTGCATCTTGCGGCTGTAGAAGAAACGATATCTATCTAACTTAAACTGCGCGATTTAATTTCAAGTGATGGTGTTTGTTATACAGTCGCATAGCGGAAAAAGAAACACTCCCCTCTTGTCAAGCCCCAATGCGCAAACCGTAAAGTTTATTGGTTTGCACATCCATTTTCCATACTTGTTTATTCCATAGAGAGAGCAAAATGGGAAAATCTAAAATTTACCCACAGTAATTGGATTTATGGATCATGAAATGGATTTTGTACTGCGAGACTAATTTCGGTTAGAAGTATTTATCACATTGCATATATCATATATGCTTCGTGGTGTTATTTTGCGTATTATAACAACATTACTGGATCACGAGAGAAAATTTAGGATCGCCTAATATATATTGAATCACGAGATAATTTTTTTGACAACTAAAATTTTAGGTTACCAAGCAAATTGAAACATGAGGTATGTCATTTTACATACGATTTTGATAATACATTATACTTAGCTAGCAATTGTATAAATCATGATACATATTTCGGGTTAGTGGGTAAATTTTTTATATCTGGTGTTAGTACCTAAAAATTACTTCCATGCAAAAAAAAATGCACTGCTGTGGTACTTTCTTTTAGGTTCAAAAATCAAAATCGAACATGACAAGATTAAACTATGATAGCAGTCGTTCCGTCCTGCTTTGGTCACGAGGAGAGAAAGATGGGTTGATCTTAGGGGAGGGAAGCAGAAAAGTTTTGAATTGCGTGAATTAGGTATTGAAAACTATGAAGAATAACAGAGCTTTTGCGTGATGAAGGTGGTCCTCTCTTTCTGAATAGGCTAAGTAGCCTATTTATAGTAGTTTAGGATACACAATGCCAATCTTGTAAGTAGTGGAGTTCATGGGTTATGGAGAGATAGAGATGATGGGAGAGTGCGAGATAATTTAAGGAAGTTTTTGGAAATCCCTTTTATAATTCACCAACTATCTCTCCTAGCTGTTGTAACTGTGCCACTACTCTAACTTTTCACATAGGGTGTTGCCATGCCGCATGTTACCGTAGACCACCAGACCAATACCCCATGAAGAATTCCCCATTGGCGTGTTTTGATGTTTCTTAGGTATTTTGGATGAATCATAGATCTCATCTTATTTAGGATTAAATCATAACCGTTAATATGTTGTGTAAATTATAGGGGTGCTAAATTAGAGTTGTTGTGAAAACAACTCAACTAAAACCATACGTGAGATTAGGGCGTTCCTGTGCCCTGTTGAGGCGTACCAATATTACTTGGTATGCTAGCGTCTAGTTAATGCGCTCTAATTTATCGTGGCATGCTAATGGCATAGTGCGCGCATGTTTCATGTCATAGTCAGAATGGAGAGAAATATTCCATGCCATAATCTACATGCGAGATACTGGAGTGCTAAATTACCGCGTGGCCTTTGAATGACCTAATTTATAGCGATAAATAGTAAGTGGCATAGTGGCATAAAATGGCGATGTCATGGCCCGCAATGGCGCTATGTTTAGCTTAATGAGCTAAGATCAAAAAGATGACTCAAATAAATTTGGCCTCATTGCCACAACTAGTATTAGATCTAATTGAATCTATTTGTGCGAGATGGTATGGCAGTTTAATGCCATATTAGGGTTTTGCACAGTATGGCGTTAAATGAAGAGCGCGTTGGCGCTTGGCTCGGTAAGTTGCGGTTTTATAGTATCTTGGCATATTTCATATTACCACGGCCAATAAGAGAGAGATTGTCGGGCCATTGCTTGTCCATGAGTTAAATAAGTTAACCTACAGTCCATGGGAGATATAGTGGCGCACTCTACACTCGAGGAGGTGTGCGGCATGTTGTGGCATATGATATGGCCTTGGATGAGACTGCCAAAGGCCAATACTAGCGCATGAACCATGCCATGGCCTTGGCCATGGTGCCAAGACCGAGAATAGTGCGCGGGGTTTTTCTATGGCCTTGGTTATAACTTCCAAGGTCGAGAATGGGGTGCGGGACCTTGCAATGGCCTTGGCCATAGGTACCAATGCCGTGAACCATACGCGGGATCATACAGTTGCCTTGGCCATGAGGCCAAGGCCGAGAATGGCGCGCAGGACCGCGCCATGGCCTTGGCCATAGATGCCAAGGCTGTACATCATGCGCGGGATCATGCAGTGGCCTTGGCCATGGGGCCAAGGACGAGGATGACGCTGGAGATTGTCTCGGCCTTGGAAATGGCTTCCAAGGCCGAGAATTATGTGCGGGACCGCGCCATGGCCTTGGCCAAAGTTGCCAATGCCGGAAATAGTGCGCAACTTATGCCATAGCGTGGTAGTGAATATGTCACATGTCGTATTTCGCCAGATTGTGTTTTTCCATGCTATGGAATTATACAATTTCTTTGAGATGATTTTATCTGGGCCATTAATCCACTCTTATCTTAGTTAAAGCGTAGTGAACTTCAATAGCTATATTCTGGCCTTAGCCATAGCTGGCTGAGGTTTTATGGATATGCAATATATGTCATGTGCTTGGCTATACCTGGCCAACATGCCACAATACTTATGATGTGATCATCATATAGCTGTAATCTTGGGCTTGAGTTTAGGGCAATATGCCAGTCCTAGATTTGAAGTTTTTTTAATGATATTCCAGTATGAATTTGAATACAGTATTACCGCCATAGCATGTTTAAGGAACTCGGCCGTGGGAGTTTGCAACTTGAAACAATACTGATATGATAAGTACTAAATATGATCCTCAGTGGCATCTTGATTTGAGAATGGCGTCCATTCCTATTCTAAATGTGAATAATGCCATGTATATGGCATAAAAGGGTATGTGTATTCACGTACATAAATTAACAAGGTTTCTGCTGGAAAAGCCTTGAAATTTTGCATGTATATACACTTCTAGAATAGATTTAGGACTACTGAGTCCGTTAATTGAAAACACTTTATTGATTCTTGCGGAATACAAATTATATCGACACAGATTTAATAATCCTGATGTCGGGTCAGGTATTTTCATTATATTTCTATAGTTAGGTCAAGGCCAATTTACTACAAATACCTTGTCAAAAAAAAAAAACTCACCATCAACATCTGGCTGATGAGAAAAATTGGGTGCACGGCAAAACACTTCTCAACTGAATAGATTTTGAGTTATTAATCAGATTTAGTTAGGTCTTTTGACAAATCTAAAGTCATCTAATTAGACTTGGAGTTAGTTAAGGAAATTTCGGGTATGTCGAAGTTTGGGTTATATTGAAATTTTTTGGTCATGATGCAAATTTTAGATTATGAAAGAAACCAACTCATGGGGACATATTTTAGATTATACTTGAATTTTTGTCGCGAGACATGTTTTGACCACATTGCATATTTAGAGTAATCTTAAATTACATAAATTTTTTCTTGCCATGAAAATGCTTTCAGGAAGCGCAAGATAAATTAATAGTTGTGTTGATAAATTCTAATTCACAATAAAAATCTTGGATATAATGCAGATTTTTCGGTCATGGTACAGATATACACTCCACTGCTGATTTTGAATTACTATAACCCATTTGGGATTATGTGCCAGTTTTTAAACCGAAACACTAATTTGTTTTTTTATATCTTTGAAGTGAAAGTATACAAATAGAAAAGGAAAAAAAAAATTGTAGAAAATGTTGTAGAGACCCAAAAACAAAAAGGAAAGAAAATTACAAGCTAACAAAAGTATCCTAGGTTATTGGCCATGACGAATCCCATATCACATTTTCAAATTGGGAATCATCCCAATGCGATCATGTATACATTTTTTGAGCCATGGGTAGATGTTAAGTCAATATCTTACAGATCTGATGTTCTTACTACTTTTATTAAGTTCAAAAGTCATGTTGAAAATCTGTTAAATAGGAAAATAAAGTTTGTTCAATCTGACTCGGAGGTGAATACAAAAATGTTTCAACATATTTAGACTCTTTTGGAGTAGGCTAATTAGGAATCTTGTCCTCGTGCACATGCTCAAAATATGATAGTTGAAGGAAACATGAACACATAGTGAAAACTTGTTTAACACTTCTTTCTCATGCTTTTTTACCACTATCTTATTGGTATTATGCTTTTGAAACTCCCAATTTTCTCACTAATAGATTTCCAACACCAATATTAATACAACAAATTTCTCCTATAAAATGTCTTTTTCATCTTAAACCAGATTACAAGTTCTTGAGAAACGTATTTCCACCTTTATCGGCTTCCACATCGTGTTCAACTACATCATGATCATTTTCTACACCAACTTATACTCCATCTTCAATTCCTACTACCAATGATCACTCTATGACTATAAGGGGTAAAAAGGGAATTTTTAAGCCTAAGGTTTATGCTTTAGAGGTGCACTCTATTTGTGGAGATATCATTATTCCTACTTATTACTATAAAGCTTGTAAAGATCCTAAGTGGAGAGCCGCCATGGATGAATAGATAAATGTATTATAGCATAATGATACTTGGATTGGTTCATGTAAGTTCAGATGATAATGTTATAAGCTGCAAGAATATATTTAGGATCAAGAAAAGATGATGGTTTCATACAGAGATATTAATCCATACTGGTTGTCGAGGGATATAATCAAGTTGAGAGGATTGATTATCAGGACACTTTTAGTACGGTAGTGTAGCCCACCACATTGCGCATGATTCTTTATATTTATATTTACAAAGGTTGGCAAATCAAACAACTAGATGTCAAGAATGCCTTTCTTGCATGGGCATTTGTCAAAAGATGCCTTTATGGTCTAACCTTCGTGCTATATTGACAAGATGATCCTGCCTAATCATGTTTGCTAATTATACTGATCAATGTATATCTTAAATCTATCCCTTAGCAAATGGTTTGACAGATTTAGTCAGTTCTTGTTCATATGTGGCTTTCATTCTTAAAAAACTGATACTTCTCCCCTTCTTTAGGGTTGATGCCTTTGCAGTTGTGTATGTCATTATCTATGTAGTTGATATCTTAGTCCCGATAGTTCTTCATCTACAATTGATCAACTCATTAGTGACTTGGGGAAGAGAGCTTGCTATCAAAGACTAGGGTGAGCTTCATTTCTTCTTGGGCATTTAGGCAACTATGAATTATGTGGGGATACTTCTCTCCCAAGAGCAATACATTACAAATTTATTAATCAAGACCAAAATGAATTCAGCAAAGTCATGCTCCAACTATTTTTTCCTCTAATAGTGTCATTGAAGAATCTCCAACTTTTGATCATTTTATTATGTACAAAAGTATTGGTAGTTCGCTTCGATATGCAACTGATACCAACCTTGATGTTGTATTTGTTGTTAATAGAGTTTTTCAGAATATATAGTCACCAACAAAGGTTATTTAATCTGTAGTAAAAAGCATTCTCGGATATTTGCAGAGTACTATTCTCTATGGTTTACAGTTCAAAAGGTCAAGTTCTATTCAGATTCAGGCATTTTTTGATGCAGATTGGGCTAGTGACCTAGCTGATCACATGTGATTTACTAGTGGTGTGGCCATTTTCATGATATTGAACTTGATTTCCCCGCGTTCTAGAAATCACAAAATTGTCTATAGGTCAGTACTGAAGTTTGGTACCGTGGTTTAGCTAATACAACTTCTGAGATTGTGTGTGTTCAATCACTTCTGTCAAATCTTCAGTTCTATTATCCAAAAGCTCTAGTCTTGTGGTGTGATAATATGACCGCAACGTATCTCACAGTTAATCGCATGTTTGGTTGCTGCGAAGTCTTTGGAGGTGCATTTTCTGCCTATCCAACAACAGATAACAGACATATTCACTAAAGGTTTGTCCACTTCAAGGTTTTCTTTCCTTCAGCGCAAGCTTAATATCTATGCTCCTCCATCAACAATGGGCTTGCAGAGAGGTGTTAGAGTGTAAACTCATTCACTCATGTGTAGCCGACGTGTGTTTGTTCAGGGGACCATTTTTCATCATGTTTAGAACTTGTTGGTAACTGGTTAAAATTGTTACCAATTCAAGTCAGTTATATGTCTTGCTTAAAATAACGCGCAATTTCCCTTCACCTGTAATCAAGAAATTACAATCGAAAGTTATGTTCCACAACAAAAGTTGTGTTCAACAATCACACCTTAACAAGTCCATAAAAGTTAAATAAATCTTAGAGCAACCACAGTCATGAGGGGGACTAAAGACAAAATGCCATACTAAAAGCTAAAAAAAATTGGCTTTTTTTGAGGTGAACCGTAATGGCAAACGACTAAAATTAAGTTTGGCGGACCTTATAACAACGCTTGAAGTTGGACTCACATATTATGGGCGCTTGACGGTGAGGCGTATGTATTGTATCCGTGTGAATGGGACGCAGGTATTGTGGCCGCTTAATGTGAGGCGTATTTATTACCCACGCCAGATGCGAGACGGAGATAGAAAGCACGCATGTTGTGGGGCGGACTTATTAGCTTCATGTAGTGGGGTGTGATTTGCACGAGGCGAACATTAAAACATCGCCCCACACCAGGCGAACATTATATTAGCGCCTCATTCAGACGCCTATTATATCTCCGCTCAACTCTCGTACGTTAATTATACTCACGCCCAAAATGAAACGGTCACTATACTCTCGCCTAAACACACACGCTCTCAATACTTACGCCCCACTATATGTTGATTTAGTCTGGGTTGGCGACTACATTTAGTCTCAAACCCTAGTTTTCCAGACTAAATATACTATGGTCCGTCCCACTGCGCTACACTTTCGGACCAAATTTGGGTATAGTCCCCAAATTTAGTCGTGACTGTGGTTGCTCTTAGTATGGTGAGAAATATATTTAGCAGATCTAATTTCCAAATTTTTTTGATGGTCAATTTCCAATTTTAGAATGACTTAACCCAATGAACGTCTACAAGTCATAGTTTGTTGTGTTGTCCTAGTTAAGAAAATCATCTAGTAATCAAAACAAATGGAATTGACTTATCTGCTTTAGCCTATCACCGAGCGTAAAAATCACGCAGAACTTTGGGTGGTGCCCATCATTTAATGAATAAAGTTCTTAGCAAAATATCATAAATAAGGGCATACCAGTAACTTATTCCATCCATCAGACCTTATGCTAACCAGCCGCAGTCTTGACTCTTGAGTAGTACACAAAATCAATCGCGATAAATCCGTAATTTGCGATTAATTACAGTGGCATTTCAATATCTTTCTCACTATATATAACACGTCTCACTACTCACTTTCTCTTCCTACTCTTCAGCTTTCCCTAAAGCAATAGAATTTATCGAAAAAAAAAAAAAAGAAATTTACTCTAAAGATCTGCTTCAGCCATGGCGATGGCCTTCAAGATGGTATACTACTACTACTACATACTGATGCTCTGTGATAACTATCCCTTTCTCTAGTCTCTTGTTTCTAATCAATCAATTGTTGATATGGTGTCATTTGTTGTATTTGATTAGGCAACGACTGGAATATGGGCAACAGAAGAATGTAAGAGTGCATTCATGGAGATGAAATGGAAGAAAGTTCATCGTTACATAGTTTTCAAGATCGATGAAAGATCTAAGCTAGTGACCGTTGATAAAGTCGGTGGGGCCGCTGAGAATTACGATGATCTTACATCTTCATTACCTGATAATGATTGTAGATATGCAGTCTTTGATTTTGATTTCGTTACTGATGATAATTGTAGGAAAAGCAAGATCTTCTTTATCGCATGGTAATCCTTTCATTTTTTATTATCAATCGTCATTATTTTCGATTTCAGATCATTATATGGATCATTTTGATGATACTGATTTGATTGATTACAGGGCACCAACAGCATCAAGGATAAGGGCAAAGATGTTATATGCAACATCAAAAGATGGACTGAGAAGAGTTCTGGATGGTATTCATTATGAAGTACAAGCTACTGATCCGGATGAGATGGGATTTGACATTATCAGAGACAGAGCCAAATAAATTTTCGCCAAACACTATTATGCCGCGAGCAAATTTGGTGGGGCTTGAGACATTTTTTTGCCACTGGAGCTCGCAATTTCTCTACTTTTTAGGACAATCTCTCCATATGCCTCGTATCAATTACTGTTCTGTTCCATCCATTAGACTCCGGCAGGACTTGAATCCCCGGGTGTTGTATTTGGTGGCACTTAAAATTCCGCGCCTCCCCAATATATTTTTACCTGCAATAAGATCTGAGACCCGTAGAGGTAAAAGATAAGAAAATGTGATTTCCATCGGAGGCCGAGGCAATGTTGTTATTGAGCTTCGTTTATAATATCCCCTAAGGCTGTAACCAAACAGACTGCACCTACTTACTGTTGATTTTTGCTTTGGTTATAACCAAATTTTGTTACTAATGTAACTTAAATAGTTATGATTTGCCAATTTGCTTCTTTGAAATCTCTTAATCAACTTTAATCAGCAGTCAGCAGTGAGACTGTAAGAGTAATTTGTTTGCTTGTGCTTGAGGATGGGTCTACTGAAATAACAGCCTACCCAATTGTTCCCATCGTAAATAAAACGAAAGGCGGTATTACAAAACCCACGTTATACCACGACGGAGGTGGCGGTGATAGAAAAATGAAGGATCTATTGATCTATAAATTTGCGGTTCAATTGTATACTAGTTGTCGGAACTCCGTAGTACTCATTGTTATTGATTTTGGTTGCGAAGTAACTATCAACTATCAATGCCGTGAAATAAGATCTTGATTCGCGCTGTGGAATCATTAGTGTGCCAACCGGCAAGATAAAAGGATAGTCAATGCAGTGACCTACTTAATTTGTACGACCAAGTGAGAGTATATCATTCTATCTAGATCTAGTACTAATGTACTATACAGACTTGGCTCTTGAAACTACAAAGGACGTTTTGAAACGTCTCCGAAACATGTTCAGTCGTCTACATTCGCATGAAAAAAATTACTCCAATATGTCAGAGATACGTAGAGAATAGTGTTTTACCTAAAAAAAAAAACAATTAGTTACCGCGTAGAGGCAGCGTGCACGAATTTGGAGCAAGTCTAAAAGACTTGGTCGAGAAAAAGTGGAATGATGCACATGTTCTCATCTTTTCGTACCTAATTAGGACAACAGATTCATACTCACTAATCTTGATTGGTTCGTCCTAGAATCCTTGTTATCAGTGTGAAAAATGAGAAGTTTTGGACCAAACCACACTTTAATCAGTTAATCTAGACATTTTAATTTGTCTTCTTGATTCATGTTTCTCCTTTCCGTTGAAACTTGAAAGGCATACTAGAGATTTGGGTACTGGGCTCACACTCTTCCATATTCAAAACAAAGCGACCAATTCCCATTTTCCTTGAACCATCTTTTGGGGACTACCCAATAAATTTGGGAGACTCCATGGTGATAAAAATGTCCACCCTACATTATAAGAGGTGTTCTAAAAGATTAGGAAAGACTAATTTACCCTTATTCTAATTAAGATTATAACTAATCCTAACCTAATCCACTAAACTAACCCACTACCCACTAATTAAAACCTAAATAAAAACTTAAAATGAGTTTTATCTTTTCCTCTTCTTCATCTACTTCTTCTTCTCTTCTTTTCCTCCTCCTCTTCTTCTTCTTCTTCTTCGTAAACATCGACGTTAATCGTCGATTCGAAAAAAAATCATCATCGATTAATCAATCTTTATAAGCAATGCGTACCAAGCAAACACCCAGACTTCCAGGATTGAGTCCGGGACTCCCACATATAATGAATCTCCCAAAACAATTGCTAAAGTTTAAAGAATTTGAAGCACCTAGAGGCAAAATCAATGATCCAACCGCAAAACAGAAGTCCGATTCAAGTGAAATGCAAATCAGCGGGTAATTTCCTTCATACCCATTCTTTTGAATTCGTTATTTCTTGAAGAAATCTATTAAAAATCATGAAAACTCATTGAAAATGTTAGTTACAGTGTAGATTTCAGTTAGGAGATTTTTTTCTAACCCTATATTTTGCGATATCATCGAACTTACAAAAAATTAGAACAATTTAGTTAAGTCAACTACTACCTGGTGACCGAACTACATAGTGTTATCGCAC
Organism: Papaver bracteatum; assembly: GCA_023529315.1. Taxonomy (NCBI): domain Eukaryota; kingdom Viridiplantae; phylum Streptophyta; class Magnoliopsida; order Ranunculales; family Papaveraceae; genus Papaver; species Papaver bracteatum. The sequence goes on along the minus strand of JAJJWX010001098.1, from coordinate 1,691,105 downwards.
ATTCCCCCTGATAATTACATAGTTTGAACTACATAGTTTGAACTCAGTCTTTTACTTTGAAAGATAGGGTTCGGTTTCGTCGAAAACATTTTTTTTAACCGAAATTTTCATATAGTTAGTTCGGTTATGTCTATATTTTTGTTAGGTAACCGAACTTAGTCTTTTACTCTGAAAGACCGAGTTCGGTTTGATCGAATATTTTTTTTGTAACCGAACTTTCGTAATATTTAGTTCGGTTACGTCTATATTGATGTCAGGTAACCGAACTATTGTCTGTTAACTCCAAATGTTGTGATTACTTCATTCTTTAGTTCTATTTGATTTGGTAACACAATATTCTCTTATGTTTAGCTAATACTTTGGTTTATGTTCATTAGGAACAAAGGAAAAAGATTGAGACAACAACTAGATGAGGATTTGAAAACTCCCACCCCTCGTGGAGCAAAATATTTAGATTTCCAAAAATGTGGTGCCACAAATGCCAAACATGGAGGGGGCTCGTTACCGGAAGCGAACCAAGAGAATGATTATGAAGAAGAGAAAGGAAATGAAGACCAAGGAAATGCATAGGCTGAACAACAAAGAAAACACGTTGAAAATATAGAGGAAGAAGAAGTACGATAGGGTCAAGAAGAAGAGGAAGACTTGGATGAGGAGGGAGAGGGTGAAGAGGAGGAAGATGATGAAGAGGAGGGAGAGGGGGAAGATGATGGAGAGGATGGAGAGGAGGAAGAGGATGGAGAGGAGGAAGAGGACGGAGAGGAGGAAGAGCAAGAAATTGTTCTCGTTAAAGAGAAAAAGAAGCCGAAGACGCCTAGTGCTAGATACTCACACATTCCCCCTAATAATTTATGTTTGTCACCTCAGAACCCAACTTATGGTACTCCAAATGATGGAGGGGCAACATTGTTTGTCTATAAACACTCATGGGATGCGAAGATCTATGCGACAAAGGTATTATTTAAGTTAACCCTTAACTAACAAAACTATTTATTTATTTTTTGGGACATGTTTCGTCAAGTATTAATAGTGTTATGTTTGTTTTCGTAGGATCATAATGATGCAATTCGTCTTGTTAAACGTCAAAAGGCGTCCAAATAGGATCTTTCTTTGGAGTGTGACGAGTTTGTAGCGAAGGTTAAAGAATGTGTGTTATGGAGAGCTGTTGAGCATGGACATGTAGAATTTGACGATGTTGTCGTATCCGCATTTCTCGAGAGGTATTATCCCGAGGCATATACTATGCATCTTCCATTTGGCGAGATGGGAATTACTCCCGATGATTGCCACAATATCAATGGCTTACCAGTGGAAGGTAAATGTCTTCGATAAGGCTACAACCCCTCGATGAGTTATGAAGCTCTTGAAGAATTGGCTCTTAAATGTCTTGGATGGGATGCAATAAAGTCTCAATGTGAGTTTAGACGTTCCGTGAGGTCCCCTAAACGTGGTGATGAGTATAATACACATGAGGCAAATGGAGGATTGAAGAAAAAGGTGAAGAAATTCAAGTTGGTTAAGTTGAAGGAAGCTTTTGGAGGGACCAAAAAGAAGGTGCAGTGAGGAAAGATGGTGATGGACCATGACACCCTTAGGTATCATGTCACAGCTTATTAGTTATATCAGCTAGGAACTGTTATTTTCCCCGACACTTCTGGAAATAGGGTGGATGCACAATATCTACATCTTTTGGAGGATCTCGATGACATCAACAATTACTCTTGGGACACTGGGGTGCTTTCTTTTGTTATGGAAGAAATGAGCAAAGGGTCGAGGATTAAGACGAATCAAATTTGAGGCTATTTAACTCTTGTTCAGGTGACCTTTTACATTGTTAATGAGAAAATTATCCACTAAATTGATGTCCTTCCAATTCTATTTTCATGAATGTGTTATTATTTTCCTATTTTCGCACAGGTTTGGATTTACGACCACTTCCCTTCATTGGCATTGGCTAAGGAAATGACACCTTATCCCTATGACGCACCTACAGCAGGAAAATGGGTGTTTTTGGACACACAAAAGAAGTCTAAAGAGGAGCAGTTGACTTTGTTGAGGGATAAATTGGATAACCTGATGGTGAACGATTTGGTATTTCACCCATACGTCGTACCCGATGATGTACTAGTAGATGAAGATGATATTAATGGTTTCTCTACCGTCACGCCCTACTATGGACCTATTTGGCATCCTAACAGCTATGAAATATGTAATCCGAGGAGAATACTAAGACAAATTTGTTGCGTCCAAATGGATCCCGATGTGGAGAATGAAAATTTCACTTTGCAGGTTCAAGGAACAAAGAACAGTGAGAAATATTTTGTTCCAAAACATGAACCAACTCCTGCGGTAGCACATTGGAATGCACTTGGTACCTACCACTTACCAATAGCTGATCTTGTACCTTGTGAGGAAGATGTAAATGCATGTGACGAATATTATATAGAGTATTATGAAGAAATCAGTCATTCATTTGTGATAAATAAAGAACAACAAGCTAAGGCGGATGCGGCGAAAGCGAAGGCAAAGGAGAGGGAGGATAAGCGAGCTCAGAAGGAGATGCCTATTTGTGGAGATGAAGCAAAAATGTTATGGGATAATGTGGTAAGAAAATTTCTTTGTCTTATAATTTGGGTTGTTTAAAGGTATTGAAAATATATTTGCTTATGCTTAAAATTGGAATTAGGTATTTAAGGGTTCGAAATTGTTGAAGAAATGGATGGCTAAAATCAAAACTGGAGAGCCGATGTTGACTAAGGAACAAACTGCCTACTACAAGGAGTGGGAGGGTCTTATAACTAAAAAAATGGTGCATCCAAGTAGGATTAAGCAGCTGAAGAAGGTTCGACAACAAGGTGAAGGTTCGAGTCGGTTTTTGGAGGAAACCGGTGGAGGAGATAAAACCCCAAGTGATGAGAAAGTTTGACCAAAAACTCGTGGTAAAAAAGGAGGTGGTAAGAGGGGTCGTAAGAGTGGTCATTAGTGATTTCGTATGATTTTAGTTTTAAAAAACAAGTTGGTTATGAATTTGGTATGTTTTTGTGTTTTAAACAATTACTTAAGGATTTCGTAGTTTGGTATGTATAACACTTTTATATTTGTTTTAGAGTATGTTTTTCAAATTTAATCGGGTATGTGTTTTCAATTTTATAAGGTTGAAATGTTGAATACAGTATGTATTTCGGCAACCTAAAATTTAAAAAGAGCTAACCGAACTTGATGTTCGGTAACCTTATAACAATTTCAGGACACCGAACCTAAAATTCGGTTACCTTGTTGTTTATGGGTAAAAACTACTTCTGCTGGTTTTGGTAATTTGGGGTGTGTGGATGAGAAGTGAATCTAAATCCTAAACAAATGCACTTCACGGGAGTGCTTTTGATTCGAGAGATCAATCTATACAATTCTGGCCTAAACCAAGAAATGGCCGTTTCAGACTTGTTTCGGTCACAAAGTAAAGGAGATGGGGTTGATCTTAGGGAGGGAAGCGAAGAAGGTGTTGAGATTGTAAAGGTGTTGGCTGTTTTATGACTTGTAAAAGAAAGGTGATCAGGCTTACGAATAATACAAGCATGTTCTGGGTGTTTCGAATACAATTGTATTAACACTTGGTTTCCGTGTTGTCTTGTCTGTTTTGGAAATAGGGAGGATAACCTATTTATACAAGTCATTTGAGCCTTATTCATGTCTCTCATGGGAAGTGGAGGAAGTGGAGTGATGTAGTAGTGGAGTTGTGTGTTAGTATTACACGATCAATATTGCCCACTTCTCCTATCATCAATAACCGTCCATGTCTTCCTGACATGTTCTTGTGATGGCGCGTTGCACGCTATAAACCGCCAGACCAATACCCCAGTATGTATCCCCCAGTTTGTGACATGATTGATGTCTCGAGTGTGTGGATCATGGGACCCACAGAAGGTAGCATGTAATGCTAATTAAATAACTAAGTTATTTAGGAAGTCGATACTTGTAAAGTATCGTGCGTATTCTATGCATGTTATGCATCAAATGTATTCGGCATATATGAAGCATCGTTGTTGAGCATTATGCAATGCCTACTTCACGTGAGGGTTTAGAGGTTGCACTAGAAAATCCTCTCCTGGCCGACCATATGGTGTGGCAGAGTGGTAGACGGTGATCACGATGATACTTCATTGGTCGCCTAACTCCTATCTTAGGCCGTCTGTCCGAGCTGGCGAAGTTGGACGGACGAGATGACTTGCGACCCACATCTGCGACCGTCGGTTTAGGGTTTAGAAGATGTGCGAGTTCACTCTTTCAGCTTGGTCGAATCCAAGCATGGGAGGTGTTTCATGAAGGACCGATCAAGCATGCGTGTAGACGGCATGCTGATGTCCATGTCCATGCTTCACTTTCCCACGAAGGTTTGATCTAGGCCACTTGAATTTACCGATGAAGTTGAGTGGATGAGATCGATTTGCGACAGAAGTCCTATGCCGCAAAGGATTCCTAAAGGGCGCGGTATGCCATCTTCAAGGCACGCGTTTCAAGATAACCAAGCTTGGTCGGTCTCGGCCGTTTGGTCCGGCGTGTAGGTGGCAGGCTGGTATTCATGCCTATACCTGACTGTCCCATGAAAACGTGATCTAAGCCACTCAATTTGTCTGGCGAAGTTGAGTGGTCGAGATCAGTTTGTGATTTGGGAAGCGCGACCACACTAGTTGGGGCGTGTGTTTTGGAGAAACTAGGCATGATATGTCTTGGTCGGTCGGGTGAGGAGATAGTGGTTCCACGGTGATCATGTTGATGCTCACTGGACCTGTTCAGTTGTATCATAAGCCCTTCATTCGATCAGGAGAAAACGGACGCTCGTGATCGATACAAACCCTAATTAGGGTTTTGGCCGGCCATGCTTCATGCATTGTTTTGTGCGCACGAATTGGGACAAACAAACATGGTTGGTCCTGACCGTTTGTTCATGTGTGTAGGATGGCCCACGGTGATTGTGTTGACATGGTATGGGCCCTTTGAATTTACATCTACACCTTCTATCCATGCCTGCGAAGATGGATGGTTGAGATCGTTTTGCGACGCATGTAAGGTGCCGCAAACCCTAATTTAGGGTTTCTTGTCCATTCTGCTTGGTTTGGACGGTTTGGCAAGCTATGCCACCCCTTTTGGGAGGCCGGCCATGCGGGGTCCGCGTTGGGTCGGCAGTGAATGTTCCAATACCTTCTTGGGGGTATTGGATTTGATCTGGACCACCCAATCATGCTGGTGAAGTTGGGTGATCGTGATCGTTTCTAGACTGCTATGAACAGTCTAGGCGCTCAATCGGGCTAGTATAACACACCGAGAGTTATATGCTCAATCGGGCTAGTATAACACACCGAGAGTTTACAGCATGTACGGGAATTTCGTGCATGCCTCACTGTTGGTACTTGGATATTCATGTTACTCTGCTGCGAGTAACAATCAGTTATCATGCCGCACCAATGATGAGAGTTCTGCTAGGAACATCACTTGAAATACAAGGCATTCTATGCATTAATCAATAATGCTAAAATTCACAGAATATTCGGGGGATTGTTGCTACATGCTCCATTCTAGGTGAATTAATAAAGTGAAGAAGTATTCATCACTTATAATATAGTCTCATCCTCTGCAGGATGATTACACAAAAATTGGTTTTACAACTTTAGTCCTAAACTAAAATACACCATCAACATTAAGTCCCCTGCCTAGCACATGATGGTTACACTATTGTGGGGTAGGCATGAGATGGTGACAAATATACGGGAAAAAACGAGATGAAGGAGCTTACCCGGAAAGCCTTGATCGTCCGCTATCAATTGCACATGTGAACGTGTTGTTGCAAGCATGGAGTCCTGAGCGGGACCGATTTCCTTCTTTGGATGTTTGAATTAAAAGAAGAATCCAATCAAAAGAGGAATCCTTGTCCTATTGGGATTCTTCCAATTCTTGTCTATAAAAGGGGACGACCCATTTTCTTTTTCTCACGATTTTTTTTTTCGTTTGGCAGCTCCCGTTGGTCACAGCTCCGCAGCACCGCCGCGGTCCGACGCCGGTCATTCACTCGCCCGCGAACGAACTCGTTTGTAGATGCAACTTTTTTTTTGTCGCACACAAGACTTAAAGGATTAGGTTATAGTTTTAAAACCCATGAACGAACTCGTTTGCTCTTCCGCCCATAAACAAAACCGTGCATGCAACCTCGAACAAATCTGGGACCTTCCATACACGCTTGATTGAACATGGGCCCCACCACGTACTCCTGATCGACCAGCCTTGTGACCTCATACAACACCGTCTTGTCATACCGGTCAAGCCTTGTAATGACCTAACGCCAGCTTACTTGACCGGTATGACATTTGTCTTACTTGCGTGACCCAATACCTTCCTGGATGAATCGTAGGCCCCACCTGTGCCTGATCGAACATGGACATGCTGCGTGCTTGCTTCACTCGAATGTGAACGTGGGGTGACGCATATATGTATTTTTTATATAACGGCTGACCTGCTTCTCCCTTAACACGAAGTAATGGCTCCTTGTTTCTGCACTTTATTGTAGTTGTTTGAAAATAAACAAAGAGGCTCTTGTTAAGATGTCATCTGGGGATGTCACTGTTGTAAAATCGGGAGGTGTTGATAAATCCAGAGACATGCCGAATATAGATGATGAACTATTCACTATTCCTTTTCCGAGTGTTAGGAAACATCCTAGCCACAAGATAATACTTCTTTCGAACTCAGAAGGTGAAGAGATTGCTGCGTCGTCTTCTCCAACATTCGTAATGAAATTATGTCTTCGAAAAAATAAATATCCGCCTTCTCCTATTGACTTCAAGGTTTGCCATACTCCACTGAGCTCTTATGAGGGATGGATGAGGCATATGCTGAGCAACGATACTGTCAAGGACAACTTGACAAAGGCATAGGTCATTGAGGATGTTATGGCGTCTGCTTCTCTTCACATTAAGAAAGATACTGCCGGTTTGATTACTTTCATTTCGCGATGGCGTCCTTCCACACACACGGCCATTTGTAGATGGGGAGAAATAACTATTACCCTAGAAAGTGTAGCCGTGTTGATGAATCTTCCGATTGATGGGAACTTCCACTACACATTATCTGACGAAGAGAAGGTAACCCTCAAGGCTATACTTAAAAAGGCTGGAGAGTATGACCAACAGAAAAGTGATGTGAAATGATTCTATACTTGGTGGGTGTCTGAGTGGTCTCCTGCAAAACCGAAGCCAGGTCAAAAACTGGATGATGAACTTAGCGTGGTTGCGTTTCTGTCCTTGTGGCTATCTGAGGACATCTTCGATGACGGTTCTGGGAAGAAGACTATAAGACACGACCTCATCATGTTTGCTATAAAATTGGCGAAAGGTGTGGTTCTCCCCTTGGGCGCTTTGTTCCTTGGATCACTATACTCTCATCTGGATGCTTTGGCGGTAGACATGTATGCTTCTAATGGATATAAGAAGGTGGAAACGCACATCCACATTGCTTTCCTCCGAGCGTGCTTGTGGGAACATTTAAAAGGTTACGCTCATGTGCCTGCGACTTCGCACTCTGGTTTGTATGGTGGTTCAAGGATACTTCGTTGGCAGAACAAACGTCCAAAACCCGGGTTAAGACTTGTTGACTATATTGATAATGTATATGCTATAGACTTTCGCCCGTGGGGGCCATTCCATTCTTCAGTGATTCAACCGGAAACCTCCACCATTGTTTCTGACGTTGTGTTGCATACTGAGGGAGGACTCGTGAGCTCCGGAGAAGCCATCTACCTTCGAAGTTGTATGTCAGGATATATCCCAACTTTCTTCGATGAGTTCCTTTCTGCGGTTTCTTATAATATTGACAGAGCCGCCCGCCAAATGGGATTTGACCAGGGTTTTCCCTTCCATCGTCCGCGAATGCCTCCACAAGATCTCATCTCGTCTATTCTCAATGCCGACATCTTCACACCAGAGCAGGGCCTTCCATTTTTGCCCATTGGAAGAAAGCCGATGGCAACTGATAAGTACAAGGAATTTTGGAGAAAGCAGCTATTAGCTTTCCAAACGTTCTCGGAAGAAGTTGAGACAGTTCCTCGTGACATGCCGTCTCGTGAGATCCTGAAGCGGCACAAACGGTTGAAGCCACTTCCGGGTAAAAAATCCAGAGTTAATGCTACTGATAATTGCAGTCCCCAGGCCAAGAAGCAAGCATGCGACCCCGTGATCATCAATTCCTCTAATATGCAGGTATTTTAAACATCTTCGATCTTTTGATTTTGTCCTCTCTTAAGTAATTTCCACTAACGATGATTCTTGTTCGTGACCAGGGAATTCCGAAAGAAAATGCTTTCGCAAGACTGGCACGTAACTATAATGAAAAGTCTGGAGATACTGATCCTCATATCGAGAAGTCCGGTGATACTGAAACCTTTGTAGAAAATAACGAGGATGATGAAGGCTCATTCCATGATGAAGGAAGCATCTCCGCGCGTGAGGGGATTGATCAGTCTGGTGAACCGGGAGATGAGGCTATGAAAGATGTCAACCTCGAGATTGGGAGGAATAACAATGTAGAAGCTTCTGGAAACACTGCATCCGTGATGGTTGTAAATCCCCCCCCCCCCTTCTGAAGTGCTTCCCGTGACTTCCGACGCGTTAGTCGTGCATCCCAGTGCTGGCGCCATCTTTGAGCCTTCTTTTGACGTTCCTTTCAGAGACCATGTGCTGATTTGAGGGTTCAGCGTGCCATCTAAGTACGAAGAGTTATATACCAAAATATGGAAAAAGTATGGTCACATCGCCACTACCAAGAATCTTACAATTCGTCTTGCATTAGTCAAACGTGTCGAAGAAGCTTTATCTTCTATTCACGACATGAGCATTGTGACTGAGCGCACCGCTTCTGAAGAAGTAATCGAAAACTGGGAGTTCTACCGGGATGTGTTCGTGAAGTATGAGTTTAATGCCTCCTATTTCTGTGAAGGGCTCGATAAAATCCAGAAGTTGCAAGATGAAACGCATGAAGTCCCTTCTGCAGACAACATCTCTTGCCATGAAGAAAATATTGAAAGGTTGTCTCATGAGTTGAAGCTGGAACAGGCTGTTCTCCAGAAGATGAAATCCTCCCATGCAGAGAAGGATGAGTTGTTGCTAAAGGACTTCCCTTGAACGGTTTATGCTGTCTATTTATGTTTTTTCCTATCATTTTTAGGAGTTTTGAGTGATGTGAGGGTTTCCTTTCACAATCTGGATTTTAGGTTTTGAACTAGTAGGTGATTGGGTTTTTGAACCGGTTTATTTTGAGATAGTTCTTTGTGAATGATTTTTTGAGAGAGGGATTATTCTGAATGAAATTTTCATTTTGGTTATGAGCAATGTGGCTAATGCAAAAATATTTATATGGATTTGTAAATATCGTGCTAGCATGAAAGGAAACAAACATAGCGTCTGATCATTGAATATTTCTCATGCGGGATGCCAAGTTCCCAGTAAACTATAAAACCATCTTGTAAAAATTGCATGATAAAACTTACATGCTTTTGGAATTCCATATGTATGAACTTAGACCTCCCATAGTTCTTACTTCGAGAAATTGCATGCATCAATCTTCGGAGACGGTCGGAAAATATTCAGAACTAAGCTTCTCTTGAAAAATGCGCTTCAGGGAATTGCATTCACTGGTGGGGTGGTGAAGAAAATGATGATAGTGAAAATATCTCGGATCTACCATTTCCTGATAAGTTGGTTGTCGCCATACCTAAGGCAGTTGGACTTCCCCGTTTTGTACCCACATCACCAATAATTCCAAGACCTTGTTCACGGAAAATGGGAAGTGTGGGTATATTGATCCAGACTTTTCTTGCTTTGGCGGATGCTGCTGTGATATCTCTTGATGACTTTGATATGAGGAACGTTTTGGAGTCGGGACGTGTTCCAACATGTACGCTGACCGCTTGGGTGGCCGTCTCCGCTGAGGCGCTGCTACTTTCAAATATCTTGTGTCAACGAGAGCATCATCGTCAGATGGATGAGTCAGGTATCCCCGGCCTCTGTGCTCATGTGACTCTTGGCTGATTTTTCCCTCTTCAGGTGGCTCTTCGCTTGGCTGAAAAGTTGTGGAAGATTGGGAAGCTTTCTGTACTTCGGAAATGGTCTTGAGATATAAATCTTCCAGTAGGTTTTCATAGGATGGCCCCTTTCCTTTATCCGATAAAGGTTGCGGTATTCCTGACACGTCCTTTCCTCTGTAGAGTTGCCCTCAGCCTCCTTCATTAGCCAGATTGTGTTGTTCGTCTCTCTCTGGCCTCCTGGTGTGGCCATGTGTTCCTTTTGCATCCTCATTGGTAGAAGTACGGCTTCTAAATAGAGGTTTAACTTCATCGTCATTCACGATGCTTCCTGAGTAAGCACCTGCAGACCCTTCTTATAATTGAACTGCTATATCATTCAAAAGACGGAATGTCTCACTCTTCCTTCTAGCGATACCATCTTGATTTTCTAGGACGTCTTCTATCATTCTGGCTACGCTCTCCATGAAGTTTGGATCATTCACGGCTTCCGGATAACTCGGCTGGGGAGAATACATCATAAGACAGAAACTGGAATTTGCGATTGAAAGAAATAAACAAGTTGATGATTGAAATGGATCAAAGATCTATCCCCTTGAAATTGAAAAAATCAAATCGGGTATTGAAAAGATGAAATTGAGAATTGGAAATTAATATTGCAACCGAGAGATTAATCTCCCACTGTGGTCGCCAATTGTTTATGGGTAAAAACTACTTCTGCTGGTTTTGGTAATTTGGGGTGTGTGGATGAGAAGTTAATCTAAACCCTAAACAAATGCACTGCATGGGAGTGCTTTTGATTCGAGAGATCAATCTATACAATTCTGGCCTAAACCAAGAAATGGTCGTTCCAGACTTGTTTCTGTCACAAAGTGAAGGAGATTGGGTTGATCTTAGGGAGGGAAGCGAAGAAGGTGTTGAGATTGTGAAGGTGTAGGTTGTTTTATGACTTGTAACAAAAAGGTGAGCAGGCTTACGAATAATGCAAGCAGGCTCTGGGTGTTTCGAATACAATTGTATTAACACTTGGTTTCCGTGTTGTCTTGTCTGTTTTGGAAATAGGTAGGAGAACCTATTTATACAAGTCATTTGAGCCTTATTCACGTCTTTCATGGGAAGTGGAGGAAGTGGAGTGATGGAGTAGTGGAGTTGTGTGTTAGTGTCACACGGTCAATCTTGCCCACTTCTCCTATCATCACTAACCGTCCATGTCTTCCTGACACGTTCTTGTGATGGCGCGTTGCACGCCGCACGCTGTAAACCTCCAGACCAACACCCCAGTATATATCCCCCAGTTTGTGACATGATTGATGTCTCGAGTGTGTGGATCGTGGGACCCACAGAAGGTAGATGATGTCCATGTCCATGCTTCACTTTCCCACGAAGGTTTGATCTAGGCCACTCAAATTTACCAGCGAAGTTGAGTGGCGGAGATCGATTTGCGACAGAAGTCATATGCCGCAAAGGATTCCTAAAGGGCGTGGTATGCCATATTCAAGGCACGTATTTCGAGACAACCAAGCTTGGTTGGTCTCGGACGTTTGGTCCGGCGTGTAGGTGGCAGGATGGTATTCACACCTATACCTGACTGTCCCATGGAAACGTGATCTAAGCCACTCAATTTGTCTGGAGAAGTTGAGTGGTCGAGATCAGTTTGTGATTTGGGAAGCACGACCACACTAGTTTAGGCGTGCATTTTGGAGAAACTAGGCATGATATGCCTTGGTCGGTTAGGTAAGGAGATAGGTGGTTCCACGGTGATCATGTTGATGCTCAGTGGACCTGCTCAGTTGTCTCCTAAGCCCTTCATTCGATCAAGAGAAAACGGACGCTCGTGATCGATACAAACCCTAATTAGGGTTTTGGCCGGCCATACTTCATGCATTGTTTTGCACGCACGAATTGGGACAACCAAACATGGTTGGTCCTGACCGTTTGTTCATGTGTGTAGGCGGGCCCATGGTGATTGTGTTGACATGCTCTGGGCCCTTTGAATTTATATCTACACCTTCCATCTATGCATGTGAAGATGGTTGGTTGAGACCGTTTTGCGACACATGTAATGTGCCGCAAACCCTAATTTAGGGTTTCTTGTCCATTCTGCTTGGTTTGGATGTTTTGGAAAGCTATGCCACCCCTTTTGGGAGGCCGGCCATGCGGGTTCCACGTTGGGTCGGCAGTGAATGTTCCAATACCTACTTGGGGGTATTGGATTTGATATGGACCACCCAATCATGCTGGTGAAGTTGGATGATCGTGATCGTTTCTAGACTGTTATGAACAGTCTAGGTGCTAAATCGGGCTAGTATAACACACCGAGAGTTACATACTCAATCGGGCTAGTATAACACCCCGTGAGTTACATACTCAATCGGGCTAGTATAACACATCGAGAGTTACATGCTCAATCGGGCTAGTATAACACACTGAGAGTTTACAGCCTGTACGGGCATTTTGTGCATGCCTCACTTTTGGTACTTGGATATTCATGTTACTCTGCAGGGAGTAACAATCAGTCATCATGCCGCACCAATGATGAAAGTTCTGCTAGGAACAACACAGGAAATACAAGGCGTTCTATGCATTAATCAATAATGCTAAAATTCACAGAATATTCGGGGGATTGTTGCTACATGCTCCATTCTAGGTGAATTAATAAAGTGAAGAACTATTCATCACTTATAAAATAATCTCATCCTCTGCAGGATGATTACACAAAAATTAGTTTTACAACTTTAGCCCTGAACTAAAATCCACCATCAACATTTGTGAAAATAACAGTTCACCTAACCTGAAGTTCGGTTAAACGTGTAACAATTTCAAGTCACCGAACTTAGAGTTCGGTTATGTCGCAGGTTTTTTTTTCCTAACCAAAATCTTCCCTGGATATTCAAAAATTTTCCATTGCACATGTTGGACAACTCATTCTATTAATGAAAAAATCACATAAACCAACTCTTAGGTTTATTTTGGAGTGTGTTTTGTATCACATATATGTTCAGTTTGTCTGTGAGCCTTCCCAACAAAGTTCGGTTATCTCAAGTATTTTAATGGTTATCCTTGTTATCCTCCTTTAGCATTTGGAGCATTTGAACCGGTGTAAGACCCATTTTCCTCATATTAGCTACCTTCTCCATCTCTTGAGGAGTTAGCTTGGACGCCATGAAATGTCCTTCAAGATGCTCCGGACGAGGGTGGTTATGACGACCTTCCATAACCCGGTAGACAACCAATCCCTTCAATTATTCGTTGTAATTAAATGAAAGCTTGAATGGACATTTTATCTTCTTTGAGAAAGTTTTTTTTTTCCTATTTGTCTTTCCTTCATAAACATAACCCTTCCTCTTGTGGCTTTTATCGGGATCACCGCTTCTCTCACAAACCATATCAAAGCGAGTTTTCTTTGCTCTCACATTCGATACTAATACGCACATGTCTTTTTGTGCATGTTGTCTATCCCAACTCTTTGCATCTTCCGGATTATCAAATACCAAGTAATTCATGTAGTGGTGGGATGTGTCATCGTACAAAATACCAATCGGGGAAGGTTGGTTTTCTATTGGTTCAATTGGATCACATGGAACCTACAAGTAATAGCACAACGTCAATACCATAAACAAGAAACACTTACAAGTTCGGCAATGTAAAAAATTTCACCGACCCTACCGAACATAAAGTTCGGTTATGTAATTTCAAGAAAACAATTGTGAAATTACCGAACTAGATGTTTAGATTTTATATGCAAAGGTTCGGCAATGAGAATCAAAAACTCGTTTCAACCGAACATAGGTTCGGTTAGTAACTCTGTATATATGTATTTTGCGATCTTGCCAAACTAAAAGTTCGGTTACAAAGGGACAAAAATAGACTCAACCGAACTATGAGCTGTAAAGTCTATAATAAAAGTTCGGTTATATCTTCTGGAATTTCCTAACCGAACTCTAAAAAACCACCATTAACATGTAGTTCGGTTACCTGCGCCTGCAAGATTGAGTAACCAAACTACACCTTCAGAAACGTTCGGTTACCTATGTGTTAAATCTGGTAACCGAACTAGGATGACCTAGCCGAATTTTGACCCTGAAATTTTGAGTTTGTCCAATTTTTCACACAATTCAACCTACATTAACTAAATATGAGACATACCTGAGTACCCATATCTTCATCTTCAGGTTGTGGCTGATAAAATCCATCATTTGGTGGGTTGGATTCACTTTGGGGGAAAAAAATTCTTCTTCTAACAAATAACTCATATTTGGATCATTTGAAGTATTGACATATACACAAGGAGGTGAAGGGGGTTCTGATTCTGAGGTATCATCACATGAATCACTCATATCATAATTACTAAACTCAAAAAAAGTTTTTTTGGGTTCACCCATATTCTTCTTCCTATTTCCTTCTTCTTCTTCTTCTTCTTATCTCTCAAAAAAAATGTTAAAAACAAAACAATCCAACTTATAAACACTAATCACTAATCAGTTTTTAACTAATCACTAACTAAGTTTATCATCAAGGGTAAAGTGGGTATACAATTTTTTTATAAGGGGTGACCAAATATTACTTCTAATATCCTCCCCAAAAACTTATGAGTAGTGTGGATGGGGAAAAACGTGTCTCCGGTTTTTCGGTAAAGTGGAGAGTCAAGCGAGTTGTCGAGACTCCTCAGCCAGGCAAGATGTTAATCCTCACACAGATGCACCGCTGCAAAGGGGGTGCTTAGATTCGGGAAATCAATCTGTATGACTCCGGCCTAAACCAAGACAATGGCCTTTCCAGAGTCAATTCGGTCGCAAAGAGGGAGATGGGTTGATCTATAGGAGGGAAGCTGAGAATTGTGTGAGATCAATGATGATTGAGGATTGTGGGTGTCTTGATGGTTTCTACAGTATTGGTGAACTGTAGAGTTCTGATAAGTTCTGAGTGATTGATGAATTCTTGTGAGTAGTTACTCGAGAAATTCAGTGTTATACGTGTTTTCGAGTGTTCGAATGTTCGAATGTTGATAAAGATGTCCTTCAATCACGAATTCAGAGACTTATTTATACTGTTAGAGTAGTAACACCACTGACCCCTGTAAGTATGACGGTTTCTTGAGTGAAAGAGTGGGAAAGTGGGAGATCGTGGTAAAGTCAGTTCCACGTCGTGTGGAGACTTGGCTGATCGTGCACCCACTACTTTGCTGACTCCTTCAACCGTTGACACGACTTACGCACATTTCTCGTCGTGGGATGAATCCACGTGCCGTAGACCGCCAGACCAAAACCCTAAGTGATATCCTCCCATTTGTGATGGGATTGATATTTCGCGAATCATGGAGTCTGCGGGGCAGACATGTTTAGGCTAGTCAATTATTGAATGATTAGACACTGAGTCTAAGTTTGGTGAATCAAGCATGAATGGTGGATGCTCAACGATTCATGGGTCGAACATGTAGTTCTCTGGAGAGATGTCAGTATGACAAGTTACTGACTAGTTGAGTGGTTGAGCAAGTATTTCCGCGAATTATAAGAATTCAATGAGCAACTGAGCAAGTGTTGCTCTATTCACCGTATTATGGGAAATTGGTTGGCATTTGAGCAAGTATTTCTCAACTCTCCAAAATTAAGGGTTTGATGGGCAACTGAGCAAGTATTGCTCAATTCACCAAAATTAAGGATTTGATGGGCAACTGAGCAAGTATTGCTCAATTCACCAAATACTGGAGAATTGTCGAATATTGACTAATATTGACTAATATTGAGAAATTATTTGCTCGATTCAGCGAATTATTTACTAGTGATGTGACCCAGTAAAATATTAATTAAAATATTGGTAGATTACCGAATATTGTTTAATTAATTTTAGATGTTGATTGATGAATCAACATAAATTTATTAGTGTTCGAAATTGCTCAAAATGATGGTTTCACAGAGCGTTCATTCGAACCCTAATTTTGGAAAATCCTCCATCCATTAGAGAATTGCCGAAAATTGATTATGAGTGATGGAGGGACTGACCACATGGGATGAGGAACGTCCATGTGATGCCCAACGCTCAAGTAAGCATGCATCAGGGTTCTCAGTTTGAGAGTTGGTGAAAAGTGATGATTAAATGGGAAGTTCACCATTTACTGAAAATATTGATGGGTTCAACATTAGGTGTAAAACCTAGTTATGAGATATGGGACCGACCAAGAGGGCATGGACCGGCTCATGGTGGTCACGTGACCAAGTGTTGGTCATTTGGAGGATTCTCCAGTTTGGTTGAATCCCTGATTAACGTCCTTTACTAGAATCGATGTAGAATTCTCATACGGACTCGTATTTCGATGGTCCACCCCTCCATTCGATACGGAAAAGAATTTCCTATCTCCTAACGCGGGAATATTTAGGTTTTGACCTCGTTTGGGAGTTGAAAATATCTCGAAAGTATAACTCTGGAAGAATTCAAGAGGGACGGTAAGAGAGAGTTTTGGGCCCAGTATGAGCGATTGAGCAAATTGGGTCAGAATTGCGAAAACATGTGGGACCGGATTCGTGCAAGCCCTAGGGGTGACCTGGTCGGTCATGGAGGCATGCAAGTTGCCATGATGTATGTGTCTCCATACTGAGAGTTTCAGTATTTTCTGATACGCATTTGAGCGATGTTGTGAATTTTCAGAAGAGTTTCATCTTGACTGAGAATTCTCGACTTTTCGGTGGAATGAGCATGTATGCTCAATTCATCAATATTTTGAAAATATTAAAATTAAAATAAAACATTTTAATAATCCAAAATTCCTGTGATGGACTAGCCGGTCGTGTGACCATGTTGGCTTTTGGTTTTGCGTGATTCGAGCCATATTTGAGAAAATATGGAGAAGTCACGAATTTTGTTCAAACCCAGGAGTTTCACGAGTTGAGGGAAATAATAATAATGAGAAATTAGGGATTTCAAGGTGTGGGAACAATCATGGCCGGCCGGCCAAATTGCCCGGTCCCGCACATCTTTCCCTATTTTATTATTATTTTTCATGAATCCTTGGAGTTATGGAGAGTCCATGAAGATATGGAGAATCCAGGAAGATATGGAGAGTCAATGAAGTTTTGGAATAATAACTATAAAAAGCTAAGGATTGTGAGGTGTGGGACCGACCACGGCTTGGGCATGGCCGGAGGATGCATCACTTTTAACTTCCTCGGCTAGGTTTCCCGGTCCCGCACACTTCTCCTTATTTTATAATTTATTTGGTGAATCCTCTAAGTTATGGAGAACTCTTGAGTTTTTTGCACAAATTGGGAAATTTTTCCAAGATGGAGAAATCTCCATGGGTTTATGAGAACCGTGAGAAAATAAAGAAAATAATGGGGAAGCATGGGACCGGCCACGGCTAGGCACGGCCGGTGAATCCGTCTCTGAGTGGGCCCGGGTTTATGAGAACCGTGAGAAAATAAAGAAAATAATGGGGAAGCCCATGAGCCCTTCCCATTATTTTATTGTTTATTATTTTCTCTCTCCTATTTTGTGGAGAACTCTCCATTGTTTCATGTTTTTTGGATGCTCGTTCACGCATCCGGGTGCTCAGTCGTGCATCATTGTCGAGTACACTCGCACCATTTTTGTGGGGCTTACTCAGTGATAGTTCAGATACCCAATTATTGAGTATTTATTATCAATTCATGAGATCCAGTGGAGAATAATTCATGAAACTGAGTAATAAAAGCGAATAGATGTTTCATTATTAATTCGTAGGATCAGATGCGGATTCGACTACGAATTTAGAATAATAAAACGAGCATTACCATCCCATGGGATCATGGATTCGATAGAATCGGAGTAATTGAGATTAATCCATCACCATTTCATGAGACCAGTAGATTCGATCATGAAATCGGAGTAATGAGATAATATAGTTGTTTCATTGCTATTCTATGAGATCGAGCCGTGGATTCGATCATAGAATCAGAAAAATTGTTATTGCCATTCCATGGGATCAGGCTGTGGATTCGACCATGGAATAGGAGCAATTGTTATTGCCATTCCATGGGATCAGGCCGTGGATTCAACCATGGAATATGAGCAATTGTTATTGCCATTCCATGGGATCGGGCCGTGGATTCAACCATGGAATATGAGCAATTGTTATTGCCATTCCATGGGATCGGGCCGTGGATTCGACCATGGAATATGAGCAAATTGTTATTGCCATTCCATGGGATCAGGCCGTGGATTCGACCATGGAATAGGAGCAATAATAGATTATTCTGGGAATTCAGTGGTGAATGCCACGGCAGAATTAATCTATGTTCATAGTTAGGAGACGGAAAATCCTGAGGGTGATCCCAGACACTACTAAGAACACCCGAGTCTATACACGTCGCTCTACATAGTCAGGATCAGTGAGTGTCACTGTCCTGAAGGCGTTGTTGCTCTCAATCTGACGGTGAACCGCCCAATCGTTCTTTTATGTAGAGGGGGGTCTCTCTCATGTAGTCAGGGAACAGTGAGTATCACCGACGTCCTGAAGGCGTTAAGCCCTCTCAACAAACAATTATGTAGGAGAACCGCCCAATTCTATTATTCTACATAGAGGGCACAATGAAATGCCAGGGATCAAATGCTCAGCTAGTGGAGGCTTTTCGAAAGACATGTTCATCATGGCTTCGTAAAATATGAATCGTCACATGCCCGAAGCTGTATCAGAAACATGCAGTATCATGGTTTTATGGTTTTACCCTTTGTTGAAAATCCACCATTTACATTAGGTCCCCTGCATAGTGGGGAACAATCATGTTCTGCAGTATGCATTAAATGGTGATTTTCAGTCGACGAGGTCTGGTTGAACTCGGTCTACAAAGGTAGTTTCAGAATCCTCAATTTACTCCAATGAGATCATGTACGAGCAAATGTGTGGATGAGAACTCTGATAGTAAGGTAGTGCATCATCTCATAAGCGTGGAGAGATGAGGCACTGCTGATTTGGGTGTTTAAAAGCTTAGTTATGGTCGATTTAGGATTTGCGGGCCCGAGCCCAAAAAAGGAATCCCGTGCTTATTAGGTTTTGGAATTAAATTTGATATAAAAGAGAATATCCCTAAAATTTATTTTTATTTTTTGGTCGACCAAGCTTCCTCACCTCACGACTTCAGCAACACCATGAGGAAAATCTCGCCGGAGTTCAGCGTCGCCACAGCTCGTCCCGCCAAGTTCCGGCCGGCGTCGACAGGTAAGTCCGTGCGATATTTATTTTTATTTTTTTGCTGTAGGCTCTATGATTGATGATTATTCACAAAACCCAAAATCCCATGGTTACATATGTATGTGTAGGATTTACGAAGGATTTTTTAGAAAACGTATGTGTATGCACGTTTGTTCGTTAGTTGGAGAAACGAGCAAAAATCCATAATATGAATGAGATATGTTAATTTTGAATAAACATGGTCTAGTTGCAGTAGCAAAAATGTTTTATTTATTAGGCTTCATGAAAACCCAAGTTCTTTTTTGAAAGTATGGACTTTGCAAATACTTTTATAAACGTAATTTGTTCGTAAAAGTATTAAGTAATAATCCTTAGAGTTAAAGGAATTTTGAAAAGGCCTGGAGTTCATATTGAAATTTTATTTGAGAACTCTCAAAGTTTTATTTGAAATATGAGGAACTCTACAAAAATAGAAAAGTCCCTGGTTCCATAGATGAATGCTCGGTTGAGCAAAAAGTGTTTTTTTTTTAAGTGCGTGACTTATTCATGCTTTATTAAAAAAATAGGTTTTTGAAAACATCCAATTTATGAGTTTGGTGAATTCACAGTGTATTCGCGAATTCAGTGATTTTATAGCGTATATATATACATAAAATCAGTGTGTGCTCACATAGAGGGTTATGTGAATTACTCATGGCTCCTTGGAAAGTCAGTGTAGACTTTTGAATAATATGTTTCATGCTCAACTTTGCAGGTTTGAAAGAAAGAGCAAGTTTTGGAGTTTTAATGTTGTTATCACTAAGTTTGTGAAATCGTAAAGAGGTGAGAATTGAGGAATACCATTTTTGCAGATGCTAATATGAGCATATTTGTAACTCCACCTTCTTTGTTTTAGAACATGGTGACTTCTGGCAGCAATGGCAATTGTTCTTCCAGCTTCTCGGAAAAGGATTCCAAACCTTCCACAGTCGGTCGAGATAAGGAGAATCATGGTGCACCCGTTGGCAACCTACGAGTCACTTATGATGAACTCAGGAGGAGAAAGGATGAGGATGACGAATTGATGGATCGTCTACGGAGGAGAGCCCGAATTGTGCGCCGGGTAACAGCTTCTGAAGATAAGCTTCGTTCCCGTGCTGAGGGTGTGGCTTCAAACTCTGATGCTTCGGAGGATGGATCCGCATGAGGATCGCCAGAGCGTGACATCAAACCATACCGGTTTACTAGAGAAATGGAGAGGCTGGCCCGAGATGATCCCGATACTGAGCGTGAGGAGGAAGCTGACTGGGAAGCCTATGAGGAAGATATTCACCCAAACTTCGTGAATGACCTCGATAGTGATTCTGATGAAGAGCACGAAGAGGATTCAGCAGAAGAAGACGACGAGTCTGATGATTCTGACAAATCCAATGACTCTGATGAGTCTGATTGATCTTTCTCATGAGTTTTTCATAAATTTTCCTTTCTGCTGAAGTAGATACTTTTCGATTTTTGAGCAATTTGGCTGTAGATATGTTGCTAGAAATTATTTTTTAATTATAATTTTCCAACGTTTCTTTTACCAAATTTCTTCACATGCCAACTCTGAACAACATGACCCAAGGACACGTAGGATATGATGATCCATGACCACATGAGTTGGTTAGGGAGCATGTGGAACGCTAGGTCATCGACTGCAACGTTGACTATATATATGAACTGTCAGTCCCTAGTGTTGTGGTGTTCCTCCCGCATCTCCGCGTATCTGATTTAGGATTTAGGGTTTCAGTAGAAACCGCAACAAATTTATCTTATCATTATATAATAAATATTTTCATCTCGACCTTCAATAGGGTTTAATACTGATCCATTATATCTTCCTTTGCCACATATTATCAGAAGAAATTTCGATCATAATCATACCTCCCATCAACATGTCTGGCAGTAGCGTCTCCTCTCGAAATGAATCTTTGACAAAGTATGAGCCTGGGACGCCTACTCCAGTAAGTATAACATGTTTCCCAGTTCTTTTTTTTTTCAATCATAAATCGATCCTGATTAAAGAAAGTGATTCATTGCAGGGCAACCAGGGGAATGAATCTCGTTTGAGACCCAAACGAACTGTTAGGGCTCCTATGCATTATAGATCTACTTGTGAAGCTGCAACTAGAACATCTGTAAGTCTTCGAAGCAAAATCTTAGCTGACTGAGTCATGATCCATGTTTTCTGAATGGTTCATCATTGCAGGTTGACGTTCATGTTGTTTTCGAAGCCACGAAGAAGAGGGATGGAAAGTCTGTGATTGCGACTAACATCGTTCTTCATATTGAGCACTCGGAGAAGTCTATAGATGTTGATCCCAGGGTTGATACACGTGAGTACCCGATAGCTGGACTCCCATTTAATATCCCCATGATGAACATCTGCCCAAACAATCAACTGGTTGGCGGTTTCATCATCCCTAAATGATACACATCTCTCTATACCAGAATCTGGAGAAGGTACGGGCATCTTGCTACCACTGAAGTGTGAAGGGGTTTTCCATAGACCTTTCTGACCACAGTTGCCGGATTACTGCCCATCATTGATAAAATGAATAATACACGGCTGCAAAACGTCAAGAATGAAGAGTTGCACAGATGGGATGACATGATCTCGAATTGTGAAGTCTTGCGATTCAACATAAGTTGGCTCCGTCGTCGGCTCAAAGTCATTAAAGTTGACAGGGTGAATGTCATTGAAAACATGATCTCTGCTAGATCCGTCATCATAGAAGAGGAGAAAGCACTGGCCCGGGAGTCGTCAAGTGTTGAGAAAGCCGTCCAGGATTTGGGAGTGAAAAATGAGAATTTTCAGAAGATGCTTGAAACATCCTCTTGTAAGGATTATCCTTTGTTGGAAGATTTGGTGTGAGTGAGTGAGAATTGGAGAGAGATTCTTTATGTAGGTTTGAGATTTGTTTTGAATAAAGTAGGTGATTGAAATATTCTTGTTAAATTCATGGAACGTTTTGAATTTTGAATGAATGTGCATATTGCATGCTTTGGAGGAAATAGAAATTACATTAAAATTTTAATACTTGGATGATTTCTCAAGCATAATATGCTTTAATCCATTTGTCGTTGATGATGTTTTCTTCGACTCCTCCATTGACAGCTATAATTTTATAGTATCCAGTAGATACTTCTTTGGTGACTACATAAGGTCTTTCCCATTTAGGAGCGAATTTGGGAGCGGACATGTCTTGTTGAATATGCTTTGCTATTTTCAGAACTAAATCCCCTACTTGAAATGTTCGAGGTCTTGCCATTTTGTTGTATGCTTTGGAGATCCTCTGTTTGTAGGTTTCTACATATTTCTCTACTTTGGCCCTTCTCGACTCAAGCATGTCCAATTCAGCAATCCTCGAATTGGATACTTCGGCTTCGTCCCACTGCACCCTGCTTGCTGCCGCGATTCTTGCAGAGGGAATTTTGATTTTCGCTGGGAGGATAGCATCTGCACCATAGACAAGAGAATACGGTGAAGTCCTAATAGAACTCCTTGGTGCGGTGCGGTAATCCCATAAATCCATGGGCAACTCTTCATGACATGTTCGTGGATTGTCATGGACTGTTCGACTGAGAATCCGGATCAAAGTCTTGTTGGTGCTCTCTGCTTTCCCGTTTCCCTGGGTATAGTATGGCGTGGAGAAGATTTGTTTGATGCCGTATTCTTCGAGCAGTTCAGTGACATGCCTGTTGGCGAATGGTCCTACATATGATATTCTCTTTGATGAAGGCGGTGATTCTAATTCCAGTAGTATTTCGGAGAGGAATAGCTTCAACCCTTTTGGTGAAATATTCCGTTGCCGTGATGATGTATTCGTGATGCTTTGAGGATGCTGGATTGATCTTCCCAACAATTTCCAGTCCCCAACTGTAGAAAGGCCATGGAATGCTCACAGAATTTAATGGGAGACAAGGAGCGTGAATGAGATTACCGTGAACTTGGCACTGATGACATCTCCGGACATAGGCGACTGCGTCATCTTCCATGGTTGGCTAGTAATACTTCTCATGGATTTGGAGAAATAGTTTTTCCTTTTCTTGGTGTTCACCTTCATGCATCTCTTTCAGGATTATAGGGGTTTTATGTTCAGCCAGACATCTCAGAAGGTTTCCTCCGAAACTTTTGCGGTATAAAGCCCCTTCTAAATAAACAAAAAGCTTGGCTCTTTGAAAAAGTTTGGTTGCTACTTTCTTCTCTGATGGAAGATCGTTATCGCGAAGATATTTTATGTAAGGCTCTCTCCAGTCCCCAGTGTCATGAACTGATAGTACCTCCCGGTGATGAGGTGGCATCTGATAGTTGGGACACGATTCTTGCAGCATCCTTGACTGAGTTTCCATGGAAGGCCAGTAGTATCCAAGTCTTTGAAGCCTTCTGTAGAGCGTGACCACTAGGGTTTTCCCACATACCTCTTCATGTACGCGCCTGAGTTATTCATTGGCTTCCTGATCTCCAAGACATCGTGAGAGGGATGCATCAGGATTGCGATAATATAATGCTCCGTGCAACAAGAAGAAACTTTTCAATTCCTTGAGGCTAATGTTCCCCCCTATGAGAGAATTGCTCAATTCACGAATGATGGGCGATCGCCAGTCGTTTGACTGAGCCTCTTCAACTTGAGTGAGCCAGGTAGATGATACAGAGCATCTTTGCACAATAATTAATTTCTGAGACCCTTAGAATTGTAGCTTGGAGGCCAGAGTAGCTAGACAATCAGCATGTCTATTGTTGGTGCGACCAGTATGGATAATTGTTGCATCAGAGAAATGAGTTAATAGTCGTTGCGCTTCTGCTCTGAATGGAGCAAGTGTTATCTCCTTGAGAGAGTACACACCGTTCATTTGATTGACTAACAACTTCGAATTTCCTCTGATTTCCAGGTGCTTTGCTCCTGCTTTCTTGGCTAGAGATAATCCTAAGAGGAAAGCTTCATATTCTGCTGAATTGTTGGTGCAATGAAAATCCATCTTGAATGAATGTGAGAAAACTTTGCCGGATGGTGATACTAGCACAATGCATGCTCCACCAGTATTATTACTTGGAGTAGCGGATCCATCAAAATATAACATCCGCGTTTCTTCCTTGATAATTGAAATTTCTGGAAATTCACCGGGTACTTCCTTTAATTGCTTTTGGAGGGACACATGCTATGTCAAATTCTGACATTTGGAGTAGCCATTTTGTCGGTCTCCCTATCAAGCAGGTTTTGACAGTAAGAACTTTATGGGATCATCTTTGGTCACCAGCACGACTCTGTTTGATAGCAGATAATGTCTGAACCTCTGAATTGCATGTGCCAATGCTAAACACGCCCTTTCAGCCTTCGGGTACCGGAGTTGAGCATCCTTCATTGTTCGACTGAAGTAATAGATTGGACGTTCGATACCCTCTTCATCCTCTTGGGCGAGAAGTGCTCCAATGGCGACATCACTGGAAGCTGTGTAAAGTATCAGCGGCTTTCCTGGTATTGGAGATTTCATGACAGCGGGTGATAGTAGTATTTGTTGTATTTTCTAGAACGCTTCTTGTTGAACGGTCGTCCATATGAAACTTGCTCCCTTTTTCAGCAAAGGAGTAAATAAAGCAATAAGCTGGGCCAGTCCAGGAATAAAGCGCCGAATGTAGTTTACCTTGCCCATGAAACTCTGGAGTTTTTTCACAGTTCGTGGAGGGGGCATGGTGGTGATGCCTTTTGTTTTTTCTGGATCCACATTGATTCCTTCTGCAGTGACTAAGAATCCCAGAAACTTTCCGGGAGAAATACCAAAAGCGCACTTCAGAGGATTCATCTTCAACTTGTATTCTCTGCACATCTTGAAGACTTGTCTTAGAATATCCAGGTGAGATGCCCGAGTCCTTGACTTCACCACCATATCATCAACATAGTCCTCTACTTGCTTGTGCATCATGTCATGGAATATTGCAGTCATGGCTCGCTGATAAGTGGCACCTTCATTCTTCAGACCAAAGGGCATTACTGTGTAATAAAAATTACCGATGGGAGTCTGGAATGCGGTCTTGTTAGCGTCATGCTTGTATATCTTGATTTGGTTGTATCAGCTATAGACGTCCATGAATGATAACATGTCATGACCACTAGTTGCATCGACGAGCATGTCGATGTTAGGTAGTGGAAAATCATCCTTTGGGCAGCATTTGTTTAGGTTCCTGAAATTTACACAACATCGGATCTGTCCATTTTTCTTCTTGACTGGGACGATGTTTGCCAGCCATGTCGGGTGTTGAATGGGTTTGATGAATCCTGTTATAAGTAGTTTCCAAATTTCCACCTTGATCTATTACTCGACTTCATGGATGAACTGCATGGGCGGCTGTTTGATAGGTTTGGAACCGGGAGTGATATGCAGATGATGAGTAACCAAATTGTCGTCAATGCCGGGCATTTCTTTGTAAGTCCAGGCGAAGATATCTTGATACTCTTTCAGCAGACTTATCAATCATTCTCGTTCCTATGGTGAGAGAGCAGTACTGATTAAAATTGGCCTTGGATTTTCGTCGGTTCCAATGTTAATAGTCTCGAGGTCGTCAGTTGTGGAATCCGTGCCGTCTTGTAGTTGTCATGGCGCATCTCGAACCTCTTCGTCGAGTGACTATTTACTCTGGCATGATTCTTCGGGGCGGGGAGACTTTTCATCGACCTCCCCTTTTAATTGCTAATCTTTACGACAGAGATAAATGATTCTCCCCTCTGCGTCACGATTAGTAATGAAGTTGGACTTTTTATGAGCCGTACCTTGATCTTGACGGCGTTTGAGTGGAGTGGTGGACGACTTGATGGACTTAGCATCCGCCGGTGATGGTTTTTCAGCTTTCTCAATGGACCTCCAACTTGGGAGTGGAGTAGTGTAGATCTTGCTTGGAGGTTCAGGGAGGCTCTTTGGAGGTTCCAGGAACTCGGCATCGTGGACCGGGGCATAAGGAGACACTGAAGCTGGGATGCTGATAATTTTGTTGTTGAGCAGAGCCTTCATACACTGGTGGTATGTCGAAGGAACAACTTTGTTGTCATGAAGCCATGGTCTTCCGAGTATCATGTAGTAATCAAGGTGGTCTTTATCGATTACATGAAACTTAACAGTGGATTGAATCGGCCCCACTTTTATATCCACATAGACATACCCGTACATATGACTCTGGATTCCTTCAAAACCTGTCATCAGTATGGGATGATGAACGATCTTGGTTTGTGGAACCTTGGCCTCTTTGAGAGTCCCCAGGGTGACGAGATTCGTGGAAGCACCTGTATCGATGAGGACTCTCCTGAATTCAACACCTTTGATGGAGGAAGTCACGAACATAGCGCGGTTATGTCCTTCTTCTGCCATTCGGTCTTCTTCAGTGAAGATGATGTTGTTGATTGACAATTCGGACATCATGGATACTTGTTCGGTTACTGGAGACGGTGAGATAACTTGCACGTCATAGGATATTTTGTTGAGTGCAGCAAAAGTGTCTGTGCGCTGATCCCTGAAGAAATGTAGGAGTTCACATAAATTCTCGATCAGATGTGTGACCTCTTGCTCCACTAGCTTCTCATAAGTGGTAAAGTTGTTGGCCTGAGGAGGATCGTCAAGTAATGGATTCGGAGGTTCCACCATTTCTGCTCCTAGAATCCTTGCCACGTGTACTAGACAAGTGAACAAGTTATCAATTGCCCTTTTCAGCCGATCCACGTTTCTTGACAAATCTTCCTGCCTCCGTGCTAGTTCAGCTAGACTTGGGATTTCTCCATCAATCGGTTCAATGGAGATGAATGGATAGGTAAAGTATGAAAGTTCATTATAACCAGAATCATTTGAAAGAACATGATGAATGATACCATTTGGGATATTCTGGATAGGATCTGAAGCGGTTGGGTTAATCCTGAGACCGACCATCTTAGCAAAAAATGAGAGATTGCAACCGAGAGATTAATCTCCCACTGTGGTCGCCAATCTGTGGATGGGGGAAAACGTGTCGCCGGTTTTTTAGGAAAGTGGAGAGTCGAGTGAGTTGTCGAGACTCCTCAGCCAGGCAAGATGTTAATCCTCATACAGATGCACCACTGCAAAGGGGGTGCTTAGGTTCGGGATATCAATATGCATGACTCCGGCCTAAACCAAGACAATGGTCGTTCCAGAGTCAATTCGGTCGCAAAGAGGGAGATGGGTTGATCTGTAGGAGGGAAGCTGAGAATTGTGTGAGATCAGTGATGATCGAGGATTGTGGGTGTTTTGAAGGTTTCTACAGTATTGGTGAAATGTTGAGTTCTGATAAGTTCTGAGTGATTGATGAATTCTTATGAGTAGTTACTCGAGAAATTCAATGTTAGACGTGTATTCGAGTGTTCGAATGTTGATAAAGATGTCCTTCAATCACGAATTCAGAGACTTATTTATACTGTTAGAGTAGTAACATCACTGACCCCTGTAAATGTGACGGTTTCTTGAGTGAAAGAGTGGGAAAGTGGGAAATCATGGTAAAGTCAGTTCCACGTCGTGTGGAGACTTGGCTTATCATGCACCCACTACTTTGCTGACTCCTTCAACCGTTGACATGACTTACGCACATTTCTCGTCGTGGGATGAATCCACGTGCCGTAGACCGCCAGACCAAAACCCTAAGTGATATCCCCTCATTTGTGACGTGATTGATGTTTCACGAATCGTGGAGTCTGCGGGGTATACGTGTTTAGGCTAGTCAATTATTGACTGATTAGACACTGAGTCTAAGTTTGGTGAATCAAGCGATTCATGGTGGATGCTCAGTGATTCATGGGTCGAACATGTAGTTCTCTAGAGAGATGTCAGTATGACAAGTTACTGACTAGTTGAGTGGTTGAGCAAGTATTGCCGCGAATTATAAGAATTCAATGAGCAACTGAGCAAGTGTTGCTCAATTCACCGAATTATGGGAAATTGGTGGGCATTTGAGCAAGTATTGCCCAACTCTCCAAAATTAAGGGTTTGATGGGCAACTGAGCAAGTATTGCTCAATTCACCAAAATTAAGGATTTGATGGGCAACTGAGCAAGTATTGCTCAATTCACCAAATACTGGAGAATTGTCGAATATTGACTAATATTCATGCGATTGAGCAAGTATTGCTCGATTCAGCGAATTATTTACTAGTGATGTGACCCAGTAAAATATTAATTAAAATATTGGTAGATTACCGAATATTGTTTAATTAATTTTAGATGTTGATTGATGAATCAACATAAATTTATTAGTGTTCGAAATTTGCTCAGAATGATGGTTTCACAGAGCGTTCATTCGAACCCTAATTTTGGACAATCCTCCATCCATTGGAGAATTGCCGAAAATTGATTATGAGTGATGGAGGGACTGACCACATGGGATGAGGATCGTCCATGTGATGCCCATCGCTCAAGTAAGCATGCACCAGGGTTCTCAGTTTGAGAGTTGGTGAAAAGTGATGATTAAATGGGGAGTTCACCATTTACTGAAAATATTGATGGGTTCCGCATTAGGTGTAAAACCTAGTTATGAGAGATGGGACCGACCACGATGGCATGGACCGGCTCTTGGTGGTCACGTGACCAAGTGTTGGTCATTTGGAGGATTCTCCAGTTTGGTTGAATCCCTGATTAGCGTCCTTTACTAGAATCGATGTAGAATTCTCATACGGACTCGGATTTCGATGGTCCGGCCCTCCATTCGATACGAAAAATAATTTCCTATCTCCCTTCGCGGGAATAGTTAGGTTTTGACCTCGTTCGGGATGTGAAAATAGCTCGAAAGTAAAACTCTGGAAGAATTCAAGAGGGACGGTAAGAGAGAGTTTTGGGCCCAGTATGAGCGATTGAGCAAATTGGGTCAGAATTGCGAAAACATGTGGGACCGGCTTCGTGCAAGCCCTAGGGGTGACCTGGTCGGTCATGGAGGCATGCAAGTTTCCATGATGTCCGTGTCTCCATACTGAGAGTTTCAGTATTTTCTGATGCACATTTGAGCGATGTTGTGAATTTTCAGAAGAGTTTCATCTTGACTGAGAATTCTCGACTTTTCGGTGGAATGAGCATGTATACTCAATTCATCAATATTTTGAAAATATTAAAATTAAAATAAAATATTTTAATAATCCAAAATTGCCGTGAGGGGCTAGCCGGATGTGTGACCATGTTGGCTTTAGGTTTTGCGTGATTCGATCCATATTTGAGAAAATATGGAGAAGTCACGAATTTTGTTCAAATCCAGGAGTTTCACGAGTTGAGGGAAATAATAATAATGAGAAATTAGGGATTGAAAGGTGTGGGAACAATCATGGCCGTCCGGACAAATTGCTTGGTCCCGCACACCTTTCCCTATTTTATTATTATTTTACATGAATCCTTAGAGTTATGGAGAGTCCATGAAGATATGGAGAATCCAGGAAGATATGGAGAGTCCATGAAGTTTTGGAATAATAAATATAAAAAGCTAAGGATTGTGAGGTGTGGGACCGACCACGGCTTGGGCATAGCCGGCCGGCTAGGTTGCCCTGTCCCACACTTTTCCTTACTTTATAATTTACTAGATCTTAACCCGTGCCGTAACGGAACGGGATATTTTGTCTCTAATACGATATTGTTCAATTCCTCTTGCTTCATTTTATTCGTGAGTAATTATTTTGATATTCAAATAGGTTTTGGGAAACAAAATGGGTTACCTGATCTTTTTATTTTTTACTTAAGCATGTTATTCCAATTTATTATCTGGATGGAGTAATAATGTTGTGCCAACATGAAATGAAAATAAAATAAAAAATTTCCCCATTTATTGTTCCATCATACCATAATTTCAAACTTCAAAAAGAATATTTCATCTAACAGTACATATACCTAAACTTCCAATCCAACTCTATGATGTTTATGAATACATTTGTTCCGAAATTATTGATAACAAAGGCTCTAAGGAGTGAAGCAAAAGCCCATAATATTTTCCCTACTATAGATAAACACTATTTATTTATTTTTTGCAAATGTGAGAGTTATAAAAATGAAGAACCCTTGGTTATTGGAAGGCTGAGATATACACATGTGAGTTGAAAAAATAAACTTATAATAGTGAATCAAAACATGTACTGTAAGATTCTTTCTCAATCATATTGATAAAATAAAATTGAAGAAATTCGTGGATAAAAAGATTTCACACCAACTATTCTAAGTAGTGCATGAATGACGTTCTCACATCTAGTGTTACTCAAGTAATTTGGAGTTTTAAAGAGCATAGTCATATTGATATTTGTATCTACATAAATTCAACTAACCTTCCGAATAAAATTTAAAGAGCATAGTCATTATTAGTTCCAAGGTAGAGCCGACACAAAATTCTGGCGCCTTCAATGTATACAACACACATTGGGTTTAACCGGCCTTGAGATTAAACAAATACCCCAACATTAGTCAAATAATGTCTACAAATACGGGATCGAAACAAAATGCTAACGGGAAAATGAGAGACTAACATCAGTTCTACAAAGAAAATACCTATATGTATCAAAGTTTGTTAACCAAACATATATTCAAATTAAAAAGTCATCAACTTAGCACAAAAATGTAAAAGAACCCAAGTTAAATCAATACTTGCATAAACAAAACTTATAAGAGAATTTTATAATTATTAAATACCTTTAAAATCACTATTAGATATTTAATTGCATGCCTCGTTAAAAACTATGGTAGGACGAAATTACCAGATTAATGTGTAGAAATTTCACTGGATATGTAGCAATTCAGAGAAGTTTACACTGGTGGTGATGCGTTCCATCTAAGTGTTGTTCGATTGATTATTTTTTTTAGAAGGTTTCGGTTTTCATTGGAGAAACCGAGAGGGAGCGTTTCATTATATTCATTATCATTCAGAAATCCAAGACCAACTCGCCCTCTACTTACGGGATCTCAATACAACCTTAGATTTATCTATTGGACGGAGAAACCTTGATACTAAATATGTAATTTTTAGTGTTATTTATTATATAACGTGACATCCAAATGTTTTTTTCTTCTTCTTAATTTTCATGTATTTTAACCGAGTTTATATTAGCATTAATACGATCAACCACATTTCTAATTTATAGTGTTATTCTTTTGTAGCAGCACATAATTAACATAGTCAATTACTACTCATCAAAACCATCCAGTACCACAAACCACCAGATATCACTTCTTTCTCCACCACCACCATTTTCCATCCCTCGTAGAATATTGAGCACACTTATAACTTTTAATCTCACACGTCATGTATAAAGTTTAGATTTAACAAACTTAGGTCGTCAATTAATTTATTCAACTATATGTTTTTTGTTAATACTGAAAATCATGAGTACGAACGGTTACCAAAAATAGCAGTGGTACCAAAAACAACCATTTTTTCTTATATGATTTGGTATCATCCCAAAAGTATTTGTTATCCGCCTTTTTTGATCGTGTCAAAAACAACCAAATATATTTTTCACAATACAATGTTACCCGTCATGTAATTTTTTTTATTATTTTTGATTCAAAAAGAAGAAACCAATACCACCGCCATTAAAACCATCCATCGCCACTATTTCTTCCACCAAAACTAATGTTACCGCCTCCACCACTTAGTAACACCTTCCACCGCTTCCACCACTTACTTCTTCCTTTACTACCACCACCACCACTAATATCTATTCAAATAATTTTTGTCAAAATTATTATTTATTGATGGAGATATGTATTAATACTAATTAAGGGATATTTATGATGTAAAATTAATAAATCATTTATCATGAGAAATTAATGAGACATCAATTAATAAAACACTTATACTAATTAATATTTAAGTTTAACAAATCATAACCATAGATTTATCTTCTCTCTAGACAAATCACTTATACTAATTAATAAAACACTTATACTAATTAATATTTAAGTTGAACAAACAACCACTGTTGATTTATCTTTTCTATCAATTCCAACCAAGGTGGAACAATGGTTAGAGGCCACTCTTGTGACACAATAGGTCATGAGTTCGAACCTCCCCGTTATAATTTTTGAAATTCCATATCTTGATTTGAGTATTCATTTTTAATTCATAATATTGGAATGAACACCACGTGTGCGACTTATAGGGTGTGGCACGGAGAACCACAGCCTTTGATTTATCTTTGCCAAGGATAAATCCTGACCACCACTCAGATAGGCAAAGTTAGCTAAACTCTACTTTATACTATTGATTTGGTGAATCCTCCAAGTTATGGAGAACTCTTGAGTTTTTTGCACAAATTGGGAAATTTTGCCAAGATGGAGAACTCTCCATGGGTTTATGAGAACCGTGAGAAAATAAAGAAAATAATGGGGAAGCATGGGACCGGCCACGGCTAGGGCACGGCCGGCTGGCCGGTGGGACCGACCCATTATTTTATTGTTTAATGAATTTGATGTCTTCTGAATATGTTTAAGTAGAGACACAGTAATCGGTGGTATACTTACTACCGAATATATATGATGAAAAATTCTCAAAATTGTATTTTAGGTAAAATCTCATTTTGGGGCCAACATATATTCGAAAGATAATATAATGTTTTATACCTCCGATTGTATTGGATGAAAATTTTAGAGTTTTTGTACTCCAACTGATGAATATTCGGTTTCAAATATATTTAATTTTCTTCTGGTTGTTTTATATTCGGGAAAAAGATTTGTATTCTAACTTCCGAATGTTTACATTGGGGTTCTATTTGTGTACTTTGTTTTCCGATTGTGTAGTTTTTAAAACATTGATCCTTTTGTTGTTGTTTAGATAAAGTCGAGCTAAGCAAGCCCCAAAAACAGGCGACTTAGGGCCTCGTCGAGCAGGGAGTAAGAAAGTGACAGCTAATGCTAGGAGAGAAAGGAGTGCCAATACTAATTCAAGTGCTCAACAAAGTGTAGAACCACAAGGCAGTCAACAAGGTGTGCAACCAAGTGCTCAATAAGCCACTCATCCAGGTGTAGAACCAACTGGTCCACAAGGCAATGAACAAGGTGTGAAACCAAGTGCTCAACAAGGAAGACAACAAGGTGTAGAACCAACTGGTCCACAAGGAAGTGAACAAGGTGTGCAACCAAGTGCTCAACAAGCCACTCAACAAGGTGTAGAACCAACTGCTCCCCAAGTTACATCCCACCATGAAATTGAACCAATTGATCCAGTGCCAAGAGTTCAAGAAGAAGGACAACCAAGTGGTACCCAAAAAGCCAAAAAATCCAACAAAGGAGAAGAAGGTGGAAAGAATGATATTGCTAAAAAAGCATCACATCTTGTCCCTCAGCACTTGAAGGTGGAGAATATTCCAGCAGGCACAATCCTTGGGCTACCGGCGGATGGAGGAAAATTGTTGTTTGGATACAAAAACTCCTGAGCCAAAGAAATATACGAAACCGAGGTAATAATAATCGTATATTTTTTTATTAATGTATTGTCTATATGTTCTATCATAATAGTTGTATCAAGGGTTTTTGTATGTACTTTAACCATTTTTCGTGTGTTTAATAGTATCATCAAGATGCGGTTCGTTTACTCAAAACCACGCCGCACCAATAAAAATGCTTGACTGACCTTTATCCGATGAATGTGAAAGGTTCAAGAGAATTGTATCCAACTCGGGGTTAGCTAATGCTGCCGAGAATTCATTTTTGGAACATGATCGTGTGGAAATATCGGCGTTCGTGGAGAGAATGTATCATGAGACCGATACCTTCCATATGCCATTTGGGGAGATGACGATTACCCCGGATGATGTTGTGCAGATCTTAACCTTCCTGACCAAGGCACATCTATGAAGTTCAACTACACAAAGCAGTTAAGTTGGACACAACTTTATGCTCTAACTAAAAAGTGTTTAGGTTGGGATGAAGAGACAACAACATAAGAGTTTAGGAGGCATGCAAGTTACAGAACAAGACAGATTAACATTACCGTTTTGATGAATATGTTCCGAGGCACCTTGGATAAAGAACAAAAGGGAACGCTAACTGATGAGCAAGTGGATCACTCGGCCACCGCATATCTCCTTTGTGTATTGGGATGTGTCATTTTCCCCAATATTTCTGGCAACCGGATTGACGCAAGCCTTCTACAACTTTTGGATCCTCTCCATGAAGTCGGTGACTATTCTTGGGGCACAGCATGCCTAGCATTCTTGATGGAAGAGTTGAGAAAGGCGTCGAGGAGAGGAACTAGCCAAGTTGTCGGGAATGTGGCTCTATTGCAGGTTTTTTTTAACTTTATAAGTCAATCCATAGTTATTCGACAGGCAATACATATGATGCATATTCTGAACTCCAAATGATGCATATTCAGTAAGATATACATTTTTTTAATTTCCGAATATAGTATATTCGGAAACAAATTACATAGTTATACTTCCAATTGTTTAGAATCGAATTTTAGTCTTGGATAATTACTACCGAATATATAGGCCAAAATACTATAGTTTACTGAACTCCAACTGATGCATATTCGGTAGGACATACACATTTCTTACGCCCGAATGATGTGTATTCGGAAACATGTAACTTAGTTTCGCTCCCGATTATATGTAATCGGTGATTATTGTTTGGTAAATACTACCGAATATTTAGGCCAAAAAAAAAAATAGTTTACTGAACTCCAAATGATGTATATTCGGTAGTACATACACATTTGTTACGTCTGAATGTTGTTTATTCGAAAACATGTAACTTAGTTTTGCTTCCGATTGTATGTAATCGAGGATAATTGTTTGGTAAATTGTACCAAATATATAGGCCAAAAAAATATAGTTTACTGAACTCCAAATGCATATTCGGTAGTACATACACGTCTTGTACTTCCGAATGTTGTGTATTCAGAAGTCACCATCTTTCGATTATGTGTATTCGGGTGAAATTAATGTAAATTTGGTTCCGATTGTTAATAATCTATTACTAATACTTGGTTTCTTATCCATATAGGCATGGATCTATGACCACTTCCCTACCCTGAAGTTGCCCAAAGAGAACCCGGAGTGGCGCAAAGCTACTCCTAGAGGAACAAAGTATATCTTCAAAGATAATTGTTCTAGGACAAAAGAGCAGCAATTGATTCGCATGAGGGAAATTTTGGACCAATTGAAGGCCTCAGACGTATGCTTTGATCCATACACGGAAGATCGAGTTAGTGGCCATATAAATTTTCGGTCGGACTTGTCCCTTTATTTTGGACCGTTGTGGCACCCCACATGATATGTGATGTACAACCTCTCTAGGGTGATGCGACAACACGGGTATACACAACATCAACCAATTGAGTAAATCAGGGATTACTACAAATTGGAGACGGAGTTGTGCTCTTCTAGTGGTGACAATATGATGATAGTTCACAAAGGTCCACCTATTGTTCTTGATAACTGGGATAAGAGAACTGAGTTCATTATCAACACTGGTATACCTTCCACCTGAGGTGATGAAAATTCTCTAGGCTATATGATTTGGTATAGGAACGCATCACATCCTTTAGTTATCCGTGAAGTTAAATCCAAGACTACTTCGGCGGGGTCCAGTTATAATTGTATCATCAAAGACAAACCAACTGGTTATGATAGACTGGTGCGTATTCTTATAACATTTTTGATGTTATGGCTATATTTTTTTATGTAATAACCGTTTGATGTTATGTAATTATGTTTAAAAATAGGTGAATAGGTTCAAGCGTGTTTCCAAAATGTTAACTGCATGCATTAGGAAGGGAGATCCCGTGCCAGTTGAGAAGATACAAAAGGCTAGAGACCTAGTTGACAATATCGATAATGAAGATTATGCAACAGAATTTGGGGAAAAATCCACGAAGAAGAATACGGATAAGATGGAAGTCTCAAAGACAGGTAAAAGAACTCGAGCTTCTACGAGCGCTCCAATGGAAGGTGCGGAAGCTGCCGGTCCTCAAACTCGTGGTCGTGCAGGACTTGGAGGTAGTCACGGTCGTAAAGTCAAATCAAAGACTAAATGAATGACAAACTTACGTTTAATAGTATTTATAGCTTGTGTTGGATTATGTCGTTTTTAAGGTTAGGATCGGATTTTAAGTTCTTCAATGATGTTATGGTTTGTGAATGGTTTGTTTGATGGATTATGAATGGTTAGTTTTATGGATTATGAATGGTGTATGAACTTAACAATGGTTTCTAAATTTTGAAGCATAATCAGAACATACACTCGGAGGTTTATGTTTTTCAATTTACGTCCGATTATCACAAGTTCAAAACAAGAAATATCACCATTTTCCCCAAAATCTGAATTTTGGGCCATCGTATATTCGGTAGTTATTCAATGAATTATCTTCCGAATATTACAAGTTCAAAACCAGCCACACTATGGCTCTAGGTGGTTCCAAAGGCCATTGCAGAAGGTTGGCCAACATACATTCGGAGGTTTATGTTTTTTTAATTTACGTCTGATTATCACAAGTTCAAAACAAGAAAAATCACCATTTTCCCCAAAATCTGAATTTTGGGCCATCGTATATTCGGTAGTTAATTCAATGAATTCTCTTCCAAATATTACAAGTTCAAAACCAGCCACGCCATGGCTCTAGGTGGTTCCAAAGGCCATTGCATAAGGTTATCCAACATACATTCGGAGGTTTATGTTTTTTAATTTACGTCCGATTATCACAAGTTCAAAACAAGGAAAATCACCATTTTTCCCAAAATCTGAATTTTGGGCCATCGTATATTCGGTAGTTAATTCAATGAATTATCCTCTGAATATTACAAGTTCAAAACCATCCACACCATGGCTCTAGGTGGTTCCAAAGGCCATTGCAGAAGGTTATCCAACATACATTCGGAGGTTTATGTTTTTTAATTTACGTCCTATTATCACAAGTTCATAACAAGAAAAGTCACCATTTTCCCCAAAATCTGAATTTTGGGCCATCGTATATTCGGTAGTTAATTCAATGAATTATCCTCCGAATGTATGTGCTTCAAAACCAGCCACAGAATGCCAAAACCTAAGGACTTTTGGATAATCTGAATTTTGAGCCACTCTTTATTCGGAGGTTTGGGTGACATGTTTGACTTCCGATTATTAACCTTGTAATAATCAGGATTTAACTGTTAAAAGTAAACTTATGATTATAGAAAATATAATGTGCTGATGAGTCACATGTTGCGTACACTCGTGTTATATAAACGACCATATTTACAACAAAAAAAGAGTCGTTGGATTACATAACCTATATAAGGAGGGTATCCTCTTCCCCTATATGAAACAAAAAATACATTTAACTCTCTCCAACATCAAAGAAATCATCTTTAACATAATGTTTTCACCATTCATTAATCGTTCGGAGTTCACTATGGAAGAAGATTTATCTTTATGTAGGCGCTATGTTCAATTCTATCTGAGGCGAGGAGAAGAACGTAGTAATGAGTATGAGTTATTTGTTGAGAATTCACGAGAAATTTTGCGTCGGCACCGAAAACCCAAATAACCGTCACTCCGCTGAGCTTTTCTGCCGAGTTGGTTCAATAAACGAACACGTCGAAGAATTCGTCCATTTAACTTATCTTGTGAATCAATATCTATTGAGGGGTGAAACCAATGATGAGGTGGTAGAACGATCTCTCGAGGAATGGCGGAGATGGAAAAGTTCAAATTTCCATTACAAAGCTCATTTCAGAATCCTTAAGGCGATGGACAGATTTAATCCGTTTAGGGCTCGTTGTAAGTACATAATTCCGCAACTCGCCACGTGTCCTCGGATAAACACGTGGAGAGCGTATGACGAGGGGCATCACAAAACGATGCCACTTAGATACAACCAAGAAATGTGTACCAGCAGGAAGGGGCTCTCATTTAGCAGATCCAATGGCTACAAATGAAGGAGCACGGGAACAAAGCACCACTGCGTTGGACCCAATACACCCCCGGATCTGCTTTATCCCATCTCGAGAGGAATCTCAGATCTACGGTCAGGGAACAACCAGCTGACACGGACGTGATAGGAACAGAAGACCGTGGCCTGACACGTGCAGAAGGCCCAACCACCCGCATTAAACACCTGAGACGTGTGTCAATCAACCAGCGGAAGAGAATACCCTACCTCTTCGGAATTAATGAAGGGAATGAGGGGGGCATCGTAGCAACCGAAGATGTCCGCGTATCGGCACAAAGCACAAGACGATAAGGTTTCAACGGCTCCTTCCTTGGGCCCCATAACAGAACTCCTATAAATACCCCTCCTCCCTAAGAGAGAAGAGGCATGTCGATTGGAGGAGAAAGAGGAGAGATAATTAGGAAGAGTAAGTAGTCCCCTAATCTCGCATCCTAAGTTAATACACCCAAAGTCATTTGACTATACTTGTAACCAATTTACATATAATGAAACCCCTCTTTTTCCCCGTGGATGTAGGCCTCAGTGCTGAACCACGTAATTACCTGTCTCATTTAAATTACGCACTTACATTATGCACTTTACATTACGCACTTATATTACGCACTTTATATTCCGCACTTATATTATGTTCTTTACATTATGCAACCTACGTTACACAGTTTACATTCCGCACTCTATGTTCGTTTCGTGGTTACTTACCATTCTCTAGGCACTCTGTGTTAAATACCCGATAAGATAAGGACGAGTCCGAAGACTCAGAGTCGATGAATCGGTGTATACACTATTTTGCTACGCACGTTATATTCAAACCTTGAACTTAGGTGTATGCTAACTTTGTTTTCGGACACGTAGACCCCTGCGTAATTTACGTGTTCACAATTTGGCGCTAGAAACAGGGAGACTCTCCCGGTAAAAGATTTATCTTATCCTGTGATTTGAGCACTATGGCTTCTCTAAGCGCCGCTCTCTTAAAATAGCGGTGCTTGGAGAATTTTTGGGTTTTTTACACCTTTTCACTCGATAGATCTACTTCTTCGGAGTGGTTTTCAAGTTATCATCTTTAGAAAATCAAGCGTGTGGACATATCCACGGGTTTTTCGGTAGATCTACATCTTCGAAATGATTTTCAAGTTTTCATCTTTAGAAAATCAAACGTGTGGACATATCCACGGATTTTTCGGTAGATCTACCATCTTCGAAATGATTTTCAAGTTTTCACCTTTAGAAAATCAAAAAGTGTGGACATATCCACGGATTTTTCGATAGATCTACCATCTTCGAAATGATTTTCAAGTTTTCACCTTTAGAAAATCAAGCGTGTGGACATATCCACGGATTTTTCCGTAGATCTACTTCTTCGAAATGATTTTCAAGTTTTCATCTTTAAAAAATCAAGCGCGTGGGCTTATCCACGGATTTTACGATAGATCTACATCCTCAAAAGTGTTTTAAAACAAATATGCACCTAATGGTGATCTTATTTCACATCGCAAGATAACGGAATCTGATTTCCCAGAATTTACTAACGGGTTCCCCTTTGGACCAATCTTTTCTTGTGTACATCATAATCATTTTCAGAAAAGAAAAAAAACAAAAAAAAAATCAAAAATGGAGAAGAATAAAGATGCAGGAAAAGCGAAAGCCTCATCAAAGGAAACACCAAGGACAACTCTGGTAATGACTAGGAGCAAGCAGAAGGGCGAAAAGATCAAAGCTACAGACAAAACGCAGAATGGAGCGGAGAGCTCGAGGCTTTTGGATGCAGCCACTATTGCAGCGGAAGCCCTAAAGACCGCGGCCGCCAAATCCGCGACATCAAAGGCCGGGGCATCCAAAGGAGCGGCCTCCAAAGCAACCACTGCCACCCGACCACACGAACCGCGTGAAGGGATGGCAGAGTCAGGATTACAACAGCCCTTTTATGGGATGCCTCGCACTGACAAGAAAAACGCACCCCCACAAGTAAACCAACCACTTCTGATAGAAAGCGTACACGCACCACAGCCAGCAGAGCAGTTGCATCCGCAAGCAGATCCCCCAGAACCCCTGATTCAAATCGTGGACGAAGATCAAACGATAATAGCGGAAGAACAGATGCCGGAAAGGACCCCTAATCAGGAGTTGAGCCAATCTGCCCAGATGATGGCAGAATTAAGGAAAGCTCAAAAGACATACGTGGAGGCGTTAACTCTGTTGGCACAAGAAAATCAGCAACTCAGAGCTACCCAAAGTGGGGACACGAGAGTCCAGCGCGACGAAGCTAGCTCAATGGCACCAAGACCAAACCAGGACCGAAGGATGGTACTGGCCGACAACCCGGACCCTACGAAACCAAGAGATACGATAAGAAGACGAAGGCCTGACCCGGAGGACAACCTGCACAATGCAAACTACTTCAACAGCGGTCACCCACGCACGGGGCAACCTTCTGCCCAAGAAGAACATCAGCGCGCAATGGAAGATCTCCGCGCCGAGATGGTGGAGGAGATCAAACAACTAAAAGCCAGGCAAGGGGGGGGGGAGACTGGAACAAATAATGAAGGAAGCAAGCACTACCCCCTAACACCGCACCTAGCCAATGCTCTCATCCCCCAGAAGTGCCCAGTTCCGGCCTTCGAACTCTATGATGGTTCTAGCGACCCCGTAGCCCATCTTCGATATTATAATCGAATGATGGCACGATGGAATTATGACGAGGCCATATTATGCAGATACTTCCCTTCAAGTTTGAAGGGATCGGCGCTCTCGTGGTTCGACAACTTGCCACTAAATTCCATCAACTCGTATGATCAACTTACTGAAAAGTTCTTAAAAACTTACATGTACAACAAGGTGGTAAACACCGGGATGGATAAACTCTTCTCACTAGCAGTACAGTACAAAGAAACAATCAGAGAATACACAGACAGGTGGCACAGGATCTGCCAAGCCATCGGAAACGTAGATCCTGTGGTCAACATCAACTGCTACAAATGGGGGCTTGACAGAATGAGCCCATTGTTTGTCGAGATCCACAAAATCGTCCCTGCAACAGAAGGAGATCTTCGAGTGATCATAGAAAAGCATGCCAGGTTAGAAGAAATACAACGGTAGAACCCAAGAGCTCAGACCCAACGCCCACCATGGACCAATTCCGCAGAACAATCCAGCAGACCTATGGGGGGTGACTTGGGTGAAAAACCTAACGAAGATAGAAGAGAACGCAGGGATGATCGACGAGGAAACACTAGAAAATTCGAAGATTGGGTTTTCACGAAGATGAATGCCATCTACTCTCGCATTCTGAAAGAAACCAAGGGCCGCGAGAAACTAGAATGGCCATGGTCTAAGGGGAAGCAACCCCTAGATCCGAGCATGCCAAAGAGTACTGTGAATATCATTGTTTCAATGGTCACTGGACAGAGAAATGCACGAATCTAAAAATAATGATTCAAAAGCTAGTAGATGCGGGAGACCTCCAGCAATTTGTACACAAGACGGGAGAAGAAGATAAAGCCAAACGAAGCAAGCAAGTACAACTACCTGAAGGCAATCGTACCCTCAACACCATTTCCTGTTCTGAGTCCGTGGGACCTTCCCTAATGGCTCAAATAGGTAAGAGGTTAAGGAAACAGTTTGAAGATTACCGTGAGCTTTATATAATCGACGAGAAGGAAGTGGATGAACACGATCAATGGATGGATCGCCCCTAACTTTCGACACGGACGATGTAGGTGAGGATATGGAGGATCATAACGATCCACTGGTTCTCACACTACTAATAGCAGGATGGAACATTAAGAAAATCCTCATAGACGGGGGAAGCTCTGTAAATGTCTTATTCTATGATACATTCAAATGAATGGAACTCAATAATGAACAGCTGCTATCTTCGTACTACACCATATACGGATTCAATGGAGCAGCCATAAAGCCCTTAGGAGACATTATCTTGAAAGTAGACGCAGGACCAACGAAAGTCGACATGCGATTCAGTGTGGTGGACGCACCCTCACCATACAATGCTATAATCGTCCGAATATGGGTGCATAAACTCAAAGGGGTGGCCGCTACTTACCACCAATACCTCATATTTCCAACACCCCAGGGGGTAATGGAGATAAAAGGCGACCAAGCCTTGGCACGAGAGTGTCAAAATCTACAAAATAAGCTCAACAACGAACAAGATGAGCAGAGAAAGAACCGAAGATCACGAAACAAGGAAAACAAAAAGGTAAAAGCAATCAATGCTTACCTAGAATAAATCTCCGGAAAAAGCCTTCCAAAGGAGCACGAGACGGGGAACACAGAGGCAGGTGCCTCACCCACAAAAGAAAGTGAGGAATCCATCAAATAACAATCAAAGAAGATTCCTCTCCTAGGGGAATCAAAGCCCACGTTTACGCCTGTAGAAGCGGTGAAATAGGTAAACGTGGGAACATAAGAAGAACCAAGAATGATTAAGATCGGAACACTGATGGATAAAGAGCGCGAGGCGTCCTTAATAAAGCTTCTCACGTAGAATGCGGATATCTTCACATGGAAACTAGGAGACATGCCCGGCATCGATCCTAAGACAATTCAGCATGATCTTCGCATAAAACAAGGCACACCACCTTTCAGACAGAAGGTGCGCAAAGTTGCCTCAGAGTATCACAAAGCCGTTGAGACAGAGCTTTGTAAGTTGCTAGAAGCCGGATTTATCAAGGAAGTCAAATACCCAACATGCATCTCAAACATGGTCATCGTCCCTAAAAAGAATGGTGGAGTGAGGATATGCATCGATTTCACCAACCTCAAAAAAGCTTGCCCCAAGGACAGTTACCCTTTGCCAAGCATCGACCAACTGGTCGAAGCAGTCGAAGGGTACGAAGAGATGTCCTTCATGGACGGATACTCCGGGTATAACCAAGTGTTCTTATCAGAATAAGACCAATAGCACAAGCGTTCTACACACCGCATGGACTCTACTGTTACGTAAGGATTCTCTTCAGACTTAGAAACGCAGGAGAAACGTACCAAAGGATGGTTGATGCTATTTTTAAGCCATGGATCGGAAATACCTTGGAAGTCTATGTGAACGATATGCTGGTCAAAAGTAAGCTACGGAAATATCATCACCAAGACCTAAAAGATATCTTTCAGGCAATGAGGAAACATAACATGAAGGTAAACCCGGAAAAATGCACATTCGGTGTTACTTCGGGGAAATTCCTCGGGTATCTAGTAACAAAACGAGGCATCGAAGTAGACCCTGCCAAAATTTAGGCTATAGTAGAAATGCCCTCTCCAAGGAACCTGAAAGAAGTCCAGAGGCTCAATGGTTCCCTAGAAGCGCTAGGGAGGTTCATATCCAGGTCTTCAGACAAATGCAATCTCTTTTTCAACATCCTTAAAAAAGGGACCAAATTTGAATGGACGGCAGAGTGCGAGGAAGCATTCAAAGAAATCAAAGATTACCTTGCTGGGATACCCATCTTACAAAAACCAGACCCCGAAGAGGTCTTGGACCTATACATAGCAGCAACAGAGAA
Organism: Papaver bracteatum; assembly: GCA_023529315.1. Taxonomy (NCBI): domain Eukaryota; kingdom Viridiplantae; phylum Streptophyta; class Magnoliopsida; order Ranunculales; family Papaveraceae; genus Papaver; species Papaver bracteatum. The sequence continues at coordinate 1,647,466 of JAJJWX010001098.1, read as the reverse complement.
TGCAGTCAGCGGGGTGTTGGTAAAAACCAACACGAAGATAGAGCATCCCATCTACTACGTCAGCAAAACTCTCAACGCGGCGGAAAGAAACTACACAAAGATCGAGAAACTCATCTTGGCGTTAGTATGGGCCACCCAAAAGCTAAGGACCTACTTCCTAACACACTACATCCGCGTACCCTGCAAAGCCCCGCTAGAAGTTGTCCTCAAAAGTGCGGGAAAAACAGGGAGAATCGCAAAATGGAATACTCATTTGGACCAATACAACATCATACACGAGCTCCAACATTCCCAGAAGTCCCAAGTTTTAGCAGACTTCCTTGCCGACCTACCATTGGAAAACGATGAAGAAATCTGCATCGAAGGGCTCAATACAGCGAGATTAACAAAGGGCAGCAGAGGCAAAGATCTCGTCGATGTCCTCGAGCCTTCAAACCCACGACAGTGGGAAATCTTTGTCGATGGCTCAAGGAACAAAGAAGGAGCGGGCATAGGCATCGTAATCACTAACCCCATGGGAGACCGAATCATCCATGCATTCAGACTAGAGTTCAAATAACACACCAATAACATCGTCGAATATGAAGCCGTTGTACATGCTCTGCGTTTGATAATAGAAATGGGGATAACAAATGTACGATTGACCAGTGACTCGCAACTGGTCATCAGGCAAATAGAGATGGAGTATAATGTGTATGGAGAGACCTTGTCGACATACATGACGTTAGTCCAAACGCTGGCACATCAAATACCAAACATCATATTCCGGAAATTAAGTAGAAAGGAGATCAGGCACGCGGATGCTTTGGCATACATCTCATCTATGTTGAAAAACAAAGATATAGAAGCAATCAAAATCACCAGAGTTTACGAGCCATCAATCCCTCCGCGAGAACTCTGCGCTGCAAGCAGGAAGCATAGCACGGAGGAAGACATGACAGACGATGATGTGGGAGAAAACATCACGGACGATTTCCAAGAAGATGACATCATGACAAGAGCAGATGAAGACGAGGACTTCAGCGGAGAAGAGGACTGGAGATTGGGTATCCACCAATTTCTAGAAAGATGAACATTACCCAGAGACCTAAAGTAGGCTAGGAAGATTCAATCAAAAGCAGGAAGGTACGATCTAAGGGGAGAGATTTTATACAAAAAATCATTCCTCGGGACTTTGCTACGATGCTTGTCCAGATCAGAAGGCCACCTAGTACTAAAAGATATCCATCGGGGGGACGCGGGGAATCATAGTGGGATGAGATCCCTAGCCGACAAAGCAAAAACACAAGGGTATTATTGGCCAACGATGATACGCGATACTGCAAGAATGTCAAAAAGGTGTGAAGAATGTCAGAGGTTCGGGAAAAGAATCCACGCACCAGCAACAATGCTAAACTCAGTAGATAGTCCTTGTCCATTTTCAAGATGGGGCATAGACATCGTAGGACCCCTGATCGAAGGATCAGGAAAAAGAAGATTCTTGATAGTGGCCACGGACTATTTCAGCAAATGGGTAGAAGCCAAAGCTTTGGCCAGAATCCGCGACTCAGATGTCTTCACATTCATCTTTCAGAACATAATCTGCCGGTTTGGAATCCCGGCGGAAATTGTCTCTGACAATGGTAAACAACTACAAGGTAAAAACATCGATCTACTATTCGATACTTTCAAAATTCGAACAAATAAATCAACACCAATATACCCTCAAAGCAATGGCCAAGTAGAGGCCATCGCTCTCATTCTCAAAAAATAATTAGACGAGCACAAAGGACGATGGTGTGAGAAACTACACAATACCTTATGGGCATATCGAACAACCCGAAGATCAGCTACATGGGAATCCCCTTTTTTGATGACCTACGGAGAAGAAGCCGCCATCCCCACGGAAATCATCATGCCAACCACAAAGACAGAAGCGTGGGAAAAGAACCTCACAACGGACATGATGCTGGAAAGACTCGACGATCTCGAAGAAAGAAGAGAAGCAGCATTACAAAAGATGGAGAATTACCAAAGAAGATTAGCAAGGGAATACAACAAAAAGGTTAAACTTAGAAATTTCTTGGAAGGACAGTATGTGTTGAGAACCATACCCCAATACCAAAGAGAGAATAAGTGGGGCAAGCTGGCACCAACATGGGGAGGACCTTATGTCATACAAGATATAGAAGGAAACGGATCATATTACCTGCGCAACCTAAAAGAGGAAGTCCTCCGCCATCTATGGAACGCCAAGTATCTCAAGCCATACCATCCTTAAATCACAACGCAGAGTTGCAACTGCGTGAAGAATACCAGAAGAAGAAGACGATGCTTTTTGATATGCTTTTCGATATGTTTCTATCTCTGGACGAGGAATAGCAGGCCTCAATAAATCAATGAAATAAAATTTCTTGCATATCTATGAAAAGCAGATCTCCAATTATTCTAAGTCAGCGGGTCGACGGAATGAGGGACATGTACATAGTAACACCCCATATCCTAGAACGCTGCATCGACCCCCACCGTCTGGGAATCCTCTGATCAAGGATTAGCCAGCCGGGTGACAGGTCTCAAGATGTTCACGAAGGTACACACCTTCGGCATCACACTCAAAAAATTAGGTCAACGGGTCGACGGAATGAGGGACATATACATAATGACACCCCATATCCTAGAACGTTGCACCACCACCGCTGTCTGGGAATCCTCTGGCCAAGGATTAGCCAGCGGGTTATCTGGTCTAAAAATGTTCACGAAGATATATACCTTCGGCATCATACTTAAAAATAAGATTAGCGGGTCGACGGAAGGGGGGACGTGTACATAGTAACGCCCCATATCCTAGAACGCTGCACTGACCCGCACCGTCTAAGAATGCTCGTGCTAAGGGTTAACTAGCAGGGTAACGGTGGTCAAGATAATTAACAAAACTAACCAACAAACGATGATCCATTCCAGAAAAGTTGATTACAATCTCGACAAGACAAGCAAAAGAAAAAACAAATTAAGCAAAAGAAGTTCGACATACACAACAAGAACTCGATAATCAACAAGGATCAACTTTCTACAACTAAACAGAAGAATCTACTTGGACGATCTCGTGCCACCAGTAGGGCTCTCCCTCTACAGTGAAATAACGCTCCCACCGAAAGAAGGACCTGAAGAGCCAGACGGGGCCGAAGGTTTGGGATGACGAGGATAGTGCTTTTCAAGACCATGCTCGGTCATGAGTTCATGTTATATCTTGTCCAGTACCTTGTTCGTCTCTTCGGTTAGCTGACAGCGAGCTTTTTACGTAATAGTAGTATTATGCATCTCGGCCTGAGACAACAGGGTAGACAGACGATTCACTTCTGAAGAGGCCAACTGAGCTGCTTGTTCATTAGTCGTAGCCAAGCCTTTGAAATACGAGGACTGACCTTCCTGTTGCACCAAGGCAGTCTAAGACTGCTCTAGCTCAGATTGAGCCTTGTTAAGTTTTTCATATGCAGCGGAAAGCTGTCCCTGGAGCTCTGAAAAATAAAAACGAAGGGTTAGATCCGCGAAGCGCGAAAATCACACCCAGCAAAGCAAATATATACCTTCGACTCTAGCAGAAGATATTTCATACTCGTTAACAACCGCATCTCGAGCATCGTCAAGAAATTTATATTCGTTGGATATTTTCTTATAATCCTTTTGAAGAAGGGAAAGAGAAAATTGACTAGCGTCTAACTCTACCTGCTTCATTGAATCCAAATGACGAAGATGATTGACTTCGTTATTTAGCTTCTCCATTCCTTTATTAAGTCGATACATATTAACTTCAAGGTTTATCTCAGACTCAGCTTGACGAGCTACGTCGGCCCGAGACGCGACTAAGGATTTTCCAAGGGCAGAGGCCTCGGCACGAGCATTATCTCTTTCTTTAACAAGACGTTGAGTGTACTCCCGTACATCGGAAGCTTGGGAGGAACGAGCCTGACGTAGCTCTTCTTCCAGGAGATTCATCTTAGCCAACAAAGACGAAGAAATCCCGCGGGCTTCGCGAAGATTATCGCGCGTCCACATTAAAGTACCATCGAAGAGACTATGATATGTGTTATACTTATTTTGCATATCAATTATCTGGGTAAGCCTCAGACGCCATGCCTCGGCCTTGGCATCCCACCTCTCGGCCTCACTCTTAAGTTGTTCCACTAGTTCGGAAATACGGGTATTCTGCCACTCTCTCTCATTTCGAAGCCATATCAGCTCAGGGACTCCACCCACTGAAGATAGGGCGGGGATACTCAAGACGGAACAAGAATTCCTAAAAAGAAAACAACGATAAACATGGACAAGGAACAAACCTGTAGTAGAAGAAGCATTTTTTCGAGCGACCTCCAACTCGCTACGCGCCATAGCAAGATCCAAACGAAGCTTCTATTCTTCGACGCCCAGATGCTCCTTCCCCTTGAGATGATCCTTCAGCTCACCTATCTCCTTATCTCTGGCAGAGATAACAGACTCCGCCATAGCCGGATCCTCCTTTCTATGACGAAGCTTACCCTCTAACTTAAGATACTTGGCCTTAAAAAACTGGTACAAATTGTGATTGCAGTATTCACTCTGCATCACCTACGAAGAGCATCAGGTCAGAATGCCGCGGAGTGTCCACGGTGTACAAAAAAGTAAAACACGATGTACCTCTAACATCCGCTGATGGGGGTAACCATACTGGTAACCATCAGCTATGGCCATCATATCAATAACGGTGGCTGGAGGGTCAACCACTAAGGTAACCTCCAGTGACCTCAGATTCATGTCCCACACCTCCGCGACTCGATCTTCAGCGGATAACTTCATCATCTTTCGGGTATAGGCGTCAGAATCTTTCTCCCCAGGAACCACGGGTGCAGGGTTCGGAACAAACATCAAATTTTTCTTCTTTAACCAATCAAGAACAACATCATCAACTTCCAGCATCAAATACGGCGAAGGGGACCGAGTTGAATGTTCGGCGGCAAAGGAAACCTTCTCAGAGGTATCAACATGTGCAGAAGCCTGCACCGCAGCTTTCCCTTTACCAGATGTACCCAGTACGTCCCAATCATCATTTGGGGAAAGCAGAAAGAACTCATCAGCAAGATCCATTGTAGCATTCACATCAAAGGATGCCCCCGCAGATTGGACCCGGCCAAAAGAAAATTCTGGACCAACAGGGTCCCCACCAATACTACAAGCAGCGGGAATGCCCTCGGCATCAGCACCAATAGGGGTATCCTGCGTACAACCACTAGCCATGGTAACATCCGCAGTCTTCCAAACAAATGGGGTACCCTCTGCGCCACCAACACCATAATCCTCACGAAGAGGGGGGGAAGTTTCAGTACGCTCCTCTCCATCGGACATATATTCTTCTTCCTCGAAATCATCATTAGCACGACTAGTAACCTCCTCTTGGACCTCTGCGTCATCAAAAACAATGTTAGAAGAGCGCTTGGGACCAATCCGCCTTTTCTTCGTACCCTACAGAGAAATAAGAGAATCAGATCGACATTCTTTCCTTTACTCAAAAATTTCCTTTGAATAAAGAAAGAAGGGGGAACTAAAGGAGCAAAAAATCCGCACCTTCGCAGCCGCAGTACTCTTCGAGGAAGGAGCAACACCCGAAATCTCGTCATCAGCATCAACAACATCGAAGTCGTATGGAAAATTCATACCTTCGAAGTTCAATTGCCAAGGACAGTAATTTCCATAACGAAGAGGGGGAACCTCACGAGGAATGATACCAACAGTAGGGCGCCACCCGACGGGACATGGAATCCAACCCCAAGCCCACGGACCAACAACCTCGATAACAGTGGCATGCCACTCATAATCATGATCGCGCTTTATCCTCTCACGAGAAGGAAAAAGTTTCTTATTAGCAGACCCTTTAGTACCAGGAACATACTTCAGCTTAGCATCACTAACCTCGCTCAAAAGACGAATCTCGCCACGGGAGGCAGCAATATTACGAAGACTCACTCCATGGCTTGCAGTTCCTGCTGTTGACATAATCCCCAAAAGAATTGTTGAAATTCTGAGGGGTATACCATTCCCTCTCAGCAGGATCAGGGGTATAAAAAGTCATCATTGTCTCTCCCTTGTTGCGAAGATAGCACTCCTTCAGGGCGCGGAGATAATTCCCAGTCAACTGGGATACAGAACGACTATGGGTATTTGTCGAAGAACCCTCGCGATCATCCAACACGTCGTAGTAAAAAGAATCACCTGACTTGTACAAAGGCAGCATAAGACCCGCTTTGAAGGCCCCCACAGTAGTCAACAAATGAAACTCATCGAACTGGTATCTCGAGATAAGATCGTAAGTAATGTCATCATCAGGGGCATAGAAGCGGACATCAAAAGCTTGCATCTCATGCTTCTCCTTAAACACCTCCAAATCAATGTGTTTAAAGGTAACTCTTTTCTTCCCAACTGGGACGCTTCGAATAACCAGCGCAGTATCCTCCTCATCGAGAGGGTTTTGCGCGGAGTCTTTTGAAGGGATCGTTTCCAGGACCTTCCTTTTCGAAGGCACACTCTTCGGCGGTTCAGCCTTCGAAACACCAGCCTTAACAAATTTTCCTCTCGAGGGAACCACGGGAGGAGGAGGAAGAGGATTTTCCTGTAATGCCGGCGGAACCAAAGAACGAAGGGGACGAGCATCCAAAGCTCTGTCACGAGGAATACCCTGCGTATTTCTAGACTCATCACGCGGACGAGAATAAGCGCGGGTAGCATCATATCTAGAACCAGGGGGATCCCGCGGAGCATCTCCCTTCCTCGAAGAATGCCTGTGACCAGAAGAGGACGAAGCCCTCTGAGAACGAGGATCCACATGCGAAACCCTAGAGCCTCCAGGTGGAGATATATCTGTGTCTCTGCGCGGAGGAGATCTTGGAGGACTAGGCGGCGGAGTTTGGTAATGAGCCCGCGGATGCTCAGCCATATTTACGGATACACAAACAAATAATAGATTCTGCAGAACCACAAATAAAGATCAAAAAGTTGAGAAGAATAAGGAATATGAAAACCCTAACTAACTTATGAAGCAAGAAGACACTCTCCAACCAAAAACTCGTAATCCTTGCAAATGAATAACAGGGGCAAGTATATATACTTTGTATATGTGTTCTTCATTGCAAGGGTAACGAGACAGCAGCATATGATGATCAACAAGCAAAAAGCGATGCCAAAGATTAAACTCTTACCTAAGACAGATGCTTCAAACAGCGAAAGGGCGAGCAATAGAAGATACGAGCACAGGGAATCAAGGACGGGTCAAATTCAAGGCAGAGCAGTAGCAGCAGCGTATTCAAGACAAAGCTACAGTAGCAGCAGTTAATGGCGTCCAAACAAAATGGAAGAATTTTCTGGAGGAAAAAAGAACAAACAGAGAATGAAATTTATTTCACATTCTCTTCCCCCTTAAATACCCAAGAAATCTGAAAATGTCCCTTCTCCCAAGGGGGAGTTATTGCATGAAGTTATTGCTTATTGGGAAACGTGCACTAAAATCAAGGGGAAGTTATTGGATGAGTGGGGAATATGTGACGGTTTTCCTCTCACTTCAACTGACGACTTAAGTCAGAAAAAAAGGGGCAAATTGTAAGTACATAATTCCGCCACTCGCCACGTGTCCTCGGATAAACACGTGGAGAGCATATGACGAGGGGCATCACAAAATGATGCCACTTAGATACAACCAAGAAACGTGTACCAGCAGGAAGGGGCTCTCATCTAGCAGATCCAATTGCTACAAATGAAGGAGCACGGGAACAAAGCACCACTGCGTTGGACCCAATACACCCTCGGATCTGCTTTATCCCATCTCGAGAGGAATCTCAGATCTACGGTCAGGGAACAACCAGCTGACACGGACGTGACAGGAACAGAAGACCGTGGCCTAACACGTGAAGAAGGCCCAACCACCCGCATTAAACACCTGAGACGCGTGTTAATCAACCAGCGGAAGAGAAGACCCTACCTCTTCGGAAGTAACGAAGGGAACGAGGTGGGCATCGTAGCAACCGAAGATGTCCGCGTATCGGCACAAAGCACAAGACGATAAGGTTTCAACGGCTCCTTCCTTGGGCCCCATAACAGAACTCCTATAAATACCCCTCCTCCCTAAGAGAGAAGAGGCAGGTCGATTGGAGGAGAAAGAGGAGAGATAATTAGGAAGAGTAAGTAGTCCCCTAATCTCGCAGCCTAAGTTAATACACCCAAAGTCATTTGACTATACTTGTAACCAATTTACATATAATGAAACCCCTCTTTTACCCCGTGGATGTAGGCCTCAGTGCTGAACCACGTAATTACCTATCTCATTTACATTACGCACTTACATTATGCACTCTACATTATGCACTTATATTACGCACTTTATATTCCACACTTATATTATGTTCTTTACATTATGCAACCTACGTTACACAGTTTACATTACGCACTCTATGTTCGTTTCGTGGTTACTTACCATTCTCTAGGCACTCTGTGTTAAATACCCGATAAGACAAGGACGAGTCCGAAGATTCAGAGTCGATGAATCGGTGTATACACTATTTTGCTACGCACGTTATATTCAACCCTTGAACTTAGGTGTATGCTAACTTTGTTTGCGGACACGTAGACCCCTGCGTAATTTACGTGTTCACACTCGTCCAAGACATCCACGAAGGTAATCACAAGTCATTGTAATGGAATTGTCGAAGTATGACCGTTACATAATATTATGATATTCAAAATTTCAACTAAAATCGGTAGTTAGTATGTTATGTAAACTACCGAATATGTCAAAGTTTTAAATTCTTATTATAGTTTGGTTGGAATCGGAAATTATTATGTTTAGTAATGTACCGATTATACTCCAACGAATATTTATTTTAAAAATAAAATAGATGTGCCTCGAAATGCACACACATTCGGTAATAAAAAAAAAATCCTACCGAATAATCTAGTAAAATAAAATTAAAGTTTCTGAGTTCAAAATGCATATAATCGGTGGGATGTAAATATCACAAACCTCTGATTATCATATTCGGCAGTTAAATGTGTAACAATTTCCACCGATTGTTGTTCATTATTGTTGACACGGTGTACGTTGTACTTGTTCACTCTTTTTACACCTCACCTAAACGACCATAATTTCAACAAAAAAAAGAGTCGTTGGAACTTTAATCTATATAAGGAGGGTATCCTCTTCTCATTGATCCACCAAACTACACACATCTATATTCCATTGTCTAGTATTTCTAAACCTCTCTATATTTCATAGTACAATCATGGAAAAATTTGACGCAGCTGAAGATTTGGCCATTGTCAAAACATGGTACCACGAAACAAGACATGAAGATGTCATGGCCGGAAGGTTAACACCCGAAATCTTTTGGGGGAGAGTGTATAGCCAATTTGTGCGAGAATATGGAAACCAAAGCAAAGATCCCTCCAACAAGTTCATGATCGGTTCTGACTTATCCAAGAAGGGGTAAATGATTACATAACGATACAAAAGAGGATCTTTAACAATATCCACTTAAGCTTGTCGATCCAACAATTTGTAAGTATTTGCATACGAAACTATACAAACTTAGCATATTGTCTTAATAGTTTTATACGAACTTTGCATTATATTATATAGTTTGTTCGGTTTATGTATGAGACACTCGCAAAAAGGCACTACTTAGAGGAAAAAGGAGAAGAATTCACATATGATGGAAGTTATGAATTCTTGAAGTCCGTGGGTTTGGCACAATTTACCTAAATTATTGTCTGAAATATGTTATAATCGGTAGTTAATATGTTATTTAATCTACCGATTCTGATAATATTTTCAAAGTTCCTATGTCAGAGTTATAATCGGATGTTAGTATGTTATTTAATCTACCGATTCTGATAATATTTTCAAAGTTCCTATGTCAGAGTTATAATCGGACGTTAGTATATTATTTAATCTACCGAATATATGAGTGTTCCAATTTCTTCAAGTTTTGAGTTCAAAATGCATGTAATCGGAAATTTGGTAAAATAAAATAACCTCCAAATGTTACATTCGGGGAACAAATGTCTAACATTATCAACCGATTATATCACATATCTTCAATGGATTTTTCAAAAAAAAATTGTACAAAAAAATCGGTTTAAAATACATATTCTAAATATAATGGACAAACTAATCATCATCATCTTCTTCAATCAATTCGAGTAACCCATCGGGAAAGTTGTTCTTCACGACACGATCCCAATCAACCATGTTGGACTCATATTGTTTCACCCAATCCTTGCAATGGTTCATTGGGAAGTAATCGTGCCACTTACTCAACGGAGGTAACGGACAATATTTCTTTACCCTTAATCCGGTAAAATACATTTCATTCACAAACGCCATAATGATTCTTATATCCTTAACCGACTCGTCGCAAACCGTTCTTGTGGGTGAAAATGTCATACTAAGTCCATACTTATGAGGAACAAAGAAATGTACCACGCAATTAAAAACGCCTGCTAGGAGATATCCATATTTAGGCATTGTCATCCAATACTTGTATCCGATTGTATTCAATCCCTTTTGACAATTTATACACGCAACTAAATCTTTGATCTCACCTTCTTTGTCGTATCTTTCTCCTCGCCTCATCATCTCCATATAGAAATCCTTGTCCTTCATTAGTTGTACCACCATCTTATTTCGTAAATATTGGAATTGGGTCACATCTTCGATAACCGCCTCTCTAAAGTAACAAATTTGTTCTGTAGCGATGTGAAATCCACAATTGACATCCCCATCAACCTCGTCAGTGGACAAAACAAATGGAATAATGAGTGGAGGGAGTTGTTCCAAATACTCTTCATATATTGTATACGTGTTCCGATTTGGTCTTCCATGAAGATCCCTAGGGCAACAAAGAGTACCATTTTTCTATTTTATAGTCAGAATTTCCATTGATTAGGTTTGTTGTGAGGCGCCCATTAGGTCAACAACTTCTTCGACCACCTCGTCCTGACTTACTTGAGAAGGGTTCGTAGATACGGAGACCTTTGGTCTCACTTGTCGTGCGGTTGGTCCACTTAGATCCTTTGTTGGACGACTTCTTTTCTTAGGTTCCGACTCATCTTGAAATTTGGCTTCTGAATGCTCGTGCCTACACATTATTCTTTTATTAGACAAATACTCCTTCAACTCTTTTCTTTGGATGGTCCTCGAAAATTCGGTGTTGGGCCTACCGATCCCCTTTTGCTTAATAGGTTCATCAACCTCTCGTAACCAAGGGTGAAGGGCTTCCTCCAAATTGTGTATCAATATTTGCTTTTTGGTGCCATTTGATGTAGCGTAACGCTGGGTTATTCGTGCACACAATTCAGACTCAAAGAAAGACGGACCATCAACTATCGGGGTGCTTGGAGTAAAATTTAATTGCTTCCAAAATGGATGAATATCATTGATTTCAATCACTTCAACATACCTACCCAACTTATGACGACATGGGAGTCCAATACCTATCATATCCTTGCAAACACAAACCGTATTCTTGATATGAAATCAAAGTTGTTGTAGTAATAAGGTTCTTGAGACTTGTGAAAGCAATAGAATTTAGAATTAATGAGACTTAAAAATAAACAAAACTTAATTTAAAAAGTGATTTCAATATTTAAAAATAGACTAAGGCTCCGGATTCCACTATTCCTCCCAATTAATTGGTTCATAAAGATATTTCAAGAATTATTATTAAGCTCTTTTTCTCATTAATTCACTATTAATCTATATGGTGTCCAAACATTAAATTGTAATCCCTAAGCATGAATTATCAAAGAATTAATTCTAAGCATAACACATAGAATTGATTCACAACTAATTAAGAAAACCAATTTTATCTTTATGTTGATCCTAGTGAATTAAAAAAAAAAATATTAAAGAAATTATAAAAGAAATTACCAATCAAGCATGAGTGAATAGTTTCGTCTGTTACCTCAGTCACTCGGTATTTTAGCCGCTCATCATGTTGAAAACCCTCTCAAAGAATTTATTTATGCTCAAAAATGGTTTACAAATGATGAATAAGGGAGAAATGATGAAACATCGGGTTTGTAACAGTTATATTTGTTACAAACTGTACTGTTACAAAGAACGATAACAAAAATGTGTCACTGTTGAAATACGACCCGCTATTCACTGTCGTTGTCATTGTTTATAAACGACTGACCTTTTGCGTCTAATGTTCTTCGTGTTCTTCACAGCAGCAACAACAGTGTGTTCTTTGCAACTCGATCAATCTCATATGTGGTTGCTCTAACTCTCCCCAATCACTCTGTAACCTTCTCATAACCCTCAACACCCTTTATATACTCGACAGGGGAAAGAAATCTCGACAATAACTCCTCATAATTCTCCCATTACTCGACAGTAAATAAAATCTTCTCGGGAATATTTTCTTCCCTTTCTTGCCTTCTCACGCGTTAAATTCTTCCAGCATGCTCCAAATCTTCATGTACACGCCTCAAATATAGTTATATACACTTCCATCTCACGCCATGCATAGAAAAACACCCACAATCCCGTGAATATCGTCTCTTGCCCACGTACTCCCCTGTTTTATTCAACTCGATTATCTAGCCAAATTCAGTCGAACCAAAGGCCTTTACCAAGCCTGATACGCCAAATCACATCATCCCTAAGAGTTTCATCCGTTGAGTCTCCTTCTAGCACGTCCAAAACTCGAACCAAAAATCGGTTCTTCTGCAGCTACCATTTCCCGCCAAAACTGAAAATTTGAATGGTAGGGATGGAGTGACCCGATCCAAAACATGGGCGCCTATAACAGTTAGGGTGCCTAGGGTGCCATTATCCAAAGTGAGTGTGCCTTTATCACTTTTCTCCGGGGGTCCAAAAAGCACTTTTCGCGCAACTTTTTCTGCATTAAGTGTAATTCTCCAATAACATCTAAACAAACATAAAAATACCAAAATTAGTACAAAAATGGAGACTAACAATAGAGACACTGAGGACAATTCAGACACAAAAATGTGTCTATCAAATACCCCAAACTTATTATTTGCTAGTCCCGAGAAAAACTAATCTAGAAAAAAAAATGACTACACTTAGCACGTGCAGCAAGCCGTTAAACCGCTAGGTGGCCATAGTGGCGGAGTGTCGTCTCCGGAGGGTTTACCAGAGGTGTACCCACAAAACCTTTACTCCAGACCCTAGCTATCTACGCAGAACCTTGGAAGGCACTAAAGAATATCCTTGGTTGGCATACTTATTGACTACAGGAGGAAGTACCCTGATGCGAAATTCCAATTGTTGTACACCAGTTTGCACTCAAGCATACTAAAATTCATATAAAGTGACAGATCTCTACTCTGATAGTTTCTGGACATCATAAACCGGAGTCAACCAATCACATGGATAGATTAAGAAGATGGATGTAGAGAAAAAAGTGGATGATGTTATCTAGGGTGAACCTATCCTAATGGACTTAGATACTGGTCTGGACTAATATCAACACACTGACATATACAAGGGGACCAGTGGTCAATAATCCTAACTCTAGGTCAACTCAGCTGGCATATACAAGGGTACCAGTGGTCGAATTTATTGTATTTATTCCGGTTGGTCTAGTGGTCTGGTCTCTCTCTTTCTTTTTTTTGAGTATCTCAGTCACTCTATTTCACCCTAGCAATGGTAAAAAGAAAAATAAAAGAAGTGATCAGGATTCTTTCGATGCTTCCATCACGAGGATATGGCGAAACTACCATGTTTTCTTTTTATAACACCTGAGCTCTGTGCTTTTATGAATAGACTCTTTAGATGTTTCCATCTAATCAGATTGGTTCCTCAAATCCTACAACAAAAATACTTCCATCCACTTATATTGGTTAGTGCCATCCTTAATAAACATAAATTTCTAGGCTCTGGAGTTTATTTATTGCAACTAAAAACTAACAAGAAGTTTCTTCCCCACCCCCAAACTTAAATCTAACATTGTCCTCAATGTTTCTAATGAAATAGCAATACCAAAAAGTAAAGTAACAAGAGGAATCAGTAAAGAGAGAAGTCGGAAAGATTGTACCTGGGTGAAGAGAGAAATCAAAAACTAATATACAACATACAATCGCCTCGATGGTCAATCAAGGGTAAACAGGGTCCTCCAGAGGGACCTCCTCAACATCACCTGTAGGAAAGGGCTCTAAAAATGGTTTCAATCTCTGACTGTTAACCTTCGAAGAACTACTATCATCTGGTGTCTCGATCTCAACATCTCCATGAGGAAAGACAGTGCGAATAATAAAAAGGACCCGTCCACCGAGAACGTAACTTCCCAGGGAAAAGATGCAAGCGGGTATCATACAGAAGAACTTTTTGACCTGGAGAAAATGACTTCCTTAAAATATTTCTATCATGCACAAGTTTCATTTTGTTCTTATACTCCTTAGAACTATCGTAAGCATATATACGAATCTCTTCCAACTCATTGAGTTGGAGTTTCCTCTGGGCTCCTGCCTTGTCAAGTGAAAATTTTAGCTGCTTAACAGCCCAATAAACTCTATGTTCTAACTCAACAGGTAAATGACATGCCTTGCCATAAACAAGCCGATAAGGCGATATTCCAATGGGGGTCTTAAACGCAGTACGACAAGCCCATAAGGCATCAGTGAGCCTAGACGACCAGTCTTTCCGATTAGGATTAACTGTTTTATCTAATATACGTTTTATCTCCCTATTGGAAACCTCTATCTGACCACTAGTCTGTGGATGATACGTGGTGGCTACATTATGTGTAATACCATATTTCTTCATCAAAAGCTTAAAAGGTCCATTACAAAAGTGCGAACCTCCATCACTAATTATAGCTCAAGGTGTACCAAAATGTGTAAGTATATTATTTTTCAAGAACTCAATCACAACCCTATGGTCATTGGTTTTACACGCTACCGCCTGAATATACTTAGATACATAGTCTACAGCGACAAGGATGTATAAGTTACCAAAATAATTAGGAAACGGACCCATAAAGTCAATACTCCACACATCAAAGACCTCAACAACTAAAATAGGGTTCAAGGGCATCATGTTGTTCTTACAGGAAATGGTTCCTAATTTTTGGCAACGTTCACAAGTAACATAGTAATTGTGGGAGTCTTTAAACAACAAAGGCCAATAGAATTCACACTGCAATATCTTAGCAGCAGTCTTCTTAGCACTAAAGTGACCCCCACAAGCATGATCATGACAAAAGGAAATAATATTGGACTGGTCACTCTCAGGCATACATCTCCTAATAATCTGGTCTGGACAATACTTAAACAGATAAGGATCATCCCAAAAGAAGTGCTTGACCTCGGCTAAAAACATAGTTAGATCTTGTTTACCCCAATGTTAGGGCATTCGACCAGTAACAAGATAGTTCACTATATTCGCATACCAAGGTGATTGGGAAACAGAGAACAATTGCTCATTAGGAAAGTTGTTCCTTATAGGAAGGGAATCACTAAAGGAACTAAAAACTAGCCTAGACAAGTGGTCTGCTACTATATTTTCTGTACCCTTTTTGTCCCTAATGTCGGAAGAAAATTCTTGTAACAATAGGATCCACCTAATCAATCTAGGTTTGGTATCCTTATTAGACAAAAGGTATTTTAAAGCAGCATGATCAGTATAGATTACGATCTTAGAACCTAAGAGGTAGGATCTAAACTTGTCTAAGGCAAACACAATAGCTAATAGTTCCTTCTCCGTAGTGGTATAGTTCAACTGGAATCATTCAGAGTTTTTCTAGCATAGTAAATCACATGAAGTAACTTATTTTCTCAATGACCTAGCACAACACCAATAGCATAATCTGAAGCATCACACATGATCTCAAAGGGTAGGTTCCAGTTGGGTGCCTGGACTATGGGGGCGGTAGTGAGTAAAGTCTTTAGCTTCTCGAAAGCCTCTAAACAAGCATCATCAAAGACAAACTTAGCATCTTTTGCAAGCAAATTGCAAAGAGGTCTAGAAATCAAGCTAAAATCCTTAATGAATCGACGATAAAAACCAGCATGCCCTAAGAATGACCTAATATATCTTACGATTTTTGGGACCGGTAAAGTTTTAATAAGGTCAAATTTGGCTCTATCTACCTCTATACCCTTCGAAGATACGATATTCCCTAGAACGATTCCTGAACGAACCATGAAATGACATTTCTCCCAATTAAGCACTAAATTCTTTTCCTTACACCTAGTCAAAACTAATGACAAATTATGCAAGCACTCATCGAAAGACGAACCAAACACTGAAAAATCATTCATAAAGACCTCTAAGAACCGTTCCACCATGTCAGAAAATATGCTCAACATACAACGATGAAAGGTCGCAGGGGCATTACATAGCCCGAAAGGCATGCGTCTATACGCAAAGGTACCAAAGGGACATGTAAAAGTGGTTTTCTCTTGGTCTTCTGGGGCAATGGGAACCTGATTATAACCGCAGTATCCATCTAAAAAGAAAAAATAGCTACGTCCAGCTAATCTTTCTAGCATTTGGTCTATGAAGGGAATGGGAAAGTGGTCCTTCCTAGTGACCTTGTTCAATTTTCTATAGTCAATACAGACACGCCAACCCGTGGTCATTCGGGTTGGGATTAACTCATTGTTATCATTCTGGACTACAATAATCTCGGATTTCTTGGGAACAACCTGAACGGGGCTGACCCACTTACTGTCTGAAATGGGGTAGATAATGCCTGCATCTAACAGCTTAAGAACCTTGGTTCGAACTACTTCTTTCATATTAGGGTTCAGTCGACGTTGCATCTCCCTAGAAGGTTTGGCTTCACTTTCTAAATAGATATGATGCATACAAACAGTAGGACTTATAACCTTAATGTATGCTATGGTCCACCCTAAAGCTTCCTTGTTATTATGAAGGACTGTTACTAGCCTACTTTCCTGATCACTATCCAAGTCGGATGATATAATCACAGGTAAATTTTCAGATAGGCCTAAAAACACATACTTTAAGGTATCTAGTAATGGTTTAAGGTCCAATTTAGGAGACTTTTCTAACAAAGGAACTAGGGTAGACTTAGATCGGGTAGAGGTTCGAACTTAGGTTTCCATCCATTACTAGTGTCTATCAAAGGGGTTGAATCTAACAAAGCATTCACCTCATTGATCACATCATCATCATCGAAATCAATCCCAAAGTGAGCTAGGCATTTCTCTAAAGGGTCATCTAACAAAGTGTTTGGTAATGACTCCTCGACTAATGTTCCTATCATGTTCACCTCTTCTATGTTCGAGTCATCTAGTTCATATGGTAGCTTACTAATATTAAAAATGTCCAGCTCAATAGTCATATTACCAAAAGATAAATTCATAATACCATTTCGACAGTTAATGATCGCATTGGATGTAGCTAAAAACGGGCAACCTAAAATCACTGGTATTTGGTTCTCTGGGTCAAGGACAGGTTGGGTATCTAGGATAACAAAATCCACTGGATATATATAATTTTTTCGACTCCTATAAGAACATCCTCGATCACACCACGAGGAATTTTAATGGATCTATCAGCTAACTGAAGAGTCATATGGGTAGGTTTCATCTCACCAAGTCTTAGCTTAAGGTACACATGATATAGAAGTAAGTTCACACTGGATTCTAAGTCAAGCAATGCTTTATCAACACGGTATTTACCTATTGTGCAAGAAATGGTATGGGACCCTGGGTCTTTATACTTAGGAGTGGCGGTATTCTGAATAATAGAACTCACGTGACTAGATAGGAAGGTTTTATTCTGGACACTAAGCTTACGCTTTCGCGTACACATATCCTTAAGAAACTTACCATAAGCGGGAATCTGCTTGATAGTATCTAAGAATGGAAGGTTGATAGTAACCTGCTTAAAAACCTCCAATATATCATTAAAAGTGGACTCCCTCTTAGTTGGAACTAGCAGTTGTGGAAATGTGGCTCTAAGAACAAAGCCGGACTTATTAGGAACCTCATCGGTCTCTTTAGAGACTCTATAAGTCTCTTCGGTTTCTGGTTCAGAATAGTGAACTACAGCATGTTCACTATCAGGCATGGCAACCTTATTGTCTATGACTCTTCCACTCCTAAGGATTTTAATAGCATTCACATGATTGGATGGTCTTTCACCTATTTTATTAATTCCTCTAGGTTTGGGTTGAGTTTGACTAGGAAACCTACATGTTTCTCTCATAGATTCATTTATCTGACTAACATGGGTTTTCAACTTGGAAATAGCCTGAGAGTTAGCCTGACCTATTCTCTTATTTTCGTCTAAACCTTGAGCAACACTTTGATGAAGATGCATAGTGTTACGAGTCAACAAAGCAAGATTCTCTTCTAAACTCAAAATCTTTTTATTTGAAGGGTTCTGAAACTGTGCCTAAGCTGAAGGACTCTTAGTATAGCCAAATCCTGGGGGAACCTGAGAGTTACTAGACTGACCTTGATTCTGGCCCTTAGATCAAGAAAGGTTTGGATGGTTTCTCCAGCCAGGGTTATAGGTTTCCGAATAAGGGTCAAACTTTTGACGATTATCAAATCTAGTGTGAGCATTGGCTTGCTCATAAACAGTATAGCCTTCCCAAAAAGGCTTTATTCTTCCACTACTACCACTAGAATGACCTAATTCTAAGGCTTCTAACCTTTTGGCTATAGCTATTATTTTAGCATCAGACTCATAAGATCCTTCTACCATATTGACATTTACTCTACTTAGAAGAATTATTTTCTGGGATTCCTTACTATTTTCCTGTTGTTGGGTCTTATCGGTGATTTCATTCAAAAACGTCATCGCCTCATCAATAGTTTTATTCTCAAACCCACCCATGCATAAGGACTCAACCATGGTTGTTGTTGAATAATCTAAACCCTCGTAGAAGATCTGAACTAGCCTAACCTTTTCTAAACCATGGTGAGGACATTAAGTCATTGAACCTCCCAAATACCTATATAAAGATTCTCCCTCTTGTTGAGAAAAAGTACAGATTTGCGTCCTAATAGACGATGTTTTATGCCTATGGAAAAACTTTTGTAAAAAGGCAGCTGTAAGTTGGTCATAGGTTTCAATCGACTCGGAAGCCAAACTATATAGCCGAGATTTGGCTTTATCTCTCAGGGAAAATGGTAATAACCTAAGTTTCAACGCATCATCATCTAGGTTTTTAATTTTCAGAGTACTACAAACTTCCTCAAATTCCCTAATATGAAAATAGGGGTTTTCACTTTTCACTTTCTTTCCTTATAAAGATTGGGAGCATCTGCAGGGTCCCAGGTTTCAGTTCATAATTTGCCTCAGTTTCAGCTAACTTGATACATGACGGACGATAGGTCTTAGTAGGGTTTAACAAAGCTTTCAAAGTTGTCATTTATGGCACTACCAAAGGACTAGGAGTACTTTCTTCACTAATTGTCAAGTTTTCAAAGCTGAAATTTCCAAAAACGGGACTCTCAAAAGAAGATTCTTCGAGCTCCCCGTCTTCACAAGAAGAACTACTAGGTTTGTCACTAATCAAACGACCTAGAGTGTTTCTTTTCCAATCCCATTTTCTAATGACCTCGGGCATACACTAGAAAAACAAAATAAAAAGAAAAGTCCTTAAAGGAAGCGAAGTTCTATGCAAACACAAACAAGGATGACTCCACCAAAGCAAAACTAGAGATTTCTAGCAAACAAAAAGCATGATAGCTCCACTTACATTGTTTTCTAGACCAGCTTCTAATCTTTCGAAAGGGAATTCGTTACAATCTGAGAAAACCCCGCTGGAATCAATCTGAGTTTACGTAAGTTGAATAGAGGCAAGGGAAGATGTGTGGAGCTTTGATACCCAAGGCCTCACCGCATTACAAGGCGGCGCAGTCACGCATTCAACTTACAAAAACCATCATGAACTTCAAAGCATGCTCAAAAGAGTAACCAATATTTTTCGAATGACTTTCCTATTAAGCTCATTACCCTATTGGTCTCGTTCTATTCCAAATTTTAAGCTTAGGTTCGCGTTTGGTATCATTTTCCTAAGGCGGGCAAGAAAAGAATGATGATGAAATACGAACCCTTGTCTTGTATGGCCAGGCCTTTCCCTTTACTAGGAATTTAAAACAGTCGTATTCAGTTCCTCAAAATATAAGCAAACGAAGGAATACAGTAACTCGCTGATAGGGGATTCGCGAGTGTTTCGACAAACTTACCTCCCGTACCAAATGGGGGATGAACTGTTGAAGTCGACTCGGGCCACGACTCCTATTTCATGTACGAACCCGAGGGGCCGAGGTGATATCGTAATCACCGTCCTTCTCTGCAAACAATTTAATATTTAATACTACCCTTCCGTAGGGTTTAAAAAATAATAGAATGTCCAAATGTCCAAGTCCAAAGTCCAAAAAGTAAAGTGCAAAAGAAAAATAAAATTACAAGAATAAAGAAATCCTAGTACAATCTAAAAAAATAAACTCTCTCTTCTTTTTTTTTTCTTTCTCTTTTTCTAAAAATAAATCTTCTTCTTTCTCTCCTTTCGCTTTGCCTTTTACTCCAAGTCTTTAAGTATTCACCAAAAGCTTTGGCACAATTTTCTTTCGCTCCAAATTCCAAATTCTATAAGGAAGAGACAAAAAACAACAACGTAAAGAAGAACAAAAAAAATCTAAAAACTCTAGCCTAAAGACAAGTATGTGTCGACGACGCCAAGAATTGATATGAAATCAAAGTTGTTGTAGTAATAAGGTTCTTGAGACTTGTGAAAGCAATAGAATTTAGACTTAATGAGACTTAAAAATAAACAAAACTTAATTTAAAAAGTGATTTCAAGATTTAAAAATAGATTAAGGCTCCGGATTCCACTATTCCTCCTAATTGATTGGTTCATAAAGATATTTCAAGAATTATTATTAAGCTCTTTTTCTCATTAATTCACTATTAATCTATATGGTGTCCAAACGTTAAATTGTAATCCCTAAGCATGAATTATCAAAGAATTAATTCTAAGCATAACACATCGAATTGATTCACAACTAATTAAGAAAACCAATTTTATCTTTATGTTTATCCTAGTGACTTAAATAACATAAATAATTAAAAAAATTATAAAAGAAATTACCAATCAAGCATGAGTGAATAGTTTGCTTCATTGCCTCAGTCACTGGGTATTTTAGCTGCTCATCATGTTGAAAACCCTCTCAAAGAATTTATTTATGCTCAAAAATGGTTTACAAATGATGAATAAGGGAGAATTGATGAAAAATCGGGTTTGTAACAGTTATATTTGTTACAAACTGAACTGTTACAAAGAACGATAACAAAAATGTGTCACTATCACTGTTGAAATACGACCTGCTATTCACTCTCGTTGTCACTGTTTATAAACGACTGACCTTTTGCGTCTAATGTTCTTCGTGTTCTTCACAGCAGCAACAGCAGTGTGTTCTCTGCAACTCGATCAATCTCATATGTGGTTGCTCTAACTCTCCCAAATCACTTTGTAACCTTCTCATAATCCTCAGCACCCTTTATATACTCGACAGGGGAAAGAAATCTCGACAATAACTCCTCCTAATTCTCCCATTACTCGACAGTAAATAAAATCTTCTCGAGAATATTTTCTTCCCTTTCTTGCCTTCTCACGCGTTAAATTCTTCCAGCACACTCCAAATCTTCATGTACACGCCTCAAATGTAGTTATACACACTTCCATCTCACGCCATGCACAAAAAAACACCCACAATCCCGTGAATATCTTATCTTGCCGACATACTCCCTTGTTTTCTTCAACTCGATTATCTAGCCAAATTCAGTCGAATCAAAGGCCTTTACCAAGCCTGATACGCCAAATCACATCATCCCTAAGCGTTTTAGCCGTTGAGTCTCCTTCTAGCACGTCTAAAACTCGAACCAAAAATCTGTTCTTCTGCAGCTACCATTTCCTTCCAAAATTGAAAATTTGAATGGTAGGGATGGAGTGCCCCAATCCAAAATAGGGGTGCCTTTATCAGCTGGGGTGCCTGGGGGTGCCCTTATCCAAAGTGAGGATGCCTTTATCACTTTTCTCTGGGGGTCCAAAAAGCACATTTCGAGCAACTTTTTCCGCATAAGTGTAATTCTCCAATAACACCTAAACAAACATAAAAACACCAAAATTTGTACAAAAATTGAGACTAACAATAGAGACACTGAGGACAATTCAGACACAAAAATGTGTCTATCAATTCCCGTCATCGTAAGCTTTATAAAACTTTAATTGTTTCATCATTTGATTTATTGCCCATCTTGAAACTTTATGAACAATACCCCTTAGAAGCAATCTTTCTTTATCACATTCCGTTGGGAATTAGTGTACACTAAATTGCATACATTTTCTAATCTTTACGAGATCACAGTTGGTGTATTCATGGATTGCTTCTTGAATCGACACAACTCCATTTTGACTACCAAGTAGTATAGTCTTTAATCGGCCATAAGACCCCTCCGCAATGCTTATCGCCTCGTTCTTGAAGTTATGGTATTCATACGTCCATGCAAACACAAACCTCTCCTTAAGCGGTAAGAGAAATTCCTATGGCAATGTTCAAATGTATTTGTTTGTTCATCCACGTGGATGGTCAAACAGGATTCTCCACTATGGTAAAGAAGTGAGTGATTCCTAGCTAGACGCGCGACATCCACTCTGACGCTGGCGCTTTCGTTGCTGACGCGAGCGATAGAGCTGTGAATGTCGGCGTTTTACCCACGATTGCTAACTGCAACGACAATTTTTGTAACGGTCCCTGGAACAACTAGTTTCCACCTCTATAAATTCGGCTCGAATTTGATCTTAGAAATACACAACAATCTTTCATCCGATCAATCTTTTCTTAATTTCGATTCCTCTCAATTTTCAACCATGAATTCTGATTTTGATTCTTCTGGGAGGATATGGAGATGGATGACATTTTCTACGATAAAGATGAAAAAATTTGTATGGAGTTTTTGCATCAAATGGATGAAGATGTAGATCAAGATAGAAGAAGACGAAATTTTATGTTGCAATTACAAAGCGGGATCATACCAAAGCCGTTAGAGCCACGTGAAGTTGAGACTATAAGATGGAAATGGCGGAATCAACATTTTTACCACGAAAAACGGATGCATGATTATTTTATTCATGAATGTGTGTATTCCGATGAGGATTTTCAGCGTCGATTTTGCATGGGCCGCAACTTGACGCAAAGGATTATTGTCGAGCTTTGTCAAGTACAACCTTTATTTAATTATCACTATGATGCACAACATATACGAGGCTTTAATCCCGAACAAAAGGTCATTGCGGCCCTCCGTATACTATGTTACGGGGTACCAGCGGACTCCACGGACGATTACATCCGTATTGGGAAAATAACCGCCTTTAGGTATCTTAAACTTTTTTGCGAAACAATAGCCGAGCATTTTGGTCCAATCTTTTTAAGAAACCCTACTCGGGAAGATATTCAAAGAATAACTGCAGAAAACACCGAGAGGGGTTTTCCAGGAATGCTAGGTAGTCTTGACTTCATGCAATGGACGTGGCATGCATGTCCGGTAGAATGGGCATGCCAATATAAGGGTCATTATCCAAAACCAACTGTAATTTTGGAAGCTTCAACTACTTATGATTGTTGGTTTTGGCATGCCTTTTTTGGACTCACGTGTTCAAATAACGATCTCAACGTTTTATATAAGTCACCATTGTTTGAAGATCTTAAGAATGGGGTTTCGCCGTACTGTAATTTCACCATCAACGATCATCAGTACACTCAGGGTTATTATCTAGCAGACGAAATCTATCCAGAATGGTCAAATATGGTTCAAGATTACAAACAGGTAGGCTTTGGTCCGACGTCTTCGAAGGATATGCAGTACTTTAATACCCAACAAATGGCATGCAGACAGGATGTGGAACGCACTTTTGGCATATTGAAAAAGAAGTTTGCCATCATAGTTGGGCCGGCGCGCTTTTTTGATATTCAAGAAATGAACAAAATTATGCTGACTTGTATTATTCTGCATAACATGGTCATTGAAGAAACCAGGCGTGACCCAACCTGGACTAGTTTTCCAGATGAAGATTTGAGGCCGAATATTGTGGTGGAGCATGGGCGTCCGACAAGAGAATATAGAGTTGCCACTGACAGACTCCACAATCGTGGAATCTATGCACAGCTAAGACACGATTTAACAAAGCACCTTTGGGCTTTAAAAGGAGCAGCAGACGGTGCGGGGGGGTGAGGAAGAGGAAGATAAACGTGTAAAATTGAGGCAATTATATTAAAAGTTGTTGTTTATTTTAATTTATATGTTTTTTTATTTAAAGTTATTTGTTAAAATTGAGGCAATTATATTAAAAGTAATTTTAAATAAACTTTAAATAAACGTGTACAATTAAACTAAACTGAATTAAATTAAAACGACTACACTTAATTAAACTAAACGTGTTTATTCATTAGCAAGACTATATTCCTCTTCATTTTCTTCCGAGGAATCATCTTCGTCTTCCACATTCACATACTGGCCAGTTTTTTGAGGGGTGTCTTCAGTTTGTTGGTGGGGGACTTGTTCGGCCTGGACTTGATCGGCCTGGAGTTGTTGTTGTTCGGCCGCATCCATTTGCTTAGTCCACATAGAAAGTTTCATTCATTATGCCAGTGTCCAAGGCGAGTAACTTGTTTAGATTACAATCCATGTAGTATTGTTCTCGCGAAAGTCGACTTTTCTGTTGATTATTCAAAGAAATGGCACGGTCCCTGACTCTATCTGCATCCATTTGCATCTCCATTGCCTTGTGACCAGCATAGTAGTACTCGCTTGAACCTCCTTTTGATACTCGTTGGGCTGCGTCTCTCGCTGCTTTTGCAGCTTTCACACCACCTCCTCTTCTTCTCTTGCAGTTGGTGTTAACATCTAGATTACCATTGTGTTGACCCTGACTACCTGGAGTTCCATCAGGTGAGGAAGCAGGCCCTCCATTCTGAAAATCCTGCGAGATTGGACCATGTGGTGATCTTATAGGCACTTGATGACCTTCCAGCAAGTATGGATTAGACTTGTTAAGCACCCTCAAAATGGTAAAACAATTTTCATGTTGGAAGCTTGAACCTTTGTAGGTTCTTTTCCACTCTTCCCGACATCTTCATTCCACATCCGGTTCTCCTTCACCACTTATTTTGTTGTTCCACATTTGAGTGATCAAAGCTACATATTCCCTAACGGCAGCAAAAATTGTGAAAAAACGATGAGACAACCCATCGACATCACGACCATGAATGTTACCGGTTTCTTTACAAAAGTTTTGTAAAATCTTCCCATAAAAAGTTCTTTTCTCTTGATAAATACCATTGATATCATCTAATGTATATAATACATAATTTCTGCAAAGTGACTCGTCTTCCTCCATCATATATTTATGACCACGAATTCTTGTGCTCTTTTGTTGCGGTGCTTGTGTTTTTTATGGTGTTCTTTGTTGTGATCGTTGTTGTGAGGATGCCATATTTGTTTCTGTTGAAATTTTTATGAAAGATTGAATTGATATTAATATTAGAGACGGTATAGAAATTGTATAATATTGAGGAAGGTGTAAGTCTAAATTCCGTAGATGAAGTGAATTTATAGGGAAGGAATGGTGCAGCGAGATGGGAAGAGCAGTTGGCGACAGCATATATAACGCCAGCGTTTTTAACAAAATCGCTGGCGTTTTTTAAGAATGACGCTCGTTATTTATTATAACGCTGGTGTCAGAATCTCTAACGCGAGCGTTTTTAGGAATAATGTGCGTCCTTCCCCCATACGCGCGCCGGAAGTTCGGACTCAGTGTTCAAATCATCAAATTTGTTCATTTGAACATCCGTTTTTCAAGTTTGTTTATTCTATAGTGGGATCAAAATGAACAAACTCCAAGTTTGTTCATCCCATAGGAATTGCTCTAACCATTGTGTTTTACAATACTCAACGGGTTTTGGAAAGTTCGTGCCATATTCATCCTCAATTTTTTTCAAGTTAGCTTCGTAAATTTCCTCGGTCATTGCCATGCTTTCATGAACATTCTCCAAATCATTCCATCCTCCTTCCATTTTTCATCAAATAACCATTTCTCTTCCTCTCATTCTTCCACGGTTAATTTACTAATGCGCTCATCCTCTTCCTTCGATCGCTTGGTACCCTTCCTTGGTTTTTTAGCTTGGAAATGATGATGGAAATTAGATTTGAGGTTGCATTGAATGTGCCACGTACATTGCAAGTTTCGAGCTTCCGGAAACACAACCGCTATTGCATGCATTAGGGCTTGATCGTTATCCGTTACAATAACCATTGGAAAATCATCACCATTATAGATGGACCTCAAGGTCTCCAACATCCAAATGAAACTCACGTTGTTATCATGATCCATTAAACCCCATGCAACCGTAAACGTGTTTTTGTCCGAAGTGTGGCAAGAAATGTTTAACAATGGCATGTTATATTTGTTTGTCTTATAAGTGGAATCAAAATTTGATGAAAGCATTGAGCCAATTGGATCATTTTGGGATGTGCCAAGAAATACGAACCACTTTACCATCCTTTTCTTCCCTTCTCAACGTGTAGTCGTGTAACTCCGCTAACCACTCTGATTATTGCATGACCGTCCTACCATCCCATTTCATCCTTTTGATTATATCTAGGGCACACTTAATTGTAGATAAAGAATACAAGTTGTTGGGGTCATCCGCCTTTATTTTACTTAAGATCGCACTCGCTTTTTGGATCCTCATAGACTTCACCATCTCCATTTCTCTTGGTTTTAGCTTGGCAACCATTACATGTACAATTAGAGTATCCAGATCATCGTGGTTTTGATAACCATTATCAACTTTAGATATTTTCCACTATTTACCTTCCTTACCTTCGGGCTTATATAAGACAATCTTAAACGGGCATCTGATTTTCTTTGTATTGCTTCGGTATTTTCTCTGCGTTTTCCTTACGTACTTACTATTCTTTCCCTCGTGACTCTTTCTCTCCCCACCACACTCATAAATCGAGTATCACCCACATGATTGTTTTGAACTACAACGCACATGTTCTCTTTTGCCTTGGTCATAAGCCATTCATTTGCCTCCTTCTTACTTCCAAATGACTAAACACGGATGTAACATAACAAATATCATAAGTATAAGCATTTAACATACATATTTGAAAAATATGTATAAAAACAGTAATGAGCATACCAAATCGTTTGCATAATGTATGGAAGTATCGGGCCTCAAATAGAAATCATCAATAACCGCTACAACGGCCTGCAAAATAAATCAACATGTTTTACTATAACAATCGGAAGACATGCAGTAATTTTTACAACCGATTATAATATAATCATAAGAATATTGTTTCCCCAAAACTACCGATTTTAATAGAAAGATTTAGACAGTCTACTGAGTACAAAAAACAATACTAATCGGAAGATATATATCTGGTAATACTTCCGGATATAAACAATCGAAAGGTCAAATAATACATATTCCTCCGATTTTCACAGAAAAGGAATTATCGTTTGTACAATTTTCCGAAAATTTTATTTTGGGACCAATGATATATTCGGTAGTTAGATAAATTTAGAATACTACCGAATGTAAAAGATAAGATTACTGAGTTTCATAGTTTTGAGGATTTTGTTTTTGGGGCCATTCGGTAGTAAATATACTATACATAATCACCGAATGTGGATATTTTGGAAAATCAATTTGGGGGTTTTCAAATATTCGGTAGTAATATACTTTATTTAAACTACCGAATAGAAATATTTGGTACTCAGTAGGTTATATTCGGTAGATATGTGGATACATTAGCTATCGATTATGGGGAGTTCATGGCATTAAATGCATGCATTAATCGAGTTTTCTTGTTTACAAATGTATACAAACGCATTCAAAGTGGGTATTGAGTTTCTTAACACAATACCTATATGTTTGATGCATCATTAGCTTCGATCTCGGGTGATTCTCCATTTTCTTCCATGAAAGCGTCGTCTAGGGTTTCCTCTCCACAAAAGTTTGGATCATTCAACATATACCCCAAATCGTCTTCTCTAAATGGTCGTGAACCTTCAACAATATGTTCTTCACGATTATTCTCACCTTCTTTTTCATATCCATTTTTGTTGCTTATTTAAAAAAAATAAATGAGTTTTTTCCTCTTTTTTTTTCCCTTCTTCTTCTTCTCTATAACTCAAAAATGACAACAAATGAAAAAAATTAAAAAAATTTCTTCAAAATACTACATCCATAATAATCAGACGTTTTTTTTTTAACTAACGAATGCATTCGGTAGATATATTTCTTTAATTAACTACCGATTATGTGAGGGAAAATTTGCCAATACGAATTACGCGAGATAAGGGGTGGCTTCTTTTTACGTTTGGGTGACTCTATTTTGTTTTATTGTTGGCCCCTAAATCCTTTTTAATGGCCCCTAAAAACGCCAGGTTTTTCTATGTTCAACTAGTGATAACACATGTGCTTTGAATTTGATTATTTTAACAATACCAAATTTGATATCAATGAATCTTTTTTCGTAAATAAAAATTTGATATTTTTATTTGTGCTCATTACGTGGATAATTCAAAGAGCTATCCAAATACATAAATTTTTATGAAAATTGGATGTGTATTCTGAAAGTTATCAAGTTTTTAAACCTTTTGGTATTTCTATGAAAATGTAAATATTTTTCAACATACATTTTTACTCTTAACTATATCTTACTAAGGTCGGTTCCTATGGGAATGGCAAAGCCTCGGGTTTGCCACTTTTGCACACACTATGGGCATGGTAAAGTGGCAAATTTGCCACTTAGTCGGGTAAGGTCGAGTCACTGAACGGTGTAGTCTAAACCGACAGCGGTCGAAGAGCAAACCTAAATACCCATTTCAACTTACACCTTCTTCCTATTTTCTTAGATTTTCCAATTTCTCAAAATATGAACATGGTTCAGTTCATAGAAGAGCAACATTTTTTCGAAAATCAAATAGCTGAACACCGAGCTAATGTTCAAAATAAAATAATAAGAGCAAGAAATGCAAGAGCTGCATGCAATTTTAGTACTTTAGAAGATGAATGCATCTGCGGGAATTATGTTTTCTTCACTAATCATCCTATCATTGATGGCGCACTATAGGACATTCCGTTTTGGGACGCGTTTTACAGAAATTTGAAGAACAAACAATGAGCATGAACAATCATTATGCACTGGTATTGGAGGCACGGTTTGTTGTAGTTTCTAAAAATGTTAACAAGTATATTGCTATGATAAGGGAAGTGGCACGAAACATGAGGAATGGTGAAATCGTACTGGACATTGAACAAAAGTGTCGTGCAGAGGGGCTCCATAACAACGGAAAGGAGTTGCGATAGAGAAGTTTTTATGAAATCTTAAAAGTATTTGCCCAATTTTTTTCCAATTTATATGTTTTAATTTCTTAATTGTTAACTTAAGCATAAATGTAAAGGTAGATTTTC
This sequence comes from Papaver bracteatum, assembly GCA_023529315.1. Classification (NCBI taxonomy): domain Eukaryota; kingdom Viridiplantae; phylum Streptophyta; class Magnoliopsida; order Ranunculales; family Papaveraceae; genus Papaver; species Papaver bracteatum. Next base: position 1,617,967 of record JAJJWX010001098.1, on the reverse strand, counting down.
ATTTATCAAACAAAAGTACAATTACATTAAATGATCATCAAATAAAGGGTTATTTGGTATTTAGTACTTACATTTTGTCCAACATTAGTATTTGGTCTAATATTTGTCCAACTTAGGGGTTGGTACTTGGAATTCACGTTGACTTCCATTGACTCAGCTAAGTATTATTCTAATTAAATTGATAATCTCAATATTTATGCAATTACTATACTACCCTTTCCTTGGACTTAATTTACGTTGACATCCACACGTACACTTTTTACACGCTTAATTCGACCTAAATCCCCATCATTTTCTATTCCATATTCCAACAGACTTACACCGCCACCGCCACCGCCACCGCCATAACCATTTTCCGATCGTGACCTAAATTTCTCATTCATCGAGAAAGATCAAAACTTCCTACATATTGATTATATCCCGTTCTAATCCGTTCATCAATCAAAACAACTATCAACAAATCAAAAGAAAGCAATACATCTTGGGTATATGTAATTGAACTTCAACCAAAGCGATTTTGAAGAACACAAGGAAGAAATTTAATCCCGTTCAGAAATCAATCATGACAAAGAAACCCATTAATTAAAAAGCAAGCATATCAATTAGACAAAATATTTCTTTATTCAAATTCTCCATCGTCATCTTCTTCCTAAGAATTGCCGCCACTCCACATAACCAACACCATCAGTTCAAAAAATATTACGAACAGAAATTGGGTTTTCCATTTAGTGGAATTGGGGTTTCGATTTTGAAATTGGGGTTTTGATTTGATGCAGTAAATAAGCTTTTTGTTTGATTTAGATCTTGGAATTAGAGAGTTTTGATTTGGTTTAGAAAGTTAGGGTCTGTTTGATTAATAAATTGAGATTCAAGGGTTTTGATTTGATTCAGGGGTTTTGTTTCAGTAAGTTAATGTGTTGTTGTTGAGATTTTGTTTATGAAGAAAAGCTTCAGCAAAATCCATCAAGCAAATGGATTTTGTGTAAAGGAAAAGAGGTCAAAACCCGTTTGTAATGGAGGCAGAAAATAGTTTTAGGCGTGGAGGAAGAATAAAGAATTAGGGTTAATAATATATGATCTCTAACCATAGGTTAAATGGATTCACCAAAGCCGTTGAATCCCAGGGTTATTTTAGGATATATTTGTATATTTAGTATAATTTCTAAAATAAAAATATTTATTGTTTGGTCAAAACGGTCAAAGAAAGTCAACGTGAATTTCAAGTACCAACCACTAAGTTGGACAAATATTAGACCAAACACTAATGTTGGACAAAATGTAAGTACCAAATACCAATTAACCCTCAAATAAAAGAGCGATTACATTAAAAGGAATTACATCTATCTAACTAATGATTTCCAAAAATATATTCCCCTATACCTGTTTGATCCTTCAAAAACTCACCAGCTTGAGTTTGATATGGTAGTTGAGTAGCATCAAGCGATTCAGAACCTTAATATGGTACCAGATATGGTTTAATTAGATCAACAGGTGCTTGAAATGAGTAAAATGCTGAAGTGGTTGTTAGGGATATACATTGCAAACCTAAATGCATCCACATTTACGCCATCATCAGGAGTAAGTATAGACCTTGGGGCATGAAACCACTAGGGGTCTAAAACCGGATATCCGTCATCTCCACGTAACTTCATGTTGTTTCTACCTAAGTCTCTTTCACTAAATTTGGAGTAGAATTGATGACTTCTACGACCTCGACCATGACTTCCACGACTTATTTGACTGCTACCTAAGGGGGACATGCTATCACGAACTAAACCCATATGGGAACTTGTTCATACCAGAGTTCCATGCAATTCATAAGTCAAATTATCCTTCTGGACCTACATCTCTCTCAAGTGAAAATTCTGGAATCCATCGAGAAGAAGCGTTAAAGTGTTCAACTGGTTCTGATACTCTTTTGGCGATGCCACCACAACGTAATATGGATCCCTCTGCTGTAGACCTTCAGTACTAAGTGGAACAATAACAATATCTCTAACTGTAAATAAAGTCTGGACTTCCCAGGATATTTGAGGCATATTTGACAAACCCATTTGACTGCGAGGACACGTATATGCTTCACACGTCGGTGATGTAGGTTGGGATGGAAGATCGGTAAGTGGAAAATTACCAAGTGTTGGAAAATAAACACTACCCAAGTTTTGTGGTTGAACAACAATATTTGGTTTGAATACCTTTTGGAACCAACTATAGTTATCAAAGTCAGTATCTGGGATTTGGATCAAATCTTTAACTTCTTCCCAATATTGTCCATTATTAATGAACGTTATCTAATCATCATGTGAAATTATTTAAATTGGAAATGGGTTGATTGCTTTTACCCTTCTTCCTTGTAGCTGAAACACATTGAAAATACGAGGGTACCCAAATACACCACAATCTTTCAAATATCAAACTATAAGTCCGATACCAAGTGTGATCGTCTATAGACAAAATATAGACAATACAACAACTATGGTATACACTTTGTGTGATTATCTATGGATACGGGATCGAGAGAATACAACAACAAAGTGTTCACTTGATAATATGTACGGTATAAAGCTGGAACACTATAGGATTAATATCAAGTGACTTGGATTAACGTACGTGTGTAATTTACTTAATTATAATAAAAATTATAATATGGAAATAAAGTAAATGGCATAGCAAGATTTGTTAAAGAGGAAACCGCAAATGCAGGTTAAATCCCGGGACTTAGTCCAGTTTTGAATACTCTCAGAATAAAGTCGTTATACAAAATCTAATACCAACTTCGTATAGTTAAGACCAAGTAGACTACCATAGATACTTAGTTTTCTCAGTACCTTCGACTTCTAGAGTCACGCGCGTGAATCACTAATCCTTTTGATCGTAATCCAAACAGTAAAGGATAAAGCTGTTTGGTAACCACTTTATTTAGTTTTTGGTAATAAGATATTTGAGTTGTTGACAAAGGCTCTTCCGTTTAATCTAATAAACTACTTTGTCTAGTAAGATCAATCTAAACTTTGATTACCGAAATAATCAATTTCTAGATTTACAATCATTCAATGTAGAACTCAAAGAGAAACTATATAGTGATGTCGATATCACGCAAATAGATATTCAAGTCTATCAAAGATAAACACGATTCTAGTTGGATCCCAGCCGATCAAGGTTTGTGCACTAAATTCACAAGATACGAAAACTAATAAGAAAATATTCTTCGTCTTCAAATCTTCGATTGTCTTCTTAATAACCTGCATAACACAACTTGAATCCTCTTGTGATCAATCATACACACTGTTAGCAATGGATTATCACAAGATTTCTTTAGATCCGAAAATGGTTTTAAAGATCCCGTCAATACTTTGATCTAGTTTGAGTGAGCCTTATATCAAAAGATAAGGTTCTAAAGAATAAACAAACTAGTTGCAATAAAAGTTTAAACAACCGTTAGTCAATCAAATCAATAATTGAAAACTAAAATAACAATGCAATTATCTAGTTTCCCACCAGCGGTACTCGTAGAGCTCTTTGATCCCACAGAAGTCTTAAAACGAGCGGTCGTAAGAGATTTCGCCTAATTATGGTACTTTCCTCTCCAGATAGATGGCTATACTAGAAACAACACAAATGAATTTTGCCTGGCTCTTAGGATAGTTTGCAAGAAATGCAAACTCAAGTATTTATAGACCAAGGTTATTTGGACAACAAGGAAATTCTAAAACTGAAAATATTCTCACGATATTCATTAAAGTACCTAATTTCGGTTTTCCTATTTCCAATTAAGTACCAAACCATATTTCCGAAAACTCCCTTAGAAAACTTCTATTATTAGTGTAGCACGCATTAATTAATAATATTTTCCAAAGGATATTCTTTAAATTCTGGAAATTAAAACATATATTATAAAAATCATAATTAAGTGATTTTCAATATTTTGGTTTGGGATCACCTTCATTATCAAGAAATATCTTTGAAAAAATAATGACAAGAGTTATCTACATGTTCAAATAATGTCGACATCTAGAATTTTCTCAGCAAACCCTAATTCCAAGATTCGCACAAAACATAAAGAGATATGTGAATATTGGAAACTCGATTTTGCTTCTTGGGATCGGTTCTACCATGACTCACAACTTAAATTTGTGACCGATTATACCATGCTTCCTAAACTAGGTTGTGACCGGCTACACCATGCTTCCCAGAGGTAACTTGTGATCGGTTACACCTTGGTTCCCAAATTAACTTGCGATCGATTACAACTAATTTCCAAAATTCGCTTGTGATCGGTTCACTACACCATTTTAAGGGATTAGCAACCCAAATTAGCAACGCACTATGCCGTTGCTAATTTTTCGTTTCTAATTTCGGTCGCTAATTTTTATTAACGGCAAATTGATGTTGTTAATTTTGCAACGGCAAGCTGTAGGTTGCGAATAGCAACGGCGCTGGGCTCAAGCATGCGAAGTACGAGTGTGGTCGGGAATACTAGGACTAATAAATACGCCGAAGTCAAACTTCGGTCAAGTCTTCTTCTTCTTTTTTCCACCTTTCAGCCATATCCACCCTATATCAATGCCTTATCGAGTTTTCCTTGTTATTTTTTCTCCGCCACGGACCTAATCTCTCTTTCATCTCCTCTCTGAAGAATTGAAGCTCTCATTTATTCATCTCTCTTTCATCTCAGAACCTCTTTGGAGAATCAAAACTATCAGCAGCAGCACCATAATAACATCATCTTCTTACGATTTCTTTCTCTCTCTCTACCGAAGACTCGGAATCTTCCAACATATGAGGTAATAATCAGATATTGTTTTTGATTATTTCTCCAGATTTATCTAATTTGTCTGTTGTTTTTGTGATTGATGGATGATACTCGTTTTTGTATGATTTATTTGATTCATTAATGACTACGAATCTAGGGTTTTAATAGATTTTAAGAGCATCTCCAATGCAAGGGGTGAAGGTCTTAAAATAGCATGACACATAGGATTTAAGACCTTCCTCACCAAGTTTTCATCTCCAACACAAGGTTAAAGGTCATAGAGATAGATGACATGGCTAAGTGGGGATAATGGAGAAAGTAGAAATAAGACTTTCTTCATGACCTTGGGTCTTAGGTCCACATCATCACTTTGTCTCTAAATTCAAATAAAAAGGTGTGGGTAAGACCTAGAAGATTGGAGATGGACTTTAGGTCAAATTTTTTATCTTTACTTATTTTTGTCTTTTAGCAAATAACCCACTAAAAAAAGGTGATAACAAGACTTCCACCTAGGATGACCTTGACCCTTTGCATTGGAGATGCTCTAATAAATAAAAATATTTCACTAATTTCTAGGGTTTACGGTTTCTGAAATTAAAGTTTCGATTGGGTTTAATTTCTAATGGATTAATTTGTTTTAGAAGCCTATTATAGGGGCTCCAAGCTTTTGGTTTTGAGGGCTCTTATGGATCCAAATATCCTAAATGTGGATATGGCAAGACCTAATCCATAATAAAAATACAAAAATCCCTTTCATTATTTTTATTATTACCTAATTATCCTAAAATAACTAACCTAAAATCTTATTAAAAATCCAAAACTAAACGGTCTTCTGACATTCCACGTGATTGGAGAGCCCGAGCTAAAGAATAAGGTGTGAGAATCAAAAGAACAGAAATAATAGGAATTATTCTCGAGAAAAGGAAAGAGGATATTTTGAATTAACTCTCGTGATATGAGGTGTTGTTGGGCTCTTCCTCTCTTCTTCTCATTCTTCTCCTTCATCGTCTGTTTTTTGTTTTTTGTTCTTATGCCGATCAATCATAGATTTCCCGGCCACTAATTAATTAAATTAGGTAACAATAAAAACCCACCTTTTTTTTGGTTGATTTTGATTGTATAAATAGGCTAGATTTGATCAAACTTGGGATTTTAAAACTAGTTCCAGAACTTCATACGGTTGGGAAAACCAATATTTCCCAACCGTAAACGATCTATATGGTGGGGAAATATGAACTCCCATTCGTATATTTTGTTTACAGTTGGGAAAATATGAACTCCCAACCGTATATTAATTTTTCCAGAAAATATTTTTTCTCTACAAAACCTAACCGTATATGGTAGTTACGGTTATAACTCCCAACTGTATATGGTAGTTATGGCTTTATTTCCTAACCGTAAACATTATTTTTTGTTTGGAAATTTTTGGATTCCCGACCGTATTTTTTACGTTAACCTAAAAAAAAAAATTGATTTTCAAACCCTAACTATAAATCAAATTATTAATCTAATTTAATCACTAACCGTACTTAATTTAGTTAACCGAATCATTAGTGCTAATTAATTAAGGATATTTTATCCATTAACAAAAATAATAGGTTAAGGGGTTTTGATGATGGTTATTTGATGACTCAATTTTGTCATTTTGTGAGCCCTCAAAACTCAAAGTTTGGAGCCCTTATCATAGGCTTCTTGTTTTAACCAAACTCGAACTTCACCCAAAAGTGAAAACTAAAATTTCAATTAAGGTGTTAATTTCTAGGGTTAGTGTTAATATCAATTGAGGTGGTGATGCTGTAATCTGAACTTTATTCTTTCTTTTAGAGACAATGTTAGAGTTTCTTTTCATTGGTTTGGTTTTGATTTCAGTTTGTGATCAAGTTTATGTTTAGTTTCCATGCAATGGTTTTCTTCTATACAGTTGAACATCTCTGTTTATAATGAATTTGATTGTTTTTTCAGTTGTTGGGAGAAGTAGTCCAAACAGAAGCAATAAGAAAGGGAAGTTATCCATTTAATGTGTCAATCACTTAAAAGTCTTTTATTTTAAATAATTGTAAATAAGAATTTGAAACCAGGGTGTATGTAGATGGCGGGGATTTCTGTTATAGGTCGTAACCACTATGGTGTTTTCCCATTGAGAGGTAAATTGCTCAATGTAAGAGAAGCAAGTGTAAAGCAAATTAAAGAGAATGTCGAGATTGAAAACATCAAGAAGATTCTTGGACTTCAACATAATAAGGATTATAAAGATGTGGAAGACTTATGATATGGGCATTTGATGATAATGACTGATCAGGTATCATCATTTTTTTTTTTGTAAAGGAATTTTTTTAATATTCAAGTAACTTCCAACTATTGGTGTCTAACTTTTCTTTCTTTGGAAGGATCATGATGGTTTTCACATTAAGGGTTTACTAATCAACTTCATTCATTCATTTTGGCCATCACTGCTGAAAATTCCCTTCTTTCTAGTTGAATTTATAACTCCAATTGCCAAGGTATATTTGATGGTGATAATTGCTCTAGGTTTTTAAGTAGTACTGATTTGATTAAATTTTATGCAAATATTGACAGATGATAAATATATCCTAACTAGTTTCTATTTTTGAACATCTTATTCTCCTTCTATTCGATGCTTGAATATGAGACATGGTTGGACAGTTTGGGAGGGAGTTCAAATGGCTGGGATGCCAAATATTATAAGGTTCAAAGGGCTCATTTTACACTCCTATGATGAGTTGACGGATGCAGTGTGTCTAATGGTGTTTGAAATTCGGCATCGTACAACTAGAAACCACACTTACTCATAAATAATGAAGGTAAAAGTCTATCCAAGATTTTGAGAACCGAGAAGTCTGTTATTGTCTTTTAAAATTGGACTATAATGAATCATTATTACATTCTATTGTTGTAGGATTTCTATCACTGGTCTGGAAACAAGCCAAAGATATTGGAATGATGGCTTCATTTCCATGTAATAAAGAAAGTCAAGCAACTCCCTTAAGCACGATAAGTGTATAAATACAATTTATATTTCTTAAATATAGTCTATTTCTAAAAAGAAAGTCTCGTAAATTCTTTATTGAATGTGTAGTTTAACGTTGCTTTTGAATCCCAATTTGCTCGTTTTCACCTGTGCAGATTTACACAGATTGACGATGCTGAAATGTATGTCATTTATCATTTGCATATCTGACGGGAGAAAATGGGTTGACGGATGCAGTGGTACCAAAAGCACAGATTGAGGCTCTGAATGCATTTTGCTCCGTGAAGGTAAAAATCTCGCTTTACTGCTCAAGTTTTTATGGTAACTTGTCTAACCTCAAAATTTCAAACATTTTAGCATACTATATTTTTTTTGTAGGTAAACTTGTTGTTCACAATCGATGTGGATGAAGAGGGGGCTACATACACCTAATTTCTCATGTGTTGTATGATTTGATTTACCTAAAACAGTTTTTTAGCTATGTTCAGTTTCGTGGTCGAGTTCGACAGAGCGATTCAGAATGTCTTGATGCTTGACATGTAATATTATAATTCATGTATCTTACAAAAATCTTAAAATTACCATTAAATAGAAACCTTTCACCTTCCTTACTATAGAGTATGAGAATTGAACTTGCATTTTTATCACCTCTCACCTTGCCATCAACCTGAGTGGTGTTCTTACAGGCATTACTGCGAATCTCTCATTGGGCCAAGTATATGTATACTAATTATGGATTTGGATTTAGCCTTCATTATATTTTTACTTACTATTTTAGTACAATATCCCATCACATGTGATTACAATATGGTTGTTTAAACCTTCGTCCAGTCGACCTAGAAGCAGGTTCAACAGTAGGTATTTGTTGAAATTACTAATACTTTATGTGTACTTGCCCTGTTGAACTTGGTAGTATAGACTTTATGTCACAGTAATGTACTTTAGGATAATATGATCCTTGTAGCTTGAAAAAATTAAAATACAAATTAATGCTGAAATATGAAAGCACATAATAAAAGAGAAAGAAGAGTGCACACATTATAAATATGATGTCTTTCAGAATTTCATGTTCTGACACGAATACATACACGGATACTAAATTTGTAAATGATTTCTTAGTGAGACTAGCTGATTGGGGTGACGAGTAATATTCATCTATTATGGGAATCCCGACGTTTTCGGTAGAGTTTTCCATAATACTCGAGGGGAAATACATTTGATTGAAAACATCTTTGCCGGTATTACATGTTTGTCCTTTTCATTAGCAAGGCCTCTCTAAAATACTTCTTCTGTTGCAGATTCACCTTTAACTTTTTTTTTTGAAAGTGCATATTCTCGATTTTAACTCTGTGTCATTTTCCGTATCAGGATACGTCTCAACTTTAAGACGTGGAAATGTTACCCAACCATGATCACATTCATGTTGGAAAAGGATGAGATGTTGAGTTTAACCAAATTTTACTTTTTGAAGCAAAAGGTGCATGTGGTAATGGAGAGCAGTTGGATTTTACGTCATCTAGATGGTAAACTATTTTCAATCTTACTACAAATAACAAAATTTAGTAGTATTTTTAAGATCGAGTTAAAACTACATTTGTATCGAACACTCAATACTTTTTGTTAACTTCAATTAAATCTTTTTTTCATAATTAATACAGTTTTGTATGTCCATTGAATGAATGAATGACATAGTAGTTTGTATATCTGTGGAAATGATGAATATAGGGAACTAGGAAATTGTAGGGGTGTAAATATGGGGGGAAATAGATTTTGACCAGGTCAATGGAGACTTGACCTTTTTTTTCTGATGAAAAAAATTCGCTACATCACTAATTTGTTGCTAAATTAGAACCATAACCAATAAATTAGAACCAGAATCAATAACATATAGTTCATGATAGAGATATTCCTGTAATTAACAACAGGTTAGCAATGGCAGACTTCTGTTTCAAATGAAAAATTTAGCAACGGCAGTCTCCGTTGCGAATCCCCGTTGCTGACCGATATTCGCAGCAGAGTTTATGTCGTTGCAAAAAATTGCAACATGGTGTTTTGCAACAAGGATCTGTCGTTGTGACCCCAGTCAGAAACATCCAGGTTCCGTTGCTAATCCTTAAAAATTGTGTAGTGGGTTACACCTTGTTTCCAAAAGGTATCTTGTGACCGATTAAAACTAACTTCCCAATGTAGCTTGTGACCGGTTACAACATGCTTCACAAAGTATCTTGTGACTGATTACAACATGCTACATATTATAGACTATGACCGGTTATACCACAATTATCAACATAAGTTAAGATAGGTTCTACCTTGTCATCTTGCATTGGTCATCCAAAAGATATTCAATAAAGAACTAGACCAATCATGATTTCCCTTTCGATTATGAAACAAGTTCATATATCTACTTCCTTAAACTAATGAAATAATACATAGTTTTCTAGGATAAAATCATACATATATCTTACAAATAATCAAGTAACTAAATATAAAGATTATGTTGATGTCGTAGTTACGAAGTTCCAAACGATAGACATTTGTACTTCGTAACTTAATAAATTCCTTGACACTTTGATCATAATGATATGACCAAGTCTAATCACTAGAGTATTATATATATACAGCTTCGCATGTTATGTTTTCAATATAATACTACTTGAAAGATATGTTAGGAATGAAAACAAGATCAAGTCAATATTGCTAACCTCAAGTGGAAGGATGATGTCTTCGTTGTAGTCGTTACTTCTTCACATTATTCATGTCTTCAGAGTAATACTTGTACGTCTCAACATTCCTAGACTGTCTAGTCTAACCTAAACGAAGTTGACTCTAGTATTTAATCAAGCGACTCTAGATGAGTTTTGATACTGAAATATGACAACCAAACTTGACATACCAACGCTTGGTGGGTTCAACCTAGCTATGCACTAACATATATGTATTTCTCCGTAGTACCAAATTCCATGACCCGTAATTGGACTGTAAAACACAACTCGCTTGAGGCTTAACTCTAGCATGTTTTGTGCTATTGGTTCATGGTACTCGTTATTAGAAGTGTTCGGCATCGCGTTCATGTCTATACTAGTTCTGCATAATTGTTGCATCCTCTGAACAACAGTGATATTTTGACCATCATTTATTTGACCAACCCAGTTATCGGCTTTGTACTTGTACACGACTGGAAAAATTATTCGGCTTTCGTGAAGATTAGGTTCGCAGACCTTGAAGTAAGTATACCACAAATACTAAAAATAACATTAATGAACATTGTTGTGTTAGTACATTCACCCCCAGTTTAACAATTTACACGATAATGAATCAAATAATAGAAAGGGATTGTGGTTCTTACCTCCAATACGACCCAAAATCCATTAAACCTATCTTTATTCACACACGAGCATTCAACGAGACTTAAGTATATTTCAGCTAAAATTGCAGACCCCCAACTATAATTTGGCGCTTTAGTTAAGTCTTCTAAAGAGTCGAGAAAACCAATTAATGCCACTGAGCTAGCATTTGGGAAAATAACTTGGCCTAACACTCATAACACAAATATATGTTCAAGCTCGGGATAATCGTCAACTCTTCTATTGTCCATTTTTGCAGCATAACGGTTCATAAAAGCCTTCAACTCAGACACTCTTAATCCATATGAGTATAAAATTCTAGATTCTGGCTTTCCTTTAATATCATTTGAGTACAAGGGAAGTAGTTGTTTCCATCTGCCTTTCGATGTCCACTTTAAATGGTTAAGTTATAATATATCACCCTCACATTTTATTCCCGTCAACATATACAAATCTAACGGTGTGAACCCTTAAAAAACATTGTCATAAAATTAAAGTTTGTATCTAAAACTAAAAATTGAATACTAATCAAACTAAAATTTGAATCTCTAAAAGTTAATGTTTGTATCTAAAACTAAAAATTAAACTATTGAGTGAAAAAATAGAACTTACCACACTGGAAATACTTGAAAAAGAACGGATTTGCAGTGTTCCACCAACATTCTACTATAATTTGCACAATTTGAGCCTTGTGGATTTTGCCTTTCATGATATATAAACGCTGCCAAGGATATCTTCGCAAGGACTGTTGAACAACTTCGGGAAGGAGCCCAAACACTTCGATTATCTCAGACTACCCACCTCTTAGTCTAGGTAAGCCAACTCGCTCGGGATGGTTAGATATATGGGTAGGTAATACACTAGGTCCAACTAGTTTCCTAACATTTGAAAACTATTTTTTCTATCCTTGACCCAGATGCCATTACATACTGCGGTAGTCAATTTTCCTTTGTCTTTTTTGTTTCTTTTTCTTTGTCTAGTTATTTTGGTACTCATTTTTAAAGAAATTAAGCAAAAGACCGCTCTGCTTTGCTTTCTAGAGAAGGGAAGAACAAATGTGTGTGAATGAAAACCGAAGAGAAAGGTGATATTTATACACGATACAGCACTGACTGAGGGCGGTCGAGTCTAGATCGTTGGCGGTGTAAACTCGACCTAGCGGTCGAGTTTTGACCGTTTGATAGAGACTCGATCGCTTACCAATGTTCTCATAGTTGCGCGACCAGTTTGTCAGGCCACCTGGCATGGCATATGGGTGGGTAAGCCACCCCCATAGGAACCGGCCTATATATATATAAAAGAGCTCTTTTTGGTAGGAGACCCCCTCAATTACTAAGTTGCCCGCATTTAAATTACCAAGTTGTAGTATATCATGTAATTTCAATAAAAATTAACGGTAGACACGTATATTAAATAACACATGATTAAAAAAATCAAATAGAAAGTACATATTTACAGAAATGCCATTGTTTAAAAAATATATCAAATTTTTTAAAAATTTAGAGCCTGTTTGGTACAGTTTTTAAATAGTTTTCCATTGATTTAAAAACATACCATTTTTTTCTTCTTGTTTTCATTTTCTAAAAATTATTTGGCAGGATAACAGCTGCTTTTGAAAACAAAGGAAAATCAACTAAATTAGATCAAATGTAAAGACTCTTCTAAGAGATAGTGATACTGGCCATGACTCACTTGTAGTCATTCCCCGATCTCTTACTTTGATTTGAAAAGAAGAAGAAGGGAAAAAAAGAAAGAAAAGAAGAGAAAACACAGAAAACAATAATTTTTTGTTTTTATTTTTTTGTTTTCAAAAACCGAAAACAAATAGAAAACATTTTCTGAAAATGTCCATTCCAAACGCGTTTTCTTTTGTTTTCCGTTTTCTCCATTTTAAAAAACAGAAAACTGTACAAAACAGGCTCTTAATATCTTTCAAAATATACACTGGATTTTTATAAAATTTATATATTTGAAAAACTCTTTGAATTATCTACGTAAAGAGTACAAATAGGAATAATAAATTTTTATTTTATGCAAAAAAAATCATTATTTTCAAATTTAATATTGTTGAATGGTCAAATTCAAGCATGCGCATGCATCGCACATGTTTTCTACGTCTAGTGGTAGTTGATATTTAATGCCATATTAGTAATATCAAAGTGACACCAAGCTATTTTGTCTTTTTGTGACCAACTAAAAAGAATGCTTCACCAAAAAGGAACTTTTTCTGTATTTTATAGTATATAGTAAGATGTAAAGACAATCACATCCACTTGGAATTAGTTATTTTCCCATGTCAAGCATATAATGGCGACCTTAACGAGTTTTAACCCCTAACAACATGCATCCGGGGCCGGCCCAGAGGCAGGGAGACATGTGTGATGCACAAGGCCCAAACTATTTTTCTTGCCAAAACGGATGGCTCCTCTCTACATATCTTTTATTTATTTTATTTTGATCCAAAAACAAAGAAGTTAAGAATAATGGTCTTAATGTTAGGCATCAAGTATAATCACTTTTGTTAGAAAAAAAAACATCGATAAAAGTTATTCTCTAAGCTTATTACGAACAAAGAGCATAATTTACCTATTTAAGTTTTGTGCGCATGGCTAACAAACTAATATGCCAAAATTTAGGATCAGTCGGGTGTATGTTTCAGCAACATGCGGATCCAAACCAATGGCATGCTATAATATCATATAAGGATTAATTCTTCCTTAGCCATGTACATACGTAGAGATTAAAGTATCAATTTTATTATCTGCTCCATAAAAAAAAAAAATTATCTGCCAGTTATAGATCAAGAGAGATAAAATGTTGGCTAAGACCATTCTATGGAATCCATACAGTATATTCACAAAGTGTAATCGCGGAAAGATCGGTATTGTAATTCTCAAAATAGAATACTCCTCCTTTAGCAAGTTACGAACAAAAAGAGTTAAGAGCTTAACTTATGAGAACATATGAGACAGAAATATTCATTGTAGTTACCAGAAATTGACAACAAAAGATAAATCTCAGAAAATAAGCAATACACAAGAATAATCGATAAAGATTATTGCAATCATCATCAAAATAAAATTTTAACTAAATAAACTTCAATAATTGATACATGATAAATCTTGAGTAGTTAATGTAACCGAAAAACACTAATAATCTAGTTCAAAAGCTAGTTTTTCCTCCTTAAATTAAAAATAAATCCTTACAATGAGTAAAATAGCATTAATGTTCTTCACATTAGTTATTAATATAATATAGATATCGGCCAGAGATTTAAGAGAAGCAAGATCTTCAAAATCATGTCTCAATTTCGATTTCATAAGTTTTTTATCCTTTTTAGCAGCAACCAGTTAATCAAGCACTACTTCAAAATCTCTCATAAGATTACCAACAAAGTCATACGATATCTGAATATTAGACTTTGCTTTTTCTTGTTTATAAGTAACATGATATGGTGAAGGGATATTGACAAAACTCAATAACACCATCTGTATCAACAATTTATTATTTCTCTTTTCTTTATTCCTTTGTGCAGTTGAGTATCCATGTCTTATGGAGTTTCAAAAGACATTCTTGCACACATAATTATTTGTATGATGTTAGAGCATTGCTCGGTTGAACCCACCAAGCGTTGGTATGTTAAGTTTGGTTGTCATATTTTAGATCGAAAGCTCGAAGTTGTTTGATTAGATTACTAGAGACAACTTTGTTAGGTTATACTAGGAACATTAGAAATCTTGAGCCAAAATTGCATTACTCTGAAGAACCTAAAGACGTACCGACATCAACGTACACATCATTAATCTGTTCGAGGTTAGTAATACATACTTGACTTGTTTCCATTTCTATTTACTTTTCTTTCAAGTCGTTTATATTGAAAATATAACATACAAAGTATTTTTGTATATCTCTAGTATTAATGACTCGATCATTCTAGTATGATCAAAGTGTGAAGGAAGTATATATTAGTTGTTTCATGCAACTTTGGTATATTGAATTACGAAGTATAATGTTTATCTTTTGAACTTCGTAAAATCGACATAACACTATTTGGTAATTCGTTGGTGGTTTTTGTATTAAACTTTGGGTTGATTCCATACCTTTCAAAATATGATTAGCTACATGAGTTTAAGGAAGTAGACTTGCGAAAATTATTTCTTAGTTAAAAGGAATCAAATGATGTATTCTAGAATTGATCCGTTAAACATGCATCTATACAAGGACCGTCCCGGGGATCTATAGCAGAACATCTTCCTACCCAGGGATCTATAGCAGGATCGATCCCTACTCAGAGATCTATTGTAGGACTGGTCCCTTCCTTGGTTAACTATTTAAAAATGTATTTCCTAATTGTCTATTAGCTTACGGTTCGCATAAATATCAGAATATGTGTTCGTTAACATGGAAAGTTTATTAATGTCGACATAAAATCTTGAACATGTGCTAAACTCTTATTACTTAATGTTCCCTTGATACTCAAGGTGAGAACCCAGAACGAAATATTCCGTAATATCTTATTTGGTATTCAGAATTTATATGTCTCTAATTTCCCAGTAACTAATGCATTATCTTTGGTTATTATACTATCTAATATTTGGTTGTCATGCATGATAGATTTTGGTATATTAGTCGGACAACAGTGGGAATTTTTTCAAACCGAAAATTGGTATTTATTGCATACCTTTTGGTATTTCGGATTTGGTAATTCCTTGGTGTTCAAACTACCTTGGTCATTATAAATAGTGAAGTTTGTTCTTCTTATAAAATTAATCCTTGGACACACTGAACTAATTGTTTTTGTGGAAACCCCATTGGAGTATTCTTGTAATACTCATTCGAGATGAGAATATCCTAATTAAGTGAAATCTCTTATGTGCGCTTCATTTGAAGTCTTCGTTGTGATCAAAGAAGCATTATTAGTAACAACTTGATTCCTTTATGGACTTGTCGTATATAATGGAGTCTATTAACGTTGGAAAATAAATCAATCAATCTACATATTTCGAATCACTGAATATGTTATAGGCCAATCTTAACGTTCTTGAGTGGCTTTATATCATAACAGAAGGACCATAAAATAAACAAGACCATGTATTGGAGATAACCATGTGTTAGTTCAATAACAAGTAATAGACACTAAAAACTAAATAACAATCTTAGTTTCCAATAGACGGTACTACTAGAACTTCTTGATCCCCAAAAAAGTATTTAAACCAGTTAATCACGATTTTGTCCAAATTGTATCAGACTACGTAGTATTGAAAATAACCTCACACTTGTCTCAAGAGTGTTACGGGATGAGTTTATGAGAATACAAGACTCCATTATTTGTATTTTTATGACCAAGGCTTGTTTAGAAACAAGATCTACCCATTTCTAAAATCAAAAGATATTTCATAATGTCATTTCCAATAATAATAAAGAAATTTAATATCCAGATATTAATAGGATCTTAGCCTTGAATATCAAAGGAGTAAATATGAATAATAAAATTTTAGAGTTGAATTCATGTTCAATATTTCTCTGACATTTGAACTTTCCTTATTCCAACTTGTATACATCTCGAGATCCATTAATCAAAGAGAAACAAACAACTCGAAAACGTAATGAACAAGTCCAGATATAACTGAGATCGGTTTTGAATCCTAATCTTAATCGAAATATAATTTTGAAGTTAATAATGCTTAGATACATGTCCTTAAAATTGTTTTCTAACATACTTATTAAAGCATAGATTCACGTTGAAAGTTCAACAATAAATAATAACAAGTTATCTATTAGTGTTATATCGAAACATGATGTCTTCATTTGTTCTTCAATATATCTTTAGGTTTTCAATGAGTAGCTGATCGTTGTCGTATGCGTCAAAAATAAATTACACTTTCTCACTACTCAAAATATATAATATAGCAAGGGCAAGAAAGGATCGTTCCCACAAAGAGGTCTTGGGTTGTCAATATGTTTCGGTTTCCTATATAAAACAATGTGGGGGATTTTATGATTTTTATAAAAGAAAACTAAAATAAAAGCAAGTAAAGAAAAATAAACAAATCAAGCAAGGAAATATATTGGTTAAGGATTTCGTTTCCATTCACTAACATGTTCTTGTCTTATAACTAGAATTTATATTTAATCTCTACTTTTATCAAAAGTCCTAGGATATCTTGATCGCAAGTATATCCCGCTAATTCCCTGATTTCATCACAACCACATTAAAATATGCATATGTGAATTCTTCCTAGAAAGCAACCTAAAGTGTAAAAGCACAATTAAGTTTAACTCCCTAAAAATACTAAGTTCTTTGGAATAAGACCAATCAAAGCAATCGAACGTGTAAAAGCACTAATCCGATTTAACAAAGGTTATGACTCACTTGTGACTACTAGGATGTATCACTACAAGAAAAAATCACAATTATGCTACTTGTAATTAGGAATCTATCACTTTTGCGTATAATAAATCCTAATCTAGCAATAGAGATGAAAACAAACTCAATCGATTCTAGACTTGACTAAACAAGCATTCAATTCATGTAACAATATTAATAGTGAATCATAAGCGATAAAGTATGGAGACAAAACTAATTTACTGAACATAACCCATGTTTGGAAATCTAAATTATTCCTTAACCAAAAGAGAAATAGGTAAACATAATGGAGTTCATCACAAGAATAAAGAGAAAATCTATCATGTTGTAAACCCTAGCATAAAAGTAGAAGATAAAGATTATCCCCTTTTCTTCATTAAGCCGACCAACAAACCCAAATTTCAGTTCAAATAATGTCATCTGCTCAAAACCATTCCTAATCTCCATCTCACTTTCTCATACACAATTACCACCAGAGACTTGATCTTGAGACAAACCCATGTCTTAATTCACCACGGAGCTTCATTTCATATACATCAGAACCCAAAATCAATCTCTGTCTTAATCTCGATATCCTAACACCATTATAACCACAACCACAACCACCAGAAACCCTTAATCTCTTCATCCAGCATCTGATGCCGTCTTGTCCTTCGAAATCAACACAAACCCATTTGAACCTATATCTAAGTTTGAATCTCCTTTTCCCATCCAATTTCGAATCTATCAGAGACTTATTTTCTCCTTAATTCAACTCAAATCAGTGAGAGAGCTAGCTTAGAACTTGAATTAACAAATACCCCCATTTGTTGTGTCTTTGTCAACATCAAATTCTTCATTTAAACTCCAAATCAACTTATGCATCTTCATCTCCATTCGAACCCTAGATGTGAGTAGCACTCTTCATCTCAATTCTTAATATCGGATTCAGCAGAAACCCCTGACCATCAACAACAACAGCAGCTTCTTTAGCAATCATCTCCTCCATTTTCTTACCTCTCTGTGAATATTAACGAAGCCGCCATCTCAGTTCCTCTCTTATCTCATTCTCAATCCGACAAACACAATAATGAGAAGAGAAAATGTTTCTTTGCGTTTTGGGATTGTAATGAATGAAACAACTACATGCACCCGGCCATTGGATAAGGGACACCAACAGATATGGCAACCCCTTAGTGATTTCCATGTTCATTTTAATTTCGCAACTCTGATATGCTTCAAAAGCTTGCAGCTTCTTCATATGAAGTCGAAATGACCTCATCCTTTCACCGTTGGCTTCGTCTTTTCGTCATGTTCAAGATGAGGAGAAGAATTCCAGGATTTGAGCGAGTTCCACTTCTTTTTTGCTCCAATGACTCCGAAACACCTATAAAACTAAAAAAAAAAACATAAAAAACATAATTTACAAGAAAACATAGCAAAGAAAGCATAAACTATAGATACAAATGAAGGTGTTTATGAAACATATCAGTAGCTCGAGCATGTCGCAACATTTTTATGTCCTAACTCTAAACAAGCGATGAGAACTAAACTTGACATAACAACGCTTGGTGGGTTTTAGTCGAGCAACGCTCCAACAGAATAGAAGATATATAGCTTACATGGATAGGAGAAAAAAAATGTTGAAGAGCATCGATGTCCTAGGTAAGAGAACGAGAAACAACAAAAGAACTGACCTTGGCATTAACATAGAGAATTCCTGAATTTGAGAAGAAGTATTATCTGTATGGTGGATCCAATTTTCAGATAAAAACATGAGAACCATCATTAGATTCTCAATATAATTTTTTTTTTGACAAATGTAAGCATCTCTAAGTGTTGTGTCAAATTGAAAATCCCGATGTCAGGGAAATCTTACAAAAAATGATTACAATTGTGAAAATATTTTGTCTCCAAAATTTTGGTCCACATTGCTTTAGGATTGTTAACCATACATCACCCCAATTCATTTTGGAAGGCTTCATTAGTAGCCATGAGATTCTTAAACCTTATACATATATGTTATTCGGCCAATATCGTCTTTGTACCACATCCATTTATTTATATTTAGAGTCTAGTAATTGAAGACAAACCATCCGATATTAACCACAACATTCTGATAATTCCTTTTTCCACTCTCTTCTCTCTCACTCATTCTTCTTCTCCAACAAAACCATCAAAAATAACTCTTCCCTGCTCAGATCTAGTCCATTTTTGGACTAGATCTGAGCAGATTTCTTCATTTTTCCTTGCTTTCTAGGTTAGTTGGTAGATTAGTTTGGTTTTTATTATGTTTTCTACTTATCTACACCATTTTGGTGGTTTTATCTACTCTTTTGAGGTTTATCTTCGCTTTAATGGCGATTCTTGGTTATTGGGTTGGGTTTTTAGATCGATAGTGATGCTCTCCAAGCTCTCCAACGACGAAATCTTCATCTTGGTTATCTTCGGCGACGGAATCTTCATCGTCAACTTATCCGGCGACGGAATCTCCATAGATGGTCTTTTTGACGACGGAAGCTTCATCACTAGCTATAAGAGATTTGAGCAAATCACTCCTATTTTGGGAGCATTTCTTTCTATAGAAGAAAAACAAACTAAATGGTTGGAATTTAATTCCGAGAAAAACCATCATTCTTCCGATTTAATCGGATCTTATTCATACTTGTATTTGACTTACTCCGGTAATCCTTCTCTTTCTCTTGTCGGATTTCTCGGTATTGTACTCTTACGGTATGTTCTTGTTACTTTATATTCTCTTATCTTCGATCTTAAACTCATTGTAACCTTGAAATCCCATTAATGAAAAGGTTCCTTGTTTATCAAAAAAAAAATAATAATAATAATAATTCTATACTAAACGGATTTTGAATAGTGCAACCTGCTTGATTGATTATCTTTTCGTGCTATTGTTAAAAACTAGATTTCATCTTGTCTGCAAAGTATTTAAAATTATTTTTGAAGATAAATCGGATTATAATTGAAGCTGATATTGGAGAAGTCACTGAAAAGAATTTCTTGGAGACCTAAGAATACATATCCTATTTCGAGATATCATGATCCTAATTCCTAATTTCCAATTGATATGTTTTAATTTTGTTAACCACACTTGGGATAAGCCAAATGCAATTTAAATTGCTTGTCCACCAATTTGGCTCCCTGGCGATTTAAACTTATTTTTAGAATTAAAAGAGTGATAGGCACGCACTAAACACTAAATGCGTAGATTGTGGGAGTCATATTTAAAGACAGTGGAAAATATCATGCTTGGCTCATATTGGAGCTGAAGCCAATGCTAGACTTGCTAAAGTTAACAAGTTGACCAGATGCAGCACAAAATCAATTAATTATATGGTCCAAGTGACTCAGAATCTGAAATAGCCAAGGTGGGGAAATGCAGAAGGCAAGCCATGTATAAAACATAAACAAATCCGTCGTATCGGAATCGCCACTATATTCCAAAGTCATTTAGTCCAGTCAGTCTGACTCAATATCCTCATGGACCACAATTTACTGGTTCTGAACCAGATTCGTTTATTTTCTGTTCACCATCCACGTACACCACAAACCACTTTGACGTGTAAACTTCCTACAAGCCTAAGCCATCAACTGAAATCCTAGTGCAATTTTAACACTTCGATTTCATTCAGATGATGACTCATGAGACTCGGATTCTTGATATAAAAGGTCGAAGACAAAGCTTTCGATTTTCTCTCTCTACCATATCTTGTTCGGTATTTCACAGAATCACCATGGCTGAAACCTCACCGCCACCACCACCGCCACCCAGAGCAACGGTGGCGCAAAACTCAGCATCGACAGATCCTGAATCTTTAGAATACTGGTGTTATCAGTGTGATAAACGAGTCTCGGTAGAAACCGTAACAGATCTTCCTGATATTATCTGTTTTGAATGTAAAAACGGATTCGTTGTTTCAATCCCATCTGCTCCTGCAGCTCCACCAACTCCTCCTCGATCTTTAAATCGAAGTCATGATTCATCTTTCGGTAATCAATTTCTTCAAGTACTTCGATTGATGGCTCAAGCTGCTCGCGTTGATGATTATCCTTCTCTTTCACCGCCACAACAACCGCCATTAACAACCCCGACAACAACAACAACAGATCCAGTTGCAGATCCGTCTGAATCGGATGATTTCCTTCGTATCGAACTTGATGGATGGGAACATGATGAAGGAGATGACGAAATTGAATTTGGTAACACGGAATTTGATAGATCTGATTATGAATTTGAGCACGAGGAAGAAGAAGAAGAAGAGGATGAAGAAGAGAACGATAACGAAGATATTAATGATGAGGAGCCTCCGCATCAAGATGAAGACGATCGTAGAAGACGTCGTGAGATTCTTCGACTGCGAATCAGAGATATTGCTTCGCGCACAGGCAGTGGAAGTGGAAGGAATCGAATTCTTGATTGGTCTGAAATTATGATGGGATTAGTTGATAACGCTGTTGAATTACGAGTTGAAATGTTAGATTCATCTGATGGATATATAGGTAATCCAGAAGATTATGTTGATGCAGCAGGATATGAAGCTTTATTACAGAATTTAGCTGAAACTGAAGGAAGTGTGATTAGAGGAGCACCACCAGCATCAAAATCAGCAGTATTAGGATTAGAAGATGTCGTAATTGGAGTAGAAGAAGAAGGATTAGTCTGTGCTGTATGTAAAGAATCAATGCCTGCTGGTGAAAAGGCAAAGAAATTACCTTGTGAGCATAGTTATCATGGTGATTGTATTGTTCCTTGGTTAAGCACGAGGAACTCTTGTCCAATTTGTAGGTTTGAATTACCTACTGATGATCTTGAATATGAAGAAGAGAAGCAGAAGAAGATAAAGAAATCAGTGTCTGTTTCTAATTCCGGTGGTGGTGGTCGCGGCGAAACTTCTGGGTCCAATTCTGTATCAGATTAACCTGAAACTGGTAATTACTGAATGCTTAATCTTGATTTCAATTCGAATTAGGAAAACCAAAGGAAATAAGACTTATTATGAGATTTATTATGTGCTCATTTTTATGTTCTCGTCAATGTAAATATTATGTTTCTCTTTATAGTTTGTCTTGTTTTTACTTTTTTTATACCAAGAGGAAATTCATTATTGATGGGATTAAGTTACATTAAGATTATCCTCCAAAATTGCATTTGCTGCAAAATCTGGTGGATGTGAAAGACCAAACTCTTGATACTTTAAATGTTCTAGCATGCCCAGCAAATTTGCCTGCTGGCTTATTACAATCTTCACTTGTACACTTGCAATACCAAAGAGGATTATTAATACACTTGCAATACCAAAGAGGATTATTAATATCCAAAATCATAGACTAGTTTTCCCAAGCTACTTGCTGGTGATGTCCATTAACTGCATTAGCCATCGTTTCCAGCCTGCTGCAAGCTTATGTATCTGTTTACATAGATACATTTCCCTTGTTCATAAGCCCCTGCAAAATTGCGAATAATTAGTGGTATACCAATATGGTGTATATTATTATGCTCTTTACATGATGCATCATTATCATTATCATAACAAAAAGAGAAAATGAAATTTCTGGTGGTTTCCGGTGTTTTGGGGTTTCCTGTATATCCTGAAAAACACAGTTATTTAGTAGTTGGATACACTGTACGACTCCAACTAGATTTGGTCGGATATCCTGAAAAACACAATTACAGCGAGCTTTCTATATTTCCCAACCCGTATTTGCCATCTTCACCGCCCAGTCCGTGAACCAGCTTTTTATCCATTCAGCCACATTATCACCATGTCGATTACTGCTCTGGCTTGCTCCTGGTACTGCTAGCCAAACTGCCCTAGGTGCACTCTAATAGTAGATGTCTTGTTGTTTCTACTCCATGACTGCACATCTTACATGTTTCTCCTCGGTAGTTCATTACCGGTGCTAGTCTTTCACTGGTTGGAACAAAATCACAAACACACTTCCACAAGAAGTGTTGAACATTAGGTAGCGTGTATAGATTCCATAATGCTTTCCAAAATCTTGAGTAGCTGCATCATACAAATTTGCACTGTTGTGCTTGATTTCCATCGGTTTCCGGTAAGCAGATGTGACAGAAAACTGTCATTTCCTTGTGAGGTCCACACCAACGTATCTTACACCCCCTGCGACGTGTCGACGTATTAGTGGCTCAATCCAATACTAATAGACTCCTGTTTGCTCCACAAAAAGGGAGATGATGACACCTAATGGGGAAAGTGGTGGCGGGTGTAAGTAGGAAGTGTTTGCTCCACAAAAAGGGAGATGATGACACCTAATGGGGAAAATGGTGGCGGGTGTAAGTAGGAAGTGCATAGAAGGGTCTATAGTTTCTACGTCACCTTGAGTAAAGAGTTGCTGCACCAAAGCTATTTTCCGCCCTAGTATCTTGACACCTAATGGGGAAAATGGTGGCGGGTGTAAGTGGGAAGTGCATAGCAGGGTCTATAGTTTTTGCATCATCTTGAGTAAAGAGTTGTTGCACAAAAGCTATTTTCCGTCCTAGTATCTTGGTCAATCAAATCTGACACCAAAATATAGTTATAAGAAAAGCTAGTGGTGTACCAATTATGGACCATCAAATTCTAACCATTGGATGCAATTTTGGGATCTCATTGAGGTTTTAAAAACCCCACCCCTATCAAATCATGTGGCGGAGGAAGGTGGATTAAATTGGTCCACCCCTGGCACTAGCACTGTCGGTTAGTTATTTGCTATTATAGTTGAAACTGCAAGAATTGGTGGAGAAGAATTGCCAAGTAACCATTTGTCTGTCCAAATTTGAATCTTGCTACCATCTCCAAGAGCCCAAAAACTGAAATCACAGATAAAAGGCATCATATTACAAATACTCGGCCACCCTAAGTGGAGTTCTTCTTCTTTTTTGCATGAAGAGCATTACTATTTGGAAAATAACATTGTTTCAAAATATTAGCCCAAAGTTGGTCCTTCTGATTGCATAACCTCCATGCTATTTTGGCTAACAATGCTTGGTTAAAACAAGAGAGATCACGAAAACCCATTCCTCGATTAGTTTTTTCTTTTCGTATCGCTGGCCAAGAGAGTAAGCAGATTCCTTTTCCATCTTTTCAGCCTTGCCAGAAATTACGTTGGACTTTCTCCATTTCCTTAAGTGTTGGCTCAGTTATTTTGAATACATTCATTTGATGTGATGTCATTGTGTTGAGAACGCTTCTTACCATCACGGACCTTCCAACTTGGTTCATAAAATTACCATTCTGTCGAGTTAGTCTTGTTTTCATGGTATCCATCAAGCTTGAGGAAGATGTTGTTTTTTTTTTCCTATTAAGGAAGAGAGGTATGCGTAAATATCTTTCTTCAAGAGGCATTTTCTTCGTATTGAGTCTTCTCAATAAAATTATGCAATGGCGCGAATGTATATGCTGATTTTTGGAAGTTTATTGGAGGGCCTGAGACTGCACTTAATTTATTGATGACTTCAAGAAGATTGTTTGCATTATGAGTATCAGCTTTTGCAAAGAACAAGCAGTCATATGCGAACAAGAAATGCAACTTGTGGTGCATTTTTAGATATCTCGATTCCTTGTATTTTCCTTTCTTGTTCAGCTTTAGCAAGTGCTCACGTAAGAACCTCCATTGTAAGAAAAAATAAGTATGGCGACTGAGGATCGCCTTGACGTATACCCCTAATTGGTTTGAAGGATTTGCACGGCGAGCCATTTAAAAGAATTTGAATTTTTGTTGTGCTAACGCATTCATGTATTATATGACACCATTTCCTACTGAAACCAAGTTTTTCCATGACATTATTCAGAAAACATCATTCACTCGATCGAAAGCTTTACTCATATCCAGTTTTAGAGCCATGAAATCTTTCTTAGTTTTCTTTCTTTTCATGCAATGTATCAGTTCTTGAGCAAGAGTAATATTATCATCAATTTTCCTGCCTGGAACATATGCTGCTTGAATGGGAGATATGATTTTTCCTAAGTGTTGTTTTAGTCTTGTTTCCATGATTTTTGTGATGAGCTTGTAGGTTGAGTTGCACAAAGCTATTGGCCGATAATCTCATGATGTGTGAGGCAATTTTGTTTTTGGTATCAAACATAAATTTGTCTTGTTCATTTTTCTTAACATCCTCCCCGACGCAAAAAAAAACTTTGTATGGTTTTTATAAGATCCTCCTTAACAACTGACCATTGAATTTGAAAAGACGAGGGTACCCAAATACACCACAATCTTTAAATTATCCACTTATAAGTCCTTTTACCGAAAGTGATTGTCTATGGACGAAGTCGAGACAATACTACAAATATGTGTCCACACTTTGTGTGATCGTCTATAGATACGAGATCGAGATAATACAACAATCAAAGTGTGATTACTTGATAATAGGTTCGGACTTAACCAAACTTTATAGGATCACTATCAAGTAATACGGAGTTAACGTTTGTGTAATTTACTTTAAATATAATAACAACAATTATAATTGTGGAAAGGAAAGTAAATGACACAACAAGATTTTGTTAACGAGGAAACCGCAAATGCATAAAAACCCCGGGACCTAGTCCATAATTGAATACTTTCAGAATTAAGCCGCTATACAAAATCTAAACCAAAACTTCGTATAGTTGAAACCAAGCAACTAAACCTAGTTCACTTAGTTTCTTCAGTATCCCTGCGCTTCCGACATTCAATAAGTGCACGCACTGGAACAATTCATTTGGATCGTATTCCAAACAGTAAAGGAACAATAAATATGTTTGGTAACAAATCTCTTAATCCTTATAGATAAAGATATCTCAAGTCATATGCAAAGGCTCTTCCGTTTAAACTAATAAACTCCTTTGCCTAGTTAGATCAATCTATACAACAACTACCGAAGTAGCAGAGTTTAGATTTGCAATCAATCAATATAGATTCCAACAAGAAACTATAAGGTGATGTCGATCTTACGCAACTAATCAATCGAATAAATCCGATTCTAGTTGGATCCTAGCCGATCAAGGTTTGTTCACACCCAAAGATATAGAAACCAAATAAGAAATCTTCTTTGTCTTCAAATCTTCTTTAATCTTCAATTAAACCTGCACAACACCATTTGAATCTCTTGTGATCAATCACACACAGAACAGAGTCTGTTAACAATGGATTATCACAAGATGTCTTTAGATCTACAAACAGTTCTAAAGATCCCGTCAACACTTCGATCTTGTTTGAGTGAATCTTATATCAGAATTACATTCTCAAGAATAAACAAACTAGGTGCAATCAAAATTCAACAACCGTTAGTCAATCAAATCAATCGAAAACTAAACTAAACTGCAATTATCTAGTTTCCCACCAACGGTACTCGTAGAGCTTCTTGATCCCACAGAAGTATTTAAACGAGCGGTCATAAGAGATTTCGCCTAATTAGGGTACTTTCCTCTCCGGATAGACGGCTCCACCAAAAACAACAAAAAGATGAAGTTTGCCTGGATCTTAGTATAGTTTGCTAGAAATGCAAACTTGGTATTTATAGACCAAGGATGTTTGGACACCAAGGAATTTACAAAACCGAATATTCTCAAGATATGCATTAAATGCCCAAATCGGTTTTCATAATTCCTGGAAATGCTTTGTCCAATATTTTCTGAAATCTCTCAAAAGAAAATATCTAATTAGTAAATGCACATTACCAATTTTTATTTTCTAGAGATATGCATTTGATTGTTGGTAATTAAAGCATATAAAACTAACAACCTTAATTAAAAGATTCTTAATTTATTTCGGACCGGGATCTCCTTGAGTAATTAAGGAATATCTTCTTTGAGCAATAAAAGATAAAGAGTTACTGTTCATGTTACAAAGTATGTTCTTTGTAAATCCTCTTTCATATTTACAATCTTGGAATCGATTATACCACACTTCCAAACAAGTTTAGAATTGGTTAATCTGTATTCCAAGACAACTATGCGATTGATCAAATATAAAATCACTAATCATGGGTTCACGGTTTTACCAAACACAAGGATCGGTTCTACCTCATTATGGTTTGCTTGTGATCGAACACATAAGTTACCATGACCGGTTACATCAGTTACCAGGATCGGTTACGTCAATTACCAGGACCGGTTACCATATACCCATGGTATTACTTGTGATCGGTTACACAAGTCACTAGGATCGGTTACACCAATTACTAGGACCGGTTACACCAATTACAAGGATCGATTATGAATTATTTTGTGATCGGTCACACCAATTACTAGGATCGATCACACCAATTAAAAATATCGATCATACCATCTCAGGCGATTACTTAAGATCGGTTACACTAATTAAGTCATCATACCAAATCATAAGTCAGGCACTGCGATTAGTTAAACCAAGATACGTAACAAGTTATGATCGGTTACGTAACAAATCATAAGTTATGATCGGTTACGTAACAAATCATAAGTCAGGAACTGTGATTAGTTAAACCAAGATATGTACCAAAATACGTAACAATCTGAAATTCGATCACACATATTGGTAATTGATCGAATTTTAGATAGTGGTAAGAAAGGTTGTCGTTTACTCAGACTTGGTGAGATTGATTTCAGATTTAATAAACAAAAATACTAAAAATAAGAATATATACACAAAACAGTAGCATAATAGAGGGATTTTGAGATTCGAGATTTCACTGTTTTTCATTTACATGGGGTTCAAAAAATAATTCTAGGCGATAATGGCTCAAACAAATGAAGTTGTGACTCTAATTCTTTGCCAATAATAGAATTCATAAAACATTAGTTGTAATTTATAAGCATGACGCATCAAAAGTAATTAAAACTAAGCATGTGACATCAGACAAAATAACAAATAATTAATAGAATTCATAAAACAATTAAATTTTATGCAAATAGTAATAAAAGAATTAATTTTAATTACCACATGGAAGAAAAACATCTTCCCCCATCATCCCAGTGTTGGGGTCTAGCTCCTCATGATGAAAACACACTCAAAAATATAATTCATAGCTCAAATGGTTTATTCAAGAAAAACTAATAAAACAAAGGTTCGCAACGCTTTATGGGCGTCACAGAATCTACTGTTACAAGTACACTTCTGAAAAATTGTTGTAAAGCAGTTGTTACATTATACAATAAAATAATAATGATGCTGTCACTGTTGATATGTCACAACAAAGACTATTGCAAAACCGAGAAAAGATCACGGTTTATTAACGACAGTCTTTGACAACACTTTGTTCTTCGTGTTCTTCCCAACTGCAACAGCAGAAAAGTCTCTGAAATTCTCGATTCTTCACTCTGCACTCGCCCCAATCACTCTATGCCCCATTCCATTACTCCTCAACAGTTTATATATCCTTACAACGCAGAAATATCCCGTCATAACTCCATATAATTCTCCATTTACTCGGCAGTAAAGAATATCTCCTTGGGAATATTTTATTACCTTTATTATCTTCCCACGCTGTCAACCAGTGCTGGATATTCCTTATTACTCCTTCACACTTCTGCAGCGACCAATCTCTATCCAAACACGAGAAAGATACGTACAAACACGATGTAATCCCGTGATTATCTCAACTGTACACGTACTCCCATGTTTTCTTCCCAACGATTATCCAGCCCAACTAAACTCATTCGAACACCCATACCAGCATTTTTTGGGCATATCACGTTCATCCCAATCGAAATCAGTGACTGAGTCTCACTGAAACTCATCTAAAAATCCAACAGAACATCTCGCAGGAAGATAAACCTGAGAATCTGTTCAATGTTCGAATCCACCATTCTAACCAATTCTGGTCCAAACGATGACCATTACCAGCCCTGTTGAGGCAAAAGAAACAAACCCAATGAGTTTCGTCATTTGAATCTCCCTAGAACATGATCAAAATTTGACCCCTAATTCTGTTTGTTGCTGCTACAACATTCCCGCCAAAATTCCATTTTGAAATGATGAAGAATGTGAAGTTATTCCATTTTCAATATAACACGACTTGAAAGATACGTTAGGAATGAAATAGTTCAAGTTAAATATTACCAACCACAATATGAAGGATGATGTCGTCGTAATAACTTGTTACTTCTTCACATTCTTTAGGTCTTCGAGTTAGACTAGACTTTCTAGTCTAACTTATACGAAATTGTCTAGTTACATAATCAAGCGACTCTCAGATGAGTTTTGATTCACTAAAATATGACAACCAAACTTGACATACCAATGCTTGGTTGGTTCAACCGAGCTATGCTCTAACAGAAATTGAAAGAAACCGGGAGGAAAACCATCCTGCCCAGAGCTTTCCACGGCTGCATGCATTTAAGATCATGCACAATCTCAGTTTCGTCTGGCATCTTGGCAAGAGCAACATTATCTTCTTCAGATATACATGTGGGTGGTGAGCTGAGGAAGCTTTCATCATTAACTGGTTCAGAAGTACTCATGATTCCTTGAATGTGGTGTTTAGAAGAGTTTCCAGATCAGATCTTCCAATACACCAGCTACCGTTTAGTCTTTGTAACGATTTAATCATGTATCTTGCACTTCGCTTGTTGGATTGTAAATGAAAGTGCTTCTTGTTCTAGTCAGCTTCTCGAAAAAGAGTATCTCTAGCCTTTTGTCTGTATAGCTCCTCTTCTTGAGTACGCTATTCTTCTATTTCCTTCTCTATCTCCTTCACCTTAGTTGTATTATCTGAAGTGGTACCTGTTTGTTGTAGTGTGCAGAGCTGTTATTATAGAGATCTCAGTTATTCTTGAATATTATCGAAAGTGGTTCTATTACAGAGTGATAAAGTTCTTATTGTATCTAACAATTTTTGCTCCAAAGAATAAGCTGCATATCCATTTAAATGCTTGGCCCAAGCATTATCAATTTGTATCTTACATGTTTTGTCCCTTAAACAACATTCAAAAAAATTCCAGTTCCTAGAATTTATGACATCATTTGGAGACATATTAAAGAAAATAGGACAATGGTCGGATCCTAGGGAAAGGTAGATGCTTAAGACAAAAGCTAGGGAAGTGAATCAACTATTTAGAATTTATGAGAGCCCTATCTAGTGTAGTTTTTATTTTTCCAGTTCCATGTTTACTACTTATCCGAGTGTAAGGATTTCCATGGAATCCTAGATCAGACAGACATGTGCCATAAAAAGTCTGAGCAATAATGGAGACTTGAGAAGTAGATCCAGAAGTGTTGATTCTTTCTTCACCATGAAAAGTAATGTTAAGGTCTACAATAAGTGCCCAAGGTGATGATATATTGTAGGTTTCACATATGTTTTTGATAAAGTTCCATTGTTCTCTTTTTTCTTGTGGATATGGTGATCCATAAACACAAGATAACAACCATTTTGGTTTGGCAGGGCCACTACAAACTAGACAAAGGATCATATTTTTATTATTGTAAATGATATCCAAATCAAATTCATCTTTACATATAAGACAGATTCCTCTAGCTCTTCCTATGGATGGCACAAAAAATGAATTTGGGAAACTCAAAGGTCTAACATAATTTAAGATTTTGTCAGAATTTATTTTGTTTCCTGAAGAAAAATGATGTCAGTGTTGAGCATCTTGTTTAGATCAGCTAGATAGTTGATAGGAATTTTAATTGTTGTAGTGGTAAATAAGGTTCGAACTCTAAGACTTGTGAAGATTAAATTTAAAGATTTAATGAAGAAAAAAAATATATACAAAAATAATATAAAAGAATAAACGAGAGTTACTGGGACTAGGATTCCACCGAATTCATAACATAAGGTTCAACTATTTATTCTCAACAATTGTCGCTCAAGAAATAAAATGACACCGACTCTGATTTTGCCAAAGTAGATTCTCAAAATATTAGGTATAAATCGTAAGCATGGGACATCAAAACATTTAAGCAAGCATGACCCATAAATTAAAATAATAACTAATTAATTCAAATCATGAATCAATTTAAAATAAGTGCAAAAGTCATAAAAAAAAATTACCCATGTATGAAATTTGGATTCCTCCGTTGACCCAGTGTTTGGGTTTAGCTCATTATGTTGGAAACACGCTCAAAAGTGCTTACAAATGATGAAAAAGAGGAAAATCAAATAAACCAGGAATTTACAACGGTTGAAAAGCGTTGCAATCCCTTTGTTACAGTATACAATAAATGACAAAAGTTGTAGTCATTGTTCAACTGTCGCTGGAAAGACTGTTGCAAAACCCAGAAAAGACCACGGTTCATTAACGACGGTCTTTCTCAGCCTAATGTTCTTCATGTTCTTGGAACAGAAACAACAAAAGAAATTTTTGCAACTTGATTTTCTTGACTCTCTCGTCTCTGCTAACTCCCCAAACTTTCTGTGGATGTTCTAAGAAATCCCAATACCTTATTTATAATCGATAGATCCCTTGAATCATCAAAATATCTTCTCATTAATTCTTCACGGGTATTATTTTCCTTTTTTATCTTCTCCACGCTTCTGCATCTATCAAACTCGGCATATTTATCTCATGAACGTTCCTATTTTCAGTCTACACACTCCAATATAATTCTAGATAATGTTCCACACACTGCAGCCATGCGCCAATTTCGATTATACTTAGGAAATGAATAAGAAAACCCAAGAATTTTCTTCTTGTATTTTGACACGACTCCTCCTTTTTTTTATCGAATCAGAGACAATTATCAACCTTGTTTCATCAGCACAGGCGCAAACAAAATCTTTCCCATGAAAATATCCAAGTAAATCTCTGAACAATCTTTCCCAAAAAAATCCGAAAAAATTAGCCTCTCATGTTATGTCGAGAAACAATATACTAACTCTGTTATGCTATATCAAATCATCTCAAAAAGTTTCAGCCATTGAGTCTCTCTAGTACACCTTCAAATCTCGAGCCAAAATCTGCATGTGTGTCTGCAAATTTTTCCCGCCAAAACTGGTTTGAACGAGGGGGAAGAAGGTCAGCCCTTATCCAACAACTAGGGTGCCTTTAACAAGTGTGTGCCCCTTATCGACTGGTGTTCCCCTTATCCAAAATGGAGGTCCGTTTAGCAACTGTCCTGCTGATCATGATAAGAAAATACATAAAAATATACCCGCTCCATAGCTAGTCATAATAAGAAAACAAATGAATAAACTCGCTCAACAGCTGGTCATAACAAAACAAAAAAATTATTGTTTATTATTAAACCCGCTACACAGCTGGTCATAAAGTAGAAATATGAAAGGTTAACCACTTTCCCACACTTGAATCTAACATTGTCCTCAATGTTTCAAACAATGCAACCTAGAATGGGATGCAATAAATATTAATAGGAGACAAATGTAATTCAAAGAGAATAGATTAGAAGATTTCACCTGATTGACGCAAGAAAAGTATCATTCTCTGTAACACACATAAAAAGATAGTAATAACAAAGAACAATGAAAATCAAATAAAAGCAAAAAAAGACTAAAGAAAATGTAAATAGAAAATAATAAATAAATAACTGCCTACTGGATGTGTACAAAAATGGTCACCAAAAATTAACAGCCTGAAAATTTGGGGATCAACCCAAAATACAGTATTTACAAATAACAACTTCACAATTATGTTATGAAAATGTGGGGACACTGAAAATGTCAGAAATAGAGGATTACCCTCAAACCTAGTTTTTACTACACAAATAAGTGTGTAAAGAACATAATACGGGGATACTATGAGGACTGGGAATTGTCAATTGGTTCATGCACGGTATCAGAAAAAGGGACGTCTCTGGGTATTTGGATGCAAAGTAATCCAACAAAAATTTAGAAGCACATAATTCTAACCCTAAATTAGGTAACTTTCAGAAGTCTAGGGGTCTAGAAACAACCTCTAAGTCGGGAGAAAGATCTTGTGAGATAGATTCTTCTAAGAAATTATACAAATCATCCACAGGGTTATCTATATATTCTGTCGAAATCAGAGAGTCGCTACATACCTGATCATCATCAGCATATAATCTTTGGCATTCCCGAATTCTCGTTTTTTGTTCCAAACTAGGCAATGTGTGTTTGTAATACTTCTCATATATCATTAGGGGAGATTCTTCACTTACCACAACATCCGTATGCCGTGACGCAGTCACATACTCCCCAAGTGTCATTTCAGGTGACGACTTATGAGAATGTTCACTTCTACGCATATATTCACCAAGCGTCATCTCAGGTGACATCGTCTCAGAAGAAGTCGTCATCCTCAAAAAGTCCCTAAAAAGAAACAAAAAAAAAACACATAAAAAGGAAAAAGAAAATCTAAAATGAAATGAAAATACTGTATAAAATAAAAATAAACCTAAAAATTAATCTAAAAACAAGTCTGCGTCGGCGACGCCGAAAATTTATAGGAATTTTAATTGTTGTAATGGTAAATAGGTTTAGAACTCTAAGACTTGTGAAGATTAAATTTAAAGATTTAATGAAAATAATAAATATATACAAAAAAAATATAAAATAAAAAAAGAGAGTTACTGGGACTTGGATTCCACCGAATTCATAACATAAGTTTCAAATATTTATTCTCAACAATTATTGCTCAATAAATAAAATGACATCGACACTGATTTTGCCAAAGCAGATTCTCAAAATATTAGTTATAAATCGTAAGCATGGGACATTAAAAAATGTAAGCAAGCATGACCCATCAAATAAAATTATAACTGATTAATTCAAATCATAAATCAATTTAAAATAAGTGAAAATGTCATAAAAAGAATAAAATAAATTTACCCATGTATGAAATTCGGATTTCTCCATCGACCTAGTGTTTGGGTTTAGCGCATTATGTTGGAAACACGCTCAAAATATGAATTCATCGCTCAAAAGTGCTTACAAATGATGAAAAGGAGAACAATCAAATAAACCAGGAATTTACTACGGCTGAAAAGCGTTGCAATCCCTCTGTACATTATACAATATATAACAAGTGTTGTAGCCGTTGATCAACTGTCGCTGGAAAGATTGTTGCAAAACCGAGAAAAGACCACGGTTCATTAACGACAGTCTTTCTCGGCCTAATGTTCTTCGTGTTCTTGGAACAGCAACAACATAAGAAATTTTTGCAACTTGATTTTCTTGACTCTCTCGTCTCTGCTAACTCCCCAAACTTTCTGTCCCCATTCTAAGACATCCCAATACCTTATTTATACTAGAAAGATCCCTTGAATCATCAAAATATCTTCTCATTAATTCATTATTCTTCACGAATATTATTTTCCTTTTTTTATCTTCTCCACGCTTCTGCAACTATCAAACTCGACATATTTATCTCATAAACGTTCCTATATGCATTTTACACACTCCAATGTAATTCTAGATGATGTTCCACACACTGCAGCCACACGCCAACCTCGATTATACTCGAGAAAGGAATAAGAAAACCCGAGAATTTTTGTCTTGTATTTTGACACGACTCTTCCCTTTTTTACCAAATCAGGGACAATTATCAACCATGTTTCATCATCACAAGCCCAAACAAAGCATTTCCCATGAAAATCTCTGCCCAATCTTTCCCAGAAAACCCAAGAAAACTAGCCTCTCTTGTTTTGTCGAGAAACAATATCCAGCCAAATTTCATCGATCAAATAACCTGTTATGCTCTATCAAATCATCTCAAAAAGTTTCAGCCATTGAGTCTCTCTAATACACCTTCAAATCTCGATTCAAAATCATCATGTGTGTCTACAAAATTTTCCCACCAAAGCTGGTTTGAACGAAGGGGAAGAAGGTCAGCCCTTATCCAACATCTGGAGTGCCTTTAGCAAGTGTGTGCCTCTTTTCAACTGGTGTTCCCCTTATCCAAAATGTGGGTCCGTTAAGCAATAAGTCCAGGCGAATGTAGTTATGGGTGAAAATGCATCGCACTTACGTGTTTATCAATAGTTTCTGGTGTTTTTGGCAACATAGCCATTGCAGTTCCATGCAATAATTTTCATGATCAAGAAATCTAGATGCAATGTGACGATAATTAATCTTTTATGAGGATGAATGATATGTAGAAAACTATTAAAATTATAAGATGCAATATGTAA
This sequence comes from Papaver bracteatum, assembly GCA_023529315.1. Taxonomy (NCBI): domain Eukaryota; kingdom Viridiplantae; phylum Streptophyta; class Magnoliopsida; order Ranunculales; family Papaveraceae; genus Papaver; species Papaver bracteatum. The sequence goes on along the minus strand of JAJJWX010001098.1, from coordinate 1,582,505 downwards.
CTTAAAAAAAAATGAAATTTGAAAGACAAGAATAAAGTTTGGTGATATACCTATGTAGATTCTCCCTGATAATCATTTGTGGTTTCAGATTATGTTACCAAAAGGTTGTTATAGATCGTTCCTTGAGATGTGAAGTTATCCATACTAGTATTTGTGTCATTCTTCTTCCCGTTTGGTGGGTTAACATGGATATTATGTCGGTTTATGGACGACACTTGATTGAGAATAGAGTTTCTCATTCTTTTAGACTGCCTGTGAGCTTCAGCTGATTCTTCTTATTACACTTCTTCATATATAGAGTTAATTGATCCTCTTTCATCATTTCCTTCATAAAAATTTCCTTATTCTTGTAAAATAACTTCATATTATGCTATTGTTAGACTATCTAGATAAAGTAACGGGGATATTTGCAAGCATGTATTATCCTGGTGATCTGTGAAAAAACACTTGTCGCGGGTTTTCTTAGGTTGTTGATCCCAATGATAACGGATCCAAACTTCTTCCCCCTCAATTGTTTTCCACCATCCAACTCGGTGCAATGGTTTTTTAAGCTCTATTTATATCATTGATTTTATTGTATTTCCATGTCTTGGTCTGCAGTTTTTGGGCTCAGTTGAGATCTTCCTTCCAATGAAGCCATTTGCCTCACCATAACACTTACATTCAGATGTTCAAGTTTAAGTTACCTGAACTGAATATTAAATTCCTAATGGGTAAAAACATGATTTGTATCTTTGGTACCAGCTACAACAAACATCTTAATAGAAAATAAAGCTTCACCGATAATCCAAAGTCCATTTTGGATGACTTCATCTTACTTATCCTCATTGTTTAACCTGACACGCATTAGGTTATGACCTGTAACATTGATTTTCTTATTCATGTATCTTCTTTGATTACTCAGTTTGATTTTATCTTTATGCACAAGTTTTTCTATCATGGCATAAGACCAATCATCTGTAGCTTCGTTGATAGTTTGTGAAGAGCCTACAACTCTCCTTCTTTCCGTTGGTATCTCCAGCAATGCATTTCCCAACTGCCTTGAGAGTTAATTAATTTTATTTGCACGATTGTTTGGACCAGTATCCATTTTATGATTTTTCTGTGTTATGTGAAAGATGACAACTGGTTCAGAGAAAATATATCAGGTTTTGATAGGAATTATAAACAGGGTTTGAGCATATATATTCCTCCAGAATATCTTTAAAGTAAGAAGAAAAAAAATGCCGCGAATAATGCTTGAAATCTTTGAAAGGTTGTTGAAAACTGAGAACGTGCTTCTTTTGGTATATTATTCCGGATGAATCTCCTAGTATATCTGGGTATGTTTGAAAAAGGAAACAGTTGGTATATTGAGTAACCGTCTTGCTAGGATTTTGGGTAGTTACTGATTTTGCGGCCGTTACACAGGATTTTAGGAGAGAATTGAGAGTTTTGAATTTTTTTGAACTGAAAGATCTTTGGTTGGGTTTCCAAGTTATGTTGATCAATAATCATAGGTCTATTATTGCCTGTAGAGATAAGAGATAACTATGATCTACTAGTAAATACCATCACAACTAGGATGATTTGCACAACTCCTATCCATACCACTGTTGTTGATTCAGAAACATTCATCATGAACAAAATCCACCATAGGATACCCACAAATGATTATATGGCAAAAGCTGCACTGAGGAGGTTTACTACTTCATAGACATGTTAATTCGAAACCAAATATTTATGCATAGACTTTAGATAAAAAGACAAAAAATATCAGATTTAAAAGAAATAACAAGTTAATTAAAATTACTGGAATAAGAAAGATTCACAAGAAGATTCCACAATATCAAATGAATACACTTAAAAAATGCAATAAAACATTGGGAGAAAGATTATGTTAATGATTTAAAAAAAAGTATGCAATGATTCAGTGGAAGATTCTACAATTTCCAATGATTTAGTTTGGAAAATTACAAAGATTCGTGATTAGATTAGTTGTTGATTCATACCTTAAGAACCCATGTTGTGTCTTTATAGGAAATAATATTTTTCGTACCACTACACCAAATCGACGGTTTTGAGACATATATAAGTGTTGCCATGATTTTTTGAGACACGTACAAGTGTCTCAATTTTGGCGTAGAGAATGTTTTGAGACGAATTTAACGACGCTTACAAACGTCTCTTAATTAAATTTTGAGATGTTTGTATGTGTCTCATAAATGTTTACCTACGGATTAGTAAGTGACAAATTTCCATTTTAAGCGACGCAAAAATAAATAAATCGAGCGACTGTTATATGCGTCTCAAATAAAAATCAGATTTTAAAAAGAAAAAATAATAATCTTATTTCAAAATTTTCTGCACCTGAACAATTGGTTTCCTGCATCAAAATACAGGTATTTAGCCGCTCCATTCTGAATCATATATGAAACCATTATTTGATCCACATTCTATTATCACATATGGAATTGAAGCATCACATAACTGACATTTAACAAATTAAACTATAGATAACAAGTCTGTCTCTACAATTTGGGATCAAAATTGAGCATGTTTTGGGTTTCTTGTTCAATCAATGTCACTGGACTTCATCATGCACGCATAGGTCGTGGATACATTTTCTACAAGAATTTAAGAAATAACAAATTACCTACAACTTGTTCACTCAAATCATATTATGCTTATCCAACTGTCTTCTTGAGTTCCTTATAATGACACCTGATGTAAATGGAACATCTCTAGAAGTTTGTACAGCAACATGTGTCTTGGTCATGACGCACTACAAAGGTGATAAGTAAACAACATGAGTAGGTTAAATAAGTCTTCAATCCTCCTTGCATATTTTATAGAAGCATATTCCAAGGCACATGAACGAAAATCATTATTTCATACAAGCATATTTTATACCTTATGTCATTCAACAATACTTACCACAGATGTGTCAACCCTCTAGTGGCAGAGAATTTTCCAGATGTGTAGACGGATCGTCGAAAGAGGTTTTTGGTATACCTTCAAGTAGATATATAACCCACAACAAAAGAGATGACGCTCTAGGTAAGAAACTCGTAAAATAAAATACAAATAAATAAGAAACAACGAAGAAATATATACAGTCAGGTAGGAATAATGGCATACTTAAGAAACTGAGAAGGTCTTTGCCGCTTACAATCCTGTTCAACCTTCAAAAATAAACAGATAGATTAGGGGGAGGGGGGTGGAATGAAAACTCCACACATTAATCTAAAACTTTTTTGGAATTCAAGTACTCAATAGTACGTTCATAGCTTACTGAAATGAACTCGAGACCTCTGGATACCTAGTAGCATACCACTTGACTAAACCAAACCACATGCCCAAAAATCAGCAAACTAAAAGATTCGGGATAAAACTATATAAGTATAATGTGAAAAACATGGAACATGCTCTTAGTGGATACTGCATTAGCCACTGGAGAACGAACACTGAGATTCATAATCTGGTCTACAAGAATTGAATTAGGAGCGATGTTTCTAGGTCAACGAGCTCGTATAATTCTCAACCTCATTTCTCCATTTTCTCCTCTACAAACCCATATCTCATATCAGATTTCAGACAAATATTGAGATACTTGAGCACAGATTTTGATTAGCCATTTATACCTCATAAATAAAATTGTGTCTCCCCCAGATAAGATTCGTTTGGATTACAAAAATACTCCATCTAGTAGTAAGTAGATGACAACATGGGTGCCCTAAAAATCCACATTCTATTTGTGTAAGAAATTTTCTATAATGGAGAATGCGCTGTACTAATTAATATTAACCAAACTTGAAAATTTACCTCCGCATCACAAAGTACCATCAAGCGCCAACAAAATTTAAAACAAAGAAATTATATCATAAAGGTTATATTTGTGTTTATACCACCGTAACCATATTTTGTCCCACCTTCATCACTTGTAAATCCTAAATACAGAGTCTAATCAAAATGGACAAGATGAGATCAAAATAAAATGAGTTAACATTTTGTTTTTTAAACTGAACAGTGCATAATTAATACACTTAAGGGCTCAATTATCTGAAAAAGTTATGTTCAAGAACCTGATGAATATCTCTCATAAAATGTGATAAGAATAATAAGTCTCCGGTTATATTAAACAAGTGTGAAAGTTTTTCCATACATCATAATGTAGCAAGCTAAAGCTATAGCCTTATGGATGGACACTGAAGTGATGTGTGTCTATATTTTACGTCAGGTTCAATTTTCTCACTGGTGGGAGCACACCAAAAGCATCACATGCCAAAAGGATGATAATCATGACATTCTTAAGGTGTGGGCCTACATATGGTATCTTCGCATTGGGGATGTATTCGATAGGGTACACAACATAAGTATTCTCTGAAAGAAAAAAATAAAATGAACCATCGAATAGAGATTAAGAAATATTAGAAAATGTAAACTAAATGTGTATGCTTCAGATCATATTATGTACCTGTGTAGTCCACCTCTCGGTTGTACTCATCAAATACATACTTTTCCAACACTGTCAAACACCCACAAAACATTGTTAACTAACAAACATTACAAAACCATGATGCATCGAGACCAAAATTATCAATGAATAGGACTGTAAAAGAGGACAGGAGTGTTACCATCTCAAAACTTGATAGCATTGAAGATATAGGTTCTTTTTCTCCTGAGAGGTCACTGCACTTGGCATAGCATCCACCTTTAATGTTCGAAATACCATTCTCACTCCAACAGTGTTCATCGTCTCCAATTAAATACATGTTACATCGTCCTCTAGAAGAGAGTTAAACCAATTAGTTCGGTCGCAGAGGTATTTAGGTCCTCGAAGAGCAACAATCTTTAATTTCAAAGCAGCTTACAACCCTTAATGTTATTATATGGTCTGCATTTTTGGGAGTTTCTTCTTATTCTTAGTGAAATTCTATATATGTGGGACGCTAAAAAATAATTTAACACTGGAGATTTATGGGACTGGTAGTTTTCATATAGAAATCGGTAAAAATATTCTTACATCTACAGTTTGCTCATTGTATTATTGTAACAAAAATAAAAGAAATCACAATCAAGGTTGCAGATAATTGCCCCGAGTCAGTGAACAAGGATTCAGTATTATCATCGCAGGAGCATGATCGCTTTAGAATTGCTTATAAAACGAAATGCAGTTACCTGCGCAATCCGGCATGTCATGATGTGACCCTCTTTCCAGGTGCCCCTGTTAAAACTATCCCAAACACACACATTAAGTTTGAACAGAATAATAGTGTAGAATTATGAGTCAGCTCAGATACCTATAATCTAATGAGCCATTGGACACTCTTACAAGCAGATTTCAGCTATGAGGCTAACCATTTATCAACTTAATATGAATTCATAGCAGGACATGCATTAATGAAGCAAATTTCAATCAACTTGTGATGATGTGGTGGATTTCTACACATGTAGACACCAAAGTACATATGACTTGTCTATTATGTGTACTTCTAAATGATACTTGACTAGAGAAAAAGATATAATACTTATTTCTACAAATACGACAAGGACAGGGACATACTCGTGATTTTTTATCCTGTTACTATATGGAAAATCGATAAAATCAGACACCAATATAATTTTCTATAAACATCACTAAACCTATCTTTTTCATTCATCCAACCTTTGTCACCTACTTGCACCATTCTACAACATCATATCACAGTATGTTAATTAAGGACCAAACACAACAATTAACAATCTTCACACAAGCATCAACACCAACAAAAACTAAAACTGCAACAAGAGGGTTATTTTTAAATACATTACTAAAATATGACAAACCCATATACAATAACACTCTAGAATTCAAATTAAAAATAATGCAAAGTATACATAAGAAAAAACACATCAATCGATCTATAAAACATTGTCGACCAAATACTATCAACTGAAACATGTTATAGTAACCAGCAAAACATGTTATAACAATCCTCTACCATACTCATATCCCTTCTTAAAGATCAAATATGTTATTATAACAACCAGAAAAACACACAGACCCATGCTTAAATCACAATGAATCAGCTAACATATAAAGAAGAAAAAAATTACAATTCTTCTGAGAGCTAACCTAATGTTTAGAAAAACACAAAAAGCTGAAACCCTTACTTGTTTAACTTGTTTACCTAGTCCTCTATATAAACTACAAACAAAATGATTCAATATTTATGATTGTAGTTTACTGGCTTGATTAATAGATTCATACTCTTTAGTCAGTAGCCGAATACATTGAACTCTGATGAAGTCTACAATATGTGCAACTTTATAATTCTTAAGCAAGCCATATACCTGAACTCTGATCCTGAAGATGAAGGATCTATCCCTCTCTTTAGAAGACGTCATGTTCAAATATATTCAGCTAGGAGATCACAATATCCAGGTTTCCGCTGACAAACCAAAGCCCTTGAATCTGAATCTATAGTTCTACAAACTTAAACTGAAATCTGACAAAAACCCAAGTTTGAGAAATAGTTGAATTAATGTGAGATTCAAAAACAAAATCAGATTAATAATATACCATTCAACTTCACTAACATGAATTAAAAACCACTAGAAAACATGGGAAGGCATGATTAATTTCCTTTAGAAGGAAAGGAAATCAATTCATAAATACAAAAGCAGTATCTCAAAGACTTGCATTAACATTCATTTTAAAACACTTGCAGAAAAATAAATGCACTCAACATTACTACAACTGCAAGAACATGTTAAAGATCAAAAATGCAAAACTCACAGACCCACAATGAAAAATCAAACACTTAACCCTCAAATGGAAATCAATTCATAAATATATAAATCAAACACACAACTTGCAAAACATAGAGAGAGAAAAACAAACAAATAGGGTTAGAGGTAATACCTAAATCTTCAAGGATTTTACTTCAATCTTCTTCTGCGAATTTCAGATACAAAAATTAGAAATCAAAATTTTAGGGTTTATCAATCAAAATAATTTTGATTTATGTAAAAAGGATATTTCTTACCTGAGGATAGAGATTTCTAAGGTTTTTACTTCTCAATTGAATCTTCTTATGAGAGTTTCAATCCAAAAGCATAACTCAGTTTACAAAACCAAAGATTTTGATTTGTAAATTAGGGTTTTTCAAATGAGATTTTAGGTTTAGAAAATCATAAATCAATTACGAATTTGGGTTCAATTTCTGTTTCAGATTGATATTAGTTTTCTCTCGATTTATCTTACTCAATTTCTCTCATTCTTTCTCTGGTTTCTTTTGAGCAGAGAAGAAAAAAGTCGAGAGGAGAAAAGGAAATAAAACACAGTGAGAAAGAATGAGTTGGAATGAGTGGTTTTATTAATATCAAGGGCCGGATTTTTATTAATAACATTAAATATTATCCAACTGTAAGACAACCCAAAATAAAGGTGGGAACTAAAATAATTGGTGGGAATAAATGAAAATTATGTTTCAAAATGATTTGGTGTGAGACAAAGATTTAGGGGGGAAATATGAGATGGAAAATAATGTGAGAGATTTATAAAATTGGAAAGTGAGGGAATTTTAGGGGAAGTTTGGAGTTTTGGAGGGAAATAAAATGGAATTATGGTGAAAAAGAAATGACAAATTAGGTATATATTAAAATTATAAATTTTATAGAGACACGTTTTAAGACACTTGTAAGAGTAGTTGAAAAATAAGAATTAAAGCTACTCATATATTTTATTTAAGACACATATATGAGTGGAAGCACTAAAGACATGTACATGTCTAGAACTGAAAAATCAATATGTCTCAATCGGGTAATATGGTGTAGTCATCAACTATTTTGTGCGAGATGAAACATTCTCTTACCTGAGTTTTAAACTCGCTAGCATCAAATTCTAAATTATCGACAAAATAAATAAAATACAAATTGTTTGTCTTGTTTTTACTGACAGTGAGAAAACCCTTAAATGAATTATCATCCAAACTTACTTTTGACTCTTTGACTTAAATAAGTAGAAAAGTTACTTCTGTTTTCATATCCAAACGACCTATTAAAACTACACTCACCAGCTCTCTTATTACCCACAAGAATCCTTATAATCCCACTTACTGACTGTTACAGTAAAAAAAAAAAAAATCCCAACCAAAATAAAAAATTTAAAGATTCAACTATACTAGCAAAACAAATTAATAGAATCCACAGTAAAAATTTGTAAGATCTCTAAAATTTCAATTTGTTTCATTTAAATTATTTAATCTACATCTAATGAAGAAAAATTAAACAAGATGGGAAAGATGATATCATGAATTACATCAACTACTTACAGAAGTTTTAAGATAATCAAATCTACATAAACAAATCAATATCAATCGAAAAAATAAAAAATCGAAAAAAATCAATCAAAGTTACTATATATTATAAGACATCAGTACATCTACAATCTGGAAAAATAAAACATGCTATAAAGAACAGAAATCTCATTAATTTTGTTTAGATTTACCTTTGAATGGTATCTACCCCCTTTGAACTCTTCCTAATCCAAGCTATTCTGATTTATTTTTTTTGTTTTAGGAAGATAAGCTCAAATGAGAGAGGAAAGTGTTAAGAAGTAAATATAAAGAAGGAAATATAAAGAAGAAAAAAAGGACGACATTACCGAGGAGAAGTTGGAAGTCGAGTTTTTTCGCTCCAAAAAAAAGCTATTTTTTTACTTAAAAAAGTTGTTCTACTAGTACCATGTATGCAATTTATCCATCGTTCATTCCCCGCTGTGAAGTCTGGAAAGCTAGGCTCCACCCCAAAATATCAAAAGAACAAATTACTTTGTAAAGTAAACCAGAAAATAGAATAGACAAAAAAAAAGGAAAAAGAATTATAGTTCTATTCATGTATGTGATTACATAGTTTTAAACTTCAATATATAGGGATTAAAGACTTAGTACCTAAGTATATGGAAACATTAATCTTGGATGCAGTTATAACTCTCCATGCTGGCCACTGTGTCTAAGTCATTACGACATATCAAGAAAACTCAAAAGCAAAAAAACTACATACGACACGAAAATGTTGCCTTGTTGATTACCTTGATAAAAACCTATATAACCATGTAAAAACTTAAGATATTGTTGGACACATAAATGTTGCCACGTTGATTACCTTAAGAAGGAAAACTTGAAAACTTATTGGGAAAGATCTTGACAAAAGAATAAGAGTACAACATTAGAAGTCCAGTGAGTGTGCGTGTAATTGCATAGTTTTAATCCCTTAGTATATATAAACCTAATATTCAATACAAAGGCATATTCATCAATAAATTTAGGTTTTTAACATATTTTTTATTTTATTTTATAAGTTTTCTATTTTCTTTCGATTGCTTTATGTCAATATTAAAAAAATTAGATATAAAAAAAAATTCAAATATTTATTGATAAGTTTGCTAACAAGTATCCAGTAGACCAAAATTTAAACAACAATGTTAGTGCTTTGGAAACAATCACTTTTGAAAGTTTTTTTTTTTTTTTTTTTATTGCAGGAACAATTTGATAACTGCAATTTTTACGTATACATGTAATTAACTTTATCATTAATAAAGAGACAAACTATGTATCTGGTATAAACTCTTTTTATTTTAGTATTGCAAGCATTTTCAGGAAAACATATAGGTTATATGTGTAGGAAAAAAATTCTGTGAAAATAAAGTTCTAGACGTTCTTCGCGCAGGTTTTTCAGAGACATCACTGCTATCCTTTACATTGTTGTGGTTGCGTTTATCTATTGTGATTATAATTTCCTGGACTACAACAACAGTTAACACTAGTTCCTGGTGGAAATTTTATTTATGATTTATTATCAGTTTTATTCACGGTGTTTCATAGTTTACGTACTAGGATTTAGTTTATAGTCGAACAACACAAAGAGATAAGCCAAAAAACTAAATGAAGTTACAAAAACTTACTTCATTTTAAAATTTATTTGTTCCACTGATTATTGTTGTTGTTTACTTTCTGTGAAGATGTTTCGTTGAAAGGAAGGGTTCTTACCGACTAGTCCAACCCTGCTGAAAACTTACTTGAGTGAAGGAAATAAGATTTGATCAAAGCAAGCAGATAAAAACGCATTGGTTGAAAGGAAGATGGATTATCAAATTTAAAAAAGCATTTTGCTTCAACTTAACCAAACTGTAATGATAAAAGGCTTGGGTGCTGCTGCTACCCAGTGCAATGGGCTTGTTTTGTAGCCTCCCTACCAAGTGGCGTCTATATGCATGAATATATATCTTCTCTTGCTAACATATTTTGAATGTCAAGTAAAAGACTTGGAAACATATTTGCAATGTCGAGAAAAAAATTCAGATAAAAGTTAGAAGGTTATGGCTCGTGCCTTAAAACGAGATGATATAGGTTGTGTATAATATTGTTTCAGCAAACCCATGACATCAGTTATTTTTCTTTATTTGTGTTATTATTTGCTAGAGATGATATAGGTTGATATGCTATTTATGTATTTGAAGGCGTCATAGTTTGATGATGAAGTCAATAGAATATACTAAATATGCATACCATATACAATGCATATGATCCAAATTCTTTTTTTAAAAAAATTCATGTGTTTTTTTTTTTTTGCCTTTTTATTCTCTCTTTGTAAGATTAATTATGCTATAACTTAGATCATGGTGCGGCAGTGGTGTTTGTTTTTAGGGTAGTGGTGGTGTAAGGGTTTTAGGTCATAACTGGAAATATATGAAGAAAGGAAATCCCATCATCTCCATTGAAATGTTGACCATTGTTGTATTAATGACCAACAATCATCTTAAATCTCGAAATAATGTTGAACGAGTCCTCGTGTAATAGTGTTGAACGCCACAACACTGGCATTTCCGAAGTCAATTTCAATGTAAAATCGGTGTGTCCTTTGAGAAGTTGATGGATCAAATCAATTGGAATGATCCTAAATTGGACTTGTATGACTTCAGGATCAACCGAAATCCTTTCATTAATATGTAGTTTTTGTTCATAGTATTTTTGTTTTGAAAGAAGGTTCAGTTTTTCGCACGAAACCACAAACCACCAAATTTCTAAATAAAAAACTACGAACCATCAAATTTATTAAAAAAATCAGTAACACGAAAGTCGGTTGTGGCGCTTACCAAATAAAGTAGAGGAGTGACTTTTGATACTTCTTGAAAAATTTCCAACTTAATTGTCAAGGAATGTCAGCATGAGTTGGTGATAGAAATTCTTATCCAACCTAATACATGGGCTTCATATTGCAATATAGGGGATTTACATGGATTACTAGTGACTGAAAAGTTGTTTACAAGATGTCTTGATGTATTAAAAAATGTCTAAGTTACCCCCATCTAAAATAAAACTTAAAAACTAAAATCAAGACCTATTTCTAATTCAAAAATCTTCTAGTTTTGTTTTTCTAAACTTCCTTTCCTTCATCAATTGTAAATCATTCCCTCTTTTAAAAAAAAAATTATATTCTTCAATTAGAATCTCTACTAAAGATGTGGAAGCAACAAATTGATAGAAGTGGTGACAATCAACAAACCAATTAGGTTTCAGAACCATTTGCGGCTGCTGAGTTCTCCACAAAAAAAAAACACTACTGTAACTGTTTTACACTTGAGTTTTGTTAGAGCACCGCTCTGTTGAACCCACCAAGCATTGGTATGTCAATGTTGATTGTCATATTTTCGTATAAAAACTCATAAGTCGCTTTATTATATTACTAAAGTCAAAAAAATTAGGTTAGACTAGGAAGTCTAGAAATGTTGAGACATACAAGTATTGCTTTGAAGATCTGAAGAATCCGGAGATGTATCGACATCATACTTCCACTTGAGGTTAGTAATATATGACTTTGACTTGTTTTCATTTCTATATCGTAAGCCTTCAAATCATTTCATCCACACCAATCATTAAAACCAAATCGAGAAGTGAACAATAGAGATTAGAACAAAATCACCTGAATCTAAAACAGATTTCACAAAAACCCATAATTTTAATGTTAATTTTCTTTCATACTTTTTTATTAAGGAGAGCTCACTTATTTTATACTAATCTTATGATATCTCACAATTCAATGATAGGATATTCGAGATGAGTGCTGTGTATTTTTTTTTTTTTTTGCGGTGCTTTTTTGTTAAGTTAAACTCATATATTAAAAAGAAAAAGAAAAAAGAATAAGGTAATTTTAAACAAACCTTGGAAGACAAACTCTTGAAACCACTTAGGCCCAAAATGAGAGTGGTAAATAATTTTGGGGGGAATGGTGCATCCCATTGGAATAACATGAGACCTACCAAATAGAAAATTGTGTAACTAGGCAATTTTAGAAGATTTTTTTGTTTGTTTGTTCAGATTTTTTGTAATAAAAATAAAGTAAGATGACTTTGACACTTCTTAAATATTTCCAACTTCGTAAGAGATGTTTGCATGAGTGAGCGACATATATTAATATACGGTAAAAGTTGATCAGTTCAATTTTTCTTTGATTCTTTAGGATATCGAGTAATAAGCTTGATGGAGAGAACCTGCAGATAAATATGTTAATAATCGTAGACAAGTTTGTTTAGGTATAATCTATAATACAAAACAAAAGGGGTTTTTGAGCCTTGGACGGTCGGATAACATTTTGTGAGACAAATGTTGCATCAGACCATCCTAATCTCATCCTAGCAAAATACATTCGTGGTATGTGTTACCTCTTTCATTATGAATCAAAATTTATTGACCTTCAATTAATTGATCACATCATAACTCAAATCATTAATTCAAATACTAAACTTTAAAAAAAAAAAAGGTTATATATGTATTAATTGGATTTAGTGGTGGCAAGGTAAGTATGATGAGAAGTGATATACATGTATACCTATTACTTGAATAATTTGGTTGTTGGATTTTGGGTAATGTATATGGGTAATTTTATTATGTTTGCATGGACATTATTTTGTCTTAAAACAAAATAGAAAACTTTCTCGGAATTGAATGACTAAAAGTCTAGGAAAAAATTGCATCAGTCGTAGGTCAGATTAAAGCAGTGCCATTACGACACGAGTTATTTCTAGATTAGATTTGGAACCTCTTTCAATTGTGGATATATGCATTGATAATCCTTATAATTAGTTCCTCACCAATTAAAAATAAAATACTGTTCCACCAAAAAATCCTCACCAATTAAATGCTAGAACTATATAAACTAATATCTTTTACTCAAAAAAAATGGCTCATATTTACTTAGAACGAATTATCCACCTTCATCAACCTACAATAAAACAAATAATATTAAAATATTTACGGTTATAACATGTAAAACCCTTATATATGCCTTGAAATTAATTAATTTTCCTTCATCAACCTGCAAAAAACAAAGAACAAGGAACATTATGTTAAAAAACAAAAAATTCATTTTCATTTGACTCATTTTGTTTTTCTTGGAAATAACCGAAAAATAAAAACAAAAATATACAATTGAGATCTACCCAAGTAATGAATCACCAAAACTGTCACTTCAGCAATAGCCTAATTTTAATTTTAGAGAAAAAATAAATATTATTTTAAAGCTTATAATTGTCCTAGCTAGGATATGTACGGGGGTTTACTCAATAAATAATTTTCTAAATTTGTATAGATTTAAAAAGAGTCATGAAAAATATCAATTTTTGGAGAGTTCTATAGAGTTGGAAAAATACTTGTAGAGTTTTGTAGAGTTGGCCTAGTTCTTGTAGAGATTTGTAGAGTTCTAAAACATTATGAAAATAATATTTTTAGAGAATTGTATAACAACCAAACATGACAAATCTAGATATTTGTAAAATTCTATCAAATTTATCCTATCAAAAAAAAAATCTTGTAAAACGATTGCAAATTAAACTGAGGAGCAATCATAATCTATAAACTTTAGCCATTAACGGAAATTTCATTTCAACAAATAACAAAACCAAAAAAGTTTGATCATATCATATCATATATATATATCCGGGATGAGGGAAGTAAGTCAGGAAAAATCTGGTAATTTTTCATAAAAGTGGAGCAAAATTAATTTTGATCATATAATATTATCAAAACCTGTATAATATCATTTTCATTATACTCATTGTATAAAGGGAAAAATCGAAAACAAATACATATCCAAGGGGACATACATTTCGTGATTTATGCAAAACTTTGCCCTTCCTAAATTTTACAAAAAACAAAAGCAGCAATTCTCTTTTCATGTTTCCGGGATGAGGGAAGTAAAAAGTTTGATCATCCATGTTATGGTAATTTTCATAAAAGTGGAGCAAACAACAACCAATACAGGACATGAGGTGGAGTTGCAATCAATATGATCATTACCAACTGGATTAGCAGCAAAATCCCAAAGAGAAATTCTCAATGTCGAGACTTGGGCCCCTAACTCAGAGAATAAGAGTTTGAAGGCTAGTAAGATGAAAATATAGCTGAGATGAAACTGGATGTATCATGGCTTAGATTAATATAAAAAAAATCGTGAAAAATAGATATGACGAATATTGATATATCCTAGCTTAAACTAAGATGAGTTTGCATTCATCCTAATTTATACATTGATTAATCTAGATTCATCCATAATTAAAGTGAGATAAACCCAAATATGGATATATTTTTTTTGAAGGGATTTGTTCACTCTTAAGATCTGTAATATATTTTAAGAAACGGTGTCCACCATTTGATCCACCGTTATTTAGTGTCTTTATGCGAAAAATGAATCGTCGTTGATGTGAGCCTAGGCGAACAACATTTTTTTTTAATAAATAAACCAGGGATTAAACCTGGAAGTTACAGAACATGAAAACCAAATTACAAATCCCTGACTGCAAATCACTCTCACACCGGACCAAGGAACGAATCTCTAGAATTACCACACACTATCATAACACTATCTCTCAACGACATGATAAGGTATAATTTTGTATCACAATAATTTTAATAATTACCACACACTATCATAACACGAAACCTGAGTACTGAAGATTTGTTTTCAACGCAATCATGCATTCTCGAAAAGGAAGCAAATACGTTACGGGAAACAGTTTTTGTAGGGATGCAGCTAATAATGTTTGACATGTTTATACTCTTAAAGCAAAAAAAATCACCAATAATGTAAACACCCACAAGATCGTCAACGATATTAGACCGATCAAGAGACGTCTTAGCCGATAATAACTCGTTTAGTTTAACACGAACGTTAATTAATAGAAATTAATCTAACAACGATATAGATACAAAACTAGTATCTTTAGATAGATCTCGAAAAGTTACGTGGAATGGACTACTCGAACGTGTCAATCAGATACCGGATGAAGATGATATCATCAGATTAGTTGAAGGTGTTAGAGCATTGCTCGGTCAAACTCGCATGCGTTGCTATCTCAAGCATGTTTGTCAATGTTAGTGATCAAAACTATAAAGTCTTGATTTCTAGTCTACTATAGTTAAGGTCTCGGACTAGGATAGAAAGTGTAGTTGAGCTCAAGATTCCATGGCAATCATCATAACAAGACGAAGGACTACTCAAGGAACTAGTGGATCTTCATCGACTTAAAGGTATGTAGAGACTTGAACTTATCTATCACTCAAAAGTCTATATACTTTATCTCCTATCTTTGAGACAAAAGTCGTTTTACTATATAGACTAAGAATATGCACATGTGACATTTCGAGCTGAGTATATCTCGCTTATCTATTTATCAAAATGGGTGTTGGTAAAGCTTTCGATTTAGCCAAGTTTATCTTTTCCTAGTGATGAAAGTCATGTTAAGTTTTAATCTTCTTGGAAAATGTTCTGACGACAAATAGTTTGTGAATAACAACTATATAACGCCCTATGAGCATGTTTAAATGATTGAAATGAGAGTTTAGACTATATAACCATTGGCGGATATAAACATCGTTGTGGCAACACATATATGTATAAGTACTTAGCACTTGAACCGAAGTTTGCGAACTTTGTTGATCAAATGGTACCGGAACGTGAGCAGCAACTCAGTCCGCGAAATAGCATAGTTCTCGAACCTGAGAATTTCTGCTGGAGTTGTAGCTCATGTGCAATCCGCAAACTGACGGAATCTCTCGAATCCGAGAATTTCTGCTGGAGTTTATAACTTCAACCGGTTAGCTTGAGTCCACGAACTCAAGAGGTTATGTCTCAAAATGTTGTTCGTGAACTTATTTTATATTACTAAGGGATGCTTTTGCAATTCGTGGCTTTACAGTTCATGATTAATGATTCGAATGGATCACATCATTTTTGATTCAATTGTGTCTCTTGTAGTACTTGAGATCTCATAGCAATTGAACAACTCTTTAACTAGTTCATTTGGGTCATTTGGACTAGTTATGGTGAAAAAGAACATGGTTGATATGGAAGTTATCATTTGGCTAACCTTTTGGTTAACTAGTTGTGAACCAACCATTGTACACGTTTGGGTACGGTTACACAAACCCAAAATCGTCAAGTACATGTGTGTATGGCAAGCTAAGTTTTCGATCTAACGGTTGAGGAATATTAGCTTGTATCTAATCAGGTTTTTATCTAACGGTGAATATTGAATGCTTTATTACTAACCTAACATTGATTGCAAACCCTGATTTGAAGACTATATAGCTATTGGAAAAACTAATCCCCACACACCTTTCTTGTGTGATACTAGTTTTCTCTAAGCTAGAGTCGATCTCCATTAACCCTTGAGTTTTATCTCTGAACTCGGGCTAACGACTTAAAGACTTCATTGAGATTGTGAAGCCAGACCGATACTATTTTTATCGTAGTTGTGTGATCTGATCTTGCTCTTTCTATCGTACGAGTACAATTGTAATAATTGGCTTGAGATTCTATCTCCGATAGGCAAGATAAAAGTAGTCACAAATATCTTCGTCTCATTGTTTGTGATTCCTCAATAATATTCTTCGCTGCGTCGATTAAGTTTATTGTGAGGTGATTGATGAAACAGAGCTGTTCTTCGGGAATATAAGTCTAGTTTTATCGATTGGTTCCTGTTCACATTGATTTATCAAAAGACGAAACAAAACTTGTAGGTTTATTCGTGGGAGATGAATTTATCTATTACCTATAGACTTTTCTGTGTGAGACAGATTTGTTCATTAAAGTCTTCGACTTTGGGTCGTAGCAACTCTTGGTTGTGGGTGAGATCAGCTAAGGTAATCAAGTGCGCAGTATCCTGCTGGGATCAGAGGCGTAGGAGCATAACTGTACCTTGGATCAGTGTGAGATTGGTTGGGGTTCAACTACAGTCCAGACCGAAGTTAATTGGTAGTAGGCTAGTGTCTGTGGCGGATTAATACAGTGTATGTTTAATCTGGACTAGGTCCCGAGGTTTTTATGCATTTGTGGTTTCCTCGTTAACAAAATTCTGGTGTCTGTGTTATTTCTTTTCCGCATTATATTTTTATATAATTGAAATAATACAGGTTGTGCGTTGTTCAATCAATTAGAATATCCGACCATTTTGGTTGT
This sequence comes from Papaver bracteatum, assembly GCA_023529315.1. Classification (NCBI taxonomy): domain Eukaryota; kingdom Viridiplantae; phylum Streptophyta; class Magnoliopsida; order Ranunculales; family Papaveraceae; genus Papaver; species Papaver bracteatum. Next base: position 1,565,027 of record JAJJWX010001098.1, on the reverse strand, counting down.
TGATTTAAATTGATTGACACTTGGATATTGGTCTTTGGTACCATCCAAGTTATATCTCTTTGATTAGACTCGCGAATCATCTTTGCTTGAGAAAATCAAATTGAGAGATTGAGATAATAACTCCTTGAGAAATTTTCTATTGATTGAGTCTTGTGGATTCTCTAGAAAACAACTCGGAATTGTCCATACAGATTGCTAATCAAAATATTGGGTGGTGTTGTTAGACCCCCGCTTTTTCATAAGGGAAAATTGGTTATTTTGTGGTTTATTCGCCTTGGAAGCCCTTATCCAGAACGTGGATGCCTTTGTAAAGTTTGGTCAGCCTTATCCCCAGACCGTGAAGATAACTCTCAGATTTTCCTTCCTTCTTTCTTATTCTTCATTTTTCTTCTTTATTTTTTTCTTCTATTTTCTTCTTCAGTTTTCTCCTCTGGCGATTTTATGAGTCGATTTGAGAGAATCGATCGATGATGTTGTTGATATATAATCAAAGAAGGTTTGGTGGTGGTGTTCATGTTGGTTGATCATGAGAAGAAGGGGAGATGGCGATCTGTAGAGGAACCAGATAGTTAGGGTTTGAGTTTGGGTTCAAGCCACAGAAGAATTGAGTAATTAAAGATGGATTTGAGTGATTGGTGATGAAGAAGGAGAAGGGTTGGTATTAATTTGTTGATATGAAGACTTAGGTTGCTGTTTTGGGCTCGATTCGGAGAAGACTGGATTTGGGAATGAAATTAGGGTTGGTATGGAAAGTCAGGGAAGATGGAATTGGGAGTTTAGAAGATTATTTGGAGGTGGGTTTGATGTGAATTAAGAGTTAAGGTTGAAGAATAACTTAACTTCGATAATTATAGTTTTGAATAATATGTTGGTTTGAAGCTGATGAAGTACTTGGGTTTGATTCTCGTATAAAGTTGAGGATGGATATTGAAGAGTTTTGGTAAGTCCTGGATTGAGTTCGAAGATGTTGTTGGTCCTATGATGGATTATGGATATTGGTTAAAGTTAAGCAAAGTTCGTTTCAATTACTTGAGGAAGGCTAAATTGAGGTAATTGTGCTTCTCCGCAATCTTAGTAAGTTATGAAGTTCTTTTGTAGAGTATTTATGAGTGCTTATGAAGCTAAGAATTGAGTTGATATGGAATGGAATTGTATATGGTTGTGACTTAGGTTTATTTTGATCAACAGGGGTTAGTATATGTTGAAGATGGAATTAGAATTAATCTGGTTGTATAGGTTGAGCTGAAATGAATGTATGTTGATAACAGAATTGAGACTAGAAATGGGTTTGGTTTGTTTTGAATTTTTAAATGATTGTGGAGAGGGTGTAATAGCAATGTGGTTGTAGTTTAGTCTGTGATAGAAGTGATATGAGTATTTCCCCGTGAAGATGTATCTGGCGGTGATTTGCTGAGTTTAGTTAAAGATAATCGACTGAAGTGATGAGTATAGATGACTGTTAGGTCTACTGGTTACTACATAAAAGAGTCGAGTTAAATGGTGAAATGTAGAAGATGTTGGTGGATCTGTACTTGTAATTGAGTTGGTGATTTAAGAATGAAAATTACAGTTTGTGATGATGGTGTTGGTCTTAGTTGGAGTTGAAAGTACAGAACTGAAGGGAGAGTTGTGATGATTATGTGTGTGTCTGGTTTGAGAAAATGCGTAGAGATAGTTGTATTGTCTTGGTGTTAGATTAGTGTGATTGAAGGTTGAGTTAGTATTGCAACTGCGGGAGTTATATGAATGAGTATATGCAATGGATAGCTGACAAGGATTCACAGTTGTGGTTGAATGTATTGAGTTGCAGTTAGTGATTGCTGTAGAAGCTTGGAACTGATGTATTTCAGGTAGGCTTAAATTACAGTTATATTGATTTATTGAATTCTATTTGAATAAATGAAATGTATAGTGATTGTATAGACTTCTGTTCTTGAGTTTTACTCCTGTTAATCATCTCAGTCAGTCTAGATGACTTACCTGACTCAGGTTGTCTGACTGAGTTGAGTTAACTCAGTAAACCTTGATTCAACTCATTAAATTGACTCGTTTGACCTTGAATACTTTGACTTTTACCTGACTTTGGATGTTGACCGTTAGGTGATTCCGTTGACCAGACGTTGACCGTTAGTGACTGTTAATTGACTCAAGAGGGTCAGGCTTTGGATTAATGGGCTTGTTTAATGGACTTGAGTTTAGAGTCAGTTTTCCTATAGAATTTGGGTCCGACCCTTATGGTATGATTTAGTCTTTGGCTTCTTCTACAAAGTTGTAGATATTCATAAGGCTTAGCTAATGGACTATAAAACCAATATAATTGAATTAGTAAACCTTAGATATGCTAAAGATGGATAATAAACCTAATTTAATTGGGGGCCATTTACACCCCAAAATTTTTCCGGGGCGTATTAATCCGACTGTGAATATATTTTTTTACCCTTGACAATTTTTTTTTTTCAACTAACGACCCCTCATACGACATTAACGACAGTTTAGAGTCGTCAAGGAATTGAGTATGTATATGACGACTCTAAACTGTCGTACATTAACGACGTTTTTTAAAGCCTAACGACTGTTTATAACGACACTACAAAAACGTTAACGACTGTTTACAGTCGTCCTTTAAGTAATAAAATAGTGACGACCCTTTCAAAGGGTCGTCAGGGAATTGATTTTTTCTTGACGACTCTAAACTGTCGTACATTTCCGCCATTAATGAATCGTCGACAGTTAAGAGTCGTCCATCAAGCTTACCCTTAAAATTAACGATCAAATAGGGTCGTCAATGAAAAGAATCAATACCTTGACGACTTTTCATACTGATCTGGGCAAAAAAAAAATGGACTAAAAATTGCAGACAAATAATCCGAAAAAAAAAGAGTTAAACTCTAATTAAGTAAGATTATCATTAATTAATTAAATTTTAACTATAATCACTTAGGGGCATTTTAGCCATTTAGAAAAATATTTTTATAAGGGGTGACCCAAATTGCTATTAGGAGACCTATTTTGTCATCTAGTGATGCCCCCCAATTAAACTAGGATAATGAAAGGTATAGAACCATAAGTGGGCTTGGAATCATTAGATATACTTGTATGATTCTTGTGTGAGCCATTTTGGATAGATTCTTAGAGTTCTTGTGTGATTAACAGTTAGTCTGTACTAACAACGATCGAATCAAAGGATGAACCAGTGGATCGTGGATCTTGAGGTAGGCGTGGCTTGTCATCAAAAGAGGTGGGAATTTATATTTAACTCTTTTGTGATTATTGTTGTTTTCTTTTACAAAAGTTTATGTTTAACAAACTCGTGCATTGTCTGATTGTGTATTCCTTTCATTGTTTAGTTTTCAATTCCGGAAGTTCTGTTATCTCTTTTGATCTTTCCATTTTCTGGAAAGGAATTGTAATGCTTTGTTTGTCTCTCAGAATTGTTTGGGAAATAAGAATTTCCATTTGAATGCTTGGAAAATAAGATTTTCCATCTGTAGTATGTAGGATACTACTCCTTCATTTATACCTACTTACTTTCGAGCTTTTATGCAATGGCTAGGGCGATTCACTACAATATTACTATCTAGGTGCTGGAATTTGGCATTGAATATTATATATTGTTTGAAGAAGGAGTTAGTTCTATATACATTGAGTATGAGATGTGTGCCCCAAACTTTACATATACAGTATTCTATGGCTAGGGAGATACACCGTAATATTATTATGGCTAGGGCAATACACCAAAATATTATTCTTCCTTTATATCCGGTATTCTATGGCTAGGGCGATACACCGCAATATTGTATATGGCTAGGGCGATACACCTCAATATTATTCTTTAGTATTGTGCGGGCAACACATGTCTCTTACATGGATGTTTACTGTTCTTCTTAAATTGCTTTGAAAAAATTTCTACAATATATTTTACTGTTTTCCCGTGTTTCATCAGTTTTCCATGATTACTTGAAAGTTAGATGTTATTTCTACTGGGCACCCCTTTTAGGGATGATGTGCTCACTCAATTCCCACTTTCAATTTCAGAGACAGATCAAGATGGCACATGACAATGAAAGTTTCAGAGAATTAGTTACGTTAGTTAGTTAGCTTCTACTATGTTTATTTTGTGTTTGTATTTTATTTGTAAATCAACTCACTATTGAATATGTATCATTTGAAAGGAGTTCTTGTATTTATTTCAGAGAGGGTTTAGATTTGGGTTAACCTTTGTTTAGAACTTCTTTCTTATTGTTTAAATAGATGTTTTAGATCCTTAGTGCCTCATTTTATACTTAATCTTTTGGATTAGTCAGCTGCTAGCTTTGGGGGCGCTACAAAGAAAATAAGTTGGAAATGAGTGAATGTGTGTGGTTAAAGAAATACGGTCCTCTATTTATACATGTTCATTGCTTAATTGTAATTAGTGACACATTCAGTTTTTTGACGTTTTTCTTTTTTAATGGATTATTATGGGTTAATCATAAAGGAACAACCGTTTCGTCCATGCAGACCTTATAGCATGGCCGGTTTTATCTTATTTATGGGTAAGAAAGGGTAGATAGAGGAGGAAAGTAAGTGAATAAATTAAAGTCAGCCCTAATTCCGGTCATATATAAGGGAGGAGAACTATTTAGGGTCTAATCAAAAGAAAGAGAAATAGAAAGTGAAAGGTGAGCTGTAACGTTTCCTTTTTTAGTACGACATTCATTTAACATTTCCTTTTTGAGCACGGGTCAGTACTAACAATGGTTATATCATAACAAAATAAGTCTTTAGACCTTAATTACCCGATGCATGGTATAAATTTTGACCCAAATTATGATGGAACTTTTGGTAACATTTTCTTTTTGATTGTGTTGTGGATCACCGATAAAAAAGAAAAAAAGAAAAAAACTTGATTCCATCAAAAGGCATGCGTTATTCCATTAGAAGATGTGCTCCCAAGGCTAAAGAAATAACTTGGTTCCATGTCTCATTATCAGCATAGGAGTGGTTTCTAATAACCTGTGTATATGTTTATAGAAGATGCGTTTCACTATTAAGTTTCTATACATGTATATGTGTACACACTATTTTTCAATTGCTTGATCACGATTTTTTTTTTTTATTATTTTTGCTCTTCTTTTTGTTTGTGCTGCATATCTTGACTAAAATATTCATGGCCATAAAATCCGATGAAAAGATAGTTATGATCTTGATCAAGAATGCTCAAATATTCCCAGGATTAATCTGAAAAAAAGATAGTCATGATATGGATGAAAACATGGTTCATCTTTCGATTGGTTAAATGTCTCATTCGAAAATAAACTTGATATGGATGTTAGAAAATGATTGTTCTACATTTAACTACAATGTTATTTTTATTTTATTTTTGCAGGTTGACGGAAATATGGTTATTCGATTCATAAAATTAAAATCAGGCCTATGACGTAAGAGTACATTATCGGTAAGTTATTTTTTATGAATGTTTGGTAGAAAATGATTGTAACTCTAATGTATTTTTATTTATTTTTTGCAGGATTATGGAAATTATTCAACGAGTACAATGAAAATTATTTTAGTATTTTTAAAAAGAATAATCGTGTGTTGATTTTTTTTTCTTTTTTTTTTCTGGTTAAATTTTTCTTTTATACTTTTCTATGGCTGAAACATGGTTGTAACATTTATTTTTTCAGTTTTTTTTATGGTGCATTTATTTCTTTAATTGATGAGGAACTAATTAAGAGGGTCATTAATAACTCCATAATGGAAGAAGGTTACAAACACCACAGCCGCTAGATGTCTTTAGCTGGGATGGTCGGATCACATGTTTGTCTCTGAAAATGTTATCCAACCGTCTAAGGCTAAAAAACCCATTTTGTTTTGTATTATAAATATATATGATATAATTAAAAAACAGAGAGAGAGAGAGCATCAACTTGAAATAAAAAAATATAATATGAAAAATAAAATAAAAGATAATAATAAAGTTTTAAATTTTTGTAGAAGCTCACAAAATCTTTCAAATTTTGCAAGACTTTCTCTAAGGCAAAAATACACATAAATGTCATTCAAAGTCTTAAAAATTGGTAAGCATGAAAAGTCTTTAAATTTTCTTGTTTATAACGAGTAACACAAACTTTGAATGAGATTTTACAAGTATATAACGAGTAACATATACTTACAAGGAGTTTTCTAAAGTATACAACCAGTAATACAATATTTTGGAAATCTATTAAAGTCTCTGGAAATCACAAAAAGTATTTATTGAGTAAACCCATGGTAAACTCGCAAGTTTGCATTCTTTGCTGCCCTGCAAGTGGGACAACAATCTAGCTTGGAATAAGATTCCTTTTCAAAGCGGACACTGAAACCCTAATCTTTTCATAAACCTCCCTGGCTTTTAGGGTGATTTCCTTTTTCCTCTGCATATGCTAAATTTATTTATTTTTATCTTCTTGATCCTGATTGTCTTTTCCTCCATTACAACACGATTGAGCATCGTCATTTAAACCTTCAATTAATGACCTATCACTATCACCAAGCCTTTCTTTATTATCATGATTCACCTCCAGCTTCTCAACTCCGGATTTGGTGTTGGAAATATCGAATATGAAAAACGTGCATAGTGGTGTTATATTTCATCCGGAAATGGTTGTAAATATCGTTGAAGGTTCAGCATAATAATTTAAGAAGTTTCATCATAATATTCTAAATACAATACAATAGTATCACAGACCACCAATCTTTGGGGATTGACTAAAGATTGTAAGTGTAATCTCTGAGGATCGACTAAAGATATTTTAGGAAAATTAAAACAATGTACCTGGCATTTTTATCAGAAATTATTATTTTAATCAATTATAAGTGTAAGTGATTATGTAATTATCTGGACACAATTACCTAAACAAGTTCTCATGGGTCAAAATAAATCTTATTATGGTTTGTAGCATTTATTTAAATCTTTATGACCAAAAATTATTTCGTCTCATATCGTGCCGTTACGATATGGGTTATTTCTAGTGTCAACAACAATATTTGAAGACCGAGATATGTAAATACAATAGGCATAGGAAGCGTTGATTGAACACTCAGTCAATATCTAGTCTTGGAAGGTAATTAATTTTTTTTAAAATATGAGAGCAAGGGATCTGACCCTGGAATCTTAAGTACATGCACTAGGCATCTCCTTTCCTCCACGGATCCTCTTTTTGATATTATAGTACATTATTGTCCGTTTGTAATATTACAAATACATAACGAAATATTACTCCTCTAATAGTTAAATTTTTTAAAATCCAGCATCAATCTACAGTTCACAATATAATATACAATTTTATTATTGATAATAGAGAATGAGTCACTTCACGACTCATGGCTATAATATCTTGCATGTAACCATAAGAGCGCTCAATGAAGGGCTTGAGCCTCCGCATGAAGAGCAGAGAGTTCCTAATCTGACATTTCCTCGAGGTCGAAAAAAATATTCTCATCTATAACATAAATGAGCATAACAAATCCATTGAGTTGCCATCATTCTTGAAAGAAACATCAATGATGAGGATCCAGTCGACATAGGAACAAAGAGAAAAAGGGGTGTGGCAGTGAAACTAGGGTATATGAGGCGAAAATAATGGTGTGAAAGAGTTGAAGAATCGAGAGATGACTTGGGGCGAGAGATTAAATGGATCTGGCTAGTTTTGAGCAATGGATGGGTGGGCCCTGATCCATTCAAATGGAGGATTTTTTCATTTATACCCTTGTCTAGTCCATCACCTGACGGATTTGACATCCGTGGGTGGTCGGAAGGGTGGACAAGATGCGGGTGGATTTGAAAAACTTCATAGTAACAAACGATAGTAACTACATACGACTCCAAATTTAGTTAAATGTAATATTTTTTTTTTAAATCTGGATATGTAGACCTAATTGATTTAGGTAACCAAAATCCGCCATCATCATCTTATTCTGAATTTATTTTTTTATATTTATTTTTTCAATCTGTTTTGACGATCATACAAGATCAATAAACTCAATAACACAACAATAATCATTAAGAAAAATGAGTATAAAGTAAAAGTAATGACAGAGAAAACAACCAAGAACATCACCAATAAGAAGTTAATGTGCAAATAATAATAACTAAATGAAAAAAAGAAGTCATTAATTGTTGATCCTTACACAAAACGAAGTATACTAATTTTTCTTCCATCGAATAATTGCATCTTCAACACCGAGATTTGCAATGTTATATTTCCGAGTGGAGCGCATTTTGTTCATGTATGTCAGTTAAAAACCTGGTGTAATCATATGTTTAGTTCAAACTTGTTGAGATTTAACATAGACAAAAAGATAATAGTTAATATTGAATCAAAATAACAAATGTTTGGAATTAGCATGTTAGATAGTTGGATAATAACTAAGGAAAAAACAAACACAATACTTAAAATTAAAAATCAGTTGAGTGGGTTGTATTTAACTTATGTATGGGTTGCATTTAGTCACTGCCAAATAAAAACATACATAATTTCTGAAATTGATCAAATAAATTGTTGATGTTGAATTGATGAATTTCCATCGTTCCTTTATTGTACCATACCGTGTTTTTATTTTTGTTCTTTCTAGTTTTTTATGGGAAAAAGAACATTAGGTTTGTATTTATTTTTTCAGTTGTCTTTCAAACATATCACGTTCAAAATTTCCATAACCCATAGGTCATTAAAAAATTAAAATTAAAATTGAATAATCTTTGTTCAACTACCCGATTTAACCGTTGATGATAATATCGACCTTTAGACGTTGACCACAAAATAATTGCATATGAAATTTGTAAATTTAAATTAGAGACGCCCGAATGAAAGATTTTCTTCTTCGAATAACCAGTTTTTCTAGTTAGGAATTGAATATGGACATAAATTGGAATGCAATGGACAAACCTAAATTATGGAATATAGTGAGAATAATAAAAGATATAATGATTAGATATTTAGGAAAATGGACAGATGTCCGACTGACTTTGGAAATGTCACTAGCTTCTTGTCCACAAAATTGGCGTATTTGAAAAATCCGTCCGCATTCAATTTATCATAAGAGGATCACATGTCCACCGTCCGAATTACATATCGAGTCAGGTGAAATCTGCGTAGTTTTGTACAGTCTAGATCCGGCATGTGAAAACATATGAAAATTGAAAATTTCTTAATTTTAATTGTAAACCCAAAATGGGCTAGAATTTAAATTAGAAACCTATTTTGAGGCATACCTAATGAAGACAAAATAGGCTCACTAGGTTGTAAAACTCATCGCCCCTTATCTGCCATATTTTAGTAATGCTTGTTATGCCCTTACTTAAATAGTGTTAATGTTATGCATGTTGTGCCCCTAGTAATAATGATTAGTTATTAATGTTAGTGATCTATAAGGTTAAGTATTAGTGGTGAATTAGAAGATAAATCAGGTTTGTAAAAGGTAGGTATGATTTTTAGAGAAAAAAAAAAGGAAAAATGTTTGTTTTTTCTTTGGTTTTCAGACCTTAGTGATTGGAAGTGATTAAAATGTGAGATTCAAATAATGAAGGAGAATCTTCATATCGTAAAGGCAAGAAAATACACATTAACTATAACAAAGTTTGAATTGTTACAAACGTTTTTGGGTGTTCAGTGTTAGATTCAGCTGACAACCTGGAAGCCAAACTTATTGGGGAGAAAGGTTTGGCTAATAAATTTACAGCCAAAGCTCAGTATATGACACAAATATTAGTAGTTCGGCTAATTCGAACATCAATCATTATTATTTTGTTAGCCAAACCCATAATTTGTAGATTTTGCACCAACAAGTTCCCAATACCTTCGTTGTGTAGTTCTGCCTTTTGGCCTAAACTACAACAAAACTACTTGTACATTTGGGTTATTTCCTAAGATAAAGTGGAAAATGTAATCAATATATTAAATATTTGGCTAAAAAGATCAGGTTCTTCTAATAAAATGTGAGTTCGACTTAAAACAAATACAAGTTTGGCTATAAACAAATGTTTGATTGAGAATTCCAAAAAATGTGTATAATAAAAAGATGTTAGGCTAACAGAGGAAGACCCATTATTAACCGAACTCCATATTTTAGAATTTTTGTACACTAAATTTAAAAGTTCGGTTGACATATAGCATAATCGAATCAGCCGAGAACTTGAATTTATTCTGAAACAATATAGGTTCGATTAAAACCAATATATAAAGTAATCATCCGAACTAATATTGCAAGAGCTCTAAAGTTTATATGGGTAAAAAATATCATTTTCAAAATTGAACAGATTGGATTCAATGTTTCTATAGTTGTTAGAGCATTGCTCGGTCGAACTCACAAGTGTTGCTATCTCAAGCTTGTTGTCAAATTTAGTTTCTAAAACTATATCTTGATTTGTAGTTTACTATTAGATAAGTCTCAGATTATGATAGAAGTGTAGTTGAGAAACGGACATCACGGCAGTCATCATTGTGTTCTAGTGTTTGAAGGTGAAGATCAACCGGAGATTTTGGAGAACTTCTTCAACAAAAGGTAAGTGAAGACTGAACCACCTATTTCTCAACTTATATTTACCTTTTTTTTTAATCTTTGAAATGTATCGCGTAACTAATTATACTACCGTAAGCATATCAAGAATTTGGAGTCGAGAACTAATTACCAAGTTAAGGAACTTCTTGAATTATATGACTAATTAAGCTTAATGATCATTTTATAATTGATGAATTTCGGTTAAGAACAATTTATTGTTTGCAATCAATATCATCATGATTCAAAGTTATCATTCGAAAATAGCCTGCAACAGTGATATGTGTCATTGATGTTATTCGGGAATGTTTCAAATCGATTTACAGATATATATAGAACTACTATAGATTCAGATATAAGATAATATACATATCAATTTTACAAATTGAGAAAATTGTTAAGGTCTGAAGCCGTAATACATGAACTCTCTACACGTAACGGAGTAGCTGTATGTCAATAAAAGACTTTTGGTACACATACACGTATGCACACCTTTAAGAGTATGTGAACTCGTGAACCCCGATCAGTACAAAAACCAGTACACTACTAGAAAACAATTATTGGTCCCGAAACCGGTTTGGTATCCATACCGGTACCTGTAGCAGAAAAGTTATGTGAACTTCGAAACTTGTAATTGTCTTAAGGTATCCATACCGGTACACGTACTGAAAAACTTTTGTGAACTATGGAACTCGGTCATGTTATAAAGTATACATACCGGTAGACGTACTTTGACTTAACTGTTCACAAACCGGTTAATTATTTGTACCTTGTACATCTACTTACCATGTCGATCAAATTCATATGCACTTAAATTATTTCTCCGAAGTAATTAGGATTTGAATAATCTCTAGAGACACCATAGAAATATTTGATCACATAATTGTGACTCGAATTAAGTGCTAAGTGTTTTATGAAAATGCTCAACCTTATAGTTCAGTTGGCTAGTTTCGACTAACCATTCATGAGCGTGGTCTTTTGTACATGGTTCGGTTGCGGTTCATCCTAACCAGATTGTATATGTTGTTATGTTAATCAGATTCAAAGATTCATTTAATGGTGGATATTGTTTGCTTGGTACCAAAGCTATCTTATCTTAAAACTAAAGCAACATATGCTTTGAATGTCTATCAAAGGGGAACTTCAAATATCTGGGATCTCTAAATAACGAAACTACGTACTTTTCTTGGTGTGTCCTAGTTATAAAACTAGAGTCGTCCTCTTCATAATTCCCTTTTAGGGTTTAACGACTACAAAGACTTCATATGGATTCGTGAGGCCAGATCCAGATATTGTTTATCTGATAGCTCGAGTATCCCTACCTTGTTCGATTGCTGAGCTGCTCACTTGAACAAGATAGATAGTAATCTACAAAGTTCTCTTCATCTAAGACTTTGTTGATTCCACAAGTTTAATATTTGTGAGGTGAATAATAATCTACGCTGCACTTCGGGTTGCATAAGTCTGGCTTTTGAGGTTAGCTAGACTTTTTCTTTTGCTATCTATTTCCAATAACCTTAATTTATGATCAAAAAGAAGATCACACAAATAGGCTTATCTGTGTGAGGCATGTTGGTTTAAAGTCTTCAATTGAGTTGGAGCAAATCTTAGGATGTAAAGGACATCAACTAAGATAATCAATTGCGTGGAGTCCTGCTGGGATTCAAGAGGCGTAATGAGCGCGACTGTACCTTAATCGGTGTGATACTTGGTTAGGGCTCAACGAAATTTTATTCTGGAGTTAATTGGTAATAGGCTAGTGTCTGTAGCGGCTTAATACAGTTTGGTACTCAATCTGGACTAGGTCCCGGGGTTTTTCTACATTTGCGGTTTCCTTGTTTACAAAATTTATGGTGTTTGTGTTATTTATTTCCGCATTATATTGTTAATCTTTATAACTGAAATATCACAAGTTATGCGTTAATTAATCATAGTGGATCACCAAAGCATGAAATGAAATTGGAAATAATGAGATATTTAGAAAATATAACACAAATGGTAAATTTAAATCTGATTCCCTAGATGGTAATAGGTGACTTAAACGTTATTTTTAATAGTGAGGAAAAGGAAGGAGGCCTTCCTGAAAAGAATGTTAGAGCATTGCTCGGTCGAACTCGCAAGCGTTGCTATCTCAAGCTTGTTTGTCAAGTTTAGTTTATCAAAATTATATACTTGATTTTTAGTATACTTATAGCTATGTCTTGGATTAGGATTGAAGTGTAGTTGAGATTTAGACTTCACGGCATTCACCAATTGAAGAAGAATATCTACTGAAGATCTTGAAGGAACTTCATCAACAAAAGTTATGTAGAGACTAAAACTTATCTATCATTAAGAAGTATATTCTATTCTGTCTTCTAATGAGACTAAGTCATATAGCTATGTAGACTTTTACATTATACACATTTGATATTTTGAGCCGAGTTTATCTCACTTATCTATTTCTCGAAATATGTGTTGGAAGCTTTTAGCTTTAGCTAAGTTCATCGTATTCTTTACGAGTTTAGTTGGAGACAATTTATTTATTGGAAACTAAATATTAAGTCAAAAGATGATCATGTGAAAATTACCTTGAAACATGTTATATGATTTGTGTGAGACAATCATTTGATGTCGACTTGGGAAGTTTCGTATTGATTGATTAATCACTTGAAAATTACTTGAAGCTAGTGGTATGTGTAAGATTACCATTGTTGTCTTCCAAGGATGTTTCAATGATTAAATGAGATTTTCAGAACTACCATGTATTGATATTGTAACACCCTGTATTTTTAGCTACTGTTTCGGGTCGGGTTATACCCGGATTAGTTAACCTTGTGTCTTAGTTATTGTTCCTTAGTGTTAGCCTAGGTGGGTGGACTGAATTAGAAAGTCTACAAGTTAGGGTGGAAATAGAATAAAAAAAAAAGTTGTGAGAAAATGTAAAGATAAATAAAATAGTTTAGAAGAGAAATTATACAAGTTAGAGAACAAAAGGCTAGGGAGAAGAAGAAAGAGATAGGGCTAGAGAATTTTAGAGATGAAGGAATAATAAAAATCAAAATGAGTTTGTAGCAATTAAGAGGTAGAATGTTTAATCCCTTTTCTCTTTGTGTTTCTTTGTTATACTTTGATTTTAATTTTGTTTATTCTTATATCATTATGGTTCTGAGATTTTTCTATTTAATTTGATGCATATTATGGATGATCAAACTTCTATTATTGGTATATAACATTATTGGGTATCACTAGTTAAAATTTGAGAATATTCCGAACCAAGGACATTCGTACCGTGAACTCAATTGTTAAAACCTAAATTGGTAGATCTGTCGAAATCATTATTGGTGTTATGAACTCAATTGTGAAACCTAATTGGATGAATTATATTATTGAAAGTATTATTGGTATTGTGAACTCGTGATTTTAGGATGATGTGTTGAAATAATATTAATATTGTGAAGTCTTGTTTTGAAATCTCAAGATTATTTGTTAGAAACAATATTTTTATTGTGAATTCATGATTAAACAAATGTACTTGTGTGTTGATCATGTTGGGTGAGTATCTATATTAGTGATTTTCTCGAAATTATGTCGTATGCTCATGTTGTATGTTAATTGACTCATTGACATTGTTATGCATGTTTTGAGATTGAGAATGCATTCTCTTGAGATGTCATCTCACCCCAATTGACATCCTTGCAGATTTATCAGAGTAGCGCAGCGAAAGCTAGGAATGAGTAGCTTAGTGATTGAATTTCTTAATTGTATTGCTTAAAATGTAATTTGAAATAATATGTTTGGTTGAAATCGTTGTTAAGATAATAAGCAGATTTATATACTTCAGTTTATGTTATATAAAGTTTCAACTATCTTTTGTGCAAAAGTTAATTAAAAACAAAAATATGTATGCATAAGTCTCTTTCCGACCCGTAACGCTTCAAGTTCGGATCTCCTTATGGGTTTGACCCTGGTCCGGAACTCGGGATGTTACAAATATAATACAGGTTGTATACTTTGTATACTAATTGTGCAAGTCTAGTTCAAGTCCCGGAACTATTGTTCGCGAACTCTATTTGCGAACTAGTTTACCTGTGAAAAGGTCTGGAACTTGTATTCGCTTACCTAGTTTGTGAACGGACTAGACAAGGCCAAGTCCGGAACTCCTGTTCATGTACACTATTTGTGAACGGCTGGAAAAATCCAAAGTCTAGAACTCTTGTTCGCGTACTAAGTTGCGAACATAGCGGTTATGTTCTAAAATCGGTAAAGTATGTTTTTCATACTCATGAAATCAAGATTCGTTTGCGAACATAAAGTCCCTAGAATTTTAATGTATTAAGGAATGTGAACTAGTTTACAAACTGTGGCATTATGTTCATGAATTGGTTCTTGTATAAGTACTTTGTACGATTACAAACCAAACCGATTTTGCTTCAAATGACTCATACACATATTCTTATAAGATGATGAACATTTGAACAACTCTCTTGAAACACATTTAGATTCATCGGATTATCTATCTTGATTTATTGATCATCATATTTGATCTAGAAGTGTTAGATGAATATGGCTAAGTTACAAGTGTTAATATGGCTAACTTCGGTTAACTATTATTGATCCAACCGAATATACACGTATGGGTAAGGTTCATCCATATCTAAATATAAATATATTTCATTTGTATGTATCAAACTAGTACCATCTAACAGTGGAGATTGATTGCTTAATTTCTAAGCAGACTTAGCTTGAATCTTAAATCAGGAGTTCATCTAACGGTGAATATTGAATGCTTTGTTACTAAGCTATCTTAGCTTTGATTATAAGTAAACCTGATTTGAAAGACTATATAAGGGAAAAATCTAGCATATGGGAAACCTAATTCCGACACTTTCGTGTGTGCTAGTTGCAAACTAGAGTGGATTCTACTTTAACCCAGGTTTTCCAAAACCATTATTAGTTTAACGACTCGAAGACTTCATTTGTGATTCGTGAAGACAGATCCAACTATTTTCTCTGTAATTGTGTATTCTGATCTTACTTGTGCTATCGTATTGAGTTTTATCTTCTCTGAGATTTACTCGAGATTTGTCTCCGATAGGTAAGATATAAAAAGTAATCACAACAGTTCTTCATCTCAGACTCTTGTGATTCCGCAATAACTTCTTCTATTAATTAGTTAGATTATTATGAGGTGACTAATATTGCTAGGCTGCTCTTCGGGAGTATAAGACCGAATTATTAGCTAATTCCTGTTCACCTTGATCTTTGTATAAAATACGAAATAAACTGAATAAAAGATAGACATATCTGTGGGAGACAAATTTGTTTATAAGTTTTCGACTTTGGGTCGTAATAAGATTTTTTTAATTGTCGTTGTAGTAGTAAAAAGGGTTGTTGTTCACTCGGACGTTGTTGAGATTAAATTTAAAGGTTTAAATAAAATAATAAATAGAAGAGAGATTCACTGGGCCTAGGATTTCACCGAATTCATATCAATAGGTTCAATTATTTATTCTTCAGCAATTATAGCTCAATAAACAACATGGACTCTTATTTTTGCCAAGGTATATTCTCCAAACATTAGTTGTAAAACTTAAGCATGGGACATCTAAACATCTAAGCAAGCATGACCCATCTAATGAAATAACAAGTAATTTTTTCAAATCATAATTCTATTCAAAATAAGTGCAAAAGTCAAATAGAAAATAAAATAAATTCACCCATGTGTGAAGTTCAGCTTCCTCCGTCGACCCAGTGTTGGGGTTTAGTTCATCACGTCGAAAACATACTTAAAATATTTATTCATGGCTCAAAAGTGTTTACAAATGATGAAAGGGAGGAAAATCAAATAAACCACGAATTTACAACAGCTGAGAAGTGTTGCAATCCTCTGTTACAGTATACGATAAAACAAAAGTGTTGTAGTCACTGTTCAACTGTCGCTGGAAAGCCTGTTGCAAAACCGGGAATAAACCACGGTTTATTAATGACATGCTTTCTCAGCCTTATGTTCTTGGTGCTCTTGGAACAGCAGAAGCAGCAGAAATTTCTGCAACTTGATTCTCACCTCTCTGATACCTCCCCCCAAACTCTCTATATCTTCTATGACTCCCAAAGATCCTTTTTATACCCATTAGCACCATCGAATCTCGTCATTAAGTTCAAAATAATCCTCTTTAACTCCCCTGCCTATTTCCGATATTTCTTTCCTTGTTTAACTTTTCTACGCATCTCCTGCATTCATACTTCACCCAAACACGTTGACAGATCGAGTTACAGTCGCTCCAACCTCAGAAATACTCGGAATATCTCATGATTATCTCACTCACACGTCCCATGTTTTCTTTTCACGGATATACCAAAAATCCCGATATTATTTTCCTGCATGCTATGAATACTTCCCAATTTGAATTCTTCACACTTCTGTAACTAGTTGGAACGCTCCTATATTCATCCAAACACGCTGCGAGGCACATAAATCTTCAGTCAACTCGTGGAAGTCCGGAAAATCTTTTGATATTCCAACTCTGTTTTGTGTCCTCCCCGTACCTTGCTCTTCATTCTTTTATTGATTCCAAACATGTTACCATTCCTATTTCGGTGAAATAGGCTAACCCCAACCGGTTTCCGACACAGAATGCCCAAAAATCACGTCCATTATCATCTCAGAAAATTACGCAGATGTATAAAAAATTTCCCGCCAAAACATGGTTTCAAAGGAGGAAGAAAAGGATAGCCCTTATCCAACAGCTGGGTGTCGATAGTAATTGGGTTAACCCTTATCAATTGAAGTGCCCCTTATCCAAAGTCGGGGGTTCGAACATCAAAAACGTCTTCCAGGGTGTATTTAACAACTTTTCGAGCTGAAATTTCCAAACATGTTTATTGCCCAAAAACATCAGCAAAGAAGTTTATTAGTGATAAAACGAGTCCCAGCTAATGTTTTTATGGGTGAAAATGCGTCGCACTTTCGTGCTCATCAGGTCGTATAAACTCTTAGTTGTAGGTGAGATCATCTAAGGGAATCAAGTGTGCAGAATTCGGCATGGTTATAGAGGCGTAAGGTACACGACTGTACCTTAATCAGTCTGAAACTTGGTTAGGGCTCAACTACATTCCAGTTCAACGTTAACTTGTAGTAGTCTAGAGTCTGTAGCGGCTTACTAAAATGTGGTGTTCAAATATGGACTAGGTCCCGTGGTTTTTCTGCATTTGCGGTTTCCTCGTTAACAAAATTTATGGTGTCCGTGTTATTTATTTTCCGCATTATATTTATTTATATAATTGAAATATCACAAGTTGTACATAGTTTAATCACAGTTGATAAATCCGACCTTGTTTGTTGGATATAACTTGATTGACACTTGGGCATTGGTCTTTGGTACCGTCCAAGTTATTTCCCATATCAATCAGGCTCACGGATTTATATCTGTTCGATTTGCTGATTATATTGAGAAAGAGATAAAGCTCTTTGATATATTTCTTGATTGAGTCTCACTTTTAAGTTGGCGCTCTCGGAATTATATTGGAGTTTATTCCGTACAAATTTCCGAACGAATTATTGGGTGTGGTTGTTATACCTTCGCTTTTTAATAGACGAGGGTACCCAAATACACCACAATCTTTTTGTTTAAACCTATAAGTCGTCTACCGAATGTGATCGTCTATGGACAAAGTCAAGACAATACGACGATTCGGTTCACACTTTGTGTGATTGCCTATGGTTAAGAGATGGAGACAATACAACAATAAGATAACTTGTGTGATTGACTATGGATACAAGATCGAAACAATACTATAAAAAAGTGTGTTACTTGATAATAGGTTCAGTAATAACCAAACTCTATAGGATCACTATCAAGTACAGAGTTAACGTATATGTGTATTTTACTTTATTATAATAAGCAATTATAATGCGGAAATCAAAGTAAAAGACACAACAAGATTTTGTTAATGAGGGAACCGCAAATGCAGAAAAACCCCGGGCCTAGTACAGTTTTGAATACTCTCATAATTAAGATGCTATAAAAAATCTAATACATACTTCATATAGCTGAGACCAAGCAGACTACCCCTAGCTACATAGTTCCCTCAGTATCACTGTGCCTTCGACTTCTAGAGTCACACACGTGAATAACAAGTATTTTGGATCGTATACCAAACAACAAAGGAAGAATCTGTTTGGTAACCACTATAATCAATCTTGCTACAAGATTTAGATGAGTCGTTGACAAAGTCTCTTATGTTTAATCTAATAAACTCCTTTGTCTGGTTTGATCAATCTAAATTTAACTACCGAAATAGTCAAGTATAGATTCACACTCAATCAATATAAATCTGAAAGAGAAATATAAAGAATGTAGATCTCTCACAACTAATCAATCAAATCTATCAAAGATAAACTGATTCTAGTTAGATCCCAGCCGATCAAGGTTTGTGCACACAATTCACAAGATACTAAAACCAATAAGAAATCTTCTTCGTCTTCAAATCTTCTTTTATCTTCAAAACCTGCACAACACCACTTGAATATCCTGTGACCAATCACGCACAAAACGGAGTCTGTTAATAATGGATTATCACAAGATATCTTTAGTCAGAAACAAATAAGTGGAATACAAAATTTCTAAATTCTTTATTTAGCAACGCAAAGGTGAAAGAAATCTTCTTAAATATTAAACTTTATACAACTCAAGATGTCTTTAGTCATAATCCCTCTACTTTTGTCTCCATAAAAACAAAAAATAACTGGAGATATTTATGCAGCATGGATACTTCACAGAGAATCAAACTATTCATTTGGAAATGTCTGCAAGATGCTCTACCTACCAGATAAAAACTAGGATCCATTCTGAATGTGAAAACACAATGTGTTTTATGTGAAAGGGAGGTGGTATTTACACAAGACTTATTATTCAATTGTGATTTTGTAAAGGAAATGTGGAACTTACCACAAATGGATTCATATGGAGTATCTTCTAATCTCAGCCCCAATAACTATTTCTTAGAACACTACAATGAATGGAGAAAAGGGGATGAAACATGCATATCCATGGCTCTAGCTTCTACCAAATGGTGGCACATATGGAAGGAAAGATGCTCAAGCGTTTTTGATAATAAAAATACTACTGCAAAACAAGTTGCACAAAAAATAGCCAGGCACTTTCAATATTGGCATCCAATAACACAATTCTTTAGCTGATCTCATTCAACCAAAAAGCACAAAAGAATATATATTAGTCTTGAACTGAAATGAATATCTTCAAACTCAATTTTGAGGATTCCTGGTTTTCTGAATTGACTAATGCTGGATTTGGATTTTACGTAAACACACATGAACATTCAAAGAAGCGTGCAATGGAGTTTGCAGGACTACATTAGCAGAAGAGGCAAAAGTTGTAGCTGCTCTACAAACTGTGATCTGGGCTAAAAGGAAGAATATCATAAATATGATCATAGATTGAGATTGATTATCAGTTATCAAATATCTACAAGGCACAAATAACTCAATCAGGTGGAAATGCAAACTTATCTTGGATGAATCTCGTAATTTGGAAAATACCATGGTCTCTTTCTCGAGCTTTCAGTTTGCAGACAGAAGCGCAAATGGAGCAGCAAACTTACTAGGAGAAAATCAAATGCTTTAGTTTAATGGGAGTATTCTCCTTGTTTGTTTTTAATTCCTAGAATAACTTTCAGTTATGTTAAGTATTTTATTGTAGCCAGACAGAGTGTTGTACGATCAGGAGAAATTAATCTATCAGATTCATCTATCACGAGAATTACTGTAACACCTCGAATTCCGGACCAGGGTCAAACCCATATGGAGATCCGAACTCAAAGCGTTACGGGTCGGAACGAGACTTATGCGTATATTTAATCTTGCTAATTTACTTTTATACCGAACATAAATGAAGCTTTTATACATGAATTGAAGCATATGAATACATTGAACATCATTCAAGACATTTTCAATTAAACATTTTTTTTTAATTACACTTCAAGCAATACAAGAAAACAATACAATCACTAAGCTACTCATTTCTAGCTTCCATTTCCAACTTCCATAAATCTGTAAGGAATTTCAATTGGGGTGAGATGACAGCTCAATAGAATGCATTCTCTTTCTCAAAATACAAGAAAACATGCCAACAAATCAAAGAAAATATTTACAACCAGAGTATATATACATTGAAACTTCAAGGATTTAAATATATGTATGTTCATCAACTAAACTCACAATCTATCAAATTATCTTAAATGCACGAGTATCCTCGGTTCGTGCCCCGCCTATCCGTGTATCCTCGGCACGGGACCACCGACCTCACTTGCACGAGTATCCTTGGGATTGCCTCACCTATCCGTGTATCCTAGGTACGGGCACCTCCATTCAAACAAATATATTCATTAATTTATAAATTAACACTACTGTTTCACGGGTATTTTCGGGTCGTGCCCCACCTATCCGTGTATCTTCGGTATGGGCACCGCCATTCAAACAAATATATTCATTCATTTATAAATTCACACTATCATTGCACAAGTATCCTTAGGTCGTGCCCCACCTATCCGTATATCCTCGGTACGAGCACCGCCATCCAAACAAGCATATCATACAATATACATTTTGATATTCCAAACCATTTCATCAACAAGTTATAAGTTCACAACCCAACTTACGTTGTAATTCTTTTAAGCATTTCAACAAACACACTAACTTCAGAATTTTATTTTATAAGGTTCATAATGATAACTTGATCCGATCGTCTTCAAACTTTAGATGAACACCTGACACCATCATGTATAACATATCCAAATTTCACATTAAACTAACGGCTCATTCAAAAGATATTGATTTTACAAGTGCATCATAAAATCTAGGCAGATAACATCATTTTACCAAACTATTCACCATAAATTCATATTAGTCTCAAATTAAGCAAATCCAAAGCACACTGATAGATAAAATATTTATATACAACTTTTGTTAAGACCTCAAATCATTTTAACATACTTAAGACTGCCTAAGAACATCAAAACCACATCAAAACGAAACTGTCCAAAATTTCAGAAATCATAATCCAAATTACAAGGAACATTCAACGGTGAATTTGCAAAGGAAATTCTCAAACTTTAACAAGAGATACCTAATCATGTTATCTATCGATAGGAGAAGTCTGATCATCAATAAGAAATATATATTTATTCAATTAAATTGCAGAAACCTAACAATACAAAGGCAGACGAAATAAACACCAAAAGAGAAAGAGTTCCACATTCTACCTTAATTTCATTAAGCCTCTACTGATTTTCTTTATCCTTTTTCTCCAAATATCTCTAACTACATCTTCCTCTCCTAACTTCCTCTCTAATTTATGTTTGTAACCCCATTCCCTTTCTCTCTCTTTCCTTTAAAAACCAAACCCTAATTCCCATATTAATACTACTCTTATTAATAATAATACCTCATATTTATTATATTAATTATTATTTCTTTTTATTTGTCTTTTATTTTTCTATTAATCAAAATATTTATTTTATTATGTGTTAGTTATTCTATTTCCACCCTAACTTGAAGACATTCTAGTTCAATCAACCCACCTAGGCAAAGGCCAAATAATAACAAACTATGCCACAAGGTTAACTAATTAGGGTATTAGCCGATCCGAAACAGTAACTAAAAATATCGGGTATTACAATTACCACACAGGTGAACATTTCAACTGAGACTGAATCATAGGATTAGTTGATCCTTTTTCTTGTGATATATATATATATATATATATCTTATTTTCAAAAAAATAAATAAAATCATCTGAACTTAAAGGTATTTTTCGTTACAAACTTGGTTCGGCTGAAAGTATCATATTTCAACAAAGATTTGGGTTCCAACATGCGGATATGGAGCTAAATTTCTAGCGCAACGTTTCACATGACTCAAATTATAGTAGTGATTTTAATCGATGTTAAATTTTTTTACAAATCAATGATTAATCAGCGAAGAAAAAAAGTCAAAACGGTTTGAAGAGGAAGAGTTCGCTTGAGAAGAAAAAGGAATGGAGATGATTTTTTATTTTGATAAGATTTGGTTTAAATTTTTAATTTACCTTAAGGGATTTTTTTTTATAATTTAAACTAATTAAGGATAACTTAATCATCTACTCATGGCTAGGACACCTCTTGTAAACCTTAGACAGGTTTTTGTTTATTTTTTTAAGCAACCTTAGCTAGGTAAATCATTGTATTCCCCAAAATATTTAAGTATTGCCTCACATAGGAGTCTAAATCTAAGGTACATCAGCTGTGGTGGGCTTGCCCACACTTATAATGAACGAGCCTTTCTTCTAATAACTAACATGCGAATGTTCACAGAGGCTTAATTCCTTTACTTCTTTCTCATTTTCTCTCCTAAATAGAGGGGCCAATTCTTTCAATGCGCGGAGAATTAGAGAGAAAAGGAGAAAAATTTCCGTTGCGTACAACCTTGAAAATGAAGATAGGTACATACAATACTTTGATGTAAGTGCGCTGTGTATTTATGGGTAAAGTTGATTCATTGAAGGGAAAATTAGGCGCAGGCCCAAAAATAATAATATTCATTGTTAGGCTCACAATTAATTTTAGGTACCGTGACACCCATAATTATTTCCGTGACACCCATAATTATATGAAATTATTAAAAATGTCTGCATGACGGATTATGCATCCGCATGATGGGTTATGCATCATGGGTATAATTGGCAATGCAACTTGGCTATAACATATCTAAAAATACGCGCCTAGGAATTTTACAAATTTTATATTGTTGGAAATCTTTTTAAGAGAGCTACACAATGAGTACAAACAACAATATCAAAATTTTATTTTTCACGAAAAAATCGGAGGTGATCATCATTTTAGGGAAATTTTTCGAAACTTGATACATAACCATTATGCAGCCACCAAAAAGGATGCATAACGCATTATGCAGACGCATAACGAATTATGCAACCATTTTCTCCACTGCATAACAAATTATGCATATATAACAAGTTATGTAGCCATTGTATTAGTGCGTACATAAAAAAAAAAGATGCATAATGCATTATGCATCTATTTTCTCGATGCATAAAAGATTGTGCAACAATTTTCTCGATGCATAATGCATTATGCAGACGTATTTTCGGATGCATAACATGTTATGCCTCTATTTTCGCGATTCCATAACATGTTATGCAAATATTGTTGTAGGTGCATGCCAAGTTATGCAGTCTTTGTTTTAGTTGGTTTTAATTGTGACAAAAAAGTTGTTGTATAACGTGTTATGCAACCATTTTCTGGACTGCATAACAAGTTATGCAACAAATTTTGTAGATGCGTAACAGGTTATGCAACCTCAACAACAACACTATCTTCCCCATATCGACTCGGCAGCACTCCAAGAATAGAATACGCATTAATCGCGATAGTGAGTGAAAATGGTAGTGCAAATGGGAGATCAAGGACTATGATGCTCAAATCAGACCAAATTTGATCTTATTCAAAATTCTGTCATGCTTACCCGAGTTATAATCCATCCAAAAGGTGTAGAGTCGTAAAAATGTACCGGGGCATGGAAAAGAGAAGTCATTAGTTGTGATAACAAAGATTTTGTTGACTGTATTCCATAGAAACAATAGAAAGACTTCTCACAAGTATGAAAAATGTTGAGCTTAATCCATTAAGCAAGTAGACTATGAGTAATCGTAATTTGTTGACTTGAGGGTTCTGAACATTGGCAGCCATCCATGAGTTTTGTAGTATTTTCCCAATCACTGTCACGAGGTGAGGTGAGAAAGAATTCCTAAACTAAAGTAACATAAACCTTTGTTTTGGTTTAGATACATTAGGTAAGGTTTAAGGCCGGTGTCACCATTTTATTTTTCTTCCAGCTTAGTTGGTTGATCCCCTTACTGCGATTTTCCTTGTTATCTCTTGTTGCATTTCCAGCCAATTCTAAGACCCGAATAAAACATTAAACAAAAACAATCTTTCTATCAGCCATTTTATCAAACACATCGAACACAAATTAAAAATCAAAAAATCAAAGATAATTGTTGAATTAAAAATCCATTTCGGTCAGTGGCCATGGCAGTTGATTCAATGAACGCATCTTTTCCTCGAGAATCATTTCCGTAACAGGTTATGCATCTTCATTTCGGTCCAATCATCACCACAAATCCATTGTTGAAGCTGTTAATAATTCCCTGTTCAATCAAGTACCCATTTGTTCTCATGCCTTCTAACACCTTGTTCAATCAAACACAACACAACACTAGATCGATTGTTTGTTGTTGTAGAGCATCACCGAGAATCCATCCTTCAAGTCTCCGTCTCAATCTCAAATCGATCCATTAATTCACATAAATCAACATCAGCAAACCCATCAATTTGATTCTTCCAGTGATGCCGTTAACTATTCCATTATCTGAATCCAAGTCTCGATCTCCCCTCATAATTCAGGTGGGATCTAATTGAAGAAGAAGCCAACAACTGCTTGCTTGAAGAAGAACTGGACTTTCTTCTCATGATAAAAAAACCATTAAAGAAAACGGAGGAAGAATGAAGAAATAATTTTAGAAAATATGGGTGTGAGGGATATTTTAATTCAGAAAATGGGTGCGAGCTTGACTTTTTCTGGACGTGGGTTTCTCAGTGGGAAAAATCAGAAAATTAGGTGTGGTAGTAGGTTTCACTTCATTTAATCACAGAGCATTGGTCACGTCCCATGAAAAGGGTTACGTTATAAAATCCGAGTGTGACACGATCATCTTCCCCCTTAAAGGCTTTGACAAATAAAGTTCTCACGTTAAACGGTGATGAAACCCTCGCTTCTTATTGGCCTAGAAAGGCCTTTTCTAATGCAGAAGCTATGGTGATGACACTTGGCATAACTCTATTGGTTGTAAAAAATAAAATTTGGTTACAATTTGGATACATCAAATACTTAACTGTCCGTTAGTAACGGTGTTGAAAAAAAGTAGGTGGACAATACTTATGTTAGAATTTAAACTTGAAGATTTAGTTACACCGTGTTTACACCTACATTTAACTGTACTTTAGTAAGGGTGGACAAAACTCACGTCCAAACCGTTAAATAAATTAGAAGAGAAACAAAAAACGTGAAAAACATAAAACTCTTAAAAAGGAATTTCTGTAAAAAAAGAAATCCTTAACACACCAAAAATAGGAAACCGTTAAATAAATAAATTTTTTTAAAAAAACGTGAAACTCTTAAAAAGGTATTCCTATATAAAAGGAAATCGAAATAGGTTGAAATCAGGAGTTCTAAGCCAAAATTTTCCTTAAAAAAAGTTTTGCCAAAAATATCGACAACCTATAATTGTTATGCCACTTTAATAAGAAAACCAATTTAACAAGGAAACCATGTTTTGATGAAAGCATTTTTTGTGTTTCATATATATATCGTTTAATTGACTTATGATGGTTGAGAATCTTCACGGTTATCTCGACATACTACTTCAAAATTTATTGTTAAATCGGCATCGTACCAGTTATGTTGTGACACAAACTATCTCTCAGCCACCTTCCATGATTAACTTAGTTATATAGATTTTTTTTTTCTTCAGTACTACAGATATCTAAGCCTCCTATCGTTTTTTTTCTTTTTTTCTTTTAGTAGTATAGATTTTTATAGTTTTGCTTAAAAACAACGTTTTAATTAGGTAGTCCTTTACATTGGCTTACCTTACAACTGATCTAATAAATTTGGGTGGATGCTTAATACATGAAACGAAGAGAAGAAGAGGTGTTGGTTTTGTCCGAAGGATTCCCATCTATGATTTGCTTGGACTTGAAGCTCAAGTGTTGCACAACCAATCCAAATACTTCTTCTACGAAAGGTACATCATCTATTAATTTCAGTGAATTGAATTTTCCAAAACTCAACTAATTAGCCATTCCTTATTGATCTCGAACGGTGTATACTCTTAATGTAGGAGACTTTTTTTGGCTTACGTCATTGATTAATTACTAAAAGCACTTTTCTTTTTTCATTTTTGTGTTGATTGCCATTGAAGAGCTTCTCGCTTGCCATATGGATTTTAGACAGAGCAAAGTGTCACCACAAAACCGTGTAATAAAAATATGAGTGATTCTACACGAACCGTGAGAAAAAACCACCCCCTTACATGGGGCGGGTCCCGCATCCCTTGGGAGCCATTTTTGGGCCCCACCATGGGAGGATATGTGAGACACACTGTTTTTGTGTGGTTTTTCTCACGGTTCATTAAGATTTTTTGTAAAAATATATACCTGAACCGAGTAATGTATCACCACAAACCGTCTACAATAGATATGGTTTGTAATATTTCAGATAATCATGAGATATAGAATTTAATCGCTTCATATCTACTTATTTTACAAGTGTGAATCTTAAAAAAAGGTTAAATAACAATTCTGAATTGGTAAACCCTAATCCTAACCATTTATTTTCCTCCTATTCTTTTGTATTCTCTCTGCTACTTCATGAATTTCCTAGGGTTTCTATTTTATTTTCTTTCTTTATTTATTTTTCCAAAAATACGGTGAGGAAACCCTCGCTTCCTATTGGCCGAAATAAGCCATTTTTGAGTTTTGTGAACCGATTATTTTGATGAAGACACTTGGCAACGTATGATTTTTTTTTGATACTAAATGAAATATATTAATTAGGCTGCAAAATTGCAGTAATCGTTTTTAACAAGTTGGACAATAGAATCTGGAAAGACAAAAGTGTAGTGAAAATTTTCTTCCTCTTCTCTTGCTTTACGAGCTAAAGAGTGAGCTACGTTATTACTTAGCCTATGAATATATTTGAAAAACCAAAGTTTCCTACTACTGCATTTAGCTTTTATTCTCTCTATGAAACTAGAATTAAACCAATGGACCTGAGAAGTCTGCTCTGTTATTGACTTGATAATATTGTCACAATCCATTTCTATCACAGCTTTATCCCATTGCATCCGCTCCAGCCAATTGATAGCTAATTCCAATGCTTTGCACTCAAAGTACTCAGCCCCATAGTCCTCCTCCACCTCCTCTTCAAACTGGATACCTTGAGCTTCTATGCATTTGCCTGCAAAATTACGAATTATTAGTCCAATACTTCCTTTTTTAGTATCTGGGATATAAGAGCCATCTACATTTAGCTTCAAAAAATCTTTATGAGGAGGAGACCACAACCGTGGTTGAATATTATTTGTAGACGGTGTATTAGGAACATAATTTTTTGAACATTGTTTCACAAGGTTAAAAATCCTAGTACTGGTACTCTGCACATTGGGTTTCTCTCCCTGAAAAACCAAAGAACATCTGTCTTTCCAGATGTACCACATAGTACACATTAGTCTGCAAATATGATATGGATCTTCTACACATAAGGCCATATCATTACTTTGCCCTGCAACAAACCAGGTAATAATCCAAGATTGGACAATATCGAAGTTACCTACAATATTGTCAATATTAACATTCAAGGCAAACCAAATAGATCTAGCAAAAGAACATTCAAAGAAGAGATGATTCATTGTTTCTATACTACAGTTACAGAGGGAACACTCAGTCTGTATCTCTGGTTTATAGACAACAATTTTAGCTCTAACAGGAACAATATCTTTTATGCATTTCCAGATGAATAGTTGTACCCTGTGAGGGATTCTAAAGTGCCACAGGTTAGTCCAAACTTCCTTAGGAACAATATCATAAGACACAATACTATTAACATCATTAGCACAGATAATGTTATAGGCACTCTTCACATAAAACTTCCCTTTTCTGTCAGGTTTCCAGATAATGAAGTCCTCACCAGTGGAGGGAATCTGCATATTAGTAATAAGACTAACACAAGATTGAGAGAAGAGGGTATTAAGTATGTTGATATCCCATACTCTGGTACCTGGAAGGAAAAGATCACAAACCAAATTAAAGTTACTATAGCTAGAGTATCCAACAATAGGGACAGGTGGACTATCTAGACCAATAATCCAACAATCTAGCCATATATTAATTTTTGTGCCACTTCTAACATACCAAATAGTGTGTTGTTTTATAACCTCCAAACCAGAATATACACTCCTCCAAAGCCAAGAGCAATCATCTTTCAGGTTATCAATATGTAGAAAACTACCATCTTTAGCATATTTAGCTTTAAGAATTCTAAAGCACAAAGATTCTTCATCATTGCAAGATCTCCAAGCAAGCTTAGTTAAAAGAGCAGTATTAAAATGTTCTAAGTTTCTAAATCCTAAACCTCCTAGAGCTCTAGGTATCATTAACTTACTCCAACCGATGAAATACATGCCTTTTTCCTTACCCCACCAAAATTGTCTTTGTAAAGTATCCATTTGTGCTATCAAAGTTTTAGGAATCCTAAAGCTGCCCATTTGATGAGAAGGTAATGTATTAAGAACATGTTTCACCATAGTAGTTCTAGCAGAGTGATTCATAGTCTTACCTTTCCAATTTTTATATCTAGAACCAAAAGACTGGAGAATAGGCTTAAAAGCTTTAGTTTTATCTATTCCCATAAGAAGAGTAACCCCTAAGTACTTATCAGAATCCTTCATCTCAGACATTTTGAGAGCAGTAGCAAGAGTAATTTTCAAATCAGGGGATATGTTCTTGCTAAAGTAGACACTAGATTTTTCAAAATTCAGCATTTGACCAGAATACATACCAAACTTCTCAAGCACATCCAAAATACCTGCCACATTATGCATGTCTGCTTTTGTAAAAATTAGAATATCATCTGCAAATAAAAGATGAGTAATACCTGGAGCATTTCTAGCATCTTTTACTCCAGATATCACATGATTAGTGGTTGCATGCATAAGCATTCTAGAAAGATATTCCATAACAATAATGAAAAGATAAGGGGATAAAGGATCCCCTTGTCTTAAACCTCTAGTAGGACAAAATTCATCAGTAGGGGAACCATTTAGAAGAATAGAAACCCTAGTGGTGCTAACACATTGTTCAATAAGCTTGCAGAAGTTTACAGGAAAACCAATTTTCCTAAGCATACCTATCAAAAAAGGCCATTCTAGTCTATCAAATGCTTTAGATAGGTCTAATTTTAAAGCCATAGTTCCACTATTACCCTCCTTATGCTTCATTGTGTGTATCATTTCGTGAGCTATAATAATATTATCATGAATGATTCTGCCAGGTACAAAAGCAGCCTGAGAGGGAGAAATGATATTTTTAAGTGGGGTTTAATTCTATTTGCCAACAACTTGGAAATAGTTTTGTAAACAGTATTGCACAAACCAATAGGCCTAAAATCAACAACATATTTAGGAGTTTCAGCTTTGGGAATCAAGGAAATGTAGGTTTTATTAAAATCAGAAGGCATGAAGCCAGTAGAAAAGAAACTTTGAATAGCATGCACAACATCTTTACCTACAATATTCCAATTGTATTGATAAAATCCAGCTTGAAAGCCATCAGGGCCTGGGGAACTCCAAGAAGACATACTTTTAATGGTTTCTAATATTTCTGTATCAGTTAGAATTCAATTAAAACTATCATCCATATCACATTCATTGATCACAGTAGGAATAATATCAAATAAGTGATTAGGAATTTGAACATTCGAAGAACAGCTAACAAAGCTAAAGTGTGTAATCAGACTTCTAGCAATATCATGTCTATTATCCAAGCAATTATCAGCAGAATCAAAAAGACAGTCAATGTTTTTTCTAAACATTCTCATATTAGCTAGAGTGTGAAAATATCTTTAATTGTTATCTGCTTCAAGAACAAATCTATCTCCAGATTTTTGCATATAGAAGTCAGTTTTGATGTTAAACCAAAATTCTAACTTCTTATTGATATTTATAAGATTATCATGCTGAGAGTTTGAATAATGTTGTTGTTGTACCTCCAAAAACTGATTCTGCAAAGTATTAATATTCTTATCTATATCTCCAAACTCAATTTTGTTCCAATGGGAGAGTCTTTTTCTAGTAGCCTGATGTTTACTAGATAATTTATGAGTTGGAGAACCAGTGATGTCAGTATTCCAAGAAGTTTCAAGCTGAAGTTTAAAAGATTTATGTTTTATCCACATGATATAAAACTTAAATGGCCTCCAAAGAAGCATACTAACATGATCTGTGTATAACATTATGGGACAATGATCCGAACCAGCCTGAGCAAGATGATGTAATTTAGCCCTAGTAAAATTGTTAAACCAAGAGGGGTTTCCTAAAGCCATATCAATTATAGATTTTTTCACTCCAGTTCCAACAAAATTATTAGACCAGGTGTAATCTCTACCTACATACCCAAGGTCCATGAGACAGCAATCATTAATGTTATTTTGAACAAATTTATCCTAAACAGACAAACCAGAAGAAGAAGCAATGTCATGCAGATGCACATTAATGTCCCCTATAACCAGCCAAGGAATAGTTAAAGTTTCCTTAATTCTATTCATTATTTCCCATTGAACTTTTTTCCTATCGAAGTATGTGGAACCATACATAAAAGTGATCCAAACCTCAGGCTTATCTATATGCAAGGTAGTCACTACATGAATCATATTATTTGACATCTCCTGTACTTCACATTTTATACCATCTTTCCACATTAATAAGAGACCTCCAGCAAGCCCAATTCTATCTATGCAGACATGATTACAATAGTTGAGAGTCTTAGCAAACTGAATCATTTTTCCTTGGTCCATTTTTGTTTCGGAGAGAAATAAGAAATCAGGAGATTGTTTGTGAATTAAGGAGACTAATTGGTCTTTAGTAAACTTTTTTGCCAAGCCTTGGACATTCCAAGCAAGAAGCTTCATTTTTGAAATAAAAATATGCTCAGAGTAATAGCTAAAACTACTAGTTGAGAAGTAAAGTAAATAGGAAAAATTTTCTTTAAAGAAATTTTGAAAATGTACCTGCATAGCAGCTCCATGACTTGTGTTTGTGGTTTCAACATTGGATTCCCCTGCACCAGTTGTTTCCATCATTGAGTTGCTATGATTGTCCATATTAATAGTATCAGATTCTTGAGAGCCACTAGGGGGTTGAACATGAATGTTATGAGGATTCATAGAGGGTTCTCCATTGAGCACTGAGTTTCTCATTCTTTTAGGTTGTCTTTCATTATCACCTTCCCCACTATTCATATCCTCATCCACCATTTCTTCCATCCCAGCATCATCCATCACCTGCTCACCAGGATTTTCTTGAGCCAATTCTTCCTCCTTTAGATAAGCTTCATATTCAGTTTCAGACAAGCTATCTAGGTACAACAAAAAAGACCATTCTTCACATTTACTATCATCATGATCAATAACAAAACACTTTTCACAAATTTTCTTCGGCTGTAGGTCCCAGTGGTAATGGATCCAAACTTTTCCTCCAGTTACTGTGTTCCACCATGCTCCTCTATGAAGAGGCTCCTTCAGACGTACTTCTAATCGAGCTTTGACAGTGTTCCCATATCTAGGTCTACAATTTGGGGGGATGGTTGAAATTTTCCTTCCTATATATCCTATAGCTTCATCAACAACAACACTGTTAAGATGTTCCAACTTCAAATATTTGAATTGCAAAGAGAAGACTTGATGAGAAAAAACATGCTCATTCAAAGGAATAGCATTATTATACTTTTGCAAAGCAAAGAGAGCTTCTCCGACTAACCAAGGACCATTTCTGATAACTTCATCCCTTTCCTCCTCCGAGTTTAGTCTTACCAACATTAGGTTATGACCCATGACTCTGATCTGTTTGTTACGATATCTTCTCCATAGAGAGTTGATTTCTTCCCTGATGATTTTCATGTCAATTTTGTGCTTCCACATAAGTTTTCCCAAAATTCCAAACATCCATTCTTCTGCAGCTGCATTAACTGTTTGTGGCGAACCAACAGTTCTTCTCCTTTCTGGTAACTCAATAGATGCTCTTCTTAGTTGTCTTGACAACTGATTGACGCGATTCTCATTGGGTAAAGCCATTTTAGGATTAACTCTATACCAAACAACATGAAGAGGATTTTGATGATAGTAATGAGATGTATCGGAGTAATTCTTTTCTGAGTATTTAAAGGAATTTGTTTCTCTAGGGTTTTGATCAATTCTTTTATTTCTGGTAAGGAGATACCGAAAAACCAACAATATACTACCAAAATAAAAATTATGAGCTGGATAGGATTTTCGAAAAGGGGAAAGTAGATAATTATTCCTAAAATCTCGGCTAAGATAATGCAAATTTGAAGGGGGAAAGTTTTGAATTTGAATTTCATGAGAAAGATGAAGTTTACCATGATTTTTCTGAAATCTGAGAAAAGAAGCTTGAGATATTGACTGGTAGTACTGACCTAAGCTCATACCCAATCTGATACTATTAATATGGACCCTCATCAACTTGATGGGGAGCACCACTGCTTGTAACAACTTTTTCTTCAACACCACTGTTTTTGAATCAAGGAAATACTTCATGTTGAACAAATTCCACCACTGGATCCACAAATTAGTAAGGAGCCCTAAACTTGTAAAGAAAAATCCATTATATGAGTTCCACAACCAATAATGGGAATTAAGAAATCATTTGAGAGTAAGAAACTAGTAGACGAAATGAAGATGAATTAAGAGAATCATAAAAGACAGGAAGATTATCAAAATTGGAATGAAAATTAAAACGATTTGTTAAATGAGTCAACTCATTATCGCCCGAGTTGTTTAGTAGCGTGGGGAGGAGGATCTTGGCAACGTATGATTGGTTTAAAAAGAATAGGAAAAAGATTAAAAAAAGGAAACCAAATTCAATTTAGAATTCATAACCTAGAAATATTTAGGTGAATACACTTGGCAACGCATGATTGGTTTAAAAAAAACAAACTCAAAAGGAAAACCTAACTTACCATGTTTGGAATTTTATGGAAGTCCAAATTCAATTTGGAAATCGAGTCCCTATCATATGAGGACTCTTTTTTCCAAATTAATAGATTTAGGTGAGGACACTTGACAACGTATGATTGGTTTAATAATTCATGACGTGGAAATATTTAGGTGAGGACACTTAGACAACATATGATTGGTTTAAAAATACAATCTCAAAAGAAAAACCTAACTTACCGTGTTTGGAATTTTATTGAAGTCCAAATTCGATTTGGAAATTGAGTACCTACCATATTAGGAATTTTTTTTTCCAAATTAATAGATAAAAGGGGGAAAATCCACATTTTTCACACATACTTTCTGCGAAAATAAAATAAATAAATAAATCTAATATATACATATTTTACACTTATTTACTGTATTTGCCTTGTCACACAAAATCAAAAATGAATCGCCACAAGGCGGGGGGAAATACCGTGCTTACACCAAATCAAAATGCATCACCAAGAGGCTGGGTGAAGCCATGAGCACACTAAATCATCAACACGGGGAGGGGAATAGCCTCAAACACACCAAGTTAAAAGAAAAAAAATACACGATGCGTTGCACGGGCACAAATCTAGGCTTAATATATGGAAGTCCAAATTCAATTTAGAAATTGAGTACCTACCATATTAGGATTTTTTTCCCAAATTAATATATAAAGGGGAAAAAAATCCACATATTTTCCACGAAATGAAAGGAAATACTAAATAAAATATGTACGTGCCCCGCCCCGCCACACCAAATCAAATATACATTGCCATGGGGAGGGACGAAGCCCCGCGCACCAAATAAAAAATGCACAACCACGGGGGCAAAGCCCCACGCTCACCAAAACAAAAATACATCATCACAGGGCGGGACGAAGTCCCACGCTCACCAAATCAAAAATACGTCTCGACGGGAGGGGCGAAGCCCCCCCACACCAAGTTAAAAGAACACGGGCACAAATCTAGTTGTATCTGTATGCCTCGAAATGGTATTGCCTCGGAATTGGAGTCTAAATCTTAGGCACATCAGCTGAGGTGGGCTTGAGGCTAGACCCACACTTATAACGAACGAGCCTTCTTCTAATATGTGAATGTTCACAGAGGCTTAAACCCTTTTCTTCTCTCTCATTTTCTCTCCCAAAAGAGGGGGCAGCAGAACTGCTAAACCCTAGCTATCAACTTCAGCAGTTATTCGTTCTCATTCGATTCATCAAAAATGGAGGAGGAAGAACCCAAATTTCTGTTTGAAACAAGTGACGACGAAGAAGAAAGAGTAAAACCTAAAAAATCTCAATCTCCATGGGATTTTGGTGTATACTCCGAATCAGTTGCAGAAGAACATGCTCGAAGAAGTACAACTTCTATTGATACTAAAATTTCTAAAGTTCGTGAAGAACATTCTCTTCCTATCCCAGATGAAAGTGATGAAGATGAAGATGACCCTGAGTCTGAACCTGAACCTGAACAAGTATAATTAATTCTCTCTTCATATACTTCTGTGTTTTTCTTAACCTAATTTTTTTGATTAAATTCTTATTGTCGGTTTATTGATATAACAGGAAGAGAATAAAGAAGAAGAAATTGAAGAGACAAAAAAGTCTGTAGTTGCTAAACAACCCTTCTTTTCATCTTCTGATGGTACTTCGTTTCATGCCAATTCGTTTATGGATCTTCATATTTCACGTCCTTTACTTAGAGCTTGTGAAGCTTTAGGTTATAATAAACCAACGCCTATTCAGGTTTGATTGATACTCTGCAGCTTTAATTATTTTTCTTTTTGTTGTTAAAATCCATTTTCTCTGATGGTTAATTTCTAAGGATTTCTTTTTGTAGGCTGCCTGTATACCTTTGGCATTAAGTGGACGTGATATCTGTGGGAGTGCTATAACTGGTTCTGGGAAGGTATTGTGTCTGTAAAGTGGCTATTTTTTGTATGGTTTATCGGCTTATTTGAAATTTCCAACACAACTGTTTAACCCCAACACCTTTAATTTTCGGAATATATCATGGCTGAAGTAATGCTCGGTTGTTTTGTGCAGACAGCAGCATTCACTTTACCTGTATTGGAGAGGTTACTGTTCCGTCCTAAGCGCATACATGCTATAAGGGTTCTAGTTCTTACACCAACAAGAGAGTTGGCTGTACAGTAAGTTATCTACTTTTCTGATATCCATTATCATGCTTTATTTTGTTTCACATTGTATAGATTTATAGTCGATTCTTATGGTTTCTTAAATGGATCTATTTATGCTACTAAATCTCTCTTTAATTCTTTTGTATCATATTAACAGTGTGTTATATGTGTCTTACTTCTTTCTAACAGGGTGCATAGTATGATAGAGAAACTTGCGCAATTTACTGATATCAGATGTTGCCTGGTTGTCGGTGGACTTTCAACAAAGGTATGTCCATGTAGTGGTATATAACAGTTTGCATGTAATTATCCTTGAACTAAAATCATTCTTGTACTCTAGGCCTGATTATACGACTAGCAAGTTCTCATATAAGCTGTGACAGCAAATGAAATCTATACATCATTTGCTGTGTATTCTGACTCCAGTATACTTGAGATAGTATAGCAGGTTTTTAATTTTTAAGTCTTTGATGCTCATTATTCGTCTGCCGAATAGACTTCCTGCTTTACTGAAATAGGAAAAACTACAGCTAGTTTTTTAGGCATTGCAAATTTGTGATTCTGCATTGAAACAAACTCGCAGCTTGCCTTTGTGATTATGTAGCTATTAATTTACACCATGGTTTCCTGTTCTTTCAGGTGCAAGAGGCAGCCTTGAGGTCAATGCCTGATATAGTTGTGGCCACTCCAGGGCGTATGATAGATCACTTGCGAAATACAATGTCTGTGGGGTTGGAAGATCTTGCAGTTTTAATCCTGGATGAGGCAGATCGTCTTTTAGAACTTGGATTTAGTGCTGAGATTAGTGAGCTGGTATGCTTAATCCGTTGCTTACTGTTTTGTTGTTCGTTTTTTTTCTCCTGCCTGAAAGTTGTTTCCTATATTCTTTTATATCTTGTATAATCCCCTAGTATATTAGTTGTTTCTTGTACCTCTTGTCCCCACATTTTTTCTTATTTTACTTATTTTTTTTTGCTGTTAACTCCAGGATTCGTCACGTTCAACCTGTAAAATTGTGGATCTGATGACTATACAATCTTATTCTTGTAGGTTCGTGTTTGTCCTAAAAAAAGACAGACCATGCTATTTTCAGCCACCATGACCGAGCAAGTTGACGAGCTTATCAAGCTTTCTTTAAATAAACCTTTGCGCCTTTCAGCAGATCCATCTACAAAACGACCTGCGAGTCTGACTGAAGAGTAAGCCGCTTTTATCCTTTCAATTGTCTAGTATTTCTTTCCTTTTTGTGTTCTTGTTGATTAAAATATTTTAGTATTTTTTTACCGAGAGTATATTTGAGATCGCTATGTTCTATTCACCTGCATATTTAGGAAGATTTCTGCGCTTTCTGTTAACAGTGTCGCGTTTCTTATTACAATTGTGCCCTGAGATGGCAAGAGTTAGTCTAACAAAACACCTACTTTGTTTGTACAGGGTAGTTAGAGTGCGCCGTACACGGGAGGTAAATCAGGAAGCAGTTCTTTTTGCATTGTGCTCAAAAACCTTCACATCTCAAGTGATCATTTTCAGGTTCTTACTGTTAAAGGACATTAAACTGGTTGATTGTCATCCGCTATTGTTTCCTGAGTTGTTATTTCCTTCCAGTGTCAGTTTGTGTTGGTTGATTTTGTGTTATTGTTTTAAGATTTCTAATTTATCAAGTAGGAACATGTAACTACGAAGTGAGTTTAGAAGAACGATACCGACTGGACTAGAAGCTGGGAAAAAGATGGAATTTAGCTAGTTTGCTTTCATTAGGAATTACTACTTGTCTGTAAGGGTCATTTCCAGAAACTGCTGGATCATCTGAGCTAATCATCCTTTTATGTTTGTATTGTCAGTGGAACAAAAGAAGCTGCCCACAGGTTAAAAATTATATTTGGATTATGTGGCCTTAAAGCTGCTGAGCTTCATGGAAATCTTACCCAAGTTCAGCGTCTTGATGTGAGTTGCCTCTTAATACATGACTGGATTAGTGTTGGCACGGTTACCCCTGCTTAAGAAAAGCTACCATATTATATTTAATCTTATTGGTCCTTGAGCAGTTCATGTAGTTGCATACTTGCATGTCAAATTCTGCACGGCAACATGAATTTTGAAATTTCTAACGAAGAAACTAATCTGTTTCTTTTTGTTAAGACCAAATGTCTATGGTGTAATTCGTTGTGAATTGGGGCCTCCATCTAACACCTCCTTTATTTTGTCTAATGCATTTCCGCTGGTTATGTTTGTAGGCCTTGGAAGTTTTCAGGAAGCAGGAAGTGGATTTTCTAATTGCAACTGATGTTGCAGCTCGTGTAAGTTAATCTTTTCCTCTTCGAGTCCATCCCTTGAGCTTCTTTCCTTATTTGCATCCTTTCCTTTCTTTTCTTTTCTTTTCTTTTCTTTTGTGAAATAGGACTAGACACTTCTGTTCTAACACCTGCTTTTTGGTGATTTTGTAGGGGCTTGACATTATTGGTGTTAAAACAGTTATAAACTTTGCTTGCCCTCGTGACCTTACTAGGTAAGCATGGCCTTCACTCTGGTTCTTGATGGTTTCCCTAGTACATGATAACAGTTGGCCTCAAGCTCATCATATTACATTTTGATATGATCAACAAGTTTGGGTTGTTCAATTTATAATCGTAGCTCTTACTTTTTGTGTTATGTCTCCACTGTTTTTGTGGTGTTAATTCTGGTTCCTCTTTCCCGCATCCGTGCAGTCACCAATCAGCTCAGCTTGTCATGATCAATTGATCGTGGTTTTGATTTGTCACAATTTGTATTTTGATTTTTCACGATTTGTATTTTGTTGTTTTAAATAAGATGGTATCTGCTTTACTTGGTTGCTCAAACAAAGTACTACTTGTGTACATTCTGACATTACTTTGTATTATTTGATTGATTTTTCATGCAGCTATGTTCATCGAGTTGGTCGTACAGCTAGAGCTGGAAGAGCAGGATATGCTGTTACATTTGTCACAGATAATGATAGGTCTATCTTGAGAGCCATTGTAAGTGATTAACTTCTTCCAATTGGTATTAAATATCCTAGGGGAAAATAAGGAAAGAGTATCCCCTTGTTTAACTACTGAATTTTCGGTCACATATGTGAAAAGTGTTGTTGTTCTTGAGTTTTAAAGGCTGTACTTTTTACATTTTTTGATAAATAAAATGATGAACTTAGTTGTTTATTGGGTAAATATATCTTTTATAGAAACTGTGCAAAGTAGTTATCTTTTAAGAATATAGGATCATTGTTGAAGCATACATGATTAAGAGTAAATATTTGTATTAGGCTAAGAGAGCTGGTTCAAAGTTGAGGAGTAGAATAGTTGCAGAGCAATCAATATCCAAGTGGTGCCAAACGATTGAGCAACTAGAAGACCAAGTTTCGGAGGTGCTTCAGGAAGAAAGGTTTGCGCTCATCATTTTAAAGATCTTCAACCTAAATGTCATGCATCTTACTGATATAAAAATTTCATGCAGGGAAGAGCGAGCCATAAGAAAAGCTGAAATGGAAGCAACGAAGGTATGATTTTTGCCCTGATCCACATGTTTTTTCTTAGAATTTTGTGTTGGGAAAGTGAAGTTTTTAAATTTTTGTGTCAGATTCTGCACTCGCAGACAACGGTGCTGTGTTAGTTAGATAAGCAAAGTGACTTCTGTTAGATAACCATGATCTGCAAGTCCTCTTTTTAGATAATTTAGTGCTTTCCGTAAGCTTTAGTTTCTAATATTCTTTGGCATTTGCAGGCAGAAAATATCATTAAACATAGGGATGAAATATTTTCACGCCCTAAAAAAACCTGGTTTTCTACAGAAAGGGAGAAATTACTTGCATCCCAGGCAGCAAAGGTAACTTGTAGATAGCAACGTGTTATTTACTTTCATATATGCGCACTGATTGCCCTAAATGGATGCCCCACTGGGGCATCCTATAATTTGAAGTATTGCATCTATTAATCGTGTTTATGTGGTATAGAGATTACTAGCACTAATCTCTAAACTGTATTTGCAGATAGATTGTGGTTCCGATTCCTCAATTTTATGAAGCATAAAGTGTCCAACTATTGCTCATCACATGCTTGTTTACAAAAAATTATAGGGTTTTAAGTGGTAGCATATTCTAGGACTGATGCATCAAGTGGTAGGAAATGCCACTGATACAACCATGCTTGAACCAATAATGTGCAGTATAATGATTTTTATATCTTTTGTGATGTTAAATAGAAAGCTGCTATGAACAACGGGCAAGGTCCGTCAAAGGAGGTAATTAGTGTTCAGGAGGCAGAAGATCTCAAAATGAAGGAAAAGAGAAAGCGTGAGCGCGAGGTACTTTTGATTTGTTTTTCTTCTATCCTTCGGGTCTACTGTCTGGTTCAATCCTATGGGGGTGTCTTACTTTTTGTTTCTTGCTGAACAGAAAAATATGCCACGGAAGAAGCGTAGACGATTGGAAGCTAATCGTGAGATGTTGGAGGATCAAGAAGCCGAGCAGAAGCAGGTTTGTATCTTTGCACATTTTTTTCTTTTCTAATAGTGAAGTTGAGGACCGTAAGATAATTGTAAGAAGAATATTGTGAATGTCTACCTACAGGGAAGAGGAAATAATAAGAACGAAAAGGAAGGAAAATTACTTGTAGACGTGGCTAAACGATCAGCAAAAGCAGTGAAAGCCGTAAGTAAGGCGCAAGCTGCAGGCAAATTTGTGAGAAAGGTTGAAAAGAAGACTCCTAAACGCGCTTCTCAGAGAACTCAATCAAAACCAGAAGAGATGAAAGAACTATTCCAGAGTGACATGCACGACAAGAAGCAGAAGAAAAGCACACAGGGTGGGATGAAGAAAAATACCAAATCCTTCAAGAGCAAATCACGGTATGAATTAATAATATGGGTTATGCACATGCATTTTTCAATTGTCTGCGCTATGTTTGTTTGTCAGCAGGATTTATTTCAAGAATAGATAGCATATGCTCATTGAGCTGAGTTAGCAATACACTGGTTGAAGTCACTTTATATGTTTATGTCAAAATAGTATCTAGCCAGTGGAGGAATTTGTGCAGTGGTAACCTTCACTAGTTGGCCTAGTAGTAAAAACCTTCACTAGTTGGCCTAGTAGTAAAAACCAAGCTAAAGAAAGAATTTGGCTTCTTGCCTATATTCTGATAACTTGAAAAGCAACTGCTTACTTATTGTTCATTTCCAATGTCACTTGCAGGTACAAGCGAAAGTAGAGGTAATGAGTCAGTTTAGTGAGTTCGATTTGCCTAAGCAATCTACTACAGATTCAGCAGGATGCACAGGTCTCTAAAACTTCAACAGTTATCTATGTTGGGAAGAAATCCCCCACCAATTTCTGTGCAGGTCTCAATCACTATATGATTTGGTTCCGTTCTTTTTCTTGTGATGTAATATTTAATAGTTAGGTCAACATGTTTCTTAGTATGATCACCAATCTGTGGTGAGGAAATTTTGC
Source organism: Papaver bracteatum (assembly GCA_023529315.1). Lineage (NCBI taxonomy): Eukaryota > Viridiplantae > Streptophyta > Magnoliopsida > Ranunculales > Papaveraceae > Papaver > Papaver bracteatum. The sequence goes on along the minus strand of JAJJWX010001098.1, from coordinate 1,524,042 downwards.
TGTTACGACACTAAAACAAATGTACTAGTACATTTGATGTTTTGCATTGTAAACATATATTGAAAGAGACGGGAAATGAGATTAAATAGTTAAAACTCACTTTTACACTTCATGTCGGCGCTTTTAAAAATTGAACACTGGAGATTATGTTCAGCGTTCACTACTTAATGTTCTCCATGGCTATGATCTTCATGGTCGTCTCCGTGCTTTGATTGAAGGAAACAATATTATGATAAATAAACAAGTGAATTATCAACAACTAAGCATAATTTTGAATCAAAATAGCTGGACTGTTTTTAAAACTTTTGAATCAAAATTGATCGATCCAAGCACACATTTTTAATGCTGCCTGGGTTGTAGCATTGCTAATAGCGTGGTCACTGAACTGTGTTCTGCAGATAGTGTTGATGTTTTAACTAGATCAGTTGGTGCTGCCTACCCATTACTTTATTTGCGTGCAATTAACATTCAGAAGTCCTCCTAGTTAGAGTCCGCCCTTAAACATTTAGAGTGCGCCTTTAACCCTTTTCTACCTTAAACCCTTCCATTTTCTCATTCCAGGGCTTATGTTCGTCTTTATCAAAACCAGTCTACATTTCGATTTCCTTTCCAAACTTTCAAAACCCTATTACGAAACTCCAGAACAAAAAATGGGTTCGAGTTTATTTTCAATAATAAATCGATTGAAGTTAAACGTCAAATGTTATCATCAAGTATATGGAATTAGGTCACTCTGCAGTGGTCGAATAGCTAATAACAACTACGATCTCTATTCAAGTATCATTCAGCTCAACCAACCTGGTACAAGTGTGCTTCCCGAACTTGAGAAGTGGTCTGGAAAGGGAGTCAAAATTGGAGTCCTTTTTAGTATCGTTCGTGATCTCAGGCTGCGTAAGAGATACTCACAAGCTCTTGAGGTTCTTTCTATCTCTATCTCCTTCGATTTTCGTACTTAGAATAATGAATCATGCTTTTAGAGGTTTCATCTATTCGAAGAATTCAAACACAAATTGTTCCAATTAGGGCACATTTGGTATCTAACTGCCGCTGGCCCGCTAATAAATTGTACAGTACTAATAATGTGGTAGTCCTGTAATACTGCAATGATCCAGTTTATCTCAAATGGATGAATGATTATAGTAATTACATTGATGTTAATTACATTGATCTCAAATGAATGATCCACCGATATGTACATCTTATTAGGCATTATGATTAAATGAATGATCAATCACCAAATGGACTGTGTACGACCATAAAATGCCAAAGTTCCTTTGGGTAATGATATTATTAAAGCATGGTTCAGTTAATTTCAGCTACACTTTTAATTTTCATGTTCTACTGTCTCTTTCATTTAATCGCTGAACGTTGAATTAGGTTTCGGAGTGGATTAGAAAAACCTGTGTATGCAAATTTACCCCAGTCAACCACGCTGTGGAGTTGGATCTTATTAGTATGGTACATGGAGTACACTCTGCCGAAAGCTACTTCAATAATTTGACAGACCAAGAGAAAACCATTCAGACATATGGAGCACTACTTCACTGTTATGTGAGAGAGGGCTTGACTGATAAATCACTGTCCCATTTCAAGAAGATGAAGGAGATGGGTTTGCCCTTATCTTCTATCACTTACAATAACATCATGGCCCTATATAAGAATACCAACCAATATGATAAAGTTCTTGAAGTGTGGGCCGAAATGAAGGAGAATGGGGTCTTGCCCGACAGAATCGGCTATTCGATGTGCATAACCTCGTATTTAGAAAGATCTGATGTGGATGGAATGGAGAAGGTTCTTCAAGAAATGGAGCAGCAGGCCGAGATAGTTGTGGGGTGGAATACTTACTCAATGGTTGCCAATTCTCACATTAAAGCAGGTAACATTGAAAAAGCTCTTATCTACCTGAAGAAAGCAGAGGAAAAACTAGAGAAAAAAGACGCTCTTGGATACAACAATCTCATTACACTTTATGCAAGTCTTGGCAATAAATCTGAGATGCTTCGGCTATGGAATCTTAAGAAGGAATGGTGTAAAAAATTTATTAACGCTGACTATATTACCATGCTGGGATCTTGGGTGAAGGTAGGTGACTTCGAAGAAGCAGAGAAGTTATTCAAGGAGTGGGAAACTTCTGCAGTTGATTATGATTTCCGTGTGCCCAATACGGTTCTCATTGGTTATTCTAAAAGAGGTTTGGTTGATAAGGCCTGGGAATTGCTTGACAATTTAGTAAAGAAAGGGAAGACTCCAATTCCCAACAGTTGGGGGATAGTTGCCTTGGGGTATGTAAATAAGAATGAGATGGAGAAGGCTTTGGAGTGCATGCAGTCGGCTATGAAACTTCGTGTTGGTAGGCATACAGCTTGGAAACCTAGTCCTGTAACAATTACTGCTCTGTTGAGTTGGCTAGGTGATACTTGTCGGGTCGAAGAGGTTGAAAATTTTGTTGGTTTGTTGAAGAATGTGATCCCTATGAATAGAGAAATGTATCATGCTTTGATTAAGGCTAATGTCAGAGAAGGAAAAGAGGTAGATGAGCTTCTTGAGCGTATGAAATCTGATAAAATTGATGAAGATGAAGAAACTAAGAAGATATTAGAGCTCAAGATGAGTTAAAGCCGAATGGTGAGATGTTTATTGGTGGATTTTAGTCCATTAGATAATACCTAATGAGCACATATTACATCCTCATTGATCATAATCCAGGGAAACCTGAGCACTGAAGCCTTTTTTACTTTATTTGCGATTTTCATTTTGAAATTATCGGTGAACATTTTTAACATATGCCCACGAATCCAAGTTCATATGGTCTTGAATGTTCTGTTAAGCTTTTAATGATTGAAGGAAGCTTAGACCTGTTGCTATAAATGGTAGTTCATAGAGTTTACAAGGAATGTTTACGGTGAATTTTGTGATATAAACTCCTCCTATTTTTGTAAATTTTGATCAAGTACAACTTGGATGAGTGATGGTCGACTGCTGGAGTTGATTCCCTTGGATGAGTGATGAGTGATGAGTGTCTTATGATATTTTCTGCTTATGGATATTGTATGATTGTTGAATACATGATTCAGTTAAAAGTACTTTTTTTTTTTGTAATGTATTGGGTCTTTGATTTTTGATGTAGGTTCAGAGAAAGTTACCCCAGGCAACCACACCGTGCAGTTGAATCTGATTGGTAGGGTACATGGAGTAGACTCTGCCAAAGGTACTTCAACAATATGAGAGACCAAGAGAAAATCATTCAGACTCAGACTCAGACTCATGCATGGAGTGCTACTTAGTTTCGGATTTTTTTTTCTATTTCTACATTTAGTGAAGTTGCGGACCATAAGATTACTGAACTCATGCGAAAGGGTTTATGTTGGGTGCATGTCTCAAGCACTTTTGCTTGTCAGTGACTGTAGGAAGCTTCCGAAACTTCAAGTTCTCAGCATCTAATTAATTTTCATCTTAAATTTCTTATATTTTGCCATGAAACTTAAAGTCAAAGATCTATATATGAGTTCTCTCTTGATTCAGTATCATGCCTATAATCAAGAGATAACGCTGTTCATTTTCTTAAGAAATTGATTTTTTTTCTTAAACGAATCTTTTAAAAAAGAACTCTTTACACATGAGTCTTTTGCTTGATATTTTTGTTTTCTCACCGAATTGATCCTTTGCTTATTAGAACCTTTATAGTATAGCAGTTATCTAGTGGGAAAATTGTTGATAATCCAGGGCCGAACTCACCTGCCATAAAATGCCTCTCTCGAGATTGTTGTTTGCAGCTGATCGTTGCATTAGATGTCTCCTAGCCATGATAATTTATATCACAGTTTAAATTATCCTTTCGAAAGGAAAATTGCATATATAATTTTAATCATATGAAGAAATTGTGAGGAAATGTATCCGAATCAATCACCGACGCGACAAGACGATCAAATACTACCTATAGTAGCAATGTAGTGGGAAGACTTTAGAAGCAACTATCAAGCAAGCATTAACTGCTTCCCATGTGACCTCGTACTTCATGTCGAAATAACGCCGTATACAATTCTTCCGTACATTATTGTATCAAATATTTTATAGTAACGCGTTTTTTTTCAACATTAAAATCGGTTTTAAGATCCTTCAAATCTCAATAATATGAGTTTTGTGCATTAAATAACAGATCGTTCTACATATAATTACACCGTCAAACGCGTTAAATGCAATCTATAAATTTTGAAGGCCCCTTCCATTACCAGTAAACCATACTGAAAAAGGAAATTAAAGCATCAAAATCAAGAAACTTAGGAAGAAAATGGCAACTGCTTTGTGCAACTGGTTTAGTGTTTTATTAAGTTTTGTGGTTTTGATTAATGGAGTTCACTGCTGGAAAAATGGTCATGCTACTTACTATGGAGAATACGAAAACCCCACTTCTCTTGGTATGATCATGCAATTTTTGATTCTTGTTTTGGAAAAATTTCTTGTTGATAAGATTTCAGAGTTGTGGTTTTTGATGTTGAAATTTTATGTATATAGGAGGAGCTTGTGGTTATGACAATACAATGCATGCTGGATTTGGTATAAACACAGCAGCATTAAGTGGTGCACTGTTCAAAGGTGGCGAAGCTTGTGGTGCATGTTATCAACTGCGATGCAATGCTAGAACTGACCCACAATGGTGTATCAAACGAGCTACCGTGGTGGTTACTGCAACAAACTTTTGTCCTCCAAATAACCAAGGAGGATGGTGTGATCAACCTCGCCAGCATTTTGATATGTCTAGCTCTGCATTCTTTCGTATTGCTCGCCATGGCAATGAAGGAATTATTCCCGTTGTTTATAGAAGGTACATTACATTTTGCTCACAATTTATTAAGCTTTTGTCTCCCCCTATGATCGAATGCATTTTCTTACCGTCTGTATTCGTTTTGATGAAGGGTGCCATGTAAAAGGAAAGGCGGAGTACGGTTCACATTAAAGGGTCATTCAACTTTCAATATGATCATGATAACGAACATCGCAGGGAGTGGATCTGTTAAGGCTGCATGGATTAAGGGAACAAGAACGAGATCATGGATGCAGATGCACCGAAATTGGGGTGCGAATTGGCAAAGCAGCGTTAATCTTACGAAGCAAAAATTGTCTTTTAAACTCACTTTATCTGATGGGAAAACACTAGTTTTATTCGATGTTGTTCCTTCTTCGTGGAACTTTGGACAAACTTTCGCTTCTAGAAGACAGTAAAGTTCTCGCATACTCTCCCTCATAGAAAGAAGCATTATAATAAATAGATAGCTAGAGATGAACATAATTTGATCAAGAACGTAAGTTCTTGCTTGATCACGAATTCAAATTATTGCATGTTTATTTGGGAAATTTATCAATGTAACATTTAAATACTTGCACATTTGATATGGGAGTATTATTCAAGCATACTTACTGTTTCTTCCTTCTGTCAAAAAAAAAAAAAAAAAACTTGGTTTTGAGGCGTATGATTTAAGTTTTAGTGAAACTTAACTAGTTTTTCTTGGAAGCATGAAACTGGACTAGTATGTTCTTGACGCATGAAAACATACTTAACCAGACAAGTTGCAACTTGCTCCTAACAATTAACAAATAGCAGCATTTTTTATCACTGGATGCAGAATTTAGAAAGATTTGCCTAATCAATTCTTCTGAGATTGAGAAACATGCTGTTTACAAGCATGGTGGCAAACCCATAACTCAGTGCACAATGTCTTGGGCATAGAGGTTGCACAAGAATTATTTTTTGGGGACTACTCAAAAAAGGTGGGGACTACTTTGTGATAGAAATGTCCATCCTACAATGATTAGGGGTGTCCTTAAATGTGGAAATGACTAACATACCCTTAACCTATATATATTACCACCTCCTCCCATCACCACCACCTATATATATAACCACCTCCTCCCATCACCCCCACCGCTAACCACCACCGACCACCTCGAACCACCACCACAACCACCTCTATATATAGCTTAATTTAAATCATTAACAAAACAAAATCAAAATCAAAATCATAACAAACCCATTACTTGTCATTCGTTTTTGGTTGCAAAAATGAGAAGTAATCATTAAAATGAATTGAAAATGTAAGTTGCAGAGAAAAGTTCGGCTAGGAATTATGTGAAAAACTTTGTCGAAGTAGCCGAACTCAACTTTTAATGGAGGTTTTTCTTTCAGAGAAAAGTTCGGTTACGTCGCAATTTTGTTTTTCCTAACCGAACTATTACGTCGCAATTTTTTCTCTCCTAACCGAACTTTTCTCTGAAAACCTATATATTGAGTTCGGTTAGCAATGCTGTATATATGTATTATGCGATCTTGCCGAACAAAAATTTCTTTTACAGAGGGACTAAACTCGACTAAACCGAACTATGAACTGTAAAATCTATAAACATAGTTCGGTTATATCTTCTGGAAAAACATAACCGAACTCTAGAAAACCAACATTAACATGTAGTTCGGTTACCTGCGTCTGCAAGATTTAGTAACCGAACTACACCTTCAGAAACGTCGGTTACCTATGTTGTTAAATTTGGTAACCGAACTAGGTTGACCTAGACGAAATTTTTTCCTGAAATTTGGAGTTTGGCCAAATTTTTGCACAATTCAAGCTACATTAACTAAATATGAGACATACCTGAGTACCCATATCTTCATCTTCAGGTTGTGGCTGATAAAATCCATCATTTGGGTGGTTAGCTTGACTTTGAGGAAAAAAGTTTTCAGCATCTAACAAATAACTCATATTTGGATCATTACAAGTATTGACATATACACTAGGAGGTGAAGGGGGTTCTGATTATGAGGTATTATCACATGAATCACTCATATCATAATTACTAAACTCAAAAAAATAAAATTGGGTTCACCCATCTTCTTCTTCCTATTTCCTCCTTCTTCTTCTTCTTCTTCTTCTTCTTCTTCTTCTTCTTCTTCTTCTTCTTCTTCTTCTTCTTCTTCTTCTTCTTCTTCTTCTTCTTCTTCTTCTTCTTCTCTCTCAATAATAATGTTTATAACAAAATAATCCCACTTATAAATCACTAATCACTAACTAATTAGTTATTAATCATTAGACTAACTAAGTTTATCAGCATGAGTAAAGTTGGTATAAAAAAAAATTGATAAGTGGTGACTGATTTTTACTTCCAATATCCACCCCTACAACTTAAGAGTAGTCCCAAAAAATTATTCAGTGGACACACATGCGCCAAAACAAACTCATTTTGAAAATTATGCCCAATTTCAATTTCAAAATCTCATCATATCATATGCAAGTTCCGTATTCTTTTTCGAAGTATCTTATTATAGAGTTACATGATCATTCAAGGTGTCCCTTATAAAGAAAAACTTGAAATGACCAATTAACCCTCATAATTGATAACCTAGTTTAATAATGATAATCGAGTTTAGTGTTAATGATTTATTTCACTTATATTAACTCAAAATCAAAACCTAAATCAGATTTTTAGAGTTAAAAAAAAAAATTAGGAGAAGATCAATCTCAATCAATTGAAGAAATTAACCAACAAAATGAAGAAACATGACTTGAAAATGACCGGGTATACTTATAAAATAGTCCCAACTAGCTTTTTGTTGTTCAAAGTTATCTAAAGTACGAAAAAAATTCAATTTTTTTTACATTTTCAGAGCTAATTACGATTGGAATTTTGCTCATAACCAACCGTAAGTCAAAGTTACGGTTCGTAAAAGATGAACTACCAACCGTAACTAGTTAAATTTGAAGAAAACCCAATCTTAAAACCAGTTACGGTTGGTAAGTAGATGCTCAATACCAACCGTAACTCAGTTACGGTTGGTAACTAGATGCTCGATACCAATCATAACTGAAGAAAATTCTCAAATATAAGAACATACGGTTGGTAATTGAACTATTACTAACCGTAACAACATCAAATCTCCAGTTACGGTTCGTAATTGAGTTAAAATCAACCGTAACTCACATAAACCCAGAAATTTCAATTTCAATTTCAATTTCAATTTTCATCTAAAACCCTGATTTTTGATAGAAATTAAACTTAAATCGAACAAAATACACCAAATCGTAACTGGGTTTTCAAAACATACCTCATATAAATCATTACACTACACTTGATTAATTTTCGAATCGTTGATTAATCGAAGACGATGAAATTTTGAGTTTTAATGGAGGTTACGGTTGATGGGAGGAGGAGAAGAAAAGAAGAAAGAACACAAATTTTCAATTTAGCTTTGATTTAGGTTAAAATGGGAAGGGTAATCTAGTCAATTTACACCCCCTATATGACATCCCTTAACCAACTAGAGGGACATTACTATCACACTGCCGCCCCTCTAATAAACCATGCCGCCCTATAACAAGCTTGTTTTCGAAGGGAAACATCATTGAACTATCCATGCCTATTGCCCAGTAATATAGTGGTGCAAGCCCAAAAATGAAGGACATACGAAGTTTTTTTTTTTTTTTTTAATTCCCTCACTTGTCAGAAAGTGATTTTAACATGTGTTGCCGCTGTCAGTTTTTCACTAATTTTGTTTCACTCGCATGACCATATCCATATGATATCTAATAATCATCTATACATTTGTTATCCCCTGCCTAAATATCGGACCTATAAAGAAATGAATGAAAAGGATGAGAAGAAAACGATGTGCCATGAAAGACTTATTAATCGGAAGACCCCACTGCGGTCCTGACACTATTGTTCACACAAAATTTGTCCCAATTTGTTAGCTCAAATATCTCTATTGCTTGCTCCTATCCCCCGACACTTACACTTTGCAAAGCAAATTGTAATTACTTGGTTTTGTGAAGGACTTGATGAGTCAACTTGGGAGCTTAGTCATCAGTACGTTCAATGCTATCCCTCCCCATAAAGAAGGAAACTCAATCTGATCTTGTTTTGGTGATAGTGAGAGCTTTAGGTCTCATGAGCCTCGCACACTTTATGCTTGGAGGGTAACTACTTTTCATTACTAACAGATTGATTGATGACAACCGTAAACTACGAATCTTCGTGAGAGAGGTAGGATCCAATGATATGGTTACATTGTAATCATGACATGGTTTGACCATTTTTTTCTACAAAACTCAAACGACAATGTGTTTGAAGTTAATTTTCTGGTGACATGTTTCTCTTATATAGCTCTACATTCCTACCAAAAATGAGAGCATTCCGAGATGTATAAGACTACCATCTACCATTTTGAATATCAACCTTTGACGTTTCATATATCGGAATACTCTCATTTTTGGCAGGAATGTAGAACTATATAAGTGGAACATGTCACCAGAAAATTAACTTCCTGGATTATTTGGTCAAGCTTTTTACTACTTTGTAAGAATGTATTTCTAATGTAGAATAAGCTAGAAGATTGCAATACAGAGATTGCAAGTGATGAGAAGAGAAGAAAAGGATGAGAAAACAGAAGAAATATAATAGGGTTTAAGAAAAGAAGATAGAATGGGTACTCTGAAACAAAGATTGTATTGATAATCTTGATAATAATAATTGTGCGTTCTCATAAGCTACAAGCATGTTTATATAGGCATGAGTAGAAATCTAATAGAAGAAAGAAAAATAAAATAAAAGAAGTCTAAAAACAGGAAACCACTAGACTTGTAAAACAAGTCGACAAGAGTTCTAAAAATAAAGAAAAAGAAGAAAGGAAAAAATGTCTTAGATGTTCTACATCAGTCCCCCCTTCTTGAAAAACAACTTGTCCTCAAGTTGACAAAATGAATCAAATAATATCATTCTTTCCATAGAAAGTGAAAATTTCCTGCACATTGAATATGTTAGAAATATTCCAATTAGATGAAATATCCACAACATAAGCATTGTCACTTATCTTCTTCAAAACCTTGAAAGGTCCATACTTCTTCATTTTAGGTTTGTTGTAAGTTCCAACTGGGAACCTTTCTTTTCTTAGATGTATCATCACCAATTCACCTTCTTCAAATATTTTAAACCGTCTGTGCTGATCAACATCTGCCTTGTACCTAGCATTAGAATCCTCCAACTTTGTTTTGACTTCTTGATGAAGTTGAAAAGATTTGTCAACCAATTGACCAACTTTAGCATGAGACTTAGAAGGTTTTGGTAACACAACCAAATCCAGTATATGATTTGGTACTTTTGAATAAACTATAAAAAATGGAGATTTACCTGTAGAACGGTTCACAGATGTATTGAATGCAAATTCCATATGAGGAGGAAACGTTTCCCATTGCTTTTCTTGAGATTCAGTAATCTTAGCACGAATTAAATTGCCTAATGATCTGTTGATAACTTCAGTCTGTCCATCAGTTTGTGGATGTGTAGTAGTACTGTATTGCAACTTAGTTCCCAATCTCATCCATAAATATTTCCAGAAATAACTGAGAAACTTAGTATCACGATCAGAAGTGATAGATTTTGGCACTCCATGAAGATGAACTATTTCTTTGAAGAATAAAAAATCCACATTTGAAGCATCAGTAGTCTTCTTGCAAGCTACAAAATGTGCCATCTTAGAATATCTGTCAACAACTACCATGACAGGATAATTACCCTTAGCACTGCGAGATAATCCAAGTATAAAATCCATACTTCTCAGGAACTGGTAATGCCATATACAAGCCAGTATTTTGAATGGTAACCTTGGAACGTTGGCAAACCATGCACTTCTGAACAAATTTCTGCACATCTCTTTTTAAAGAAGGCCAATAGTGTCGTTCTTCAACTAAATTAATAGTCTTGTCACGACCAAAATGACCCCCAAGGCCACTTCCATGCAATTCATGAATAAGATGAAGCCTCAAAGAACCTTTTGGAATACAAAGACGAAGACCTTTAAAAAGAAATCCATCTTGAATAAGAAAATCATCAATTCCAGAAGACATATTCCCACATTGCTCCCATATTGTCTTGAAATCTTCATCATCCATATATAAGTCCTTGATGTAATCAAAAGCCACACTTTCAATGCGAAGAGTGACAAGAAAATGAGCACGTCTACTCAAAGCATCAACCACTTGGTTCAATTTTCCACTCTTCTGTTTAATAGAGAAAGTATATTGATTTATGGTGGATAGCCATCTATCATGCATTCAATTTACTTTAGCTGAAGTTTGCAAAAACTTCAAAGCTTGATTGTTAGTATTGGCAATAAACTCATTATGCACCAAATAAGGATGCCAATGCTTCAATGCTTGAACAAGAGCATATAATTCAAGTTCATAAGTCGACCATTTCCGCCTAGCTTCTTAGTTTTTTCACAATGAAAAGCAACTGGATGATCACTTTGAGACAAAATAACTCCATTTCCCACTATAGATGCATCACAATCAACTTCAATAGGTTTGGAAAAGTCTGGCATTGCAAGTACTGGTGCAGTACACAAATTTTCCTTAAGAAGATTAAAACTCCTATCTGCTTCCTCATTCCATAGGAATTTTTCTTGCTTCAAACAATCAGTCACTCTAGAAGCTATAGAGATAAAATTGCAAATAAAACGTCTATAAAAAGATGATAAGCCATGGAAACTGCGAACATCTTTAATGCATGTTGGAGTAGGCCAGTCAAAGATAACTTTAATTTTAAAATCATCAACAGAAATTCCTTGGTCAGATATAATATATCCCAAAAAATGTTACTGATTTTGATAAAAAGTTACACTTCTTCAAGTTCACGTAGAGTGTATTATCCTTAAGAGCTTGAAATACTTGAGATAAATGAAGGAGATGTTCTTCTTCATCACAGCATACATCAAGATATCATCGAAGTATACAATGATAAACTTACTAAGAAAAGGTTGTAGAACTTGATTCATAAGCCTCGTGAAGGTATTGGGTGCATTAGATAGTCCAAATGGCATTACTAACCACTCGTATAATACTTCTTGGGTTTTAAAAGCTGTTTTCCACTCATATCCTATGCGTATACGAATCTGGTGATAACCACTTTGAAGATCAATTTTAGAAAATACTTTAGAAATAACAAGCATATCTATCAAATCATCAAGTCTCGGAATTTGGAACCTATATGGAATGGTAATCTTGTTGAGAGCTTGGCAATCAATACACATTTTCCATCCCCCACTTTTTTTGTCAACAAGAAATGCTGGACTAGCACAAGGGATTTTACTCAACCTGATCAAACCTTTCTCCAATAAATCATTTACTTGTCCTTGCAAAATGTCATGTTCCTTTGGGCTTAATCTGTAATGAGCATAATTTGGAAGAGAAGCACCAGGAATGAAGTCAATTTGATGTTGTAAATCTCTTAAAGGAGGTAAGGATTTTGCAGTTCTTCAGGAAATAAACCATGAAACTGAGTGATTAAAGGTTGTACTCTTTCTGGAATTATTATCATTGGTTTAGAATCTTCATGAGAACTAAGAGTATGTGTTTTCATTTGTTTAACAATACTACTAATGCACTTGTATTTCCATCACTATGTTCTTTTATAAATAACTGTAGATTGAGAAGGAACTAATACCTTTTTTCTGCCATCTTTATAGAAGGTATATGTGTTTTCAAAGCAATTGTGAAATGCACACATATCATACTGCCAAGGCCTTCCAAGTAATAAATGTGCAGCAGACATATTAATAACATCAGACAAAACAGAATCTTCATAACCCTTGAGAGCAAATTCCACAAGACATTGATGAGTAATTTTTTGAGAAGAGGAACTAGTGACCCAACCTACAGAATATGGGTGAGGATGTGGAGTAACAGGTAATCCTAATTTTTGAACTAGCTCAGTTGAAATATAATTATCCATGCTTCCACTATCCATAATGAGATCACATGTAACTCCCTTGATTAAACACCTTGTTCTGAAAATACCGTTCCTTTGTGAAAAAGATGGTTGTGTAAGTAACAATGGTCGAATCATACCTATGAAATGTTCAATGTATCATTCTTCAACGAATTCTTCATCTACTTCCTCTTCCTCAGACTTCTCTAAGTCATCATTAACTAAACCATTGCATTTATGTGTTTGTTCTGATTCCTCTTGCACAATTCCATGAATTCTACGACATTCTGAAGAAGTATGACCAGGCATCTGACATTTGTTACACTTTTCTCATCTGAATTTTGCATATGGATTCTGGGTTTTTTCTGGAGGAGGAAAAGATGTTTGGTTTCTACTAGCAAAACGCGTATTTGAATTATTAATTGGTTGAAAAGTAACAAATTGAGTTTGTTGTACGGACTGAAATTCAAATAGAGTAGGAAGAATAGGTGAATGGTTCTTCGGTATAGGAGAATTAGCAAAATTGGCAGTTCTAAATTGTTGTCTGAAAAAGCGGGGGTCTAACAACCACACCCAATATTTCGATTAGCAATCTGTATAGACAACTCCGAGTTACTTTCTAGAGAATCAACTAGACTCAATCAAATAGAAAATATCTCAAGGAGTTATTATCTCAATCTCTCGATTTGATTTACTCAAGCAAATACAATATTTGAGTCTTAATCAAAGAGAGATAACTTGGATGGTACCAAAGACCAATATCCAAGTGTCAATCAAATTAAATCAACAACCAATAAGGTCGGATATTCTAATTGATTGAACAACGCACAACCTATATTATTTCAATTATATAAAAATATAATGCGGAAAAGAAATAACACAGACAACAGAATTTTTTTAACGAGGAAACCGCAAATGCAGAAAAACCCCGGGACCTAGTCCAGATTAAACATACACTGTATTAAGCCGCTACAGACACTAGCCTACTCCAAATTAACTTCGGTATGTACTGTAGTTGAACCCCAATAAATCTCACACTGATCCAAGGTATATTTATGCTCCTACGCCTCTGATCCCAGCAATATACTGTACACTTGATTCCCTTAGCCGATCTCACCCACAACCAAGAGTTGCTACGACCCAAAGTCGAAGACTTTAATAAACAAATCTGTCTCAAAAAGAAAAGTCTATAAGATAGATAAATTCGTCTCCCATGAATAAACCTATGAGTTTTGTTCCGTCTTTTGATAAATCAAGGTGAACAGGAACCAATCAATAAAACCAGACTTATATTCCCGAAGAACAGCTCAGTTTTATCAATCACCTCACAATAGTCTTAATCGACGTAGCGAAAAAAGATATTGTGGAATCACAAACGATGGGACGAATATGTTTGTGATTACTTTTATATCTTGCCTATCGCAGATAGAAATCTCAAGCCAATTATTACAATTGTACTCATACGATAGAAACAGCAAGATCAGATCACACAACTATGATAAAAGTAGTATTGGTCTGGCTTCACAATCCCAATGAAGTCTTTAAGTCGTTAACCTGGTTCTAGAAGAAGAAAACCAAAGGTTAAAGGAGAATCGACTCTAGCTATGCAACTAGTATCACACGTAAGGTGTGGGAATTGGGTTTCCCAGTTGCTAGAGTTCTCCCTTATATAGTCTTTCAAATCAGGGTTTGCAATTAATGTTAGCTTGGTAACAAAGCATTCAATATTCACCGTTAGATGAAAACCTGATTAAATACAATCTAATATTTATCAACCGTTAGATCGAAAACATAACTTGTTATACACACATGTACTAGACGATTTTGGGTTTGTGTAACCATACCAAAACTTGAACATTAGTTGGTTCAACACAAGTTAATCAAATGGTTAGCCAAATGATAACTTTCATATCAACCATATTCTTCTTCACCATAACTAGTCCAAATGACTCAAATTAACTAGTTAGAGGGTTTTTCAATTGCTATGAGATCCCATGTACTACACAAGAAAAAATTTAAGCAAAAACGATGTGATTCACTCGAATCGATTCATGAACTATAAAGCCACGGTTTGCAATATCATTCTTTAGTTTATTAAGATAAGTTCATAAACATCGTTTTTAGACATAACCTACTCAAGTTTGCGGACTGGAATCGCAGACTCAAGTCAATCGGTTGGAGTGTACAAACTCCAGCGAAAATTCTCAGGTCGATAACTTCAGTCAGTTCGCGGACTGAAACTGAGTTACAACTCCAGCAGAAATTCTCGGGTTCGAGAACTACGCCAGTTTGCGGACTGAGTTCGCGGCTCACGTTCCGGTTTCACTTGATCAACAAAGTTCACAAACTTCGGTTCAAGCAATAAGGACTTATACATATATGTGTTACCACAACATTGTTTATATCCTCCAATGGTTATATTGTCTAAACTCTCATTTCAATCATTGAAACAATCTCAGAGGACATTATATAGTCGTTATTCACAAACTATTTTTCGTCAGAGCGATTTCCAAAATAATTGAAACTTAACATGATTTTCGTCATTAGGCAAAGATGAACTTGGCTAAATTGAAAGCTTAACCAGCACACATTTCGAGAAATAGATAAGCGAGATATAGTCAGATCGAAATGACATATGTGTATATTCTTAGTCTATATAGTAATACAACTTTTGTCTCAAGATAGGAGATGTAATAGATAGACTTTTGAGTGATAGATAAGTTCAAGTCTCCACATACCTTTTAGTCGATGAAGATCCACTGGTTCCTTGAGTAGTCCTTCGTCTTTCTATCCTAATCCGAGACCTTAGCTATAGTAGACTAGAATCAAAACTTTATAGTTTTGATCACTAATATTGACAAACATGCTTGAGATAGCAACGCATGCGAGTTAGACCGAGCAATTCTCTAACAATCTCCCCCTTTGTCAATTTTAGTGGCAAGACTATTAATACATATGGAATATAAAAATATATAAATAAACTTTGTAGCTCCTATTCCACATGTCTAATCTTCAACAATACTCGAAATATTCGTCACTTCCAATAGTCCAATGATCCCAAAGGTTGTAAGTTTAGTATTATCGTTGTTGAAAATCCGTAGCTATAATAATGAGAAAACAAAGGTTCTCAATCATTGTTATACAATGTCATAGTATCATTACACAACGTCAAAGTCCAATTGTATTACAACTTTAACAACAATACTATGGTGATACTTCACTCCCCCTTAGTCAATACTCCATCTCACATGGAAACCACTCCCCCTTACATAATGATCCGAAAATCATATGTATTTGTAGTATGAACTACATATTAATTATCCCCCTTTTTTTCAATAAAATTGGCAAAGGTACAAGAACGGGATCCTAATGAAATTTCCGTAAGAGACATTTCATGACCAAAGTTAAATGTATATCATCTTGTTTAGATGCAATCATAAATCCGAAGCTAAATGCATTCATCAAGGATTTTATAAAGATACAAGCTAACCCCTCTAATATTCCACAGCCGCACTCCCCACAAAGATTTGGCAATTAAGCACAAGTTCAAAAGAACTCTCCCCCATAAAATGTCATTCCCAAGGGAACAACAATAGTGACCTTAATTTCAAATGATAAGAAGGATTTCTTTAGACTCAAAAAATTACATACAAGTATGAATTTGGAATCCAAAATATTCAATCATATTAACCAAAGTGAACCAAGATTAATTTGACCAAATATGCTCGACACAAGTAAACTTATGAAGATTTAAAAAACTCGATTAGATTATTCACAGGAGAACTCATAATTAATCTAACCGGGATACATAATTAAACTAATCACCAAAGTAGTCAATTCAACTGTTTATACTCACATAAGAAAATCTATGGAGCGATGACTAAGTATAAAAATAACCAACCCAGTCAATCATTCTCAACATGAGAAAAAACTTATGGAGTCATAACTAAATAATCACACAAGATGATTGATTTAGTTCAACATAAAGTACCTTACGGAATAACAATTAAGCTAATCACAAAAGCAATCAACTTTTGTTGTCTTAGTGCTCAACATAAGACACTTCATGGAACAACACTGTATTTACAAAAAAAATTGTGGATCGAAGATTCGACCTATACCATGGAATAAGCAAGGATTCATTCTATGTTTCCATCACTATTTGCACAATGACACACACTAGACATAATCCATGAATCACAAAAGATTTTAACCTATCTTACATCAATAATTGACAATATAGGCTTAACTTTTGTGTTTTGCCAAAAGTTTATTCATTCCTTTATCAATATTTGCATATCAATTCACGAACGATTTTACTTTTGACAAAATATGGGACAATTAAGTTCACGGACGTAAACACACATATCCCATCAAAATATTGCAATATATAAAATCAAAAGATTAATACTGCAACCATCATCTTCCAAATAAGTTTAGAATTTAACACAATAAATCTAAAAACAAGAAGATGAAAAATTTGGACATAGCTATGTGTAATCACAATAATGGCTATTCCAAACACTAGTTATTCTTCTAAACAAAAGAAAAAAATAGAAGATTTACTAGGTAATAAAAATCAAACAGATTAAACTGAAAGACTTCCATGCCATAATGAACTAGAGTCAAATAGACAATTCGAGACCTTCTTGAGACTTGAGGTCTTGGAGCTTTTGAATGGAAGCATCCTCTGCACCTTTGAAGAGGATATCCTTATTGGGAAGTTCTCTAACACGGGTTTTTATGAGAACAAGGTCATACTTAACCTTTTTCAACTCAGTTCTTACCACATCAAGATACTTCATTATATCAACAAGTTGCTGCTTTGCTTCCTCAAATTCCTTCAGGAAGTCTAAAACTACATCTGATGAAATCTCTTCAATCTCTTCTATATTCGAAAATGAATCAAAAGATTGAGGAAAGGAATCTTCAACTTGAACAAGTGTTCCCTTCTCTTTATCGAGTTTGCAATATACTGCCTTATCAATGCCATCTTTAGGTAAATCCAATGAGAAGGAAGAAGGAGAAGCCATTGACAATAAAAAAACCCTAGAGTAATATGATTAACTCAATATGATAGGTATATATAAGAAAAACTCGAGAGATTTAGGGTTTACGGGATATGTTTAAAAGATAGCTTGAAACCGTAAGATGAGTATTCACAAAACTCTGCATGGAAGAGAAACTACACTTTTACTTTTCAAAGATAAGTTACACTGAAAAGGAAAAAATACTCACGAAACAGTGTTTGACCAATTATCCTTCTGAAAACGATAAGAAATTAGCTGGATAGTTAGAGTCACTTTGTTGTGGATTATACCTATTCAATTCTCTCATAACTAGGTTTTTTGTATGTGAGACATTCAACCTTGTGATTACTTCACACAAGTATGATCCATTAGCTCATTGAATGAACATTGTTCCTTTCTATCCTTCTGTATTTGACATGTGCTCTTACAAGAGAGGTGAGACACTTCTTGATTAGTATACTTATTAGAAGTACTAAATCTAGGACCTCTTACAATTGGTTTAAGAGGATCGGAATAGATAGAAATCCATTTTCTAGACTTAGATTTACCAGAAACATCCTTATAAGTACAAGGAATGCTTTCCTTAGCAACACAAGAACTTATGCCAGAATGCATTTGAGCCCTTTAATGACTTCTAGAGTAGAGATCTTCTTTTATAAGGTTTATAGTTTCTTGTGGGCACGCGATTCACTGCATTAGTCGACTGAATATTTGTTCCATTGACAGTGAAGAGAAGCAAATTATGAAGCTTAGAAATTTGTTTCCTTCTTGCAAAACAATGGATAGCATAGTGATTCTTTTTCCCATAAAAAGTACAGGTTCGTGGAGAAGAAACAACAATTAGCACCTGTCTTTGCTTCATAGCCATATAAGAAGACTGCAAGTTATATAAACTTTTCTTAACACAATCTTCTTCTGGAGAACATTTCTTCATGTGCAGAACATAAGATTTTCTCCTTAAGACAGATTTTTCCTTTTGCAAGGATTTACATTGTTTATGGGCTAGAGTAAGAGATGTACTTAGTTTCTCCTTTTCATCACGAAGTCTGTTGAGATATGATGAATGAGTCTCGACGTTTTTCTCTTATTGAGTTTTCCTTAACAACTTCCTCAAGAACACTAATCTCTTCACGTTGTAGAGTAGTTTCTAGTAGAAGTTTCTCAATGTTCTTAGATAAGGATAGAACAATGTTATAGAGATCACGTTCTCGATCAAGAGACTTTTCAAATTCATCAATAAACTGATTATGATCATTAAAATCAACAGTCTCAGCTATATTTTTTGAAATTCTGGTGAGCTCCTTTTCAGCTTTTGCTAGAGTGTCACATGCCTCATGAGAGGAAGAAATGTCATTATGCAATTGGACATTCTTTCCACCTCGGAATTCGGAAGAATCTACTAAGGAATAATCCTTTGAGGAGTTTCTAAGACACTTGACATAATCAAAAGCTTTAGGAGACATTTTGGTATGCGAAAAGGAGATCTTGTCCTTAGACTCAAATTGCCACAAATACAGACTTGTAAGGTCTTAAACGTATTTTCCCGCTCTGATACCAATTGAAAAAGCGGGGGTCTAACAACCACACCCAATATTTTGATTAGAAATCTGTATGGACAAATCCGAGTTACTTTCTAGAGAATCAACTAGACTCAATCAAATAGAAAATATCTCAAGGAGTTATTATCTCAATCTCTCGATTTGATTTACTCAAGAAAATACAATCTGCGAATCTTAATCGAAGAGAGATAACTTGGATGGTACCAAATACCAATATCCAAGTGTCAATCAATTTAAATCAACAACCAATAAGGTCGTATATTCTAATTGATTGAACAACGCACAACCTATATTATTTTAATTATATAAAAATATAATACGGAAAAGAAATAAATCAGACACCAGAATATTTTTAACGAGGAAACCGCAAATTCAGAAAAACCCCGGGACCTAGTACATATTAAACATACATTGTATTAAGCCGCTACAGACACTAGCCTACTCCAAATTAACTTCGGTCTGGACTGTAGTTGAACCCTAATCAATCTCATACTGATCCAAGGTATATTTATGATCCTACGCCTCTGATCCCAGCAGGATACTGTGCACTTGATTCCCTTAGCTGATCTCACCCACAACCAAGAGTTGCTACGACCCAAAGTCGAAGACTTTAATAAACAAATCTGTCTCACACAGAAAAGTCTATAAGATGGATAAATTCGTCTCCCACGAATAAACCTATGAGTTTTGTTCCGTCTTTTGATAAATCAAAGTGAACATGAACCAATCAATAAAACCAGACTTATATTCCCGAAGAACAACTCAGTTTTATCAATCACCTCATAATAGTCTTAATCGATGCAGCGGAAAAAGATATTGTGGAATCACAAACTATGAGACGAAGATGTTTGTGATTACTTTTATATCTTGCCTATCGGAGATAGAAATCTCAAGACAATTATTACAATTGTACTCGTAATATGGAAACAACAAGATCAGATCACACAACTACGATAAAAGTAGTATCGGTCTGGCTTCACAATCCCAATGAAGTCTTTAAGTCGTTAACCTGGTTTTAGAAGAAGAAAACCAAAGGTTAAAGGAGAATCGTCTCTATCTATGCAACTAGTATCACACGTAAGGTGTGGGGATAGGTTTCCCAGTTGCTAGAGTTCTCCCTTATATAGTCTTTCAAATCAGGGTTTGCAATCAATGTTAGCTTGGTAACAAAGCATTCAATATTCACCGTTAAATGAAAACCTGATTAGATACAAGCTAATATTTTACAACCATTAGATCAAAAACATAGCTTGTTATACACACACGTATTAGACGATTTTTGGGTTTGTGTAACCGTACCCAAACTTGTACGTTAGTTGGTTCAACACTATTAACAAAATGGTTAGCCAAATGATAACTTTCATATCAACCATATTATTCTTCACCATAACTAGTCCAAATGACTCAAATGAACTAGTTATAGAATTGTTCAATTGTTATGAGATCCCATGTACTACACAAGACACAATTGAAGCAAAAACGATGTGATTCACTCGAATTGATCCATGAATTATAAAGCCACGGTTTGCAATAGCATTCCTTAGTTTATTAAGATAAGTTCACAAACATCGTTTTTAGACATAACCTACTCAAGTTCGCGGACTGGGTTCGTGATCGAATTTTGAATACTGGTAAGTAGAGTTGTCGTTCCCTCGGACTTGTTTAAATCGATTTTAGGATTTAATAAACTAAAGTAAAATAAAAAAATATACAAAATATTGTCACATGATGAAGAGAGGTGCTGGGACTCAGGATTCCGCCAAACTCATAACAAAAGGTTCAAATATTAATTCTTTTAACAATTATAGCTTAACAAATAAAAACTTAACTCTTATTTTTGCCAAGGTAGATTCTCAAAATATCAATTGTAGATCTAAGCATGGGACATCAAAA
Source organism: Papaver bracteatum (assembly GCA_023529315.1). Lineage (NCBI taxonomy): Eukaryota > Viridiplantae > Streptophyta > Magnoliopsida > Ranunculales > Papaveraceae > Papaver > Papaver bracteatum. The sequence goes on along the minus strand of JAJJWX010001098.1, from coordinate 1,502,810 downwards.
CTTCTAAGCAAGCATGACCCATCTAATGAAATGACAACTAATTAATCAAAAACCATCTGTCAATTTTAATTAGTGCAAAAGTCATATAAAGAATTAACTAAAATTACCAATGTATGAAATTCGGCTTCCTCCATCGTCCCAGTGGTGGGGTTTAGCTTCTCATAATGTAAACACACTTAGAAAGATAATTCATTGCTCAAGAAGGTGTTTCTATTGAAGAATTATAATGGAGCAAAGATTTGTAACGGTGAAAGTGCGTTATAGAATCTTCTGTTACAAATATTGTTACAAAGAAAAGATGACATGTTTTATTAAAAAAGTGATCTATTCTTCATCTTCTTCTTCTTCGCCTGAAAGTGCAGAAACTCCGACCACAAACCTCTGCAGCCTTATGTGCGCGCTACTTTCTACCTCTAACTCTTCATAAACCCCCTATGTGATCCCATAGGCCTATATATATATTCATTTGGACCGAGAACAAACCCTCATAACTCCAATATATCCGGCAGTTAATCAAGAATATATCCATGCAAGATACGTGAATTTTCTTCCCTAATTTAATTCTTCACGCAATCCTGTTGCTGTCAAATATCCTTATTTGTCTTCTACACGTTTCTGCTGCAACCAAGCTCTATCCAAACATGAGAAGCAGACGTACAAACACGCTGTAATCCCATGGTTAACTCATCATGCACACGTACTCTCTTGATTTTTGGTGGACTTACCAGTCCTGTTTAGCTATAACATGCCCAATATGATCGATAGTAGTACTTGAATCCTCCTAAAATGCCTCCAAATCCAAAACAGGGATGATCGGGTTTTTCAAGAGAAAAATGTAACTCCCTGACTTCTTCAATCTCAATATCCAACCAAATATAACCAAAAAACTCGACCTCACCAAGCCTGTTACGCTCAAACAAGTCATCCCAATGAATATCAGCCATTGAATCTCCTTCTATCACGCCCAAAAATCCAACTCCAATCTGCCATTGATGAACACAGTTTCCCGCCAATTTTTGAAATTTGAATGAAGAAGGTGGTGTCCCCCTAACCAAACCGGGGGTGCGAATAACAACTGCCTCCCTAGGGGTTCCCGTATCCAAATTGAGGGTGCCTTTATCACTTTTCTCCGGGGGGCCAAATAGCACTTTTTGAGCAACTTTTCCACATAAGTGTATTTCTCCAAAAACACCTACACAAACATAAAAACACCAAAATAAGTACAAAAATCAAGCACTAATAATAGAGACATTGCGGACAATTCAGACACAAAAATGTGTCTATCAAATACCCCCAAATTTATTATTTGCTAGTCCTCGAGCAAATCTAATCTAGAAAATGAAAATCTAACTCACCAGGTGGCCCCAGTGACCGAGATAATCTCGGTAGGGTTTACCAGAGGTGTACCCACAAAACCTTGACTTCTAATTGGTCACCAGTATCCAAAGAGCTATAAGGACATACATATTCTCATCCTATCTCCAAGTAACCAGAATGCCAAAGAAATTAAAGGTGTCAGCTCTAAAACTGACTGAAGAAAAGGGGAGACACATCCGCAACACTGCTAGATAAAGAGATATCCGCTACATAGCTAGATAAACATTGTAAGATGCGTCAGCTGATTTACAGCTGGATAAGATTAGGAAAGAGAAAAATATGAGAGGGATATCTGCTACATAGCTGGACTAATTACGTGTGATGAGTTAAACCAGTGCTAGAAAGATCTTGTGCTATATTGAAAGCGGACTAACAAAGCAACCAAATGTATCTTTCTTCGACTCTCTCATAGTGCTCAGTAGAAATAACATCTTCTTCGGTCTTCAACTGTTGATGATAAACTATCGAACCTCATAGAACCTTGACAATTAACTTTTCTCTTCGATTTCTTGCTTGACATAAAAATTTATACTTCCCTATGGCCTTATTGAACAAAAAACTAATTATAGAACAAAAAGAGCGTAATGATTATTATTATTATTTTTATTTTTTTGTTGACACAAAAATTACAAGATAAAAATTTACATGGCCATCACATAAGGAATTTAACACTTGGATCTTCGCAACTTGTAATGTCTTAGTATCATGAACTTCAACAACTTATATCGTTTTTTCAATCTTGTTCTTATAACTTCTTGTAACCCTTGATTTTGAATTCTGATTTTCTGTTGTTGCTTCTAAACCTTAAACGTCTTCCACTTTCTTCATAGATTTTGATGTCGCTCCGTTTGTTGATGATGATAAGTTTCTACTGAGAGAGAGACGTAATCCAGTAACTAAGACTACATTGTGAGGTTTCTTTGTCTTTCTGGCATTTCCTGACCTACTTGCCTTTCCATCATGGATGGTTAGGTCCATCACGGTTACCCTCTAAAAGGAACAAGTTCTCTCCTGAATTTCAAGGATCTCAATGTCTTTTTCTCTAATGTCTCAATAGGTTGTTATCCCTAGCATTCCAATTTATATCTTTTTGGTGAGAAACAATATGTAAACTTAGCTAACCGGATACCATGTGATGCTAGAAGTTTCAAAAGTGCAACTAAAAAGTTTCTCACATACCCCCAAACTTAAATCTAACATTGTCATCAATGTTCTAAAGATGAAATTAAAAACATGAACAAGGAGAAACTGTTACCATTTGAAGCAAAAGAGATAAGGAAAGATATTACCGTGTCGCATGAATATTGGGTTACCTCCCAAGAAGTGCTAAGTTTAAAGTCTTCAGCTAGACAATGGAAGAGATTAGTCACCTCAAAGAATCATATAGTAGCAGACTGAATAACTGCTGGTCATCTGGATCAAAAAGTTCTAACCACAAGAAGAGGAAACTGCAACAGACCATGAAGATATCCAACACACCCTTATCTATTTTTTTCGTTTAAGACAACTACATCTAGTTGTGGTTCGGGTTCAGGATCTATAAAAGGGTCTAGATAAAAAGTTTTCATCGGCTAGATTTCCTCAAAGGCAGTATCCTGAAGATCAGTTTCTAGAGTCTGGAAATGCTCAATTAAGAACTTAGAAGCACATAAAAATAACCTGAATAACTGGGGATCCTCTAAGTCAATCAGACTTGACTCACACAGTTGACCACAGTAGTGGTCATTCTTAAGCAAATGTGTCGACCCTAATCTCCAAAAATAATTAGGTTTAGTCTCAAAACTTAATAATTGACACATCTGAAACGTATACGTTCCCACAATTGGAAGGAAGGTTTTTGGTGGGAAAACAAAGTCAATCGTGGTATCATAGCCTGGGTTAACCACATCAACCCGAGGATGGGTTCTTAACAACTGAACTTCTTTATGGACACAACTAGGCTCAGGAAAAAGTGTATGAAGATAATCTTTTAAAATGGTTGAGGCACATATGTCAAGTCCCAAGTTAGGGACCTTTCTAAGAGTTAAAGCACATGGAGAATGATAATCACCCCAAAACTTAGAATTTTCAGTGTCTCTAGAAAGACTAGTCACAACTTCCCTAATTTCAAGGTCATCTGATTCCTGAAAATGGTCAATTGATTCTTCTAAGTCAGGTTCATCCTCACTCATCTCTACAAGTTCATCTTCTTTGTCTAAGACTAATGTTTCTAAATCGCTAGACTCGAAAACAATATTCTCAGGATAAACCCGCTCCTCTAAACTATTATCGGCTTCATAATCATAAGGAAATACTACATCGTCTAAAACGGGGGTATCTCTAGTCAAATCCTTGTCCTTTTGAATAGATGAATAATTATTATAATTATTTGGATTTGAACTAGAAATAATATTATTGTTATAAAGCTCAATTGGGGTAAAAAATTCCTAATCACTATGCCTATTTATTTCAAATTCTTCATCAACACTATCCTCATCATAATCGTCATTATAATAACATGAAAATGGTTGAACCTCATCTAAATTAGTGTCACCAATTCTAACCTCATTATTTTCAAGGGTACTATTGGAAACACTAAGATTATTTCGAGCAGTTCTTTTCTGGGCCTCTAACAAAATCTTTTGAATCGATTCACATGACTTCCTTATGGTTTCGTGACTCGACTCACATGACTTCCTTAGGGTATCGTGTATAGAAGGTTCACTCATAGGTGCATTTTTTTATCCATTTCTAACAAAAACCTATTTGTATTCTCAGTTAATTATTTGAGAGACTCTTCTAAAGGAAGAACAGGTTCAGAAGGATCATAATAGTGACTAGTTTTCAATAGTTTGATTGCCGCCTCTAAATACGAAGAACTAGTATTATAATCTTCTTGCTCGTAAGACTGATGCACGTGTGGATAATAATTGGGCTCACCATGGTATGACCCATAACCTTCAAAAGGTTGGCGTTCCCAACCACTATTCACACTCTGGTCATTAAAAGAGCGATGTCCATATTGTTCAGTTGGATATTCATATTCATTGTGATGGCTATTATAATACTAGTTTGACATCCTAACTGCAAGGGAATTCTACACAAGCACAAACAAGGTTGACTTGACCACAACAAACCTACTGATTTCTAGCAAAAAAAAACATGATGGCTCCACTTAGATTGTTTCTAGACTAGCTTCTAATTCTTCGAAAGGGAATTCGTTACAATTTAAGAAAACCCCTCTGGAATCAATCCGAGTCAAATTAAGTTGAATAGAGGCGAGGGAAGCTTAGTGGAGCTTTGATACCCAAGGACTCACCGGAATTACAATGCGGCGCAGTCACGCATTTAACTCACAGAAACCATCATGAACTTCTAAGTATGCTTAAAAGAGTAACCAATATTTTTCGAATGACTTTCCGATTAAGCTCGTTACCCTATCGGTCTCGTTCTAGTCAGTATTTTAAGCTTGGGTTCACGTTTGGTATCGTTTTCCTAAGGAGGGAAAGAAGAGATTGGTGATGAAATCCGAACCCTTATCTTGTATGGCTAGGCCTTTCCCTTTACTAGTAAATTAAAGCAGCTGTTTTCAATACCTCAACATATATGCATACAAAATTATCCAGTAAAACCGCTTACAGGGGATTCGCGGGTGTTTAGAATTCTTACCTCCCATTCCAGACGGGGGATGAACCCTTGAAGTCGACTCAGGCCACTGACTCCTATGTCAGTGTACGAATCCGAGGGGCCGAGACAGTATCGTAACTGTCGTCCTTCCCTGTGCAGCTTATATTTAAATTAACCCTTCCTTAGGGTTTTAAAAATAAAGTCCAATATCCAAAAATAAAAAATAAAAATGTCCAAAAAGAAAAGATTACAAAAATATATTCCTAATTACAGTTTCTAAAAATAAAAGAAATAAAATCTAATAAAAATGAAATAAATATATACAAAAATATTCTCCTTCACTCCTTTTGGATCTCTATTTCCTTTCCTTCTTTGGGTTTGCTTTTCTTTTCAGCACGTTTTCTCTTTTTCTTTAGCTTAGCTCCAAATCTGAAAGCAAACAAAAAATACCAAAACGCGTAAAAAATAAAAAAAAATAAAACCTAAAAACAAATCTATACACAAGTCTGCGTCGGCGGTGCCAAAAATTGATCGAATTTTGAATAGTGGTAAGTTGTCGTTCACTCGAACTTGTTGAAATCGATTTTAGGATTTAATAAACTAAAATAAAAGAAAAATATATACAAAATATTGTCACAGGATGAAGAGAGGTGCTGGGACTCAGGATTCCGCCAAACTCATAACAAAAGGTTCAAATATTAATTCTTTTAACAATTATAGCTCAACAAATAAAAACTTGGACTCTTATTTCTGCCAAGGTAGATTCTCAAAATATCAATTGTAGATCTTAAGCATGGGACATCAAAACATCTAATCAAGCATGACCCATCTAATAAAATGACATCAAATAATTAATCAAAATCATATGTCAATTTTAATTAGTGCAAAAGTCATATGAATAATTAATTCAAATTACCCATGTATGAAATTCGGCTTCATCCATCGTCCTAGTGGTGGGGTTTAGCTTCTCATAATGTAAACACACTTAGAAAGATAATTCATTGCTCAAGAAGGTGTTTCTATTGAAGAATTATAATGGAGCAAAGATTTGTAACGGTGAAAGTGCATTACAGAATCTTCTGTAACAAATATTGTCACAAAGAAAAGATGACAGGTCTTATTAAAAAGGTGATCTATTCTTCGTTTTCTTCCTCTTCGCCTGAAAGTGCAGAAACTCCGACCACAGCTGTAACACCCTGTGTTTTTAGCATGGTGCATGCCAAAAGATGCGCCATGGCCTGAGATGAAGATTCATCCAAAGATTCCGTTGGTTGGTAAGAGGTAGATTGGCTAAAGGCCAATACCGCGTCAAAATGGCGCATTGTGTTTGGTATTTTCCCAAGAGCCAAATCTCGCATCAAATGATACATTAGGCCAGTTGGGTAGGTGGCCTTGAGCTTGCAGCGTAATCATTGCGAATTAAGAAGGCTATTGGCCTAGAGCCAATATCGCACAATCATTGTGCATCAAGACAGAGAGAGCTGGCTGAACGAGTGTTGCGCAATCATTGTACGCAATTATTTAGAATGGACACAATCATTGTGAAGTAAAGCAATCATTGCGAAGGAACACAATCATTGCACATGAATAGTAAAAGTGTGACATGGTGAATGACTTTTCCTCCCCTAACTAAAATTGTAAAAATGCCAAGTTAACATATATAGGGAGGGTAGTTGGTTGAAGGTGCATATGCAGACTATGTACCAAGTAAGCTTCATAGCTTATCCGGAAGAGTATAAATGATGCCTAATGCTCATTTATAGTTGCGTAGCCTTTCGAAGAGGGCATTTGATGCATTGGCATCACTATGCCATGGCGCGGACCCGATGATGCATAATCATTATGCATCTTGACGGAATGGCCTATACGGACCAGGCCATTACCATTTTTGCTAGGCCACAGCCTTGAAAACGATTTGGTTTAAGTTTCTTTCCTTTCAAGGATGAACTACGGTCTGTGCTTGATCCCTTTATAATAGGAAATGGTACGTAGGCGCAGCCTCAATGAGTTGCAACATTACCGGTCCATCACTTTGTCGCTCATATCATCTAATTGTGAGATGATTGCGACATTATGGCCTCTCATATCACCTAGCTCGGTAGATCAACGCAAGAGATTATTGTGGCCATACTTGATGAGGCAAGTTGCATTCCATTCCTTGGATGCTCATACTTCCTATCAAGGCGTTCGACATAGGATAAAAACCTGAGTATCGTAATTTAGCTCTAGAGGAGTCCATTTTGATGGGAAACGGCCCAAAGATCAAGACATGTCAATCTATAGATCCACATGGTCACCAAAATTTATCCAAATTTCATCGTTTAGGGCCTCAAAATGCCGTTTTTGCGGTATTAAGAAAGTTTTTATTTTCTTAACAAATCCTTTGCGGAACAAGGGTAAGTTGGAACGGTGTGGAATCTTAAATAGCTGCATCATGCTCCACGAGCATGCTTGCAAGGGAAAATGAACGTTTATTTGCCTAACTTTAAGGTTCAGATCGTAGCTTCATCATGGCGCATCGGGGAAGTTACGGCATGCGGGACAACGCGCCAAAGGCGTAATTTTCCGGTCCGTCACAGTTGGTATCAGAGCAAGTTTCTAGAAAACTCTAGTATCTTGTGCAGAGTGGACGCGTCAAGCGAGTACTTTCCTTAATGGAAATTTAAAGTTGGAGAGCAGGCCAACTTTTACGTGGGAAAGAGTTAGTAACTACAGCGCCAGTTACTTTGCAAATCGAGTTGAGCTTGTTTAAAGTATTGTGAGTTTGCCATGCCCCTGTGGAATCCCACTTACGAGTGGAAATCCAGAAGACCGTATGGGAAGGTGGGTAGACAATGGAACTGATCATCCCCACACGCTGGAAACTGGAAAACGGTTTGCGTTGTCAGGCCCGACTAGCATCCCACTTACGAGTGGCAACCTGGATGACCGTCAGGGACGGTGGGCAACTGGATTCTATTTCATATAGTACTACATAAAGATCTTGTCATTTCAATGGCATCTTTAACCTTGTGTATCTTAGGGATTCCTGGGTGGTGGTATGAGACGCCATCTAGGATACCTTGTTGAGAAATCCCTTTTGGCAACTGGCCAATTGAGATTCTTGTTAATGTTGTGGACTCTTTTTGGATTCCTGAGTATGCGGTATGGGACGTTTGCTCAGAATGTCGAAATTGATGTTCGCAACAACTTGAAGAAACCCGTGATTTCTGAGCATATGGTATGGGACTTTTGCCCAGGAATCCAAACCGAAGTGATTGTCCACAATAGTTTTTGGTTTGAATTTCGGGGACGAAATTCTTTAAAGGGGTGAATAATGTAACACCCTGTGTTTTTAGCATGGCGCGTGCCAAAAGATGTGCCATGGTCTGAGATGAAGCTTCATCCAAAGCTTCCGTTGGTTGGTAAGAGGTAGATTGGCTTAAGGCCAATACCGCGTCAAAATGGCGCATTATGTTTAGCATTTGGCCAAGAGACAAATCTCGCATCAAATGATGCATTAGGCCAGTTGGGTAGGTGGCCTTAAGCTTGCAGTGTAATCATTGCGAATTAAGAAGGCTATTGGCCTAGAGCCAATATCACACAATCATTGTGCATCAAGACAGAAGGCGCTGGCTGAATGAGTGTTGCGTAATCGTTGTACGCAATTATTGTGAATGGACACAATCATTCCGAAGTAAAACAATCATTGCACATGAATAGTAAAAGTGTGACTTGGTGAATGGTTTTTCCTCCCCTAACCAAAGTTGTAAAAATTCCAAGTTAACATATATAGGGAGGGTAGTTGGTTGAAGGTGCATATGCGGACTATGTACCAAGTAAGCTTCATAGCTTATCCGGAAGAGTATAAATGATGCCTAAGGCTCATTTATAGTTGCGTAGCCTTTCGAAGAGGGCATTTGATGCATTGGCAACACTATGCCACGACGCGGACCCGATGATGCATAATCATTATGTATCTTGGCGGAATGGTATATACGGACCAGGCCATTACCATTTTTGCTAGGCCACAGCCTTGAAAACGATTTGGTTTAAGTTTCTGTCCCTTCAAGGATGAACTACGGTCTGTGCTTGATCCCTTTATAGTAGGGAATGGTACGTAGGCAGCCGCAATGAGTTGCATCATTGCCGGTCCAGCACTTTGTCGCTCATATCATCTAATTGTGAGATGATTGCGACATTATGGCCTCTCATATCACCTAGCTCGGTAGCTCAACGCAAGAGTTGATTGTGGCCATACTTGATGAGACAAGTTGCATTCCATTCCTTGGATGCTCATACTTCCTATCAAGGCGTTCGTCATAGGCTAAAGACCCGAGTGTCGTAATTTAGCTCAAGAGGAGTCCATTTTGATGGGAAACGGCCCAAAGATTAAGACATGTCGATCTATAGATGCACATGGTCACCAGAATTTAGCCAAATTCCATCGTTTAGGGCCTCAAAATGACGTTTTTGCGGTATTAAGAAAGTTTTTATTTTCTTAACAAATCCTTTGCGGAACAAGGGTAAGTTGGAACGGTGTGTAAGCTTAAATAGCTACATCATGCTCCACGAGCATGCTTGCAAGGGAAAATGAACGTGCATTTTCCTAACTTTAAGGCTCGGATCGTAGCTTCATCATGGCGCATTGGGGAAGTTATGGCCTGCGGGGCAACGTTCCAAAGGCGTAATTTTCCGGTCCGCCACAACAACCATCTGAAGCCTTCTTTGCTCGCTACTTTCTACCCCTAACTCTTCATAAACCCCCTCTGTGATCCCATGGGCCTATATATATTCATTTGGATCAAGAACAAACCCTCATAACTCCAATATATCCGGAAGTTAATCAAGAATATATCCATGCAAGATACGAGAATTTTATTCCCTGATTTAATTCTTCACGCAATACTATTGCTGTCAAATTTCCTTATTTGTCTTCTACACGTTTCTGCTGCAACCAAGCTCTATCCAAACATGAGAAGCAGATGTACAAACATGCTGTAATCCCGTTGTTAACTCATCATGCACACATACTCTCCTAATTTCTTATCTCTGACTATGTAGCCCAAATTTTCCAGTTCTGGTGGACTTACCAGTCCTGTTTAGCTACAACAAGCCCAAAATGATCGGTAGTTGTACTTGAATCCTCCTAAAATGCCTCCAAATCCAAAACAGGGATGATCGGGTTTTTCAAGAGAAAAACGTAACTCCCTGACTTCTTCAATCTCAATCTTCATCCAATTATAACCCAAAAACTCGATTTTACCTAGCCTGTTACGCTCAAACAAGTCATCCCAATGAATATCAGCCATTGAATGTCCTTCTAGCACGCCCAAAATTCCAACTCCAATCTGCCATTGATGAACACAGTTTCCCTTCAATTTTTGAAATTTGAATGAAGAAGGTGGTATCCCCCTAACCAAACTGGGGGTGCGAATAGCAGATGGCTCCCTGGGGGTGCCCTTATCCAAAATGAGGGTGCCTTTATCACTTTTATCTAGAGGGTCCAACTAGCACTTTTTGAGCAACTTTTCCACACAAGTGTATTTCTCCAAAAACACCTACACAAACATAAAAACACCAAAATAAGTACAGAAATCAAGCACTAACAATAGATACATTGAGGACAATTCAGACACAAAAATGTGTCTATCAGTTCGCGGACTCCAGTCAACCGGTTAGAGTGTACAAACTCCAGCAGAATTTCTCGGGTCGAGAATTTCCGTCAGTTCGCGGACTGAAACTGAGCTACAACTCCAGCATAAATTCTCGGGTTCGAGAACTACGCCAGTTCGCGGCTCACGTTCCGGTTTCACTTGATCGACAAAGTTCGCAAACTTCGGTTCAAGCAATAAGGACTTATACATATATGTGTTACCACAACAATGTTTATATCCTCCAATGGTTATATTGTCTAAACTCTCATTTAAATCATTGAAACATTCTCAAAGGACGTTATATAGTCGTTATTCACAAACTATTTTTCGTCAGAGCGATTTCCAAAATGATTGAAACATAACATGACTTTCGTCACTAGGCAAAGATGAACTTGGCTAAAGCGAAAGCTTAACCAACATGCATTTTGAGAAATAGATAAGTGAGATATACTCAGATCGAAATGACATATGTGTATATTATTAGTCTATATAGTAATACGACTTTTGTCTCAAGATTGGAGATAGAATAGATAGACTTTTTAGTGATAGATAAGTTCAAGTCTCCACATACCTTTTAGTCGATGAAGATCCACTGGTTCCTTCGTCTTGTATGATGATCGCCATGGAGTTCTTGAGCTCAAATACACTTTCTATCCTAGTCCGAGACCTTAGTTATAGTAGACTAGAATCAAGACTTTATAGTTTTGATCACTAACATTGACAAACATGCTTGAGATAGCAACGCATGCGAGTTCGACCGAGCAATGCTCTAACATTGTCGACTAGGATTATCATCTTGATAAGAAGGATTTTCATTGTAATTACTGTATAAAGAGGAAATTTTAAAGTTACCTTGAAATTCGGAATTATGTCTTAGAGAAAACTTTGAGAATGGAAAATATGCCATTCTCTCTTGACAGCTTGCTGAATAACTTCTACCATGGTGTAAACTGATTGAGTCATTCCTTCTTGAATTAATCGATTCAAGCCTTCGACTAATCTAGCTACTAGTTGTTCTTCAGTCTCATTGAGTTCATTACGTGCAAGTAAGTTGTAAAACTCAGACACATATTCTTCTACCAATCTTGCACCTTGTCAACAAGTCTGAAGTTTATTAAAAAGTTGCTCTCTATAATCTCTTGGTAAAAATTTATCCCTAATGAGGTCTTTCATCTTTTTCCAAGATCGTACTGGTGGTTTACCAAAATTTCTTCGATCTTCTCCTAATTTTAGCCACCAAGCTACAACACCTCCTTTGAGTTTGAAAGTTACAAGCTTAATCTGAGTACGTTTTGGTATATCCATGTAATAAAAAAAAGCCTCAACTTCATAAAACCAGTCTAGTAATTCTTCAATTTTGAATCGCCCACTGAAAGTTGGAATGTCAGCTTTTAGTTTGTACTCTGATTGGGATCCAGGAAAGTTTTGATTTGGCCGAAAACGTCTTCCTTCACCTCCATTCTTTTCTTGATAATCTTCAACATCATCTTCACTACTTTTATATTGAGGTTTAGCAAACTTCTTGTGATATTGATAGGTGTTTCTCTGATATATTATTTTTTTTAGCTCCTTCTGCAGTATGAGTATTATGAAAAACATTATGTTTCTTTTCATCTCTGGAAGTATACCTTGATCTTGAATGTTTCCCTTCTTCTTGTGATTTATTCTCATCATCAGATTTTTCTTCCCTCTTAGATTTTTCACCTTCAGATATATCTTATTTTTCAAGTTTTTCTATTCCAGCAACATCTAGTCTAATATTGAACTTTTTAGTGTTTTTTTGTATATCTTGCAGAATACTTGTTATATTTTCCAAAGTTGTGTCATGGTTATCCAATTTTTATGTAATTTTTGTAACTTCAACTCTAGTAACTTGGTCTCCCATTGAAGAATTATAACTTTATGGAAAAAAATTTAGGGTTGTGTTTGCGGAAGCGTTTTTAAGGATCGGGTTTTAAGATAAGAATCTAAAACCTAAGGCTCTGGTACCAACTAATGTAGAATAAGCTAGATGAATGCAATACAGAGATTACATGTGATGAGAAGAGAAGAAAAGGATGAGAAAACAGAAGAAATATAATAGTTAAGAAAAGAAGATAGAATGGGTACTCTGAAACAGAAATTGTATTGATAATCTTGATAATAATAATTAGATGTTCTACATCAATTTCTGACCCTATGTCAATAGAGAAGCTGGCCATGAAATAGTTCTAAATGTGAAAAAGAAATTACTTCAAGAGGGTATGATTAACAACTTCTTCAAATTTGTTGCACAAACTGCAAGATGGTGTTCTTATATCACACCTTATTCTTTTTAAGTTACCAATAGTTGGTATAGCATTTTGTGAAACTAATCAAGCAAATATTTGTACCTTTAGTATTTTTGTGAGGTAGATAACAAACACAGTGGAGTTGATTTACTAACCATAAGTAGCCTCCTTTTACCAAAGAGGTAGAATTAAACTTGAATATTATGAAGTATTGTTCTCCTACTTCTAAATCTGGAGGATCATTGATCCATGTTTCCGAGATTGAAGGTTGGTGATTTAATTGAATCTTCAATCTATCATTCTCAATCATCTTATTTATCTTAGCATTTTTGTTTGCAGTCACACTATAAACAATTTGGTGAGATAAATAAAGAGATATGTCATCTTTGTAATGTTAATTGTGCAATTTTAAATGTTCCACTGTGAATGTTAAATGTGTAATTTTGTTTCATCCCTTATCCTTGTTCATTTGATTTGGTTTTTTCTCGAATCACTTTTCTCCACAAAAAATTATGTTTCAATGCATATCTCCAACTCCATTTTGCAAGCATTTCCTTGTTCATTTTTCGTAAATTTCTAATGGTTAACCCGCCAAGTTCTTTAGAATTATATAACCTTTCCCAAGCTACCTAACTAATTTTTTCCTTTTATTTTGAAGATCCCATAAGAATCCTCTCATTATGCTTGCCATTCTCTTCTCTTTTTTCTTAAGCAGAATTATTCATGAAAAAAAGAAAGAAAAACTAACAAGAGGTGAACATAAAGTCAAAATCTTTATAGAAAGCAACGGGAAAAGAAAAAGAAAATACAAAAAACGAAAAAAATAACATCTACAAGGTCCTCAAAAGCGATTCATCCAAAAATCCTTTTCAGGAGCTTTCAAATAAATTCATGTTTTGGTTTAGACTTGTTCTTCTTAAAGTCATACAAAACAAGATGAAAGCCATCAGATGGGGGAGAAGGAGTATCTTCTACCACCACATTCTCTAATATTGGAAATGAAGAAAATGTTGGATAGTCATATGTGCTATCATCTGTAAACTTGGCTAGCCTAACAAATCTATTAGTTTCACCACATATATCCATGCTTAACTTCTGAGAGGAGATTCGATCTCCATGTCTTTCTTTTTGTGAATAAATCTCACCTTTCTCCACATGTAAATCTTCCCCACGAGACCTTTTAAAATACTGGGACTCACAGTATCCACAACAGTATTATTGTCACTTTTATCATCTGAAGTTGAGTGTAAATCTAAAAGATGACCAGAACAAGGTTTATTTCCCTCTTGTTGTCCAAAAAATTTACCAATTTTTTTCGAAGTCGATTCCGCTTAGCTCTCTTCGTAAAGAACACCAACATCATCAATTTTTTGCTATACTATTACTACTAAAACTAAGGCAACAATTAAAGTGTTCGAACTACCACCTTGGTGAGTGACATTACTATTACAAATTTGCTTGTAGGGCCTTGATTTTTTCCAACGTATTGTTTAATAACATTTTTCATCTTTTGTTGCTTTTAATACTTGTCATTTGATGCTGAGCTTGGGGATGGTTTTTTGCGTTTTCACTCGTAGCTTATGGATTCGTATCTTTGGAAAGGGTCTCCTTCAATAGCGGAACCTTATAGTGCTGGCAATATACAAGAATTTTTTCATATGTGAAATATGACATGAATGCATATCCATCTATTTCCACCAAGACTCTATCATGCAAGTGCTTGGATAAACCAAATTCAATTTTATTTTTTTTAATAGAAAAAGAGGTTTCCCTCGTACCATTGATAGAAAAATACCATAAAGGGAATTACGGTATACTGTTACATATTCGTTCCAAGTTTGAATGTTTAGATAAATTAGCATAGCTCCTAAACTGTTGTCCAACCAATTATGAGTGATAGCATATTTATTACAAAAATAAGAAAATTTAGCCGCCCAAATCATTTGGGGCCTCTTGATTAATTTAAATTCTTGAGCTAAAAAGTTTATATGGAAATTTGTGGTGTTTCTAAAATCTTCACTAATACGATATCTTTGTTTTTTGCCCTCAGCATACATTCCTACCAGCAATAACAAAGTGGGTTCGGAGTTGCTTCTAAAAGAAATAACGTGGCCACTCAATTCTCTTGCCCATTGGAAAGCTGCATCCGCTCCAGCTTTCTCTAGTTCTTCAATGGTGGTGCAATCAACATGTAAACCTCTAGCTTCTCTCACTGTTCCTGTAAAGTCACACAAAGTTAAACCAATTCTAGCTTTTGTTGTAGAGTTCATCAAAGTAAAAGCAGTACTTAATTTCATTGCCACATTTGGGGTAGGCAAGTAATCTGAATAGTCTTCCATTGATTGAGAAGTAACCTGAAGAGTCTCATCCATGTGCGGATTATAATACAATTGTTGGATTATGTTATAACCTGCTCTGTTAACATTGTTATAGCTATTGATAAACTTTAAAATGTTGTTTGATGTGACTGCACTATTTTGTCTTTTTTTTCTTAAACACTACATTACACCTTGCCTTCCAAATAAACCATATAATTATGCTACAAATCACATTCCAGTCTATTCCATAATCTCCTCTATTTGGGTTTTGAAAGCAATCACTTAGCCAATCATGAAAAGTAGTTGTTCCATTAAGAATAAACTGCATAGTAAAGTTAAAATGCATCCAAACTTGAGTAGCATAATTGCATTGTTGAAAAGGATGCGTTAAAGATTCTTGCCCTTTATCACAAAGTCTACAAGTAATATCTATGTCTGGGATTACAGCCGCTACTCTCATACTGTTAGGGAGAATGGCATGAGCTGCTTTCCAGATAAAATGTTTCACAGATGGAGTGGTGTCCATACTCCATATCATGTTCCAATTCTGATAAGCAGTTCCATTAGAGTTTATTTCGTTATACAAGGATTTCACAGAAAACATACCTTTGTGGTTTAGGGTCCAATGAGGAGTATCTTCCTTATCAGCAACATGAATTGTTATCATCTTTATTTTCTCTATCGTTTAATCATCAAAACATTTAGAAAGTTTAGCTAAGTCCCAAGTATAATGTATGGTAAAAAGGTCACTAACTTTAATGAGATCATCAATTCCCACTTGAGGTTTCTGCAAAGGAAGTACCCTTTCTGGAATCCAGAAATCTTCCCAAATGTTAATGTTAGTTCCATTTCCTAATTCCCAGAAACAATACCTTTTGATCAGTTGAATGCCATTTAGCATTCCTTTCCAAATCCAACTATCATTTCTATTAGGCTTATTATTTATGTGTAGGATATCACAGTCGGGATAGTACTTGGCTTTTAGGATGGAGGCACAAAGAGAATAAGGATTTTCTTTTAACCTCCAACCCATCTTAGCTATCATAGCTAGGTTAAATTTTTTGACATTCTTAATTCCTAGTCCCCCTTCTTTTAGGGATTTACAAATAACGCTCCAATTCTTCAAACAAACACCTCTTTTACCTCTTTCATTAAGGCCTTTTTCATTTTTTTCCCCACCAATAATCTCGTTGGAGTTTAGAGATATCGTTACAAATTTTAACTGGAATCTTAAAGCAATTCATTTGGTACACATAAAGAGAAGAAGTCACATTTTTAATCATAACTGTTTTCCCTGCATTGTTTAAATCAGTACATTTCCAACTCTGCATCCTATGTCTCATTTTTCCCACTAGAGGTTCAAAACACTGAAATTTTGATCTATTGGTAAATAAAGGAGAGCCTAGATATTTGTCTTGTAGAGGAATATCAGTGACTCCTAATATTTCCTTTACTTTATGTATAATGCTAGTTTCAGTTTTTGGACTAAAAAAAACTCCCGACTTACCTAGATTGATTAGTTGGCCAGAAGCTAATCCGAAATCTTTAAACATTTTCACAAGATTATGACACGATTTTTCATTGATCTTGCAGAATAAAAGACAATCATCCGCAAACAGTAAATGAATTATAGAGGGAGCTTGGTGAACAATTTTTATACCTTTTAACAAACCTTAATTTTCAGCATGAAGGATTGTGCGGGAAAGAGCTTCCATAATAAACAGGAAAAGGTAAGGGGAGATTGGATCTCCTTGTCTCAATCCTCTAGTAGGTTTAAAGAATTTAGTAGGACACCCATTAAGTAAAACATATAAAGTAGTTGTCGAGATGCATTGGTGCACTAAGTTACACCATTTACTATTAAATCCCATTTTAGTCATTATTTGTATCAAGAAATCCCATTCAACTCTGTCGAATGCTTTTGACATGTCAATTTTCAGACCCATAAAGCCTTTCTTAGATTTTGAATTTTTCATCTTATGGATAATTTCATGCGCCAAAGTAATGTTCTTTGAAATCTGTCTTCCAGGAATGAAGGCAGATTGATAAGGAGAAATTATTTTCCCTAACAAACCTTTCATCCGGCCTGCCATTAATTTAGAAATTATTTGGTAAGACGTATTGGCAAGGGCTATCGGTCTGAATTCAGCAGGTGTGGTGGGGTTAAGAGCCTTAGGTATTAAAGAAATGAATGAGGCATTTATTTCCTTAGAGATATTACCAGTAGTAAAGAAAGATTGAACCATGTTTATTTGGTCAGTACCTATTGTTTTCCAGTTTTGTTGAAAAAAGTTGGGAGGAAAACCATCCGGTCCTGGGCTTTTATCGGGTTCTATTGAAAAAAGAGTTTTCTTTATTTCATCATCCGTAGGAATACAGCAAAGCATATCATTATCGGTCTCTGTTATACTAGTAGGTATACAATTGAGCATTTCATGGTCTATTTCTGGGTTCACAGTTGAGGCTATAGATTGAAAATGATCTGTTATGCAATCGTAAATATCATTTCTAGTGTTGAGCCATTCATTTCTTTCATTTTTTAGGATTTCAATTCTATTTCTACAAAATCTCTGTTTAGCTTTGTTATGGAAATATCTTGTATTTTTGTCTCCTAGAGCTAAGTTTTGATCTCGACTTTTATCCTTCCAGAATTTTTCTTTTATAGCGTACCACTTTGCAAGATCTTTTCTAAGTCTAGAGAGGTCAACCGTTTTATTAGGATAATTAACCATTCTATTAGTCCTATCAAGATCTTTCTTAATATTTTCTATGTTAGTGTGTATATTTCCAAAGCAATTCATGTTCCAGAGTTTTAATATGTGTTTAACAGAAGCAAGTTTTTTGTTAACTTGGTGGGCAGGTGATCCCTTAACATGAGTTTGCCAACTTTCATAAATTAAAGGCTTGCAATCATCATGTTTTATCCACTCCCAAAAATATTTAAATGGGGTAGCCCCATCATTCCAATGATTATGAGTGTTTAGTCTTATTGGAACGTGATCAGAGGCAAGCGGTCCTACGTGGTTTATGCTAGAGTTAGGAAATTTCTTATTCCATTTAGAGTTAACCAAGGCTCTATCTAACCGTTGTTCTATGTTTTCATTATCCGCTCTGTGGTTAGTCCAAGTAAAAGTGTAGCCGGTAAATCCCAAGTCCATAAGATCACATTCATTTATAAGATTATTAAAAATTCTTGCCTCATTTTTTCTAAAAGGAAATCTACTCTTTTTTTCTTCTTCATGAAGAACAACATTTAGGTCCCCAATTATTATCCAAGGTTTATCCATTGTAGTTGCCAAATCTTTTATAATCGTCCAAGATTTCAGCTTCAGGCGTCTGTAAGGACTCCCATAGAAGCACGTAAGAATCCAACTACTATCATTTAAATGGTTTGTAACAGTTGCATTAATATGATTATGGGCATGATCAATAATCTGAATATTTACATTATTTTTCCAAATTAGACATAATCCTCCAGCACTTCCTCTTGGAGGAACTAGATGATAGTTGTATACATTCACTTGTCTTAAAATGAAATGAAATGCATTGCCTTGTTTTGTTTTGTTGTTTTGTTTCGGATAAAAAAAGAATGTGAGGATTCTCCTTATTGAGAGTGTCTAACAGGATGTTCCTAGTTTCTACTTTTCCTAACCCTTGTCAATTCCAAGCTACCACATTTATAAACTGCCAAAAATATGAGATCATTGGATAACTGAAATCTATTAAAACTAAATAAACATGATTCACAATTTGATGTTTATTAGTATCAACATGATTTCTAACATCAAGGCTAAGGATAATAATATAGAGAAGAAATTTCCAAGAAGAAGTTTTAGTATTTGTACTAACCTCATTTGCAGATAATTGGGTACTTCTGTATTTTTCAAATAAAACATTTACCTCATAAAGCTTAACCTGCATCTTTCCTTGTACTTCCTTGTTCATGGTTTTCTTAGAATTTAGTTCTTCAAAATCCACCAATCTCTTCTTCACAGTTGTAGCAAATTCCATTTTACCTCCAGGTCCTTCTCTCAAATTCCTCTCAATTGCATTAAGATTGAAATCCAAATTAAACAGAATAGAAATTATCAAGTGTGTGCCTCTGACTTTACTTAAATCAAACCCATTCCAATTGGTGATAACTTGAATACTCAAATGGGAAAAACTCTTGGGAAGATCAAGAAATTTTTCAGGAATTGCACTTCTGTCGCCTCCTAAGGAAGAAAAAACCGAAATGTCTAAAAGATTTATGGGTTCAGGGAAATTGTCTTTAAAGGTATGTAAGATTTGTTTGGATTCTTGTCTGTAGAGTATAAATTGAAAGTATTTAGATTTGGTAATAAGGTTTGTTTTTTGTTTTGGTATCGGCGTATAGAGAAAAGGACGATGAAGATCCATTCTTGTGATACAAATCAAGTATCTGTTGGTAGGTTTTTCTTTCGGCTTGTGTCCTCTTGATTGCATCAAAATCCTACAGCTGTTGAGAGAACTGCTAATAGGAGTTATTGACCTTCTAGAGAGCACACCTGGGTCACAACAGTAAAACAAGTTAAAGTTTGGGGATCTAGGTTCTATGGAAAACGAAAGAATTAAAAAACAATGCAGAAACATGGAAAGGGAATTGAGCAGGTCAGAAACGGAAATCACAATTAGAAAAAAAAAAACAGAGCAAAAGGCAATGGAGGACAACGAAATCAGTAAAGACTAGAAATACAAGAACCAGATATTGATAACCTTGAATTAGGTTAATAGTGTTCTTACATTAACTAAAGAATGGAATTCTTACATACAGATTACAACAGTAGTTAGTGTTTATATAACACACTAATTACAAACAACACAGTCGGCATAAAACCTGTGGACAGTATTCACTGAGAGCAACAGAAGTGTGTGAACCACACAAAAGAAGTAGTTATCCTACACCACAAATAGAGACCTTAACCTACACTGCATTACTGTCATTATCCCCCCTCAAGCACAAGGGTGGTGACACCACATTGAGCTTGGACCTGAGGAGAGAAAACCTTGGACCATGAAACCCCTTAGTAAAAATATCAGCTATCTGTTCCAATGTTGAAACATAGAACACATCAAGAGCTTTATGCTGCACAAGTTCTCTTATAAAGTGATAATCTAGATGAACATGTTTCATCTTGGAATGGAGAACAGGATTGGAAGCCAGAGATATGGAGCTAATGTTATCACACCCAAGTCTTGGAATTGCAGGTAGAGAGAAGTGTAAGTCATTCAGCAAATAGCAAATCCAAACAATTTCAGAAGCACTATGTGCTAGTGTTCTGTATTCAGCTTCAGTGGAGCTTCTGGCCACTGTTGTCTGCTTCTTGGAAGACCAGGAAATAGGATTGTTACCTAGAAATATGCAATAGCCACCAGTGGACCTTCTATCATCTATATTGCCAGCCCAGTCAGCATCAGAGAAACCAAGAAGAAATGATGTGCCCTTGCTAAATGCAATTCCATGACAGATAGTTCCTTTGATATATCTTAAGATTCTTTTGGCAGCAGCAAGATGTGAAGTGGTTGGATGTTGCAGATGTTGACATACCTGGTTCACTGCATAAGAGATTTCTGGTCTTGTCCAAGTAAGATAGTGCAAAGCTCCAACAATAGACCTATACTCAGTTGGATTCTCAAGTAAAGTACCATCAGATTTAGACAATTTGATATTAGCTGCAATAGGTGTGCTACATGGTTTTACTCCCTCCATGTTAGTTCTCCTGAGTAGATCAATAGCATATTTGGTCTGACTGAGAAATAAAACATCACCAGTTCTCTGCACCTCAAGACCCAAAAAATAGTGGACATCTCCTAAATCTTTAATTGGAAATTGTTGTTGAAGTTTAGAGATAACAGATTGAAGAAAAACTGTGTTGGAACCAGTCAGAAGAATATCATCAACATATACTAGAGCCACTGAAATCTGATCACCCTGCTTATGCACAAATAATGAAGTATCTGATACTGAAGGAACAAACTGCAACTCAGTAAAAGCAGTTTTGAGAGTGTCATACCATACTCTAGGTGCATGTTTCAAGCCATAGATGGATTTATGTAGAAGACAAACATGATGTGGCTTATTAGGGTCAACAAAACCAGGAGGCTGACTCATAAACACTTTCTCTTTTAAAGCTCCATGAAGAAAAGCATTACTTACATCTAATTGATGTATTTTCCAGTTGTATTGAACAGCCATTGAAAGAACAATTCTAATGGTTGTTGGTTTTGCCACAGGACTAAAAGTGTCAGCAAAGTCAATACCTTCTTGTTGATGAAAGCCTTTGGCTACTAGTCTTGCTTTGTGTTTGTCTATGGTACCATCAGGATTCTGCTTCACTTTGAACACCCATTTACAGCCAACAACATTTTGATCAGGAGAGGGGTCAACAAGAGACCATGTACCAGCATTTTGCAGAGCAGAGTATTCATTATTGAGAGCAGGAAGCCATACTGAACTTTGCTTTGCTTGTCTAATATTAGCAGGAATAGAGGTGTCATATAGTAATGCAGCAGGCATGGGATGTTTTGTGGCAAAGTATGACTTTGGTTTGAGTATGCCATTCTTACCTCTAGTAATCATGCTATGATCATTTACAGGAATGGAATGTGATAGTGGAGGAGTAATGGAATTTGGAACAACATTAGCATGTGAATTGGAAGTGACAGTGATAGATGGAGTGGTAGATACTGAGGGAACAGATGGAAAATGAAATTCTGTAGGTGGAGTTACTGTATTTCTACATAAAGTGGATGAAACTAAAGAAATGTATGGAAAATCAGCTTCATTGAATTGAACATGTCTAGAAATGTAAATTTTATCAGTAATAGGATCAAGACATTTGTAACCTCTATGAGACTGACTGTAACCAAGGAAAATACACTGCTTGCTTCTAGGTTCAAGCTTAGTTTTGGTGTAAGGTTTTAACCATGGGAAACAAGCACAACCAAAAACTTTAAGAAATGAGTAGTCTGGTTTTTTGTGAAATAGAAATTCAAAAGGAGAGACATAGCCAATTGACCTTGCTGGAAGTCTATTGATGAGATAGTTAGCTGTATGAAAGACATCTACCCAAAATTTGAATGGTAGGCCAGACTGATGGAACAAGGTTCTAGCAACACCTAGTATGTGTTTATGCTTAACTTCAGCTACTCCATTTTGTTCAGGGGTATTTGGACAAGTTATTTCATGAGTAATCCCTTTGGATAGAAAATATTCAGCAAGTAAAGTGTTTACAAACTCTCCTCCTCCATCAGTTCTAACACATTTGACAGTTAAGGAGAAGAAATTTTCCACATAAGCAACAAATGCAGTAAAAACATTTTTGAAGTCAGATTTATTGATTAAGGGAAAAATCCAACAGAATTTAGAGTAGTCATCTACAATATTAGCATAGTAATATGACCCTGAAATAGAAGCAACTGAGCAAGGACCCCATAGATCCATATGTAACAATTCTAGAGGTTGAGAGGCTGAGTTACAAGACAT
The DNA here is from genome assembly GCA_023529315.1 of Papaver bracteatum. Lineage (NCBI taxonomy): Eukaryota > Viridiplantae > Streptophyta > Magnoliopsida > Ranunculales > Papaveraceae > Papaver > Papaver bracteatum. The sequence continues at coordinate 1,480,099 of JAJJWX010001098.1, read as the reverse complement.
TTGAAAAGGTAGTTTCTGACTTCTACAGATTTTGCAGTCATTACAAAAGAAAGGCTGACTGGTAGACTTGCAAATGTCAAGTTCCTGCTTAAGTTTCTGAATTGTTTGAAATGATGGATGACCAAGTCTTCTATGAAGAGTGAGAATGTCAGGAGCTTGAGCTGAGAGAGCTTGAGTGGAGAGGGTTGAAGTGGTTGAAGTAAACTTGATAGGATAGAGACCATTTTTATGTGGTCCTTGTAAAAGAATCCTCCCAGAGTTCAAATCCTTCACAATGAAACCATTGGAGGAGAAAGTTATTTCACAGTGATTATCAGAGGTAAATTTGTGAACTGAAAGTAGATTATGAGAAGCATTTGGGACAAGGAGAATGTTATTAAGATTGAAAGAGTGATCATTAGCAGTTTTACTAGATGCACCTAAATGTGTAATATGCATACCTTGACCATTTGCTGTAGTTATCTCCTCAGAGCCCTCAAAAGGAGTAGATTCAGTGAGTGTAGCTGGATCAGATGTAATATGTTGATTGGCACCACTATCTGCATACCATTCATCATCAAAAATATCTGCAGCTGCAAGCATTGCACTTAGATTTGAAGGAGGTTGTCTTCCTTGATATGAGAAGTTTAACCTTTGAGTGCAATTAGGTGCCAGATGACCTTTGATGTTGCACAGCTGACATGGCTGCTCATCAGAATTGGAATATCCTCTACCAGAACCATTTCTTGAGAAGATAGCAGGATTAGGAAATCTACCACCTCTAAATCCTCCTCTATGACTTCTTGAAGAATTACTTCTTGAAAAGTTAGCACCCCTAAATCCTCCTCTAGGATAGTAATTAGAAGCAAAAGCTTTTGCATCATAAGTAGATCTATTAGTAGCAATAACTATCTCTTCACTGAGAAGTAAATTGTGCAATTCTTGTGCTGTAACTGGAGGAGTGCGGATTCTAATTGATGTAGCAAAAGATGCATAATCAGAAGACAAGCCAGAAAGAATGCTTACCACCAACTCATTGTCAGATACAGGACAGCCAGCAGCAGCTAGTTGATCTTGCAGTTTCTTGATTTCAACCAAAAAATTGGAGACAGATCCAGTCATCTTCATTGTTTGGAGCTTGGTCCTCAACTGAATAGCATGAGTAGCAGATGTTTGAGCAAACCTAGCATTGATTGCCCTCCATAAACCAGCTGAAGTATCAGCACCAGCAACATAGCAAATCACAGAATCTGAGATTGTTGACTGAATCCATAGTATGAGTGTAGAGTCTTCAGCTTGCCACAGTGAATATTGTGGATTAATCACATCATCAGTAGCTCTTGTGCGATTGATGTACATTGGAGGACAGGGAAAACTACCATCTACATATTTGAGAACTTGGAATTTTTTAAACAAAGGTAACATCAAAGATTTCCAAGTGAGAAAATTATCATCCTTAAGTTTGAGAGGAATGATGTTAGCTATAGTGTTAAGAGGCAAAGTTGAAATTCGAACAGATTCCATTAAAGAAATTGAAAGAAAAGGTATCAAGATTTAGAGAATAAGATCAAGAATTTCAGGAAGAATGTAGAACACAAAACTTGATTTCAAACCTTCACTAGCAGATGAAATTGGACACGTTCTGCAGCAGAAAAAGCAAATGAGTGGATCGAAAAACCCTCAGAGTATCATGAACTCTGAGTCTGATACCATGATAGCCTTGAATTAGGTTAATAGTGTTCTTACATTAACTAAAGAATGGAATTCTTACATACAGATTACAACAGTAGTTAGTGTTTATATAACACACTAATTACAGCTGAACACAGGCTGGCATAAAACCTGTGGACAGTATTCACTGAGAGCAACAGAAGTGTGTGAACCACACAAAAGAAGTAGTTATCCTACACCAAAAATAGAGACCTTAACCTACACTGCATTACTGTCATTAGATATATATATCAGCAAAATCAAATTTCAGGGTGAACAATTTTAGATAAACAAACAACTAATTAGAATTGAGGAAGATAAAATTAGGGGTGAAAGATAGTTGTAGAAGACTCTTGGCGAGTAGTAGGGCTGATGGTGTATGAAATGACTTCTTTTAGCTTGAATCTCGAGTCTTTAGTAACTTGTGGCTGCTGTATCAGGTAACAATGGTGATTTGTGGCTTAGAATCTTGTGTCTTGGAGTCTCAGAACAATGTAAACTTAGTGGCTTAAAACATGTATGCTATAAACATTTATATCACTAGTGTCTTCGAACATGTATGCTAATAGCTCAAAGAGACTGATGTTTATTTCATTATCCGGTGAGAATTCGTCGATCGCCGATAAAATTCCGACCAGATTTAGTTTTAACGGTCAAATAATGACTCTAAATGGTGGTTTTAGAGGTGGTACCGATGACTGGTATTGAGGTTTACCACCCTTGGGGTGGTAATGAGGTTTGGTAAAAGAAATAAGGTGAGAGATCAAGTCGTACATGAAAAAATTAGGTGAGAGAAAATTAGAAGGTTTTAGATGTTATGACCATAGATTTTTTGTTACATTATCTACCTGCAAAGGAGTTCCAGCTGCATTTGCAAATTCACGAGTGTTTTCACTCTCCAATATCAATACTAACACCACAAACACCAAACCACACATGCGCTAAAGATTTTCGTTGGGTATTGGGATTAAAATATGGAGTCCACATATGAAGATGGATGATTCGGGGTCTCAAGTAAACTACACCGATTACTCGAACTCGTCTGAGATCATCTAAAATTGAATGTAAAACAAAAGAATCCCTTCCCTAAAACAACAATACTCTTCACAAAGTATCATTTGGCGAAAGGAAACACATATTAATTTTAGTTTGAAGATGGACGAAGCTTTCTTTTAATATCTGACACGGGTACCGATTAAACCACAATCTTTTTGTATCAACCTACTATAAAAATACCTTGTGTAATAATATAGAAACAATAACTTCCAGAAGATTAATTTAACAAGATGTTAGCTTGATATATGATACATATGTTCGAACCAACTATGAATTGTATACCAAGAGGATTAACGTACAAGTGTATTTACTTTAATTACAAAGATACACAATATAATGCGGAAGTAACGTAAATAGCACGATACATAAAATTTTGTTAACGAGGAAAACTACAAGGCAGGAAAATCGCGAGACCTAGTCCTGTTTTGAATACTCTCTTAATTAAGACGCTATACTAAATGACTGCCACAAATTTGTATGGTTAAGAACAAGTAAACTACTCCTAGATAAAAAGCCCTGGAAAACAACCAATCTGGTCTATGCACGTGAATCCCAAGATAAAATCTATAATATCAAGTTGCTTCACCTACTGTGAGGACTTTTGCTTCTCAACTCCTTCAGATCGTAACTCAAAAAAATAAATAAAGGACTAACATGTTCCAGTAACCACCTCATTGTATACCTCCCAAACCCAGCAATGGACAGAGATAAAGATTAGTATAAAGGATCTTCTGTTTATCAAAATAAAATATATTTGTCTAAGATCAAACCAAGACAAATATTATATAAATAATATATCTCAGTGAACTAATTTTATCTAAGCAACTCTATAAGCAGAAGCAACTAGACAATTTTGATTTTTCAACAAGTCTGATGTCTATCGAATTAAACTACTTTATTGGATCCCAGAGAATCAGGTGTGCAACTGATGGAGGAGATTTATGGAAACTAAATCTATTATTTTCATATTACTATTTTTATTTTATTAATGATATTTTTAGTTAGAAAAATAATTAAAATTCAGACTATTAATTATGGTAATTTAAGAATAGTCTATAAGTTTATTTTAAAAGTTTTAATAAGTTAGAAAGTTTCCTAAAGGTAGTAGATACCTTGGGAAATAAGTTTTTGATATTTTTATTAAGTTTAGGGTTTGTTTAGGGGGAGTTATCTATATAAGGATCTCCAAAAAATGAAAATTAATGGACTTTGATTCATAAAATTCTTTTGTTATTGTTAAACTTGGTTTAACTTTATTGTGATTTTTATTTATTGTCGGGTTAATCCCGAGGTCTAAATAATTATCATATCCATAGTTGTGATTCTCCGGAGTTGCGAGGTCTGGGTAATCACTGTTCATAGTCGTTATTCTTTGAAATAATTTGAGGTCTGAATGAATCTATCAGTTACTTTTCTTAACTTTATTCCATTACGACAACAATTATCATCTTTTAAACGCATCCGATCCGCATCAGTTGGTACCAGCGCTAAGTCGATTATAGGGTTGATAAGATGCCACCAATAGTACAAATCGGTCGTGGTCAAAGTCGAGGAGGTGCTCCAGAAGGTTTAATACATTAAGAGAACAAACAATGACAGATATCGAAGGTATGTTGGGCAATAACATTGATGGTATTTTTGATGATGCTCCTGAAGATGATAAATCTACTGATGAAATTGTTCCTAGAGATCAAAAAATAAACCTTGTAATGGTTTCTCATATCTACCATAATAAGAGAGAATTTGTTGAATCAACTTATGAAGATCCGTTTCGGGTTTTTACAATGCCTCGTACTTTTTTACGGTGCATATAATTTTTTTCACGACATCAATTCGCGTGTTCAAATATTTTCAACAACAAGTTACACATGCTGAACATGGTACCGCGTGATAGGTGTCTAAAACACCTAATTTTATATTTATGCTTTCTTTGCATGTTTTCTTGTAAATTATGTACCTTATGTTTGCTTTTGAGTTTATTTAGGTGTTTTGGAGTCATATGATGCAAAAGAATGAGAAACTAGCCGTTTTGAGCAAGAATGGCCATTTGGTCATTTCGCAGGATATTGATACCTGGAGACCAGTCAAGGATAAGGGACAACCAGTGGAGTCTCACTAAAAGCACCCATGGGTGTTAATAGATGTCCCAGACTATTATACATAACTAGGTCGAATTGGTCTTGTATTCAGACAATACAGCCTTCTTATCTTCAAGTTTATAAAGCTGTAGAGAAATCAGTGAAGAGGAGAATTGATGAGAGCTGAGATGTAATCGGTGATTCATGAGATATGAAGTTGTTGCCAGTATCGGAATTTTAAGGTAGTATTGATTCAGAGATGAATAACAAGGGTTTGACAGAGTAAAGAAGATGGTGATTATCATGGGTTTCGGCCATTGTTCTAGGTGGTGATGCTGGGTATGACAGAGAGGAACAACTAATGAGTAATCTGAGATTTTAAGGGATATGAAAGAGTCGGTTTTGAGATAAATCTGCGTTGGTGTTCTGTTGAGATGGGAATTGAGGTGAAATTGAAATTAAGAAGGAAATTACAAGCCTGGTTTGGTTTCAATTGGTAATTGGTAGCAGAACGAGGTGATAGATGGTTCTGGTGGCTTAAGTTGAGAAGAATGGAATCAGATATAAGTTTGTATGATGTTGTCGTTAATGTGAGTTCTTCCCTGAACTGAAATGAAGATATAGGGTTCGTGAATCTGAGATGGGTATTTCGGTTTTGATGGATGAATCAGGTGGATTTCTGAGGAGAATTGATGTAAAAACGATGAAGCTTCGAGCACAGGGGAGAAGAGATGAAGAGCCTCAACTGGGACCTGAGATGTAATGGAGTAGTTTTGGTGGTGGCAGTGGCTAGTATGGCGCGTGAGAGAAAAGTGGAAATTCAGGGAGGTGGTTTTGGTAGCTCTTGCCACTGATGGAAGAGCAAAGTGGAAGTCTGAGCTGTTGTAGGAATGGATTAAGATGCCGATGGCCGAGAGTTAGATGAATACATGGTGCTATGGGTATTGCAGGTGAACAAGAATAAATTGAGATGTTGTGAAGTTATAGGTGCAGTTCAAGAAGGAGTTTGAACAAAAGGTGGGTTATGCTTGGAGGAAATGGAGTCTGTACTAGAGCTGTTGAAGTTGAGGCATTACAGGTCGTGGGATCTGCCGGAATTTACAGGTAGTAACTGAATTGGTTTTGAGCTGAAAATTGAATCTGCAGCGCAATTATTGGATTAGGACTTGAGCCAAGAAACTAATGAACTACGGAGTTGTTGAGGCTGTTGTGCAGTGATGCTATGTTGTTGAGGTATGAAGTGCAGCTGGTGAAATGCAGTGGATAATGAGTTGTGCAAGAGATGAAAATGCAATTGGAGATTGAATGAGCTAAAATGATTTCAAATCGGTGATGCTGGGGAATGGTTGTTGTTACAAGGAATTGGAAGTTAGATGTATGCTAGGCTGCTACAGGGGAAGACTTTGAAATGGTTGAATCTTCCGGAATCACCCAGAATTATTTTTTGGCTAGTTGACTCACCGATCCAGGTCTGACTCAAATGGCCTTGGATTGTGTTTGACCGGGCTTGGCTAATGGGCTGAGAGACTTAATTTGGAATCGTGGGCAGAGTTGAGAGGTTATAAAAAAAGGTTTGAGAACACTTCAGTGGAGAATTTTTGCCTCTACTTTTGTTTTTAGGGTTTACAACATGATAAAACTTCTTTTTCTCCTTGTTATGAACTCCATTAACATGAGTAGTTAATCTTATTACTGGTTAAAGATGTAGTCAGATTTTGCAAGCATGCTATTTGATTTATGAATTAGTTTTCTCTCAAAATCATCGTTCACTTTCTACGGTTTATAATAATTGCATGATTGACGTATTACAATATGATTGAATGTTTGTTTAGTTAAATCTAGAATTGATTGAACTTACATCCATATCTATAGATAATTTAGGGTTCATCATCAAGCGATAACCTTGAATATGATTAGCATGATATGATTGCGGTTTGTAGTGATACACTCTTTAATCATATGTAGAAATTTACCTTTGTTCGAATTGTTTGCACAATGTATTTCAATTGCATTGATTAGCCTATTTCACCATTCTTAATGCATCTTTGGGAATTCAACTTGATTAGCGCAAGGCGTCGGGTTATTCTCTATGTAGTCTTTATACTTGCATCGTTTTACATGGAAGTGTGACGACTTAGGAAATTTACGGAGTATTCTTGCAATAAGGTATTCTAGGGCTTTTGATGATAGCGAGATTAAATACGAATTCTATTCATATATTCAAAAACTTGTTTACAATTGAAGATGAAACCTTTACCTAATATTTCATGTCCTTGATTTGCTTGTTTATTTCTTTGTTTTGCTTTTATTTTATTTTAGTATATAAAAACCAGAAAACCCCCCATTGTTTTATATAGGAAACCGAAACATATTGACAGCCTAGACCTCTCTGTGGGAATGATCCTTTCTTTCCCTTGCTATATTATATATATATATATTTTGAGTAGTAAGAAAGTGTAATTTATTTTTGACGCCCACGACAACAATCAAATTTTGGCGCCGTTGCCGGGGAGGCAGCGGTTGTCACTTGTTTTTGGTTTCTTATTTTTTTTTTTTTTTGTAGTTTTGTTTTTGTTTTATTTTCTGGTTTTTTAACTATGTTTTGAGAATTTTATTTCAGGTACCAATTTCTATGGACGGAACATATTGGAGCAATCAATACGGCTTTCAACCTCAACAACATGACAACTATCACCCTTATGGGAAGTACAATCAAAACCAATCCTTTGGTTATGGTCAATACTCCACGTACCCTTTTAGTTGTTCTCATACATATCAACCTTTTTATTGTGGGTATGTAAGTGAGCAACCACAAAGAGGGGATGATACTTGTGCTCCTATTAATATTTCTTCGAGTTTGGTAGATGAGATGAAATAATTTATGGTCAGCATGGAGTCAGTTTGTAGACAACCAAGCATAGAGCCAGTTTCATCGATCGAATATGCTAATAATATGTTTGGCCCAATTTCTGATCGTAGCTATGATCATCCACCCATTCAAAGGGAAGATAATTGGCCTAGCAATACTGAAGTAAGTGATTCTACTTTTTCCTTGTCGAACGAGCTTTACCAATAACTGGAACGCTATTTTCAAAATTTGGATGGATTACTCCAACAACTTCAAAAAGGTGTTTCCAATTTAAGACAAGGCATTGAAGAATACAAAGAGGACGTGCAAAATTCTGCGAAGGACCAATCTTTGGGAAGTGGTATTCAATTTTATGTTAACTATGATAGTATCGATGACTATGAAAATACATCGCTTGAAAAAATTTATGGTGACATCCCCGAAGAGTGTATAATGGAGTCCTTTTGCAATTAAGGTAAAGTTGAAAAGGAATATGATGACATTAGTGTAATTTACTCAAGAATTGATCTTTATAACGATCAAACATATTCAAAAGGTAGAGCTTGAGGATGATGCAATGAGTGTTCTAAAAAATTTCCTTATGGTGAGACTTGACTCTGCAGTGGAGTATGTGCCTTACAACAAATAGGACTATGTTGAGAATGAAATCGGTATGACCAATATTGTGGAATACCTAATTGAGCTTGAAAATGATTGTAATGAAGATGTTATTGCCGAGACTTTGGTTAAGGCAGAAACAGATGAGGAATGGTTGTTAGGTTTAATAGAGGACCATGATATACAAGAGGTGAAAAATTCACTTGAGTTTTTCAAGGATGAAGAGGATTCCTTAATACAAGAGATTGTGATAGGTTTGTCTAACCCTTTGCATACTGATTCTTCTCCTTTACCTTTTATTGGTTTGAATGTATGTGCTTCAAAGATATTGTTGAATGATTTTATATCTCGATTTCTGCCATTAGAGATGCTTGATTCTCATACTATGTAGGTTTTGGAACAAGAAACCGTGGAAGTACCCGACTCCTATATTCTTTATGCACTTCTAAGTGTGGACAAGAATAAGTGCGGGGGAAACTTTTATCGGTTAATAGCTTTATTTCTGTTTTATATTACTAATATTTGTGTGAAGCTAGTGTTTGCAAAACAGGTACTATGGGTGGATCCCCAACTTTTCAAATTATTGGTGTATGGGGAATTCATCTTGCAAGTCGGGCTGATGACTTTAAACCAAGCGCTAAGTGGGAGGCAACCCACCGGTTTTGTATCTTTATCTTTTTATTTTTAAGCATTTTATCTTTATTTTCTTTGTTTTTGTATATCATTTGTGAAATTTCCCACTTTGAATTACATTGAGGACAATGTAAAGTTTAAGTGTGGCGGAGTGGTTGCTTTTGCATTGTACATTTTTCATAAATTTTCAACTTTTGTGTAAATTAGTGTATAAATACGCCAACTTGTAGTTAGTTTAGAGTCACATAGTATACATGTCGCTAAGATTACATCGATATTCTCATAAGAGTGACTGAACTTAGAGATGACATAGAACACGATCGGGTTTCTTACTTGTATGAGATTTAAAGTTGGATTTAACCATGTCAGTGGAAAATGAGGTGCAAACTGAATTCGGTATTAGATTTGTGGTCCCCTATAGTGGAGACTACCCATGTTACATAATGTGAGGCACCGACCTTTAATTTTTTGTACCTGTCTAAATTTGTGCTTTTAGAGTGTGTGTCACCGTACGTTAATTCCGGGTAGAATGGTGAGCTACCCAACCTCCCACCAATAGAAGCACTACTTTTATCTCTTGAGTTTTATTTTGTCAATCATGATGGTGACATCGAATTGCTAACTTACATACCACTTGTATTCTTGTTCGCAGTTAGCACCATCCACTTTATCTCTCTCTACACCAACAAGTCCATGGAAACACCATCATCATCAACAAGAGGAGCATCAAAAATTCGAAGGAAAGTTGAAGATGTTCAAGGTTTACAAGCAACAGTACAGAAATGAGCAGATTTCAGATTCAAGTAAAGAAACAAGACAAGGAGAAAAATTTTTACAAGTTGAAGACTTATGTACAAGAACGAAGATTATCAAGATGAGAATTCAAGAAGTTTATGATATCGAGACATACATGTTGTGAAGAATCAAGCGGTAAAGTACGTACAACATGGCCTTTGTACTTGCATTTTTAATTTTATTTAATTTGTATTTTGTTTTCTCTTGTCGCAAAAAAACAAACAAAAAAAAAAACAAACTTGGGACAAAGTTATCACTATGCTAGGTCCATTGTTACAAAAAAAGACAAGAAAAAATTATGTTAGGTTCATTATTATTTTTTATTATTTTGTTTCATTTTGTTTTCATTTTGTTTTTGTCCTATTTTTCTTGTCTCACAAAAAAAAAAAAGAGACAAGAAAAAGTCATTGTATTATATTTGGTTTGTTTTAGTTTGTTTTTAGTTTTGTTCTTTCAATAAAGCCAATGGAAAGAAGGAATATTTATAATGAAGTTTCAAGCAACAAAGAATTAGAGGAAAGAATCACATTGTCAAGATTCTATGAAGTTCAAGAGTTATCATCACTAGTTGAAGACCGAAGACAAAGATTGAAGAATGAAGACGTTTCTATGGATGTTGTGAGAGTGGTGCTAGCTGCATGTCGAACGGATAACAAGGTAAGTAAGCATATTCCCACTTTCGTTAAGTGGTTGATTTCCTTTCTTAGAGATCGTCAGAAAAATGAGTTTTAAAAATGAATAAAAGATGTGGGTTTTTAAAATACTTCGGAGGGTTTTGCCTTCCTACCATTCAACGTGTCGCAGGCTTCTCTCTCCATTCTTACCTGGAAACATGTGTGACCCATAAAAAGCTGTTTATTATTGAGATAAACTTCATAAAACCCTTTCTTGTGAGGCAGAGTCGAGACTTTCGATCACTTCGAACCCGAATTTCTTTCGATAAGGGATGGTTATTTCTCTCTCAACTTTTATGGATGAGATTGTGTTCATATATTTGTCTAACTTCTTATGACTAGTGTGCATAATTTCTATGTCTTCTTAGCGCGTTGAATGTTATCATTTCGGAGAACTAGTAAGTTGGAAATATAGGTTTTGTAGGTAGACCACTTGTAAACCTTCACGAGACTATAACTCGTCCACTAGGGACACATAGAGGTATAAAGGCTTATTATTTATGCTAATAGTAACCATAGCCTCGACGACACGGAGTTGTATGTATGTTTTTAAAATTATTTTTGTTTGATTTGCTCGAGGGCTAGCAAAGTCTAAGTGTGGGGGAATTTGATAGGTGTCTAAAATGCCTAATTTTACATTTATTGTTTATGCTTTCTTTGCATATTTTGTAAATTATGTACCTTATGTTGGCTTTTGAGTTTATTTAGGTGTTTTGGAGTCATAATATGCAAAAGAAGGAGAAACCAGCCGTTTTGAGCAAGAAGGGCCATTTGGTCATTTCGCAGGATATTGATACATAGGGTGTAGAATACATCCTATTTATCATCTATTGTTTATGCTTTCTCTGCTATTTTTCATGTGAATTATGTATTTTACGTGTGTTTTTGAATTATTATGTACTCTGGAGTTGCACGGACGAAAAGAAGGAGAAATCACCAAAATTGAGCAAAGAGGGCAGAATTGTCATTTCATAGGACGAGCACTATCTGGAGCCCGGTAATGGTTAAGGGGCAACTCTTCTTGGAGGTATTATAAATGCAAACTAGCTATGGTTAAGGGGTTATCATTGGAGTACCCCTTATCATTTATTAGAGGCTGTAATTATCAATGGGTGGCTATATTGGGTGCAAATATCGTCCCATGTTCATAACCCTAAAAACGAGAAATATCTCTCTCGTTCAATGATTTTTCGTTCAATCATTCATGAAATTGAGAAGGAAAAGCAGCGCAGCTGCTGTGATAACCAAGTCCCAGATCGACAATCAGTTGAAGACAGTGATGAATTAACGATGATGGTGAGTCTTTGCAACAGAATACAGTGAATAAACTAGATCAGCTGCTACTCGAAATTTTGCTATGTCCAAGAATTTGGATCGAGAAATTGATTCAGGAGATGAAGAGAGAATCGAAAAGGGTTATGTGGCAGCAGTGAGACGATGATGAAATTGATGAAGAATCAGTCAATATTTTGAAGGGGTTGAGAGATGATGTTTGTGGAGAGTGAATCCGAGAAGAAATTGGGGATCTCTGTTGTGAAGAATAGAATGGGTTTTGATCTCTCTGAGAAGAATCAAAGATGGGTATTGTTGGATTCAGAGATTCAGATGGAAAAAAAACTCAGTTGATTGATACAGGGAAGATGCAAGTGGTACTGGGGAGAAGAGATGGCTGCTGTTGGTGGTATTTATGGAATGGAGGGTATGTGATTGTGTGAAGCAACTCAGTTGCAATGCAGAAGAATGAAATGTTGTTAACCTAGATGTATGTTAGGATTGTTCTATAACTGAAGCTAAAATTGCAGTGGCGTCTTGCAGTTGGCATGAATTGGTTTAAGATTGCAGGAGAGGGTTGTGTCATGGCAGATCAGGCAGTAACAGTTATAATGATGCAGAATTGAAGTTGCAGAAGTTCAAGGTTCTTTTCTTATCGATGGTTGTGGTATCAAGGAATTTAGATGGGGGATTTGAAGTAGTTACAGATTTGGTGGCGATTTCTGGTATAAAGAGCAAATGGGTATGTGGATGTGTTGTTGCTGTTACAGGAGATGGTGATGTTCTGAGGATTGAGCAGTTTAAATGGGTGGTGTTGTTACAGCTAAGGTTGGTATTACTGCAGAAGATGGTGCAGTGATGTTCTTGAACTTGGCAGAGATTAAGAGAATTGTGATGCTACTATTCTACTGCAGCTGAAGCCTGAAATGAATGCTAAAACTAGATGTATGCTAGGAGTTTTGGTAGTGAATGAAATTGGTGTTGGCCATGGATCTGGTAGTGCTTTGTCATGGGAGATGAGAATTTGGGAGTGGCTAGCAATTGCAGGTGCAGGGCTGTGAAAGACAAGAAGCTTAAGTAATGTGGCAATGACTTGAGCTAGGAAAGAATACTGCAGGGAAGGCAGCACGGCCATCTTGGCCGTGAACAATTTTGTTCTGTGAAAGTGGCTTAGTTAGAACTAGTCAGCCGAGTTAGATAGCTGACTCGGTTCTGACTCGTTCTAACTCAGCCCCTTTACTTTGACCTTTGACTAACAGAAGACCGTTATCTTGACGTTTAGTTCTAACGGTGGACTGACGGAATATTTCCTCCCGGAGAAGAATTTTCAGGTGGCCGGCGGTGATGAATTCCGGCCTATTTCCGGCCAAAACCCCAGTTTTTCGGCGAGCAAAATTACAGAATTTTGGGTGGACTTCTCTCATGTGTGTGAAGACTTAGAATTGGGAATTGGATGAAAACTTGGAAGTTTTGGAGAATTGGACTAGAAATTGGAATATGGCTCAAATTGGAAAAGTGGTGTTCTTTTGGAATGAGGATTCTTTTCCTACAAAGACATGGAGAGTATTGAAGCCTATAAATAAAGGAGTTCTCTACAACTTTTTACACATATCTACTTTGGAGAAGGAGTTAAAGTGCACAAGGATTGGAGGAAGGAGCAACCATCATCTTTTCAATAAGTTTTCTTTCTTCCTTAATTATTATTATTATTGTGTGAACTCCAAATTATGAGTAGCTAATTTTCTTATTGATTGAGGATGAATTCCTAGTTCTTAATATATGATTTGAGTTTTGTTTCAATTCTACTTTGAAGTTTTTCATATGATTATCGTTTGTTTTTACTAATATTAATGTTTATGTTTGATTGATAGGTATTTTGGGTGGCCAACTAAATTGATTTGTTAATTGATCTAAATCTAGTGAAAGTTAGGGGATAAGTAATCGTTTCTTGACTATTTACATAAGTAGAAAACACAAGACCTTGCGGAGGGATTCCGTGGAGCAATTATGTGTGAAAACAACGTTAGCAAGTGGACCTTGATCTATGAGTTTAACTACTAATATCAACCTAATAAATTCATGAATCTTAATGCGTTTAACTAAATTACATCTTGGGTGATCTACTACTAGGTGGTTTGGTGAATAGAATCCGGTAGGCGAGAACTTCCGTATCCGGTGAAATAAGGGATTTTGGGGTTAGCACTGATCTAGATGCTATACCTACGGTTGGTGATAATTTGTGACTAATAAAAAGTGGAAAAGAACATAACTTTAATCATTGTTTTGCAGCGAAGAAGGATTCATTGATCTATTCTCTCTCATTGATTTCAACTTACACTTTTAATTACTTTGTTTATTTCTTTTGCTTTATAAATTTTAGAACCAATACCCCCCTTTTGTGACAATTTTACAACTAATAATCTCTTGCTCCTCGTGGGAACGATCTTGACTACCCTATATTACTTGTTAATTAGGTAGTAAAACATTAATTAATTTGTTGTGGTTACGACACACATCAAATTTTGGCGCCGCTGCCGGGGAGCAACGGACGATTTTAGTTGTTTTCTTTTTACTTTTTGCATTATTCTTGCTTTGTTAGATTCTATACCGTATCTTACTTAGTTTTGTGAACCTTGTTTTAGGTGCTATATATTTGGTGAATGCTTCAAGGGGGAAGACCGAGTCCAATTGGAATACGTCTTCGATCCGACACTCAACTAAAGGACTTTATTAGAGCGGTTAACACTCCGCTTCCTCGTTCTACATCAAGTGAATTCGCAGATTCGGACATAGAAGAAGAAGCAATGGGTGATCGTACACTCAAGGACCTAGCTTCTCACAAGCTCGATACACAACAATGGTGTATCCAAACTAACTCAACTTTCGAGATCAAGCCTGGGTTGATTAGAGAATTACCAAAGTTCCATGGAATGGTGAATGAAGACCCAAACAAACATCTTATGGACTTCAACACCATAGTCACGGCCATGATTCCACCGAATACTAATGCGGATGGAGCAATGTTGAAAGCTTTTCCGTTCTCTTTGGCGGGCAATGCTAAGGAATGGTTATACTATTTGCCTTCCGAAAGTATCACAAGATGGAATGGGATGAAGAAACTTTTCCTCGAGAGATATTTTCCCGCATCAAAGGCTACTCAAATTCGCAAATAAATTTGTGGGATAAAGCAACATGTGGGAGAGTCATTATATGAATGTTGGGATCGATACAAGAGATTGGTGGAAAGTTGTCCACACCATCAATTTAGTGACGCCATGATAATCCAATACTTCTATGAAGGTCTCCAAACAAGTGATAGATATCTTTTTGACGCCGCCGGTGGTGGTGCACTAGTGAACAAGACGGTGGCCGAAGCTACCGAGTTGATTGAAAGTATGGCGGCAAACTCGCAACAATTCTATGCAAGAGGTGATTCAATGGTTAAGTTGGTGCATGAGGTTAGTGACTCGTCTTCACAATCCGATCAACGGTTAAACAACATAGAGAGGGTAGTGCAACGATTGGCCGCGCTAATTATTCCGGATGATGAAACCGAACAAGTAAATGCTTTATATCCAAATCAAAGGCCAAGGTACGATCCATACTCAAATACTTACAATCCCGGTTGGAAGGATCATCCCAACTTTAGCTATGCAAACAAGCAAGCGGCAACTCCTAATCCATATGCGCAACAAGGTGGATTCCAACAACCACGTTTCCAACCTCAACAACAACAATTCCAACCACAACAAGTCAAGGAGCAAGATTCTTTGAATAATGACAAGTTGAATGTGATAATGCAAAGCATGCAAGGTCTCACTTCTATGTTACAACAAACCCAACAAAAGACCGATTCGGCAATCAAGGATTTACAAACTCAAATGGGACAATTGGCGACCGATATGAACTTAATGAAAGATCAAGCATCCACAAAGCTTCCTTCACAACCAATTGTGAATCCCAGAGAGAATGTTAGTACGGTTACCTTAAGAATTGGAAGACAAGTGGAGAGTCCAACTCGTCATGAAGAAGCTAGTGAAGAAGTAGTCAAAGACAAGGAGGATGCCGAACCAAGGGAGACTTCAACACCAACCGCCCAATCCAAGGAACCGGTTCCTACTTTCACTACTCCACCTCCTTTTCCTAGTCGTTTTGCTAAGTCTAAGAAAGAAGCTCAAGACAAGTCACTCATGGACATTTTCAAGAAGATCGAAATCAACATTCCATTCATAGAGGCCATAAGGATAATTCCAAGGTATGCTAAGTTCATGAAGGAATTATGCACAAAGAAGGATAGGTTGATTGATAATGAAATTACTAAAGTTTGTGAGAGTGCGTCGGCTATGCTTTTGAAGAAGATGCCTACAAAGTGCACGGATCCCGGTGGTTTCATGGTGCCAATTACTATTGGTAAGAAAAGGTTTGAACATGCTTTACTTGACTTGGGAGCTTCCATTAGTGTGATTTCTGCCGATATTTATGACTCCTTGAATCTTGGACCATTGGAAGAGACAAGAGTTATTATCCAATTAGCAAAAAAAGTCTAACATTTATCCAAAGGGACTTGTAGAAGACGTTCTAGTGCAAGTGAATGAATTAATTTTTCCGGTGGATTTCTTTGTGGTGGATATGGATAACAATGAGAATCGGTCGTCTACTTATCTACTTCTTGGGAGGCCATTTATGAAGACCGCAAAGACGAAGATTGATGTTGATAAGGGTACACTCACTATGGAATTCGACAAAGAGGTAATCCACTTCAACATATTTGAAGCCATGCGCTACCCAAGTGATGTGCATTCCGCTTACTCCATTGATGTGGTTGGTTCATTAGCGCAACAAATGGTGGAATTGAATCAAGAGGATGAACTTGATGTGGTTTTGCAAAAGAGCATTGAATTGGATGTCCACGGAATTTCTAACTTGGATGTTGAACTTTCCAAGGAATTGGTGGAGATGTGTGGTGCTTTGACGGCATTGCAAGAAGCTAAAAAGGGTAGTGTTTCATATATTTCTTTACCCGTGAATGATGAATTACTTGTACCATATATTGTGAAGGCACCTAAACTAGAGTTGAAGCCACTTCCGGACCATTTGAAGTATGCATTTTTGGGAGATGGAGATGAGCTTCCGGTGATTATTTCAAAGAACCTCACACCGGTACAAGAAGACCGT
The DNA here is from genome assembly GCA_023529315.1 of Papaver bracteatum. NCBI lineage: Eukaryota > Viridiplantae > Streptophyta > Magnoliopsida > Ranunculales > Papaveraceae > Papaver > Papaver bracteatum. Next base: position 1,463,261 of record JAJJWX010001098.1, on the reverse strand, counting down.
TTGCTTAGAGTCTTGAAAGAGCACAAAACGGCTATTAGGTGGACAATTGCGGATATCAAAGGCATTAGTCCATCCATATGCATGCATAGGATTCTAATGGAAGATAACGTGAAGCCGGTACGTGATGCTCAACGTAGGCTTAATCCTCCCATGATGGAGGTTGTGAAGAAAGAGATACTCAAATTGCTAAGTGCGGGGGTGATCTACCCAATTTTCGATAGCAAATGGGTTAGTCAGGTACAAGTGGTGCCAAAGAAGTCCGGTGTTACGGTTGTTCGAAATCAAGATGATGAACTTGTTCCTACAAGAGTTCAAACCGGTTGGAGAGTGTGCATTGATTATAGAAAGCTTAATTCCGTAACCCGAAAGGATCACTTTCCTTTACCTTTCATTGATCAAATGTTGGAGCGGTTAACGGGGCATTCTTATTATTATTTCTTGGATGGTTATTCGGGATACAATCAACTTGTTATTGCACCGGAGGACCAAGAGAAGACCACTTTTACTTGTCCATTTGGAACGTTTGCGTATAGGAGGATGCCATTTGGTCTTTGCAATGCACCGGCTACTTTCCAAAGATGCATGGTAAGCATATTCTCGGATTACGTGGAGTGCATTATCGAGGTATTTATGGACGACTTTAGTGTTTATGGCAATTCTTTTGATATTTGTTTAGATAACCTTGAACTAGTTCTTAAACGATGCATAGACACTAACCTTGTTCTTAATTGGGAGAAATGTCATTTTATGGTAAACCATGGCATAGTACTTGGTCACATTGTGTCCTCTCAAGGGCTCGAAGTGGACAAGTCAAAGATAGATTTAATAAGAAACTTACAATATCCCACTTCGGTGAGGGAAGTTCGTTCTTTTCTTGGCCATGCAGGTTTTTATAGGCGGTTTATCAAGGATTTCTCCAAAATCTCCATGCCGATGTGCAAGTTACTACAAAAGGAGGTACCTTTTGACTTCAACAAGGAATGCAAGGATGCTTTTGACAAATTGAAGGCAATGTTGACAAGTGCGCCAATTATCAAGTCACCGGATTGGAATCTTCCATTTGAACTAATGTGTGATGCTAGTGATTATGCGGTTGGAGCCGTTTTGGGTCAAAGAGTGGACAAGTTGTCCCATGTTATCTATTATGCATCTAGGACCCTTAATGATGCACAAATCAACTATTCTACCACGGAAAAGGAGTTATTGGCTATAGTGTTTGCATTGGAAAAATTTCGATCATACTTGGTGGATACAAAGGTTATTGTGTATTCCGATCATGCGACACTTAGATACTTAATAAAGAAGAAAGAAGCTAAGCCAAGACTAATCCGATGGATCCTATTACTACAAGAGTTCGACATAGAAATTCGAGATAAGAAAGGTGTGGAGAATACCGTTGCGGATCATCTTAGTAGACTTGTTATGTCTCAAGAAGAACTTCCATTACAAGACCGTTTTCCGGACAAACAACTTTTCTCCTTGGAAGAATCCACACCTTGGTATGCGGATATAGTGAATTATTTGGTGACAAGGAAGGTACCTAGCACAATGTCTAACTTCCAAAAGATGAAACTTAAGAAGATAGCAAAGCAATATGTGTGGGATGAACCATACTTATGGAAATATGGCGTTGATCAAATAATACGAAGGTGCGTACCTAACTCCGAATTTCAATCCATTCTCTCCTTTTGTCATACTTTTGCATGTGGTGGCCATTTTGGTTCTAAACGTACCGCTCTCAAAGTTCTTGAGTGGATTTTATTGGCCCACCTTGTTTGAAGATTCATATATTTTTTGTAAATCGTGTGATAGATGTCAAAGAACGGGCAATCTAGGTGCTCGAAATCAAATGCCACTCACACCAATTCTCTCCGTAGAGATTTTTGATGTGTGGGGAATCGATTTTATGGGCCCTTTTGTCAATTCAAATGGAAATTTTTATATACTTTTTGCCGTAGATTATGTTTCGAAATGGGTGGAGGCTAGAGCCACCAAAACTAATGATTCTCAAGTTGTTTGTGATTTTGTAAGAGAAAACATATTCACTAGGCACGGCATGCCAAGAGTGGTGATAAGCGACAGAGGCTCACATTTCAAGAAGTCTTTTCACGCTTTCCTCAAGAAGTACAACATAACACACAAGATTGGTACGCCTTACCATCCACAAACTAGTGGACAAGCAGAAATTTCAAACCGTGAAATCAAGTCCATTCTTGAGAAAATGGTGAATACAACAAGGAAAGATTGGAGCTTTAAGCTCAATGATGCACTTTGGGCATATAGAACGGCGTACAAAACACCGATTGGTATGTCTCCATATAGGTTGGTTTATGGCAAAGCTTGTCATCTCCCGGTTGAACTTGAACATAAGGCTTATTGGGCGATAAAGAAATTCAACATGGAGTATGATGAAGCGGGGAAACAAAGAAAGTTACAACTAAATGAGCTAGAGGAGATACGTAATGATTCTTACGAGAGTGCCCGGATTTACAAAGAAAAGACCAAGCTTTTTCATGACAAGATGATTTCTCGGAAAAGTTTTGTTGTGGGGCAAAAAGTCCTTTTATTTCATTCTCGCCTTAAACTATTTCCTGGAAAATTAAGGTCCCGTTGGATTGGACCATATGTTGTTACTAATGTTTTTCCTTATGGTGCAATTGAAATTACTAGTCTTAGAGACAACTCGGTTTCCAAAGTCAACGGCCATAGATTGAAGCCATACTATGAGAACATCGCCTATGTGAATGTGGATGAACTTCCATTTGAAGATTTGATCCCTCTAGAGGAGTAATGTGAAGCAAGAGCTATGTCGGGCCATCGACTTTAAAACAAGCGCTAAGTGGGAGGCAACCCACCGGTTTTGTATCTTTTATCCTTTTTCTTTTTATTTTCTTTTTGTTTTGTGTGTTTATTTTTCTTGTTTCATATCATATTAGGATTTCCCACCTTGACTTTGCTAGGAGGATTCAATTACATTGAGGACAATGTAAGGTTTAAGTGTGGTGGAGTGGCTAAGCATATATTTTTGCATAAAAAAAAAAGAAAACTTGCCTAAAACTTTCAACTTTTAGAGATTTTAGAGTCACTAGCATGCTTCTAGGTATGATTACATAGAGAATTATGACCGACATAATTGAACTTGGAAGTGTTAGGGAACTACGTTTGATTTCTTGCTTGTTAGAGTGTTAAATAATGGATTTAATCATGCCGGTGATGCAAATTTGGTGCAGGGAGAAGTACGTTATTAGAGTTGCTGATCAATCATTAGTGGAGACTACCCATTTTCATATCATGTGAGGCACCGACCAAAATTCTTCCATGACTAAAGATCTTCTTTTGAGTGTGTGTCACCGTACGTTAATTCCGGGTAGAATGGTGAGCTACCCAATTTCACACCAATTTCAGCACTATTTTGATCTCTTGAGTGCTAATTTTTGTCAATCATGAGGGTGACGTCTATAGATGAAAGCCTCCTTCTTGTAGTTCGATTTGCAGTTAGCACCATTCTCTCTCTCGACAACAACGGTTCCATAGAAACACCATAATCATCAACAACAAGGAGCGACATCAAAATCTACAAGGAAAGTTGAAAAGGTTCAAGGTTTGAAAGCAACAATGGAACAAGAAAAAGAGCAAATTTCATATTCAAGTAAAGCAACATACAATGAGAATATTTTTGTATACATGTTGAAGACTTACAATGCAATGAGGTAATTCTATATCCAAGTATTAAGACTTATTTACAAAAGCGAAGAAAATCAAAAGGTCGGAATTATTGAAGTTTATGATTTCAAGGAGATACAAGTTGTGAAGAATCAAGCGGTAAAGTACTTTTCCACGGCCATGATTTATTTTATTTTTCACTTTGATTTGTATTGTGTTTCTCTTGTCTAAAAAAATAAATAAAAAATAAAAAATAAATGAGACAAGAGAAATATCTATTATTGTTTTGTTTTGAATAAGCCGTGGGGAAGGAAAATCTATAAGGAAGTTTCAAGCGACAAGGAGTTAAGGAAAAAGGTTACAAATTGTCAAGGATTTATGAAGTTCAAGTGTTTATCATCAATAGTTGAAGCCGAAGACCAAGAAGATGAAGACAAGGAGCGGAAGACGTTTCTATTGGATTCCGTGAGAATGGTGTTATCATAATTGGCAATCGGATGTGAAGGTAAGTAAGTAATCTCATCCTCGATATAAGTGGTTGATTTCCTTTCTTAGAGATCGTTAGAAAAATGGTTTTTCAAAATATTAAAAGATGTGGGTTTTTCAAAATTTCGGAAGTTATCCTTCCCACCATTCAACGTGTTGCAGGAATTCTCTCTTCATTCCTACCTGCACACATGTGAGACCCATAAAAAAGCCATCTTTTTGAGTGCAATTATCATAAAACCCTTTTGGTAAGGCATAAGTCGAGGCGAAATGCTTATTGATCGTTTCTCAAACACGTGTTCTCTCATTATGGTGTGGTTATTTCTCACTCAACATTTAAGAATGAGAATATGTTCTTTAGTATTTATAACTTCTTATTACTAGCATGCAGAAACTCTATGTCTTCATAACTCTTAGGATGCTTGGGACGCTGGAACGCTTTGAAGTTGTAAGTTTTAGTTTTGATTTGCTCGAGGACTAGCAAAGTCTAAGTGTGGGGGAATTTGATAGGGTGTAGAATACATCCTAATTTACTATCTAGTAGTTTATGCTTTCTCTGTTATTTTTCTTGTAAATTATGTATTTTACGTGTGTTTTTGAATTATTAGGTACTCTGGAGTTGCACGGACGAAAAGAAGGAGAAATCACCAAAATTGAGCAAAGAAGGCAAAATTGTCATTTCATAGGGCGAGCACTATCTGGAGCCCGGTAATGGTTAAGGGGCAACTCTTCTTGGAGGTATTCTAAACGAAAACCATCTACGGTTAAGGGGTTATCATTGGAGTACCCCTTATCATTTATTAGAGGATGTAATTATCAATGGGTGGCTATATTGGGTGCAAATATCGTCCCATGTTCATAACCCTAAAAACGAGAAATATCTCTCTCGTTCAATGATTTTTCATTCAATCATTCATGAAATTGAGAAGGAAAAGCAGCGCAGCTGCTGTGATAACCAAGTCCCAGATCGACAATCAGTTGAAGACAGTGATGAATTAACGATGATGGTGAGTCTTTGCAAGAATTAATGAATAATTAACGAAGAAGAAACTAGATCAAACTTCTACTCGAAATTTTGCTCTGTCCAAGAATTTGGATCGAGAAATTGATTCAGGAGATGAAGAGAGAATCGAAAAGGGTTATGTGGTAGCAGTGAGACGATGATGAAATTGATGAAAAATCAGTCAATATTTTGAAGGGGTTGAGAGATGATGTTTATGGAGAGTGAATCCGAGAAGAAATTGGGGATCTCTGTTGTAAAGAATAGAATGGGTTTTGAGATCTCTGAGAAGAATCAAAGATGGGTATTGTTGGATTCAGAGATTCAGATGGAAAAAAAACTCAGTTGATTGATACAGGGAAGATGCAAGTGGTACTGGGGAGTAGAGATGGCTGCTGTTGGTGGTATTTATGGAATGGAGGGTCTGTGATTGTGTGAAGCAACTCAGTTGCAATGCGGAAGAATGAAATGTTGTTAACCTAGATGTATGTTAGGATTGTTCTATAACTGAAGCTAAAATTGTAGTGGCGTCTTGCAGCTGGCATGAATTGGTTTAAGATGGCAGGAGAGGGTTGTGTCATGGCAGATCAAGCAGTAGCAGTTATAATGATGCAGAATTGTAGTTGCAGAAGTTCAAGGTTCTTTTCTTATTGATGGTTGTGGTAGCAAGGAATTTAGATGGGGGATTTGAAGTAGTTACAGATTTGGTGGCGATTTCTTGTATAAAGAGCAAATGGGTATGTGGATGTGCTGCTGCTGTTACAGGAGATGGTGATGTTCTGAGGATTGAGCAGTTTAAATGGGTGGTGTTGTTACAGCTGAGGTTGGTATTACTACAGAAGATGGTGCAGTGATGTTCTTGAACTTGGCAGATATTAAAAGAATTGTGATGCTGCTATTCTACTGCAGCTGAAGCCTGAAATGAATGCTAAAACTAGATGTATGCTAGGAGTTTTGGTAGTGAATGAAATTGGTGTTGGCCATGGATCTGGTAGTGCTTTGTCATGGGAGCTGAGAATTTGGGAGTGGCTAGCAATTGCAGGTGCAGGGCTGTGAAAGACAAGAAGCTTAAGTAATATGGAAATGACCTGAGCTAGGAAAGAATACTACAGGGAAGGCAACACGGCCATCTTGGCCGTGAACAATTTTGTTATGTGCAAGTGGCTTAGTTAGAACTAGTCATCCGAGTTAGCCAGCTGACTCGGTTCTGACTCGTTCTAACTCAGCCCCTTGACTTTGACCTTTGACTAACAGAAGACTGTTATCTTGACCGTTAGTCCTAACGGTGGACTGACGGAATATTTCCTCACCGGAGAAGAATTTTCAGGTGGCAGGCGATGATGAATTCCGGCATATTTCCGGCCAAAATCCCAGTTTTCCGACGAGCAAAATTACAGAATTTTGGGTGGACTTCTCTCATGTGTGTGAAGACTTAGAATTGGGAATTGGATGAAAACTTGGAAGTTTTGGAGAATTGGACTAGAAATTGGAATATGGCTCAAATTGGGAAAGTGGTGTTCTTTTGGAATGAGGATTCTTTTCCTACAAAGACATGGAGAGTATTGAAGCCTATAAATAAAGGAGTTCTCTACAACTTTTTACACACATCTACTTTGGAGAAGGAGTTAAAGTGCACAAGGATTGGAGGAAGGAGCAACCATCATCTTTTCAATAAGTTTTTCTTTCTTCCTTAATTATTATTATTATTGTGTGAACTCCAAATTATGAGTAGCTAATTTTCTTATTGATTGAGGATGAATTCCTAGTTCTTAATAATATGATTTGAGTTTTGTTTCAATTCTACTTTGAAGTTTTTCATATGATTATCGTTTATTTTTACTAATATTAATGTTTATGTTTGATTGATAGGTCGTTTGGGTGGCCAACTAAATTGATTTGTTAATTGATCTAAAGCTAGTGAAAGTTAGGGGATAAGTAATCGTTTCTTGACTATTTACATAAGTAGAAAACACAAGACCTTGCGGAGGGATTCCGTGGAGCAATTGTGTGTGAAAACAACGTTAGCAAGTGGACCTTGATCTAAGAGTTTAACTACTAATATCAACCTAATAAATTCATGAATCTTAATGCGTTTAACTAAATTACATCTTGGGTGATCTACTACTAGGTGGTTTGGTGAATAGAATCCGGTAGGCGAGAACTTCCGTATCCGGTGAAATAAGGGATTTTGGGGTTAGCACTGATCTAGCTGCTATACCTACGGTTGGTGATAATTTATGACTAATAACAAGTGGAAAAGAACATAACTTTAATCATTGTTTTGCAGCGAAGAAGGATTCCTTGATCTATTCTCTCTCATTGATTTCAACTTACACTTTTAATTACTTTGTTTATTTCTTTTGCTTTATAAATTTTACAACCAATACCCCCCTTTTGTGACAATTTTACAACTAATAATCTCTTGCTCCTCGTGGGATCGATCTTGACTACCCTATATTACTTGTTAATTAGGTAGTAACATATTAATTAATTTGTTGTGGTTACGACACACATCAAATTTTGGCGCCGTTGCCGGGGAGCAACGGGCGATTTTAGTTGTTTTCTTTTTTACTTTTTGCATTATTCTTGCTTTGTTAGATTCTATATTGTATCTAACTTAGTTTTGTGAACCTTGTTTTAGGTACTTTTATCTTTGGTGAATGCTTCAAGGGGGAAGACCGAGTCCAATTGGAATACGTCTTCGATCCGGCACTCAACTAAAGGACTTTATTCGAGCGGTTAACACTCCGCTTCCTCGTTCTACATCAAGTGAATTCGCAGATTTGGACATAGAAGAAGAAGCAATGGGTGATCGTACACTCAAGGACCTAGCTTCTCACAAGCTCGATACACAACAATGGTGTATCCAAACTAACTCAACTTTCGAGATCAAGCCGGGGTTGATTAGAGAATTACCAAAGTTCCATGGCATGGTGAATGAAGACCCAAACAAACATCTTATGGACTTCAACACCATAGTCACGGCCATGCTTCCACCGAATACTAATGCGGATGGAGCAATGTTGAAAGCTTTTCCGTTCTCTTTGGCGGGAAATGCTAAGGAATGGTTATACTATTTGCCTTCCGGAAGTATCACAACATGGAATGGGATGAAGAAACTTTTCCTCGAGAGATATTTTCCCGCATCAAAGGCTACTCAAATTCGCAAAGAAATTTGTGGGATAAAGCAACATGTGGGAGAGTCATTATATGAATGTTGGGATCGATACAAGAGATTGGTGGCAAGTTGTCCACACCATCAATTTAGTGACGCCATGATAATCCAATACTTCTATGAAGGTCTCCAAACAAGTGATAGATATCTTCTTGACGCCGCCGGTGGTGGTGCACTAGTGAACAAGACGGTGGCCGAAGCTACCGAGTTGATTGAAAGTATGGCGGCAAACTCGCAACAATTCTATGCAAGAGGTGATTCAATGGTTAAGTTGGTGCATGAGGTTAGTGACTCGTCTTCACAATCCGATCAATGGTTAAACAACATAGAGAGGGTAGTGCAACGATTGGCCGCGGTAATTATTCCGGATGATGAAACCGAACAAGTAAATGCTTTATATCCAAATCAAAGGCCAAGGTACGATCCATACTCAAATACTTACAATCCCGGTTGGAAGGATCATCCCAACTTTAGCTATGCAAACAAGCAAGCGGCAACTCCTAATCCATATGCGCAACAAGGTGGATTCCAACAATCACGTTTCCAACCTCAACAACAACAATTCCAACCACAACAAGTCAAGGAGCAAGATTCTTTGAATAATGACAAGTTGAATGTGATAATGCAAAGCATGCAAGGTCTCACTTCTATGTTACAACAAACCCAACAAAAGACCGATTCGGCAATCAAGGATTTACAAACTCAAATGGGACAATTGGCGACCGATATGAACTTAATGAAAGATCAAGCATCCACAAAGCTTCCTTCACAACCAATTGTGAATCCAAGAGAGAATGTTAGTGCGGTTACTTTAAGAAGTGGAAGACAAGTGGAGAGTCCAACTCGTCATGAAGAAGCTAGTGAAGAGGTAGTCAAAGAGAAGGAGGATGCCGAATCAAGGGAGACTTCAACACCAACCGCCCAATCCAAGGAACCGGTTCCTACTTTCACTACTCCACCTCCTTTTCCTAGTCATTTTGCTAAGTCCAAGAAGGAATCTCAAGATAAGGCACTCATGGATATCTTCAAGAAGATAGAAATCAACATTCCATTCATAGAGGCCATCAAGACAATGCCAAGGTATGCTAAGTTCATGAAGGAATTATGCACAAAGAAGGATAGGTTGCTTGATAATGAAATTACTAAAGTTGGTGAGAGTGCGTCGGCTATGCTTTTGAAGAAGATGCCTACAAAGTGCACGGATCCCGGTGGTTTCATGGTGCCAATTACTATTGGTAAGAAAAGGTTTGAACATGCTTTACTTGACTTGGGAGCTTCCATTAGTGTGATGTCTGCCGATATTTATGACTCCTTGAATCTTGGACCATTGAAAGAGACAAGAGTTATTATCCAATTAGCAAACAAGTCTAACATCTATCCAAAGGGACTTGTAGAAGACGTTCTAGTGCAAGTGAATGAGTTAATTTTTCCGGTGGATTTCTTTGTGGTGGATATGGACAACAATGAGAATCGGTCGTCTACTTCTCTACTTCTTGGGAGGCCATTTATGAAGACCGCAAAGACGAAGATTGATGTTGATAAGGGTACACTCACTATGGAATTCGACAAAGAGGTAATCCACTTCAACATATTTGAAGCCATGCGCTACCCAAGTGATGTGCATTCCGCTTACTCCATTGATGTGGTTGGTTCATTAGCGCAACAAATGGTGGAATTGAATCAAGAGGATGAACTTGATGTGGTGTTGCAAAAGAGCATTGAATTGGATGTCCACGGAATGTCTAACTTGGATGTTGAAATTTCCAAGGAATTGGTGGAGATGTGTGGTGCCTTGACGGCATTGCAAGAAGCTAAAAAGGGTAGTGTTTCCTATATTTCTTTACCCGTGAATGATGAATTACTTGTACCATCTATTGTGAAGGCACCTAAACTAGAGTTGAAGCCACTTCCGGACCATTTGAAGTATGCATTTTTGGGAGATGGAGATGAGCTTCCGGTGATTATTTCAAAGAACCTCACACCGGTACAAGAAGACCGTTTGCTTAGAGTCTTGAAAGAGCACAAAATGGCTATTGGTGGACAATTGCGGATATAAAGGGCATTAGTCCATCCATATGCATGCATAGGATTCTAATGGAAGAGAACGTGAAGCCGGTACGTGATGCTCAACGTAGGCTTAATCCTCCCATGATGGAGGTTGTGAAGAAAGAGATACTCAAATTGCTAAGTGCGGGGGTGATCTACCCAATTTTCGATAGCAAATGGGTTAGTCCGGTACAAGTGGTGCCAAAGAAGTCCGGTGTTACGGTTGTTCGAAATCAAGACGATGAACTTGTTCCTACAAGAGTTCAAACCGGTTGGAGAGTGTGCATTGATTATAGAAAGCTTAATTCCGCAACCCGAAAGGATCACTTTCCTTTACCTTTCATTGATCAAATGTTGGAGCGGTTAGCGGGGCATTCTTATTATTGTTTCTTGGATGGTTATTCGGGATACAATCAACTTGTTATTGCACCGGAGGACCAAGAGAAGACCACTTTTACTTGTCCATTTGGAACGTTTGCATATAGGAGGATGTCATTTGGTCTTTGCAATGCACCGGCTACTTTCCAAAGATGCATGGTAAGCATATTCTCGGATTACGTGGAGCGCATTATTGAGGTATTTATGGACGACTTTAGTGTTTATGGCAATTCTTTTGATATTTGTTTAGATAACCTTGAACTAGTTCTTAAACGATGCATAGACACTAACCTTGTTCTTAATTGGGAGAAATGTCATTTTATGGTAAACCATGGCATAGTACTTGGTCACATTGTGTCCTCTCAAGGGCTCGAAGTGGACAAGTCAAAGATAGATTTAATAAGAAACTTACAATATCCCACTTCGGTGAGGGAAGTTCGTTCTTTTCTTGGCCATGCAGGTTTTTATAGGCGGTTTATCAAGGATTTCTCCAAAATCTCCATGCCGATGTGCAAGTTACTACAAAAGGAGGTACCTTTTGACTTCAACAAGGAATGCAAGGATGCTTTTGACAAATTGAAGGCAATGTTGACAAGTGCGCCGATTATCAAGTCACCGGATTGGAATCTTCCATTTGAACTAATGTGTGATGCTAGTGATTATGCGGTTGGAGCCGTTTTGGGTCAAAGAGTGGACAAGTTGTCCCATGTTATCTATTATGCATCTAGGACCCTTAATGATGCACAAATCAACTATTCTACCACGGAAAAGGAGTTATTGGCTATAGTGTTTGCATTGGAAAAATTTCGATCATACTTGGTGGATACAAAGGTTATTGTGTATTCCGATCATGCGACACTTAGATACTTAATAAAGAAGAAAGAAGCTAAGCCAAGACTAATCCGGTGGATCCTATTACTACAAGAGTTTGACATAGAAATTCGAGATAAGAAAGGTGTGGAGAATACCGTTGCGGATCATCTTAGTAGACTTGTTATGTCTCAAGAAGAACTTCCATTACAAGACCGTTTTCCGGACAAACAACTTTTCTCCTTGGAAGAATCCACACCTTGGTATGCGGATATAGTGAATTATTTGGTGACAAGGAAGGTACCTAGCACAATGTCTAACTTCCAAAAGATGAAACTTAAGAAGATAGCAAAGCAATATGTGTGGGATGAACCATACTTATGGAAATATGGCGTTGATCAAATCATACGAAGGTGCGTACCTAACTCCGAATTTCAATCCATTCTCTCCTTTTGTCATACTTTTGCATGTGGTGGCCATTTTGGTTCTAAACGTACCGCTCTCAAAGTTCTTGAAAGTGGATTTTATTGGCCCACCTTGTTTGAAGATTCATATGTTTTTTGTAAATCGTGTGATAGATGTCAAAGAACGGGCAATCTAGGTGCTCGAAATCAAATGCCACTCACACCAATTCTCGCCGTAGAGATTTTTGATGTGTGGGGAATCGATTTTATGGGCCCTTTTGTCAATTCGAATGGAAATTTTTATATACTTCTTGTCGTAGATTATGTTTCGAAATGGGTGGAGGCTAGAGCCACCAAAACTAATGATTCTCAAGTTGTTTGTGATTTTGTAAGAGAAAACATATTCACTAGGCACGGCACACCAAGAGTGGTGATAAGCGATGGAGGCTCACATTTCAAGAAGTCTTTTCACGCTCTCCTCAAGAAGTAAAACATAACACACAAGATTGGTACGCCTTACCATCCACAAACTAGTGGACAAGCGGAAATTTCAAACCGTGAAATCAAGTCCATTCTTGAGAAAACGGTGAATACAACAAGGAAAGATTGGAGCTTTAAGCTCAATGATGCACTTTGGGCATATAGAACGGCGTACAAAACACCGATTGGTATGTCTCCATATAGGTTGGTTTATGGCAAAGCTTGTCATCTTCCGGTTGAACTTGAACATAAGGCTTATTGGGCGATAAAGAAATTCAACATGGAGTATGATGAAGCGGGGAAACAAAGAAAGTTACAACTAAATGAGCTAGAGGAGATACGTAATGATTCTTACGAGAGTGCCCGGATTTACAAAGAAAAGACCAAGCTTTTTCATGACAAGATGATTTCTCGGAAAAGTTTTGTTGTGGGGCAAAAAGTCCTTTTATTTCATTCTCGCCTTAAACTATTTCCTGGAAAATTAAGGTCCCGTTGGATTGGACCATATGTTGTTACTAATGTTTTTCCTTATGGTGCAGTTAAAATTACTAGTCTTAGAGACAACTCGGTTTCCAAAGTCAACGGCCATAGATTGAAGCCATACTACGAGAACATCGCCTATGTGAATGTGAATGAACTTCCATTTGAATATTTGATCCCTCTAGAGGAGTAATGTGAAGCAAGAGCTATGTCGGGCCATTGACTTTAAAACAAGCGCTAAGTGGGAGGCAACCCACCGGTTTTGTATCTTTTATCCTTTTTCTTTTTATTTTCTTTTTGTTTTGTGTGTTTATTTTTCTTGTTTCATATCATATTAGGATTTCCCACCTTGACTTTGCTAGGAGGATTCAATTACATTGAGGACAATGTAAGGTTTAAGTGTGGGGGAGTGGCTAAGCATATATTTTTGCATAAAAAAAAAAGAAAACTTGCATAAAACTTTCAACTTTTAGAGATTTTAGAGTCACTAGCATGCTTCTAGGTATGATTACATAGAGAATTCTGACCGACATAATTGAACTTGGAAGTGTTAGGGAACTACGTTTGATTTCTTGCTTGTTAGAGTGTTAAATAATGGATTTAATCATGCCGGTGATGCAAATTTGGTGCAGGGAGAAGTACATTATTAGATTTTTCTGATCAATCATTAGTGGAGACTACCCATTTTCATATCATGTGAGGCACCGACCAGAATTCTTCCATGACTAAAGATTCTTTTGAGTGTGTGTCACCGTACGTTAATTCCGGGTAGAATGATGAGCTACCCAATTTCACACCAATTTCAGCACTATTTTGATCTCTTGAGTGCTAATTTTTGTCAATCATGAGGGTGACGTCTATAGATGAAAGCCTCCTTCTTGTAGTTCGATTTGCAGTTAGCACCATTCTCTCTCTCGACAACAACGGTTCCATAGAAACACCATAATCATCAACAACAAGGGAGCGACATCAAAATCTACAAGGAAAGTTGAAAAGATTCAAGGTTTGAAAGCAACAATGGAACAAGAAAAAGAGCAAATTTCATATTCAAGTAAAGCAACATACAATGAGCATATTTTAGTATACATGTTGAAGACTTACAATGCAATGAGGTAATTATATATCCAAGTATTAAGACTTATTTACAAAAGCGAAGAAAATCAAAAGGTCGGAATTATTGAAGTTTATGATTTCAAGGCGATACAAGTTGTGAAGAATCAAGCGGTAAAGTACTTTTCCACGGCCATGGTTTATTTTATTTTTCACTTTGATTTGTATTTTGTTTCTCTTGTCTAAAAAAAAAAAAAAAAAAAAAAATGAAAAAAAAAAAAATAAAAAATATATGAGACAAGAGAAATATCTATTATTGTTTTGTTTTGAATAAGCAATGGGGAAGGAAAATCTATAAGGAAGTTTCAAGCGACAATGAGTTAAGGAAAAAGGTTACAAATTGTTAAGGATCTATGAAGCTAAAGAGTTTATCACCAATAGTTGAAGCCGAAGACCAAGAAGATGAATACAAGGAGCGGAAGACGTTTCTATTGGATTCCGTGAGAATGGTGTTATCATAATTGGCAATCGGATGTGAAGGTAAGTAAGTAATCTCATCCTCGATATAAGTGGTTGATTTCCTTTCTTAGAGATCGTTAGAAAAATGGTTTTTCAAAATATTAAAAGATGTGGGTTTTTCAAAATTTCGGAAGTTATCCTTCCCACCATTCAACGTGTTGCAGGAATTCTCTCTTCATTCCTACCTACACACATGTGAGACCCATAAAAATCCATCTTTTTGAGTGCAATTATCATAAAACCCTTTTGGTAAGGCAGAAGTCGAGGCGAAATGCTTATTGATCGTTTCTCAAACACGTGTTCTCTCATTATGGTGTGGTTATTTCTCACTCAACATTTAAGAATGAGAATATGTTCTTTAGTATTTCTAACTTCTTATTACTAGCATGCAGAAACTCTATGTCTTCATAACTCTTAGGATGCTTGGGACGCTGGAACGCTTTGAAGTTGTAAGTTTTAGTTTTGATTTGCTCGAGGACTAGCAAAGTCTAAGTGTGGGGGAATTTGATAGGTGTAGAATACATCCTATTTATCATCTATTGTTTATGCTTTCTTTGCTATTTTTCTTGTAAATTATGTATTTTACGTGTGTTTTTGAATTATTAGGTACTCTGGAGTTGCACGGACGAAAAGAAGGAGAAATCACCAAAATTGAGCAAAGAGGGCAGAATTGTCATTTCATAGGACGAGCACTATCTGGAGCCCGGTAATGGTTAAGGGGCAACTCTTCTTGGAGGTATTCTAAACGAAAACCAGCTACGGTTAAGGGGTTATCATTGGAGTACCCCTTATCATTTATTAGAGGATGTAATTATCAATGGGTGGCTATATTGGGTGCAAATATCGTCCCATGTTCATAACCCTAAAAACGAGAAATATCTCTCTCGTTCAATGATTTTTCATTCAATCATTCATGAAATTGAGAAGGAAAAGCAGCGTAGCTGCTGTGATAACCAAGTCCCAGATCGACAATCAGTTGAAGACAGTGATGAATTAACGATGATGGTGAGTCTTTGCAACAGAATACAGTGAAGAAACTAGATCAACTGCTACTCGAAATTTTGCTCTGTCCAAGAATTTGGATCGAGAAATTGATTCAGGAGATGAAGAGAGAATCGAAAAGGGTTATGTGGTAGCAGTAAGACGATGATGAAATTGATGAAAAATCATTCAATATTTTGAAGGGGTTGAGAGATGATGTTTATGGAGAGTGAATCCGAGAAGAAATTGGGGATCTCTGTTGTAAAGAATAGAATGGGTTTTGAGATCTCTGAGAAGAATCAAAGATGGGTATTGTTGGATTCAGAGATTCAAATGGAAAAAAAACTCAGTTGATTGATACAAGGAAGATGCAAGTGGTACTGGGGAGAAGAGATGGTTGCTGTTGGAGGTATTTCTGGAATGGAGGGTCTGTGATTGTGTGAAGCAACTCAGTTGCAATGCGGAAGAATGAAATGTTGTTAACCTAGATGTATGTTAGGATTGTTCTATAACTGAAGCTAAAATTGTAGTGGCGTCTTGCAGCTGGCATGAATTGGTTTAAGATGGCAGGAGAGGGTTGTGTCATGGAAGATCAGGCAGTAGCAGTTATAATGATGCAGAATTGTAGTTGCAGAAGTTCAAGGTTCTTTTCTTATTGATATTTGTGGTAGCAAGGAATTTAGATGGGGGATTTGAAGTAGTTACAGATTTGGTGGCGATTTCTGGTATAAAGAGCAAATGGGTATGTGGATGTGCTGCTGCTGTTACAGGAGATGGTGATGTTCTGAGGATTGAGCAGTTTAAATGGGTGGTGTTGTTACAGCTGAGGTTGGTATTACTGCAGAAGATGGTGCAGTGATGTTCTTGAACTTGGCAGAGATTAAGAGAATTGTGATGCTGCTATTCTACTGCAGCTGAAGCCTGAAATGAATGTTAAAACTATATGTATGCTAGGAGTTTTGGTAGTGAATGAAATTGGTGTTGGCCATGGATCTGGTAGTGCTTTGTCATGGGAGCTGAGAATTTGGGAGTGGCTAGCAATTGTAGGTGCAGGGCTGTGAAAGACAAGAAGCTTAAGTAATATGGCAATGACCTGAGCTAGGAAAGAATACTGCAGGGAAGGCAACACGGCCATCTTAGCCGTGAACAATTTTGTTCTGTGCAAGTGGCTTAGTTAGAACTAGTCAGCCGAGTTAGCCAGCTGACTCGGTTCTGACTCGTTCTAACTCAGCCCCTTGACTTTGACCTTTGACTAACAGAAGACCGTTAGTCCTAACGGTGGACTGACGGAATATTTCCTCCCGGAGAAGAATTTTCAGGTGGCCGGCGGTGATGAATTCCAGCCTATTTCCGGCCAAAACCCCAGTTTTCCGGCGAGTAAAATTACAGAATTTTGGGTGGACTTCTCTCATGTGTGTGAAGACTTAGAATTGGGAATTGGATGAAAACTTGGAAGTTTTGGAGAATTGGACTAGAAATTGGAATATGGCTCAAATTGGAAAAGTGGTGTTCTTTTGGAATGATGATTCTTTTCCTACAAAGACATGGAGAGTATTGAAGCCTATAAATAAAGGAGTTCTCTACAACTTTTTACACACATCTACTTTGGAGAAGGAGTTAAAGTGCACAAGGATTGGAGGAAGGAGCAACCATCATCTTTTCAATAAGTTTTCTTTCTTCCTTAATTATTATTATTATTATGTGAACTCCAAATTATGAGTAGCTAATTTTCTTATTGATTGAGGATGAATTCCTAGTTCTTAATATATGATTTGAGTTTTGTTTCAATTCTACTTTGAAGTTTTTCATATGATTATCGTTTGTTTTTACTAATATTAATGTTTATGTTTGATTGATAGGTCGTTTGGGTGGCCAACTAAATTGATTTGTTAATTGATCTAAAGCTAGTGAAAGTTAGGGGATAAGTAATCGTTTCTTGACTATTTACATAAGTAGAAAACACAAGACCTTGCGGAGGGATTCCGTGGAGCAATTGTGTGTGAAAACAACGTTAGCAAGTGGACCTTGATCTAAGAGTTTAACTACTAATATCAACCTAATAAATTCATGAATCTTAATGCGTTTAACTAAATTACATCTTGGGTGATCTACTACTAGGTGGTTTGGTGAATAGAATCCGGTAGGCGAGAACTTCCGTATTCGGTGAAATAAGGTATTTTGGGGTTAGCACTGATCTAGCTGCTATACCTACGGTTGGTGATAATTTGTGACTAATAAAAAGTGGAAAAGAACATAACTTTAATCAATGTTTTGCAGCGAAGAAGGATTCCTTGATCTATTCTCTCTCATTGATTTCAACTTACACTTTTAATTACTTTGTTTATTTCTTTTGCTTTATAAATTTTAGAACCAATACCCCCCTTTTGTGACAATTTTACAACTAATAATCTCTTGCTCCTAGTGGGAACGATCTTGACTACCCTATATTACTTGTTAATTAGGTAGTAAAATATTAATTAATTTTTTGTGGTTACGACACGCATCAATGGATCCCAGTCAAGGATAAGGGACAACTAGTAGAGTCTCACTAAAAGAACCCATGGGTGTTAATAGCTGTCCCAGACTATTAGACCTAACTAGGTCGAATTGGTCTTATTTTCAGACAACACATCCTTCTTCTCTTCAAGTTCATACAGCTGCAGAGAAATCAGTGAAGAGGAGAATTGATGAGAGCTGAGATGTAATCGGTGATTCATGAGATATGAAGTTGTTGCCAGTATCGGAATTTGAAATTTGTATTGTTTCACAGATGAAGAACAAGGGTTTGACATAGTAAATAAGATGGTGATTATCATGGGTTTCTTCCATTGTTCTAGGTGGTGATGCTGGGTATGGCAGAGAGGAAAAACTAATGAGTATTCTGAGATTTTAAGGGATATGGAAGAGTGGGTTTTGAGATAAATCTGCGTTGGTGTTCTGTTGAGATGGGAATTTAGGTGAAATTGAAATTAAGAAGGAAATTACAAGCCTGGTTTGGTTTCAATTGGTAATTGGTAGCAGAACGAGGTGATAGATGGTTCTGGTGGCTTAAGTTGAGAAGAATGGAATCAGATATAGGTTTGTATGATGTTGTCATTAATGTGAGTTCTTCCCTGAACTGAAATGAAGATATAAGGTTCGTGAATCTGAGATGGGTATTTCGGTTTTGATGGATGAATCTGGTGGATTTCTGAGAAGAATTGATGTAAAAACGATGAAGCTTCAAGCACAGGGGAGAAGAGATGAAGAGCCTCAACTGGGACCTGAGATGTAATGGAGTAGTTTTGGTGGTGGCAGTGGCTAGTATGGCGCGTGAGCAGCAATCTGAGTTGAAGCTGTAGATGTGTGAATTCATGGAGGTGGTTTTGGTAGCTGTTGCCACTGATGGAAGAGCAGAGTGGAAGTCTGAGCTGTTGCAGGAATGGATTAAGCTGCCGATGGCCGAGAGTTAGATGAATAGATGGTGCTATGGGTATTGCAGGTGAACACGAAGAAATTGAGATGTTGTGAAGTTGCAGGTGCAATTCAAGGAGGAGTTTGAACAAAAGGTGGGTTGTGCTTAGAGGAAATGGTGTCTGGAATGGAGGTGTTGCAGTTGAGGCATTACAGGTCGTGGGTTCTGCCAGAAGTTACATGTAGTAATTAAATTGGTTTTGAGCTGAGAATTGAATATGCAGGGAAAGTATTAGATTAGGACTTGAGCCAAGAAACTAATGAACTACGGAGTTGTTGAGGCTGTTGTGCAGTGATACTATGTTGTTGAGGTATGAAGTGCAGCTGGTGAAATGCAGTGGATAGTGAGTTGTGCAAGAGATGAAAATGCAATCGAAGATTGAATGAGCTGAAATGAGTTCAAATCAGTGATGTTGTGGAATGGTTGCTGTTGCAAGGATTTGGAAGTTAGATCTCTGCTAGGCTGCTACAGGGGAAGCCTTTGAAATGGCTGAATCGGCTGGAATCACCCAGAATTCCTTTTTGGCGAGTTGACTCACCGATCTAGGTCTGACTCAGATGCCCTTGGACTGTGTTTGACCGGGCTTGGCTAATGGGATGAGAGACTTAATTTGGAATCGTGGGCAGAGTTGAGAGGGTATAAAAAAAGGTTTGAGAACACTTCGGGGGAGAATTTTTGCCTTACTTTTGTTTTTAGGGTTTACAACATGATAAAACTTTTTTTCTCCTTGTTATGAACTCCATTAACATGAGTAGTTAATCTTATTATTGGTTAAAGATGTAGTCGGATTTTGCAAGCATGCTATTTGATTTATGAATTAGTTTTCTCTCAAAATCATCGTTCACTTTCTACGGTTTATAGTAATTGCATGATTGACGTATTGCAATATGATTGAATGTTTGTTTAGTTAAGTCTTGAATTGATTGAACTTACATCCATATCTATAGCTAATTTAGGGTTCATCATCAAGCGATAACCTTGAATACGATTAGCATGATATGATTGCGGTTTGTAGTGATACACTTTTGTAACCGTATGTAGAAATTGACCTTTGTTCGAATTGTTTGCACAATGTATTTCAATTGCATTGATTAACCTATTTCACCATTCTTAATGCATCTTTGGGAATTCAACTTGATTATCGCAAGGTGTCGGGTTATTCTCTGGGTAGTATTCATACTTGCATCGTTTTACATGGAAGTGTGATGACTTAGGAAATTTAAGGAGTATTCTTGAAAAAGCGGGGGTCTAACAACTACACCCAATATTTCGATTAGAAATATGTATGGACAAATCCGAGTTACTTTCTAGAGAATCAACTAGACTCAATCAAATAGAAAATATCTCAAGAAGTTATTATCTCAATCTCTCGATTTGATTTACTCAAGAAAATACAATCTGCGAGCCTTAATCAAAGAGAGATAACTTGGATGGTACCAAAGACCAATATCCAAGTGTCAATCAATTTAAATCAACAACTAACAAGGTCGGATATTCTAATTGATTGAACAACGCACAACCTGTATTATTTAAATTATATAAAAATATAATGCGGAAAAGAAATAGCACAGACACAAGAATTTTTTTAACGAGGAAACCGCAAATGCAGAAAAAACCAGGGACCTAGTCCAGATTAAACATACACTGTATTAAGCCGCTACAGACACTAGCCTACTCCAAATTAACTTCGGTATGGACTGTAGTTGAACCCAAATCAATCTCACACTGATCCAACGTACAATTATGCTCCTACGCCAGTGATCCCAGCAGGATACTGCGCACTTGATTCCCTTAGCTGATCTTACCCACAACCAAGAGTTGCTATGACCCAAAGTCGAAGACTTTAATAAAAAAATCTGTCTCACACAGAAAAGTATATAAGATAGATAAATTCGTCTTCCAAGAATAAACCTATCAGTTTATTCCGTCTTTTGATAAATCAAGGTGAACATGAACCAATCAATAAAACCAGACTTATATTCCCGAAGAACAGCTCAGTTTTATCAATCACCACATAATAGTCTTAATCGACGCAGCAAAAAAAGATATTGTGGAATCACAAATGATGAGACGAAGATGTTTGTGAATACTTTTATATCTTGCCTATTGGAGATATAAATCTCAAGCCAATTATTAAAATTGTACTCATATGATAGAAACAACAAGATCATATCACACAACTACGATAAAAGTAGTATCGGTTTGGCTTCACAATCCCAGTGAAGTCTTTAAGTCGTTAACCTGGTTTTAGAAGAAGAAAACCAAAGGTTAAATGAGAATCGACTCTAGATATGAAACTAGTATCACACGTAAGGTGTGGGGATTAGGTTTCCCAGTTGCTAGAGTTCCCCCTTATATAGTCTTTCAAATCAGGGTTTGCAATCAATGTTAGCTTGGTAACAAAGCATTCAATATTCACCGTTAGATGAAAACCTGATTAGATACAAGGTAATATTTATCAGCCGTTAGATCGAAAACATAGCTTGTTATACACACATGTACTATACGATTTTGGTTTTGTGTAACCGTACCCAAACTTGTACATTAATTGGTTCAACACTAGTTAACCAAATGGTTAGCCAAATGATAACTTTCATATCAACCATATTCTTCTTCACCATAACTAGTCCAAATGACTCAAATGAACTAGTTAAAGAGTTGTTCAATTGCTATGAGATCCCATGTACTACACAAGACACAATTGAAGCAAAAATGATGTGATTCAATCGAATCGATTCATGAACTATAAAGCCACGGTTTTCAATGGCATTCCTTGGTTTATTAAGATAAGTTCACAAACATTGTTTTTAGACATAACTTACCCAAGTTCGCGGACTCAAGTCAACTGGTTGGAGTGTACAAACTCCAGCATAAATTCTCGGGTCGAGAACTTCCGTCAGTTCGCGGACTGAAACTGAGCTACAACTCTAGCATAAATTCTCGGGTTCGAGAACTACGCCAGTTCGCGGAATGAGTTCGCAGACTGAGTTGACGGCTCACGTTCCAGTTTCACTTGATCAACAAAGTTCGCAACTTCGGTTCAAGCAAAAAAAGACTTATACATATATGTGTTACCACAAAAATGTTTATATCCTCCAATGGTTATATTGTCTAAACTCTCATTTCAAAAATTGAAACATTCTCAGAGGACGCTATATAGTCGTTATTCACAAACTATTTTTCATCAGAGCGATTTCCATAATTATTAAAACGTAACATGACTTTCGTCACTAGGCAAAGCTTAACCAGCACACATTTCGAGAAATAGATAAGCGAGATATACTCAAATCGAAATGACATATGTGTATATTCTTAGTTTATATAGTAATACGGCTTTTGTCTCAAGATATGAGATGGAATAGATAGACTTTTTAGTGATAGATAAGTTCAAGTATCCACATACCTCTTAGTCGATGAAGATCCACTGGTTCCTTGAGTAGTCCTTCGTCTTGTATGATGATCGCCATGGAGTTATTGAGCTCAACTACACTTTCTATCCTAGTCCGAGACCTTAGCTATAGTATACTAGAATCAAGACTTTATAGTTTTGATCACTAACACTGACAAACATGCTTGAGATAGCAACGCATGCGAGTTCGACCGAGTAATGCTCTAAAAATCTCCCCCTTTGTCACTTTTAGTGGCAAAACTATTTATACATATGGAATACAAAAAATATATAATAAACTTTATAGCTCCTATTCCACATGTCTAATCTTCAAAAATACTCGAAATCTTCGTCATTTCCAATAGTCCAATGATCCCAAAGGTTGTAAGTTTAGTATCATCGTTGTTGAAAATCTGTAGCTATAACAATGAGAAAACAAAGGTTCTCAATCATTGTTATACAATGTCATAGTATCATTACACAGCGTTAAAGTCCAATTGCATCACAACTTTAACAACAATACTATGGTGATACTTCACTCCCCCTTAGTCAATACACCATCTCACATGGAAACCACTCCCCCTTACATAATGATCCAAAAACTATATGTATTTGTAGTATGAACTGCATATTAATTCTCCCCCTTTTTGTCAATAAAATTGGCAAAGGTACAAGAACGGGATCCTAATGAAATTTCCGTAAGAGAAATTTCATGACCAAAGGTAAATGTATATCATCTTGTTTAGATGCAATCAGAAAGCCGAAGCTAAATGTATTCATCAAGAAGTTTATAAAGATTCAAGCTAACCCCTCTAATATTCCACAGCCGCACTCCCCACAAAGATTTGGCAATTACGCACAAGTTCAAAAGAACTCTCCCCCATAAAATGTCATTCCCAAGGGAACAACAAGTGCGACCTTAATTTCAAGAGAAAAGAAGGATTTATTTAGACTCAATAAATTGCATACAAGTATGAATTTGGAATCCAAAATATTCAATCATATTAACCAAAGCGAACCAAGAATAATTTGACCAAATATGCTCGACACAAGTAAACTTATGGAGACTTAAAAAACTCGATTAGATTATTCACAAGAGAACTCATAATTAATTTAACCGGGATACACAATTAAACTAATCACCAAAGTAATCAATTCAATTGTTTATACTCACATAAGAAAATCTATGGAGAGATGACTAAGTTAATCATAAAAATAACCATCCCAGTCAATCACGCTCAACATGAGAAGAAATTATGGAGTCATAACTAAATAATCACACAAGATGATTGATTTTATTCAACATGTTCAACATAAAGTACCTTATGGAACAACTAAGCTAATCACAAAAGCAATCAACTTTTGTTGTTTTAGTGCTCAACATAAGACACTTCAAGGAACAACACAGTATTTACACAAAAAAATTGTGGATCAGAGATTCGACCTATACCGTGGAATAATCAAGGATTCATTCTATGTTTCCATCACTATTTGCACAATGACACACACTAGACATAATCCTTGAATCACAGAAGATTTTAACCTATCTTACATCAATAATTGACAATATAGGCTTAACTTTTGTGTTTTGCCAAAAGTCTATTCATTCTTTTATCAATATTTGCATATCAATTCACGAACGACTTTACTTTTGAAAAAATATGGGACAATTAAGTTCACGGACGTAAACACACATATCCCATCAAAATATTGCAATATATAAAATCAAAAGATTAATACTGCAACCATCATCATCCAAACAAGTTTAGAATTTAACACAATAAATCTAAAAACAAGAAGATGAAAACTTTGGACATAGCTATGTGTAATCGCAATGATAGCTATTCCAAACACTAGTTATTCTTTTAAACAAAGAAAAAAATAGAAGATTTACTAGGCTATAAGACCTTTGAAGAATTCTTTATCGTCCCCAAACTCCTTGTTGTCAACAGCCATTGGACATAAGGTTCATTAAGGTAGGAGTTTATATCAATAAACCTTCTATGTTGTTGTTGTCGAACCAGTGCCTTCTGAATCTCGTGAGTCTTATACACAAAAGCCTTTATTTT
The DNA here is from genome assembly GCA_023529315.1 of Papaver bracteatum. Taxonomy (NCBI): domain Eukaryota; kingdom Viridiplantae; phylum Streptophyta; class Magnoliopsida; order Ranunculales; family Papaveraceae; genus Papaver; species Papaver bracteatum. The sequence goes on along the minus strand of JAJJWX010001098.1, from coordinate 1,438,878 downwards.
TTGAATCTCCTTTCGCAACTCCTTTAACACTTCAAGAACATCAAAAAACTTCTGAGAATTTAAAGAAACAGCTCTTGGCTTCCTCATATTCTTTATTTTTATTTTCAAGGTTGGAGGCAATGGAGATTTTTCTTTTTCCTTCATGATTGATGGCTTAACAATCACATTACCTACTTTTTCATTAGAAGACATCATTTTTGGAGTTTCCATGACGTATGGGTTTGTGAGAGGAAATCACAATTAACTCAACAAGTATTCTTGAGATAAAAAGAGGTTTTTTAGAGAAGGAAAAGGAATGTAGGGTTCCAAACCTAAAACAGGTTCGTAAACGATCAACTCTTATCCCTATGAAGAGTAGAATTGTAGATAATACCCTTTATTTTGTTTGATAGACACAACAAACCTAAGAAAAGAAATAAAAAATAAAACTTTTCTTAAAGCCTGAGAGGTACAAAATCATTGTCTCTTTTGATCAGGCACATGAGACAAGATTTAAAAACAACACAATCAAGTTGCGTTGTGGTGAACAAAAATTTGTCCACCAATTTCCTCTTGTGAGGAATCCACAGACCTTTGTCTATCAAAATGATTTGACCATACTTTCTTTTCAAATGGTCTTGGTTTTCCTTTGGAAACTAACTTCTTAGACGAAGATAAAATATAACATACCTCAGCGATCTTCTGAGCCAGTTTTAGCTTTCTTGCTATATGATTTGCTCTTCGTTGAAGTTTGTTGATGTGTTTTTGCTTGTGTTTGAACTTGTAACACTTCTAGAGTTCATGAACTTTTAATGAACAATATGAGCATGTCATACTTGGATAATAATCAGGCTTATGAGATGTGCAAGCAGCTAGGCACATAGTGGATCCTGAAACATTATAAACAGAGTTTCCAAGGAAAGGGTCAACTTTTTATTCCAGAATGGTTGGATTATCTTCTGAAAGAATATCAAGATTGATATGTGTATTGCTACAATTATCAAAATCAATATTTTCACCAAGAAGTGCAACACTTGATTTCTCATCTTCATTAGAGTCATAATTGTCAGACATTTCATCAAGAGTTGCAACAAGACCTTTGTTCCTAGTGTATTTTCTCCGATTTGGACACTCATTTTCAAAATGACCAAAACCTTTACACTTGAAGCACTGAGGCATATCATCATCATCAGTTTCATCAATATCCCTGTTTTTAGGAGGAACACGATTATGAGGTTTGACTAATGCCTTAGGCTTATCTCTGGAGAACCGTTTACTTCTATTAAACAGAAGATCCCTAAATTTTCTTGTGATCATAGAGAATGTTTTGTAAAGATCTTCATCTGATGAATCTGTCTTAGAGTGATCATCTTCAGAGATATACACTTTTTTTACTTTAATCAATTAATTTAGTATCCTTTAGTGTTTTGAACGCAACATCCTTAGATTTGGACGAATGTTCATGATCAAAGATCTTAAGATTTCCAACTAGCGTATTTCTGGAGAGAGTATCAAGGTTATTTCCCTCAACGATGGCATGCTTCTTTGAATCGTATATGAATGGCAGCGATCTGAGAATTTTTATCACAATGTCCTTTTCAGGAATAGTCTTACCCAATGCAAAAGATGCATTAACAATTTCAGACACATTATGATTAAACTCATCAAATGATTCTTCATCTGCCATACAAAGGTTTTCCCAATCGGATTTAAGATTTTGAAGTCTAGCATCCTTTTCACTGGAATTACCTTCGAATACGGTTGCTAAGATATCCCAAGCTTCTTGCGACTTAGTGCAATTAGACACATGGTGCTGAAGGTTTGGGGTAATGGCATGTATGATGGCATTCAAACCATCAGAGTTTTGCTTTGCAGCAAGAATCTCTACAGGAGTGTATTCACCAATATTCTTTTGAACATTTATACCTACAACTACCTCAACGGGAGCATCATAGCCATTAACAACATATACCCATGATTGGAAATCACGTGCTTGAAGAAAAGCTCGCATAGAAATTTTCAAACATAAGTAATTAGGTCCATCAAAGACTGGTGGTACGTTTATTGAGATAGCACCTCTGTCCATAGAGACAGATCGCTACAAACACAGACTTGTAAGGTCGGGAACGTGTTTGCATGCTCTGATACCAATTGAAAAAGCAGGGGTCTAACAACCACACCCAATATTTCGATTAGCAATCTGTATGGACAACTCCGAGTTACTTTCTAGAGAATCAACTAGACTCAATCAAATAGAAAATATCTCAAGAATTTATTATCTCAATCTCTCGATTTGATTTCCTCAAGAAAATACAATATGCAAGTCATAATCAAATAGAGATAACTTGGATGGTACCAAAGACCAATATCCAAGTGTCAATCAATTTAAATCAACAACCAATAAGGTCGGATATTCTAATTGATTGAACAACGCACAACCTGTATTATTTCAATTATATAAAAATATAATGCGGAAAAGAAATAACACAAACACCAGAATTTTGTTAACGAGGAAACAGCAATTGCATAAAAACCCCGGGACCAAGTCCAGATTAAACATACACTGTATTAAGCCGTTACAGACACTAGCCTACTCCAAATTAACTTCGGTCTGGATTGTAGTTGAACCCCAATCAATCTCACACTGATCCAACGTACAGTTATGCTCTTACGCCTATGATCCCAGCAGGATATTGCGCACTTGATTCCCTTAGCTAATCTCACCCACAACCAAGAGTTGATACGCCCCAAAGTCGAAGACTTTAATAAACAAATATGTCTCACACAGAAAAGTCTATAAGATAGATAAATTCGTCTCCCACGAATAAACCTACGAGTTTTGTTCCGTCTTTTAAAAAAACAAGGTGAACATGAAACAATCAATAAAACCAGACTTATATTCCTGAAGAACGGCTCAGTTTTATCAATCACCTCACAATAGTCTTAATCGACCCAGCGAAAAAAGATATTGTGGAATCACAAACGATGAGACGAAGATGTTTGTGATTACTTTTATATCTTGCCTATCGGAGATAGAAATCTCAAGCCAATTATTACAATTGTATTCATATGATAAAAACAACAAGATCAGATCAAACAACTACGATAAAAGTAGTATCGGTCTGGCTTCACAATTCCAATGAAGTCTTTAAGTCGTTAACCTGGTTTTAGAAGAAGAAAACCAAAGGTTAAAGGAGAATCGACTCTAGCTATGCAACTAGTATCACACGTAAGGTGTGAGGAATTAGGTTTCCCAGTTGCTAGAGTTCTCCCTTATATAGTCTTTCAAATTAGGGTTTGCAATCAATGTTAGCTTGGTAACAAAGCATTCAATATGCATCATTAGATGAAAACATGATTAGATACAAGCTAATATTTATCAACCATTAGATCGAAAACATAGCTTGTTATACACACATGTACTAGAAGATTTTGGGTTTGTGTAACCGTAACCAAACTTGTACATTAGTTGGTTCAACACTAGTTAACCAAATGGTTAGCCAAATGATAACTTTCATATCAACCATATTCTTCTTCACCATAACTAGTCCAAATGACTCAAATGAACTAGTTAGAGAGTTTTTCAATTGCTATGAGATCCCATGTACTACACAAGACACAATTGAAGCAAAAACGATGTGATTCACTCGAATCGATTCATGAACTATAAATCCACGGTTTGCAATAGCATTACTTAGTTTATTAAGATAAGTTCACAAACATCGTTTTTAGACATAACCTACTCAAGTTCGCGGACTCAAGTAAACCGGTTGGAGTGTACAAACTCCAGCAGAAATTATCGGGTCGAGAACTTATGTCAGCTCGCGGACTGAAACTAAGCTACAACTCCAGCAGAAATTCTCGGGTTCGAGAACTACACCAGTTCGCAGAATGAGTTCACTGACTGAGTTGACGTCTCACGTTCCGGTTTCACTTGATCAACAAAGTTCGCAAACTTCGGTTCAAGCAATAAGGATCAAGGACTTATACATATATGTGTTACCACAACAATGTTTATATCCTCCAATGGTTATATTGTCTAAACTATCATTTCAATCATTGAAACATTCTCAGAGGACGTTATATAGTCGTTATTCACAAACTATTTTTCGTCAGAGAGATTTCCAAAATGATTGAAACGTAACATGACTTTCGTCACTAGGCAAAGATGAATTTGGCTAAAACAAAAGCTTAACCAACACACATTTCGAGAAATAGATAAGCGAGATATACTCAGCTCGAAATGACATATGTGTATATTCTTAGTCTATATAGTAATACGACTTTTTTCTCAAGATAGGAGATATAATAGATAGACTTTTTAGTGATAGATAAGTTGGAGTCTCCACATACCTCTTAGTCGATGAAGATCCACTTGTTCCTTGAGTATTCCTTCGTCTTGTATGATGATCACCATGGAGTTCTTGAGCTCAACTATTCTTTCTATCCTAGTCCGAGACCTTATCTATAGTTGACCAGAATCAAGACTTTATAGTTTTGATCACTAACATTGACAAACATGCTTGAGATAGCAACGCATGCGAGTTCCACCGAGTAATGCTCTAACAATTCTTGCAATAAGGTATTCTAGGGCTTTTGATGATAGCGAGATTAACTATGAATTCTATTCATATATTCAAAAACTTGTTTACAATTGAAGATGAAACCTTTACCCAATATTTCATGTCCTTGATTTGCTTGTTTATTTATTTGTTTTGCTTTTATTTTATTTTAGTATATTAAAATCAGAAAACCCCCCATTGTTTTATATATGAAACCGAAACATATTGACAACCTAGACCTCTCTGTGAGAACGATCCTTTCTTGCCCTTGCTATATTATATATATTTTGAGTAGTAAGAAAGTGTAATTTATTTTTGACGCCTACGATAGAGATCACCGGCAAGATTCGAGGACGAATCTTCTCCAACACCGGTATAATGATGGATGGAGATTTATGAAAACTAAATCTATTATTTTCCTATTACTATTTGTATTTTATCATTGATATTTTTAGTTGAAAAATAATTAAAATTGGGATTTAATAATTAGGGTAATTTTAGAATTGTCTAGAAGTTTATTTTAAGAGTTTCAATAAGTTAGGAAAGTTTCCTAAAGGTAGTAGATACCTTGGGAAATAAGTTTATGACATTTTTATTAAGTTTAGGGTTTGTTTAGGGGGAGTTATATGTATAAAGAGCTTCAAAAAAAACGAAAATTAATGGCCTCTTTTGATTCATAAAATCATTTTGTTATTGTTAAACTTGGTTTAACTTTATTCTGATTTTTATTTATAGTTGAGTTAATCCTGAGGTCTAAATAATCATCATATCCATAGTTATGATTCTTCGGAGTTGCAAGGTCTGGATAATCACTGTTGATAGTTGTTATTATGCGGAATAATTTGAGGTCTGAACAAATCTATTAGTAACTTTTCTTAACTTTATTCCATTGCGATAACAATTATCATCTTTTAAACGCTTCTGATCTGCATAACAACGAAGTACCACAGAGATCAGAATACCAAAAATAAAAAGTCTTCTAGTCTTAAATCTGTAATCTGTAATCTTCAAAGTATCACATGCACAAACAATTTGATTCCTACTAATGATCAACCACATACGGAACGAAGTCTATTAACGTTGGATGATCACTAGTTCTATCTTCAGATCTTGAATCATATCTGACATAGTCAATCCTCAAACAAACTTGGGTGGCCTTATATCAAAAGAGAAGGACCATAAAATAATTAAGTTCAATCCATCAAGGAAAACTGCACCGTTAGTTAATCAAATCGATAATAAAAAACTAAAATAAAAATATGATTTAGTTTCCCACAATGGTACTACTAAAAGCTTTTTGATCTCAAAAAAGACTTTAAATTAAGGTAATACAAGAAATTTCACCTATCTATTATTAATGAGTTGACTTCCCACACATACAGTTAGGAAATGTGTAAAGGGATGAGTTTGTAAGAATAAAAGATTCACTATTTATGGTGTTATGACCAACGCTTGTTTGGACAACAAGGAATTACAAAATCCAAAAATCCTTAAGATATGGAATAAATGTATATTTTCGGTTTTGATAAATTCCAACCTTAATGCAACCAATATGCCAAAATCAATGTTGGTTGACAACTAATACAATTAGCTAGACAAATATATACTTTAATAATATAATAACTAGAGATATGCAAACCTCTAGGATATGGTAAACATAAATTTTCGAATATCTAGAAAAGATATTTGAATTTTGGTTTCAGAATATCTTTTTGAGTATCAAGGAAAACACTTGAACATTAAGTAATAATAGGTTAGCACATGTTCAAATCAGTATGTCAATATTGTGTGAACGTTCCGAGTTTAATCCGAATATATATCGATGTTTGTACAAACCTGAAAATCACAAACATATCGAAATTTTAAACTAGAACTAAACTTCAAACATGTTCGGTCAGGGATCAGTCCTTTCCACAAGGGATCGCTCTTGCGGTCGGTCCAAGGATCGGTCCTGAACTTTCTTTCGACTACAAAATATAATTTCGCAATTCTACTTACTTAGATTATGTTTATGATATTCCTTCATATATAATCCCAGGGTAGAATTCATTTTGGAAGTTCAAACTCACAAAATAGTAACAAGTTACCAATTAGTGGAACATCGACTCACAAAGCTTATATATTTTCTTGATACTTTGATCATAGTATAATGACTAGGTCACGGATATTAGAGACAAGTAAACAAACTATACTTTGTATGTTATATTTTCAACATATATATTGATTCGAAAGAACTATTATAGTAATGGGACAAGTCAGGTATGTGTTGCTAATCTTGGACTGAAGGATGATGTTTTCGTTGATGCCAAAATATCTTCAGGTTCTTCATAAGTAATAAGAGAGAGTCTCAACATTTCTACGTCTATAGTCTAAACTAATGAAGTTGACTCGAGTAATCAAAATAAGCAACTTCCAGTATTGGAACTAAAATATGACAACCAAACTTGACATACCAACGCTTTGTGAGTTCAAATGAGCAATGCTCTAACAATAATTCTACCAATAACATTAAGAAAACTGAAAAAGCGGGGGTCTAACAACCACACCCAATATTTTGCTTAGCAATCTGTATGGACAAACTCCAATATAATTCTAAGAGAGTCAACTAGACAATCAGACTCAATCAATGTAAATATATCCAAGAGTTGTATCTATGTTTCACAATGTAATCAGCAAATCAAACATATAGAATCCGTGAGCCTGATTATTATGTGAAACAACTTAAACGGTACCAAAGACAAATATTCAAGTGTCAATCAATATCATCAACAACCAAAGGTTGTATTCTCTAATTAATTGAACTACGCACAACCTGTGATATTTCTATTATATAACAAAATATAATGCGGAAAAGAAATAACACAGACACCAGAAATTTTGTTAACGAAGAAACCGAAAATGCTGAAAAACCCCGGGACTAGTCCAGATTTGAACACCACATTGTATTAAGCCGCTATAGACACTAGCTTACTCCAAGTTAACTTCAGACTTGAATGTAGTTGAGCCCTAATCAATCTCACACTAATCGAGGTACATTTGCGCTCCTTACATCTCTGAATCCCAGCAGGACTCTACGCACTTGATTCCCTTAGATGATCTCACCCACAACTAAGAGTTACTACAACCCAAAGTTGAAGACTTGATAAAAAAATAAGTCTCACACAGAAAAGTCTATTGTATAGAAAAATCTGTCTCCCACAGATAAACCTATGAGTTTTGTTCCGTCTTTTGATAAATCAAGGTGAACAAGAACCAATTGATATACTAGACTTATATTCTCGAAGAACAACCTAGAAATATCAATCACCTGATAATAATCTTAATCGTATGGTAGCGAAATAAGATATTATGGAATCACAAATGATGAGACGAAGATGTTTGTGACTACTTTTTATCTTGCCTATCAGAGATTAAATCTCGAGCCAATCTTAGAGAAGATAGTACTCAATCATGATAGAAATAGCAAGATCAGATCACGCAACTATAGAGAAAATAGTTGGGTATGGCTTCACAATCCCAATGAAGTCTTCAGGTCGTTAACCTACAAGGTTTCGTGAAAAACCTAAGGTTAAAGAAGAATCGCCTCTAATCGTAACTAGTATCACACATGAGGTATGAGGATTATGTTTCCCATTTTCTAGAGTTCTCCTTTATATAGTCTTCAAATCAGGGTTTGCAATCAATGTTACCTTGGTAACAAAGCATTCAATATCAACCATTAGATCGAACTTAGCTTGTTACACACAAATAAAATGTACCTTAATTTAGGTAACCGTACCTAAATGTGGATACCATGGGATTCAGAGATGTTTGTGACTACTTTTTAGTTTAGGTACGGTTAATTTAGGTAACCGTACCTAAACGTGTACACCTTGTTGTCTCAACAATAGTTAACCAAAATTAGCCTTATGAACACTTTCATATCAACCTTATTCATGTTAACCATAACTAGTTCAAATGACTCAAATGAAACTAGTTCTAAAGTTGTTCAATTGTTTATATTCTCATAGAAGTATACAAGACACAATTGAAGCAAAATCGATTTAGATTCACACGAATGAAGTCATGAACATTATATACATAGTTTGCAAAAGATTGCATTCCTTATTATATAAATATATTAGTTCATGAACAAACCGATTTTAGAACATCATCTACTTAGGTATGTGTACCTAAGTAGCCGAACCAAGTTTGGGTTTCGCCAGTATGGGAACTGGTACGCATACCATCCAAACTCAGCAGAAATTCCCGGACCTGAACCTTACGCCAGTTCACGTACCGGTTTGCATTCTAGGTTCCTGGACTTCACAAACCAACCAGTACACATACGGCTATGCATACCATGGTTACTGGACGTGGATTATATATATGCAAGTACGCATACTATGCTTAAATCCATTTGTTCTAAACTCTCATTTTAACCATTGAAACATTCTTGGAAGACGGGAATAGCTGTCTCTCATAAACTATTAGCTTCAAAGCGATTTTCAAGTGATTGAATAATCAATACGAAATATTCCGAGTCTACATCAAATGACCTTCTCACACAAATCATGTAAGATGTTACCAGGCGATTTTCACATGATCATCTTTTGACTTTCGTCAAGAATATAAGATGAACTTGGTTAAAGCGAAAGCTTACCAACACATATTTCGAGAAATATGTAAGCAAGTTAAACTCACCTCGAAATATCAAATGTGTATAATAAAAGTCTATATAGCTATACAACTTTTGTCTCAAATAGGAGATAAAGTAGATAGACTTTTGAGTGATAGATGAGTTCAAGTCTCCACATACCTTTTGTTGATGAAGTTCCACAAGCTCCCCTTAGTAGTTCTTCATCTTCGATCGATGAACGCCGTGAAGTCTAATGCTCAACTACACTTTATATCCTAATCCGAGACTTAGCTATAAGTAGTCTAGAAATCAAGATTTATAGTTTTGACAACAAGCTTGAGATAGCAACGCTTGCGAGTTCGACCGAGCAGTGCTCTAACAATCTCCCCCTTTGTAAATTTTAGTGACAAAACTATCAATACATATAGAATACAAAATAAATAAACTTTGTAGCTCTCAATCCAAATGCTTGATTTCCTTGGTTCTTCAACATTATTCTAAATCTTCGTCACTACCAAGTACTGCAATGATTCTGAACATGTTCAACTCAGCATCAATGTTGTTGAAGATCCATATCTATAAGAATGAGAAAACAGTTGCTTTCAATCATTGTTATACAATGTCGTAGTATTATTACATATCATCAAAGTTCAATTGTATCACAACTTTGACAACAATACTATGGTGATATATATCACTCCCTCTTAGTCAATACTTCATCTCACATGAAAACCACTCCCCCTTACATAATAATCCGTAAACCATATGTATTTGTAGTGTGAACTACACATTAATTCTCCCCATTTCTATCAATAAAAATTGGAAAAGGTACGAAAATAAGTGGGATCCTAATGAAATTTCCATAGAGATACTTCATGACCAAAAGAGAACAACATATCAACTTGTTTAGATGCCATCATATAGTGGAAGCTAAATGCATTCATCAAGGAGTTTATAAAGATACAAGATAACTCCTACAATATTCCACAGCCGCACTCCCTACAAAGATTTCGCAATTAAGCACAAGTTCAATTAAGAACTCTCCCCCATAAAATGTCATTTCTGAAAGAACAACAAGAGCGATCTTACTTTCACAAGAAAAAAAGGATTTCTTTAGACATTAACAAATCACATGAAACATGAATTTGTATCCAAAATACTCAATTAAATTAACCACAAGAGAACCCATGATTAATTTAATCGGAAATGCTCACATAAGAGAACTTACGGAGCCGCACAGTATTTACACAAAGATATGGATCAGGGAAGACCAATACTGCGGAATAAACAAAGATACATTCTATCTTTCATCACTATTTGCATAGAGACATATAATAGACTTAATCTTTGTAAACAAAAGTTCATCCTATCTTCCATCAATATTTGCATAATGACATAATAGGCTTAACTTTTGTTGTCAAAATTTCATTCAATTTTTTATCAATATTTGCATAATGACATATGAAAGACTTAACTTTTGACATATATGGGACAATCATAGTTCACGGACGCAAACACACATATCCCATAACAAGTTGCAATATGTGAAACCATAAAGATTGCAAAATTATCTTCCAAATAAATTTTAGAATTTAAATGAATAAATCTAAAAATATTGCAAGATGAAAATCGTTGAAAATAGATATGTGTACTCACAATAATGGCTATTCCAAACTCTAGTTATGCTTCTTAAAACATAAGAATAAATTCTCATAAGAAGTTTCCTAGACAAAAACAAAACAAATCTAAGAGAAACTTAGATACGGTCAGCAACCATAGAACGGACAAGGGCAAGTTCATCCAATGCTCTTTTCAGTTAGTTTTTCAGAAAAGCAAGGTTCCTTGATGCAATTTCAAGTTGTTCACATACGACCTCAAAATCTTGAAGAAGATTTCCAACCAATTGAAAAGATATCTGGAGGAAGATATTTTTCATGATCAATTGCTTGAAAGAAAATTATGGAGATGGCTTCTTCGTGAAGTTCAACAACCTTGGCATCATCAAATTTATCTTCCTTTTTGCATCCTTCTATTGTGTACACCAAAATTCCAAGAAAAGTCTTGACATTATTGAACGAGTATATATCAAAAGATATCATTGATCTATATTTATAAGAAATTTTCACAAGGGAACCCTAGGGTTACTTGTAAGCGTTCAATAATGGTTCGGGTGCACAAAGTTCACGGTCATGACCCAGAAATCAAAAACCAGGGAACCAAAGGAGCTACTCGTTTAGTAGCATGTTTTGAGAAAAAAACAAGTTCTGAGCAAATGACAGGAAACTTTGGTTCATAAAGAGTACAACACAAAGTAGGAAATCAATTGTCATTAAGGAAAAACAAACCGCACAAAAAAAAAAAAATCCGGAGCAAGGCTCAAAAAGAAAGATCAACGCCGATAAAAATACAACTCAGACCATTTCAAGAAGGGAACAACTTCTTGAGAGTTATGTGTATCTTATCATGGTCTTAAAGAGGATGCACATAAGAAAATGGTCAAGTTGTAATTTGATGAGCATGAAGCTCATCAATGGTATTGATATTTTCCTTTTCTCTTTCCCGACAGAAAACAAAAGTCTTATGAGGACCTTCAAAAGGATTAACAAAGGGAGGACAGAAGTTACCTGGAAAAGCTGCTTTTCTCGCCTTCTTGATCTTGCGCTTGATACTGTTGATACAAGTCTTGAGTTTCGAAACACGATTATTGATGTGAATATAATCAGGAACACCCATTTTGGTAACAAGATCATCATGGAGGGAAAGAGAAGAGTTTGGAGATTTTTTTTTTCTTCGAAAACTTTTTCTCTTTACAGACCTACCGGAATTATCCGTCATCCATACAACATTGTTCTTTTTACGATTGTAAGCAGAAGTTGTGTTATATTCACAATCAGGAAATGGTCCATCACAACACTTTTCTTGATTGGGAAATGGACTTATGACAACATACTGAGAAGCGGGTTTGATTACTTCTTTAAACATCCAGACAAGAATGTTAAGAAGTTTTTCATTCCGTAAACGAAGATGACATCTCCTTTCGATGTGACCCTTTTTTCCACAATAATAACAACTAGTGTGTAACCCGTGCTACGCACCCTTTGGTGAGGTGGGGATTCACCCCGCACCCGTCCTAAATATGGTTGAAACCACTATATCTGATATTAATGAAAACACCAATTATATCATTACAGTTGAAACCACTCACCAATTATGTATTGTTAAAGTGTTGGAGATTAAGAAATTCTCTAAAAGAAAATACTTTTAAAAATTATACCAAACCTTGGAAATCAGTAAGTAGTTCATGACATTGCCAACAAAAGTATTACTGGCATCTATATCTGATATTAGAGAAATCAATAAAAAATGGTATAAAATAGATTGCCAACTCTAAATAGTGCTAAGAATTTGAAGTGCTTCCCGTCAAAGAAGATGTAAAAGGAAATGCACTGATATATCTGTCTTCAGAAATCATATATTTGTGTTAAGAATCAAACGGCCAATTCAACTACGCTTTTAGGCTCCATCTTCTTATTGTTAAATAAAATAATCACAATCACTAAATTGGTATTTATATATGATATTAGAGGCACTAAAAACATCACGATATTAATATAAAATAGATTGTCAACTCTGAATAATGCAAAGCACATGCAGTGTTTCCCGTTAAAGAAGATGTAATCAAGGAAACGCGTCGATATATCTTTCTTCGGAAATCATATACTTGCGTTAAGAATCAAGCTTCCAACTGAACAACTCTTCCAGACTTCTACTTCTTGTAGTTAAATAAAAAAATCACACACACTACATAATTGTATTAATATTCAAGACATTTAAAAAAAAAAGCACAATATTATTAATATAAGATATATAGAATGACAACTCTAAATAATGCAAAACATATGAAGTGCTTCCCGTCAAAGAAAATCGCTGATATATTTTTATTCAAAAATCATGCTTATAGCCCGTTCGTTTCAAGGAATTGTATTCCTTGGAATCCAATTCCTAGGGAATGCGTTTAATTCCTTGAACCGAACGGGGCAAATGAACTCTATGTAATTGTGAATTTTAATTCCCAGGAATCCAATTCCCTCCAAAATGATAGATTTCCATTGCACTGGTCCAATGATGCAATGGAATTGGATTCCGGGGTAAAAACAAAGGTAATTGAATTACCTCAACCGAAAATAATTTTTTTTGGTTTGGAATCAAATTCCTTATAATCCAATTCCAAGAATTGGATTACCCCATAATTGAATTTCTAGGATTCTAATTCTCCCAACCGAACGGGCTGTTATATTAGGAATCAAGAGGACAACTCAACTACTCTTCCAGGATCCAACTTTCCATAGTTAAATGAAAAATCACACTCACTATATACTTCTATCAATATCTGATATTAGAAAATTAAATAAAAATAACGATATTAATTTAAAATAAATTGCAAACTCTAAATATCACATATCATATGAAGTGCTTCTAGTCAAAGAAGAAATAATCAAGGAAACGTACTGATATATCTTTCTTCTGAAATCGAACATGTTTTTTAACTGCTAGTATGAGGTTTTCTTCGGTTGTATCGATATAAAATAGACTGCCAATTCTAAATAGTGCAAAACATATAAAGTTCTCCCGTCAAAGAAGTGGTTATCAAAGAAATGCACTAATATATCTTTCTTACGGAATCAAACATCTTTTATAACTGCCAGTCTGATGCCTTTCTAACTGCCACGATATATTTATTGATATTAGAGACACTAAAAAAAAAACGATGTTAATGTAAATAGATTGCAAACTCTTGATAGAGCAAAACATTTGAAGTGCTTCCCGCCAAAGAAAATGTAATCAAGGAAATGCACTGGTATATCTTTCTTCATAAATATTGGTCACTAATGGCTTGAAATTCAAAGTGTATATTACTTCATAGGTAATAGTTCAATTAGAGTATGCTTTATTTGAGCTTGCCGAAAAGGTGTTCGCTATCACTCGTTCAATTTGAGTATGGTCCCCGGTTTCATCTTTGAAGTTAGCTGCACTATAAAATGTAAAGATCATGCATCAAAAGTTTTGCAAAGTACAATGGATTCAAGTATCCACTGCCACCCAACCGATCATAATGCAATTGATGAACCAGAAGTTCATTGCCTATATAACCACAAAGTCAAGCAAAAATAGTGTCTACTGGGTTTTCTTCATTATTTCTCATTCTCAATTGCGTGGTAGTATTCCCATAAAGAAACATATTTTACTGCCATACAAAAAATATCATTAACGATAAGTTTCGTACATGATAATTTACCAAACAAAATTTCATTGGTTTTTAAACTCACAACACTTATAAGATTAGAGTTTACCAAACGTCTAACTGTTTTTTTCTGCAGCACAACACATCAACGCACAACATAGCACAATAGAAAAAGAGCTTTTACAAAAGCTACAACAGTACCAAACTCTCCTTATGACAACATGAAAAAGAATTGAAACCCAAATCTTTAATAAAAATAATTTGAAGATAATTTACACTGCTAAATAGAAGATAATTACACTGCTAAATCTCAGATTATACGAAATTTTAGTCGCGCCGAGTTTTACAACCTATCCTTCTAAAGCTAAAGAGATCATATGCCTAGGTAGGAGTTAGCTACGATGGGTACCCATACCACAACCTCCAATTCCATTCCTATCTCTAGTTAACCAACATGTTAAACATAATATTTCTATTTTTTAGATCAGGTAACTGTAATCGGCCAGTTAATTTAGGGCACAATGTATACCCTTTCATATAACCTCTAATATTACTATGAATTACACTAAATTGGTAAATTTTTTGACCTCATTAAAGTATTCAACTATCAACATTGGAGTTTAATAAATTGATACGACAATATGAATGGTACCATCAATTTCAGATAAAAAAAACTACAAATGAAAATTCCGAATGAACTACAACGATGAATGTTTTTAAGCGCCAAAGAAAACGTTTTGCAGTAAAATTTGGAAAGAATCATTTATGCCATCATGTTGAGAATCTTGTATCATAGCTTAGTTCCTAACAAAAAGACCCTGTAAACACGATGAAAACCATAATATTTTTCATTAGACAATACACGTAATACATCTATTAGGGGGTATTAGCTGTGTTATTTATGGAATTACCAACTACCTTCAAAAGAAAAAAGCACTGGAGACAGGATATAGTGTCGGCAGTGTTGATAGTTCAACATATTTTGTCTTACATGATTTATTTATTTTTAATAAAAACTCTAATTAACGATAATTCATGCACCAAATGTATCCATGGTAATAAGAGAGGTACACCAAGATCCTATTATAGGTTTGTGACTTTACTCAGATCCTAGTACATTTGCATTGCCTTAGAGCTTGCTTTATTTATTACCTTATAAGGTAGGGCTTTGGTAAAATGACCACTTAAAGAATTGACTTTCTTAAAAATGACCACCGAATAAATGATAAAAATCCAATATGTTTCCATAAAGCTTTTAATTAGCATCTAACTTAGCTAAATGATAAGCAACACCGTTACTTCTATACACAAAAAGGAACTAAATAAATAAATACGCGCAAAAGAAGATTTTAAATAACTGGCATGCGTCAAATCATTCAATTGACTACATCCTAAACATATCAAACAAAATCAAACTATAACTTACAATTTTGATCGTGGATAAACTCCCGCACCATCTATCTTCGCAGTCACATGTTTAAAAACTCATTTTTTTCAAACAAATTAGTCATGTGGTTTCACTATTTGCAAACAACTTAAACAAATAGATTTGTACCATTTCAGGAGAGCCTGTGTAAATTGGATTGAATACTCCCCTTACAACAAATAAATGAACTCGGAATGACAAACCTGATGGTTGCTAGTGATATATTGTTGCAACGAATAACAAAAAACACCGACCTGTTCGCTTGAATATTTGTGTATTCTCGATCTCAAATTCCCATTATACGATGGGGTTCTTCTGCACCATTTTCATATTTTATAGAAAGAAGAATCTTAGGAGAAAAAAATGATTTCACCACTGTAAATCAGATTATGGAGGCCATGCAATAAACTCTACCTATTTGGTTCTTGCACATATGCGTATAAAAAGATTTAAAGAGGAGGAGATTTACCAAATATATGCTTCATGCTATCAGATTTCTTTCTTTCCTCGCTTGCAAAATCTATCAGGATTCCTATTAAACATTTTTAATCATACCTGCAAAACAAATAACAAACGAAAATCAGCCAGCAAAACAGTAAACAATCAAGAAGAAAAAAAAATGAAAAGAAAAAAACCTAGAAGAAGAATGAAGACAACGCGAACAATGGTTTGTCCTTTTGAGAGTATAACAGCTGCTATTTTTTGAATCCGGGCTTAAAGCCCATTTTCAACTCATTAGAGTTGACGTAACGATTTGTATATATGTGATGTACAAATCCTAGTTTATTTAGTATTTTATTGTGATGGTTTTGGGGTGCATATAGCTCAAATTAGTGGGTGACTAACAGAAATAGTTAGCCCATAGAATAATAGGGTCACTACCTAGTAGAGAACATGATTTTTTTGTGGCTAGTAATACGTATGGGAAAAGGAATAAGTCTTTCCCTCTTTTGCATATACTTTTAGGGTCAGTAATATTATATATTTTTTGTCACTTTCCTAAGACCCTAGTAAAGAAAAAGGACCACCTCTTTCTTCCTCTTTTCATCTCTGCTACTTTACAAAAAAAAAAAAAAAAACCTGATTTTTTTTGCTGTACCTGGGATACTGATTGGCTTGGAGTGATAAAGATTTCACAATTTTTCTTGGATTGCGTAAGAGGTAGGGGTTTCTACATAATATTAAAAACTAAAAATATTTTGTCATGGATTTTGATTTGGTGTGCATAATATATAAATTTTGTGTGTTTAATCATCTTTACCATTATATATTTATTATGTCGTAATTTCATTCTTAATTTTTGGAGAACTATTTTACATCAATCGGTAAATCTGTCCCCTGTCCTTATTGTTCGGTTAGCTATTTCACCATTTTGAATCTCAAATCAAATTAAAATTGTGTACTTTTGTTCGATCCATAGAAGTGATGTTTTCTCCCTATTCAACCGATTTCCTATTTTCCAAAACACCACTAAACCCCGATTTCTCAATTGCGTTTTTATCTTTTATTTATAAAATAAAGTTGGTAGCAGTCCCTTGATATCAGTGTTTCATTTTCGAAATTAAGGATTTAAACCACATGAATTTTCCCGTTTTACGAAATACCTTTATGCCAGATACATATTCATCCACTGTAACTACTTTTAGTTTCATGATTAGAATTTTGTTTCATTTGATTACGAAATACCTTTATGCCTCGGCATTGGCTAAGCAGCAAAAGTTAAAATTTTGTTTCATTTGATTTGGAAATGAAGATAAAGATATCTTGTTCTTTTAAATATTGTTTAATCATTAACAAAGAGTGAATGTGGATTTTGTCCGTTTTGAAAGAAACGTTTGGTGTCAGCACCTACGTTTTCACTAATCAACTCCATGGTTTATATCCTAGATTCATTTCCCATGCCCACTGATAACCTAATTTATACGCTCCCAACACTTTCTGTGGTTATCTCCACCGTCAAAGTAAGTCTTCTGTTGTTAACTTGCAAGTTGTAACCCCAATAAATTAATTTTGCTAGTATATGCAAAAAATAATAATATGTTTTTGACATCAATAGCAACCTATAGCTATCCCACTCCCTTGGTATTTGATTAGCAGCAAACTATCATTTCGTTTTTCTAGTTTTGTGCCTATTGTGCCACTGCTCTCATCCCAAATTATGATTATATTTGGTTTAATTTATAATAAGAAGAATGGAAGCCCAAAGGTCACACCATTTATTTTAGTTTAATTGCATTCTTACTGTTTCTGAATCATTTTTACATCTTCCCTGCTATGGAGTATAAATGTATTTGGTTGTTCCCATAAATATTATATTAACGCATTGATTAAGTTTTTCCAGGACTATGTGTGTGGTATTTTTTTTAATACGTGATTGAGTGTACTAATTAGATTTGAATTACGGATACACACATCTTTATACTATTGTTGAATTGTCAGGACATCATGGCATCCCACCACTGGTGGCTACCCTGGGAATACTGTTCGGGGAACAATATGGTTTGTAACCGGAATAACTCTGACACTAGATTAGGACCTACAATTAGAGGTTGTTTTATGTGAGTAAAATGAGTAAGTAATTTCAGAGGAAATTGACTTATGTGGATTTTATTTATCGGCTGCATGGTTTAATTTTCGTTGCACTATATTATTTTTTTTGAAATTCCTCTTCTGGCCGTGGTTTGCTCACCCCAAATTCCTTTTTCTCCCAACGAGTTTGAGGAGCATATTTAATGAAGCGGACTTGGAAGCTTATCGAATAATACTCAGATGTTAGTATTCTCGCAAGACACTACTATATGATATCATGGGGATAATGGGTACTTTTATTGATTATTATTTTTATTACTTTGGAGTTTTCAATTATTTTAATAAGAGACATTTCTAGTTAAATACTTTTTAAATTGTTGTTCTTATTTTATAAATTTTAGAACATCATTAGTGATTATTATTATTTGGGAACTTTTTACTTGGAATTTGAGTTGGAAAAGACATCTAATAATATCGTCTTTATTCATTTTGTAGTTGTACTTTGTTTTATTAGCATTATTTAAAAAAAAAAATGAAGCATGTTCCATAGTCACGCCTCAAGGATTCGTTGGGTTGGAAGTGATCCATTGGGTCAAATCCGGCTCAATAGAAGACCGAATTTTTGACGGACGTGACAGTTGGTATCATAGCATGGTTCCGATTTACTTGGGCCGTGCGTGTGGACTTACTGGTTTTGAAAGTTTGGTTTAAAAAAAAAAAAAAAAATTATTACACTCTGGTTATTTTTATTTATTCATTTACCGACTTATGATCTGAAATGATTTTGAGAATTAGGTTATGTTTTTCCTTATTCTTTTTGGAAAATTAAATTTATTTTGTTTTCATCAAGTTTTTTTTCATATTTAATTTATTTTGGGGTTGGGGTAAATAACTAAAAGCCTTTTAAAATAAAACGTTGTGTGTATTAGTTAAATTAGGTTTTCGACATAGATATTAACATTAGTGCGCGTTTGTCTTTATTTAAAAGATGCCTCCCCGTCGTGATGTCACCAACGGTGCTCAACCAAATGGAGAAGAAGGAGAGGACATAAGGGAACGCATGGAATCTACCCTTGACCGAGTTGTTGGGACATTGGGAACACTGGTACAGGTTGTTGAAACCCAATGCCAGGGTAGAGTGGACTTAGGAAAATTCTTGAAGGTGGTTGGAAGGAAAGAATTTAAGGGGACTGAAGAACCTCTTGAGGCTGAAAGGTGGTTAATGGGGATACAAAAGGAGTTTTTAGCCTTGAGAGTGGAAGAGAATGACAAGATACGTTTTGCTACGTACCTTTTCACTGGAGCTGCTGATTTTTGGTGGGATTCGATAAAACGAGTCCGAAATGTTACCGTTTGGGCAGAGTTTGAAACGCTATTTTTTGACAAGTATTTTACTGAGACGGTCAAAGCCCAGATGTGTGCTGAATTTGCAACCTTAGCTCAGGGAGATATGATGGTTTCTCAACTAGACAAGAGGTTCGTTGAATTGGAACGTTTTGGGGATAACTTGGTCAATACGCCGTTACGAAGAGCAAGAAAACTTCAGGATGCACTGAAACCTGCCATCCGTGCTAGGTTGGTACCATGTCGCCTTACTACTTATGAGGATGTCCTCGATACTGCATTAGCCATAGAAGCAGACTGGATCAAGAACCAGAAGGAAAGGGAGCCGAGAGATCCCAAGAGAAACCAGAAGACGGATTCATCGACTCATCGGAAACGTCCGCGCACGGATAACCCTGGGAAGGTAGTTGCACCAAAACCTTGCTTTCATTGTGGAGTTTTGGGTCACTTCGCTAGGGATTGTCCTAAATCGAAGCCACATGGACAACTGAATGCAATCTCGGGGTGTTATCGTTGTGGGAAGGAAGATCATTTTGTGAGGGAGTGTCCTTTACCTGCACCACCTAGGCCTCCAACTCATAATCAGTTTCAGAATGCCCCAAGGCTGAATTTCCAAGCACGACAACCATACCAGCCGCGAAACAATGCACCACCCTTCCAGCCAAGGTGTCAACCAAATGTTCCGGGGCAGCTGAACCATATTGCTACTGTTGAAAAGAGGACAGAAAACTCTGCGATTGAGGGTAATTTCTTGATCTTTAGTTCTCGTGATAAAGTTTTGTTTGATTCTGGAGCTACCCATTCGTTCATATCTTTGCATTTTGCTGCTTATCTTGGTTTGAAACCAGTACCCATGGGGTTTACTTTGAACGTCTCTTCACCGCTAGGAAATGTAGTGACCCTTAGTAAATTTTGCAAGGATTGTGAAATAACTTTTGGTGATTATAGAGTGAAAATAGATTTGATACCGATGAGGCTCCAGGATTATGATGTCATTATTGGTATGAACTGGTTGTCGCAAAACCAAGCTATACTGGAATGTTTTGAGAAGAAGGTATCTTTCCAATCATCGGATGGAAGTCGAGTGTCTGTTCAAGGAGAAATGTGGAAAGTTATAAATCCATCCTTACCCGGGATGAAAAGGAGGGATAAAACCGAAGAACACATAGCTTATCTTGCTAATTTGAGTGAAGAAGAGGATACCAAGGTGGTAGATGAAGAGTTACTAATAGTTCGAGATTTTCCGGATGTCTTTCCAAAGGCATTTCCTGGATTACCACCAAAGAGAGAGATTGACTTTGAGATTGAAATGCAACCGGGAAGTATGCCAATATCGATGCACCCATACCGCATGACACCCAAAGAGATGAAGGAGTTACGGAAACAACTTGATGAGTTGGAAGAGCTAGGATTTATTCTACCAAGTACCTCACCGTGGAGAGCTCCTGTTATGTTTGTACTCAAAAAGGATGGATCAATGAGGATGTGTATTGACTACCGACGACTAAACCGAATTACAATCAAGAATAAGTACCCCTTGCCGAGAATTGATGATCTTTTTGACCAGTTGAAGGGAGCGTGTTATTTAACAAAGATTGATCTTCGATCTGGGTACCATCAGATGCGGGTCAGAGAGGAGGACATTCGCAAGACCGCATTTGGAACTTATTACGGTCATTATGAATTTCTCGTGATGCCGTTCGGGTTAACAAATGCACCTGCAGTATTCATGGATCTGATGAACCGAGTTCTCTGACCTTTTGTGAACAAGTTTGTAGTAGTGTTCATTGACGACATTCTTATTTATTCCAAGACAAATGAAGATCATGAGGAACATCTTAGAATAGTTTTACAAACTCTAAGAGAGCACAAGTTGTATGCAAATAGGAGCAAGTGTGAATTCTGGATGACGAAAGTTTTATTTCTCGGACATGTTATTTCCAAGGATGGCATATCTGTTGATCCCGAGAAGATATCGACCGTAACAAAATGGAAACCTCCAAAGAGTGTTTTTGAGATTCGTAGCTTCTTAGGTTTGGCTGGCTATTATCGAAGATTTGTTGAGAATTTCTCGAAGATTGCAGTCCCTCTTACTTGTTTGACCAAAAAGGGTGTGAAGTTTGAGTGGACTACAGAGTGTGATAAGGAATTTGAGGAGTTGAAGCGGCGATTGACTACGGCACCCATCTTGGTTACCCCAGAACCAGGATTAGTTTATGATGTTTATTGTGATGCTTCAAGGAGTGGTTTGGGTGGAGTTCTTATGCAGAAAGGAAGAGTAGTAGCTTATGCTTCTCGACAGTTAAAGAATCATGAAAAGAATTGCCCAACTCATGATCTGGAATTAGCAGCTGTAGTATTTGTGCTAAAGCTTTGGAGGCATTATATTTATGGTATTTTCGGACCACAAAAGTCTAAAGTACATCTTCACTCAAAAGGATTTGAACTTGAGACAGAGAAGATGGCTCGAGATTCTTACAGACTATGAGTTTAAGTTGGAGTACCATCCTGGGAAAGCGAATGTTGTAGCGGATGCACTCAGTAGAAAGGAATCTGGTTCCATAGCTTTATCGAGGATGGTCAAGGTTTTGGAAAAATATGACTTTGTTGTTGAGTGGAACGATGAAAGGGCATACCTGGCGCATGTTGTTGCAGTACCTGAGATTGTGGAGAAGGTCATTCAGGCGCAGAAGTTAGACGATGGTTTGCAAGAAATCAAAGGAAAGATGGGTACTATTGATCAACAGGAAGGATGGACACTAGGAGTCAATGGGGCTATACGCTATAAAGGACGGTTGTGTGTACCAGATGTTGAGGAATTGCGAAAGGAAATTTTGACGATGGCTCATAAGTCTGTATTGACAGTACATCCGGGAAGCAAAAAATATGTATCAAGACTTGAAGCGCCAGTTCTGGTGGAAAGGTTTGAAAAGGGATGTTGCATTGTTCGTATCCAGGTGCCTTACTTGTCATCAAGTGAAGGTCAACACCACAATGACCAAGAGAACCTCTTCAGCCTTTACCAATAGCGGAGTGGAAATGGGATTTCATTGCTATGGATTTCGTTAGAGGATTACCTAAGACCCAACATGGGAAGGATGGCGTATGGGTGATCATAGACCGTCTTACCAAGTCGTCCCATTTTCTTCTGGTGAAGCAGACAGATATTGTACCTATTTTATGTAATTTGTACATCAAGGAGATAGTTAGGTTGCATGGAGTTCCACTATCGATCGTTTCCGACCGAGATCCTCTTTTTACATCCAAGTTTTTGGGGAGTTTTCACCAGTTGATGGGAACAGGATTGGATATGAGTATCGCACCACCCTCGATCGATGGTCATCCCGAGCGAACGATTCATTTTTGGAGGATATGTTAAGAGAATGTGCGATCGACTTCAAAGGTAATTGGAGCGATCATTTACCCCTTGTTGAGTTTGCGTACAACAACAATTATCAGTCCAGTATAGGTATGGCACCTTATGAGGCGTTGTACGGAAGACTGTGTCGAACACCGTTATGTTGGGCTGAGGTTAGTGAAAGAAGTGTCATAGGGCCCCAAATGGTTCAAGAGACAACAAAGAAGATAGGGATCATCCAAGACCGTCTGAGAACGGCACAAAGTCGTCAAAAGAGTTATGCAGATGTAATAAGGAGACCATTGGATTTCCAGGTTGGGGACAATGTGTTTCTAAGAGTTAGTCCTAGACCAGGCATTAAACGGTTTGGGAAGAAAAGTAAATTGGCGCCATGCTATATTGGGCCATTTGAAATTCTTCAGCGGATTGGAGAAGTAGCATATCGACTAGCTCTACCAACACAATTTGCAGACATACACAATGTGTTTCATGTATCCATGCTTCGTAAATACAATGTTGATCCGTCCCACGTCATCGAATGGAGAGACTTACAACTGAACGACAATGTTTCTTATGAAGAGAAACCGTTGCGCGTAATCGACTCAAAGGAACAAATCCTTCGGAGGAAAATCATCAAAACCATGAAGGTGCTCTGGAAACATCATGGTTTCGAAGAGGCAACTTGGGAGATGGAGTCTGAGATACGAGACAAATATCCGGAATTACTGAGAGGTAATTCTTAAACTTAGTTACGCCTCGAATTTCCGGAGAAATTCTTTTTTTAGAGATTTATAGTATAACGTCTGCTATTTTTTGAATCCGGGCTTAAAGCCCGTTTTCAACTCATTAGAGTTGATGTAGCGATTTGTATATATGTGATGTACAAATCCTAGTTTATTTAGTATTTTATTGTGATGGTTTTGGGGTGCATATAGCTCAAATTAGTGGGTGGCTAACAGAAATAGTTAGCCCATAGAATAATAGGGTCACTACCTAGTAGAGCACATGATTTTTTTGTGGCTAGTAATACGTATGGGAAAAGGAATAAGTCTTTCCCTCTTTTGCATCTAATTTTAGGGTTAGTAATATTATATATTGTTTTGTCACTTTCCTAAAACCCTAGTAAAGAAAAAGGACCACCTCTTTCTTCCTCTTTTCATCTCTGCTACTTTACAAAAAAAAAAAAAAAAAAAAAAAAAAAAAAAAAGAACCTGATTTTTGTTGATGTACCTGGGATACTGATTGGCTTGGAGTGATAAAGATTTCACAATTTTTCTTGGATTGCGTAAGAGGTAGGGGTTTCTACATAATATTAAAAACTAAAAATATTTTGTCATGGATTTTGATTTGGTGTGCATAATATATAAATTTTATGTGTTTAATCATCTTTACCATTATATATTTATTATGTCGTAATTTCATTCTTAATCTTTGGAGAACTATTTTACATCAATCGGTAAATCTGTCCCCTGTCCTTATTGTTCGGTTAGCTATTTCACCATTTTGAATCTCAAATCAAATTAAAATTGTGTACTTTTGTTCGATCCATAGCAGTGATGTTTTCTCCCTATTCAACCGATTTCCTATTTTCCAAAACACCACTAAGCCCCGATTCCTCAATTGCGTTTTTATCTTTTATTTATAAAATAAAGTTGGTAGCAGTCCCTTGATATCAGTGTTTCATTTTCGGAATTAAGGATTTAAACCACATGACTTTTCCCGTTTTACGAAATACCTTTATGCCAGATACATATTCATCCACTGTAACTACTTTTAGTTTCATGATTAGAATTTTGTTTCATTTGATTACGAAATACCCTTATGCCTCGGCATTGGCTAGGCAGCAAAAGTTAAAATTTTGTTTCATTTGATTTGGAAATGAAGATAAAGATATCTTGTTCTTTTAAATATTGTTTAATCATTAACAAAGAGTGAATGTGGATTTTGTCCGTTTTGAAAGAGACGTTTGGTGTCAGCACCTACGTTTTCACTAATCAACTCCATGGTTTATATCCTAGATTCATTTCCCATGCCTACTGATAACTTACTTTATACGCTCCCAACACTTTCTGTGGTTATCTCCACCGTCAAAGTAAGTCTTTTGTTGTTAACTTGCAAGTTGTAACCTAATAAATTAATTTTGCTAGTATATGCAAAAAAAAAAAATATGTTTTTGACATCAATAGAAACCTATAGCTATCCCACTCCCTTGGTATTTGATTAGCAGCAAACTATCATTTCGTTTTTCTAGTTTTGTGCCTATTGTGCCAATGCTCTCATCCCAAATTCTGATTATATTTGGTTTAATTTATAATAAGAAGAATGGAAGCCCAAAGGTCACACCATTTATTTTAGTTTAATTGCATTCTTACTGTTTCTGAATCATTTTTACATCTTCCTTGTTATGGAGTATAAATGCATTTGGTTGTTCCCATAAATATCATATTAACGCATTGATTAAGTTTTTCCAGGACTATGGGTGTGGTATTTTTTTTAATACGTGATTGAGTGTACTAATTAGATTTGAATTACGGATACACACATCTATCTACTGTTGTTGAATTTTCAGGCCATCATGGCATCCCACCACTGGTGGATACCCTGGGAATACTGTTCGGGGAACAGTATGGTTTGTAACCGAAATAACTCTGACACTAGATTAGGACCTACAATTAGAGGTTGGTTTATGTGAGTAAAATGAGTAAGTAATTTCAGAGGAAATTGACTTATGTGGATTTTATTTATCGGCTGCATGGTTTAATTTTCGTTGCACTATATTATTTTTTTGAAATTCCTACTGGGCTGTGGTTTGCTCACCCCAAATTCCTTTTTCTCTCCCAACAGAGTTTGAGGAGCAGTTAGCACAGTAAGCGGACTTGGAAGCTTACGGCATAGTACTCAGATGTTAGTATTCTCGCAAGACACTACTATATGATATCATGGGGATAATGGGTACTTTTATTGATTATTATTTTTATTACTTTGGAGTTTTCAAGTATTTTAATAAGAGACATTTCTAGTTAAATACTTTTTAAATTGTTGTTCTTATTTTATAAATTTTAGAACATCATTAGTGATTATTATTATTTGGGAACTTTTTACTTGGAATTTGAGTTGGAAAAGACATCTAATAATATCGTCTTTATTCATTTTGTAGTTGTACTTTGTTTTATTAGCATTCTTAAAAAAAAAATGAAGCATGTTCCATAGTCACGCCTCAAGGATTCGTTCTTGCTAGTTGGGTTGGAAGTGATCCATTGGGTCAAATCCGGCTCAATAGAAGACCGAATTTTTGACGGACGTGACAGAGAGTGCTTTATATAGAGACCAAACCCGCAAACTTCAAAAACTTACTTTTGGAAATAATATCAATTAATATCTTAAACTTGATATATATTTTTTTTTGTACATTTCGGATACATGTGTCTTAATTGGGAAAATGGACAAGATGTTTGTATGGATGTTACAGGTGTCTCTCCATTCACTGGTGATGGTATACGCTCCTTTGCTCATGGTAAGGATATTTCTGATGCGATTTCACGTTAACACACCAAATACTTAGACAAGTGTGATGCACATGGTTATGTTTTGGGTGTTATAGCTTTCTCTACCCTGGGGGAACTCGGTTAAGACACTTTGGTTTTTTTCAAGCGTCTTAGGAATTGTTTAGTTAGCAATGACGCTAGTAGCGGCTTAGGTAGTTTCATTTTTTATCGTTTAGGCGTTGCAATTCACAGAGGAGTTGGGGCCCAGCTTGTCGCTAGGTTGCCAACCAAAAGTTCTGTGTAATAATTTGAATACTATTATTTCGGATACTATAATTATAAAAAACTATATTATTTATTGCGATATCTTGTCTAACCAGTTCCTTATCAACTGATCAAAAAAGAATTTTAATCCATAATATACCTTATTGATTATTATACACAATATAGTCATTTCCAGATTTTTTTTCTCTTTATAAAAGATTCAAAATATAAATTTTATTAACTTATTCCATAAATATGTTGAACTGATTTTTTTTTATTTTAGTCATAAATGTACGAAATTAATATAGTAGTTTTTTTATTAGTATTTTCTGGATTTTTATAATAAATACATGAAATTATAAAAGATTCAAAAAATATATATCTTATTATTTTATTCCATAAATATGTTGAATTGCTTTTTATTTTATTTTAATCATAAATTTTCGAAACTAATATAGTAGTTTTCTTTATCATTTCTAGACTTTTTTTTCCTCGAAAAATATTAAAAAAATATAAATCTTATTATTTTATTCCCTAAATATGTTGAATTGATTTTTTTGTTTTAATCATAAATTTCCAAAATTAATATAGTAGTTTTCTTTCTCATTTTTAGAATTTTTTCCTTTATAAAAGATTCAAAAAATATAAATATTATTATTTTATTCCATAAATATGTTGAACTGATTTTTTTTTTTAATCATAAATGTCTGAAATTAATATAGTAGTTTTCTTTGTCATTTCTAAAAAAAAATTCCTTATAAAAGATTCAAAAAAAATATAAATCTTATTATTTTATTCCATAAATATGTTGAATTGAATATTTTTTTTATTTAAGTCATAAATGTGCAAAATTAATGTAGTAGTTTTTTATTTTCCGGATTTTTTATAATAAACACATGAAATTATAAAAGATTCAAAAAATATAAATCTTATTATTTTATTCCATAAATATGTCGAATTGATTTTTTTTTAATCATAAATGTTTGAAATTAATATAGTTGTTTTCTTTATTTTCTGGTTTTTCACAATAAATGCACGAAATTAATATAGCAATTTTTCCATATAATGAGGGTCGTCTGTCGCGTGTGTCCCAATAATCCGCCCAATCTACACCGCACATTGTCAGATCAACGCACCATATCTCACGAAATTTCATCCAATGAATACGAATGGTTTCTCAATTAGCCAATGAGAACGTGAGGTTACGCTCACCAACCAATAAGAGAGAGGGTAAGCTCCACCAGTGGTACTTTTATTCTGGAGTGAGGGATGGTATTGAGTTTTTAGGTTGTTGATGGAATGTAATGTTCTTTACTGTTCTCTTATGAGCTGTTTTTGAAGATTGACACCTTTTGTCCTTATGGACATCAGCTGCTGAAGATAGTCTTTCACTTTTGATAGAAGTGAGATTTTTGAAAAAACTGGGGTACAACAACGACACCCAATATTTCGATTAGCAATCTGTATGGACTAACTCCAATATACTTTCAAGAGAATCAACTGGACTCAATCTTAATAAAGTATATCAAAGAGTTATATCTCTCTTTCTTGATTCAATTATTACTCAAGCAAATAGAAATCTGCGAGTCTAATTGAATACAAGAGAAATCACTTGAACGGTACCAAAGACCAATGTTCAAGGATCAATCAATTTCAATCAACAACCAAAGGTCGGATTTCCAATTGATTGATTCAAACGCACAACATGTGATATATCAATTATATAAAAAAGTATAATACGGAAAACAAATAACACATACACCAAAAGTTTTGTTAATGAGGAAACCGCAAATGCAAAAAAAAACCTGGTTCATGAACTATATAGCCACGGTTTGCAAAAGCTTTCCTTAGTTTATAAAGATAAGTTCACAAACATCGTTTTTAGACATAACCTACTCAAGTTCGCGGACTGCATTCGCGGACTTAAGTTCCCGGATGGAGTTCACAAACTCCACCAGAAATTCTCGGGTTTGATAACTTCGCCAGTTCGCGTACTGAAGCTCACGCACTTCTCCGGTTTTCTTGATCAACAAAGTTCGCAAAATTTGGTTCAAGGAATAAGGACTTATACACATATGTGTTTCCACAACAATGCTTATATCCTCCATTGGTTATATTGTCTAAACTCTCATTTAAATCATTGAAACATTCTCAGAGGACGTTATATAGTTGTTATTCACAAACCATTTTTCGTCAGAGAAATTTTCAAAGTGATTGAAACTTAACATGACTTTCGTCACTAGGTAAAGATGAACTTGGCTAAAACGAAAGCTTTACCAACACATATTTCGAGAAATAGATGGGCGAGGTATACTCGGCTCGAAATACCAAATGTGTATAATCTTAGTCTATACAACAAAATGACTTTTGTCTCAAGATATGAGATAAATAGACTTTTGAGTGATAGATAAGTTCAAGTCTCCACATAACGTTTAGTCGATGAAGATCCACCAGTTCTTTGAGTGATAGATAAGTTCAAGTCCCATGGAGTTCTTGAGCTCAACTACACTTTCTATCCTAGTCCGAGACCTTAGCTATAGTAGACTAGAAATCAAGACTTATAGTTTTGATCACTAATATTGACAAACATTCTTAAGATAGCAATGCATGTGAGTTCGACCGAGCATTGCTCTAACAACTACGACCCAAAGTCGGAGACTTTAATAAACAAATCTGTATCACACAAAAAAGTCTACGGTAATAGATAACTCTGTCTCCCACAGAAATACCTACGATTTTTTTCCGTCTTTTGATAAATCAAGGTGAACATGAACCAATTGATAAACCAGACTTATATTCTCGAAGAACAACTCAGTATTATCAATCACCTCACAATAATCTTAATCGACGCGGTAAAAGAAGATATTGTGGAATTACAAACGATGAGACGAAGATATTTGTGATTACTTTTATATCTTGCCTATCGAAGATATCAATCTCTATCCAATCGTTAGGATTGTATTCAACACGATAGAATTAGTAAGATCAGATCACACAACTACAAGAAAGTAGTATCGGTCTGGCTTCATAAACCCAATGAAGTTTTCAAGTCGTTAACCTACAGGGTCTTGGTAGAAACCTAAGGTTAAAGTAGAATCGACTCTATATAATATAACTAGTATCACACAAGAGGTGTGGGGATTAGGTTTCCCAGTTGCTAGAGTTCTCCCTTATATAGTATTTCAAATCAGGGTTTTCAACCAATGTTATCTTAGTAACAAAGCATTCAATATTCAATGTTAGATGAAAACCTGATTAGATTCAAGCTAATATATTCCAATCGTTAGATGAAAACCTGATTGGATTCAAGCTAATATCTTCCAACCGTTGGATCGAAAACTTAGCTTGTTACACACAAATGAAATGCACGTTTTTAGGTTTGTGTAACCGTACCCAAACATGTACATTTGTTGGTTCAACAATAGCTAACCAAATGGTTAGCCATATGATCACTTTCATATTAACCATATTCTTCTTCACCATAACTAGTTCAAATGACTCAAATGAACTAGTTAGAGAGTTGTTCAATTGCTTAGATCTTATAGAAGTATACAAGACACGGTTGAAGCAAAAATGATTTGATTCACTCGAATCGATTCATGGACTTTATAGCCACGGTTTGAAAACTTGTATTCCTTAGTTAATATAAGTATAAGTTCACGAATAATCGTTTTTAGATATAACCAACTTAAGTACGCGGAATTAAGTACCCGGAATAAGTTTGTAACAAGTTTACAAACTCCAGCAGAAATTCTCGGGAAGAGAACATCCTACAGTACGCAGACTGGGTTCGCGGACTCTTGTTCTGGTTTTCCTGATCAACAAAGTACGCATACTTTGGTTCAAGAATTAAGGACTTATACATGTATGTGTTTCCGTACAATGCTTATATCCAACAATGGTTATACAATCTAAACTCTCATTTTAATAATTAAAACATTCTTAGAGGACGTTATATAGTTGTTATTCACAAACCATTTTTCGTCAAAGCCATTTTTAAGTGATTGAAACATAACATGACTTTCGTCACTAGGTAAAGATGAACTTGGCCAAAGTAAAAGCTTACCAACACATATTTCGAGAAATAGATAGGCGAGATAAACTCGGCTCGAAATAGCAAATGTGTATAATCAAAGTCTATATAGAAAAGCGACTTTTGTCTCAAGATAGGAGACAGAGTAGATAGAATTTTGAGTGATAGATAAGTTCAAGTCTCCACATACCTTTTAGTCGATGAAGTTCCACCTGTTCCCTAAGTATCTCTTCATCTTGTATGATGATCGCCATGGATTTCTTGAGCTCAACTACACTTTTTATCCTAGTCCGAAACTTATCTATAGTAGACTAGAAATCAAGACTTATAGTTTTGATCACTAACTTTGACAAACATGCTTGAGATAGCAACGCATGCGAGTTCGACCGAGCAGTGCTCTAATAATTTTCACTAGGAAGTTTTCCATTAGCAAGGATAAAATTGATCTTACCAACACTTGGAGCGTCTATTTCTTTATAGCCTAGACCACGTGTATCACGATGTTATTTACATGCTCCTAGCATAGTGAAATTTTTTGTAAAGCCAACATTGAATATTTTTAGATTCTCTTCCAGTGCTTTAATCTTATCAAGAGCAGCATCTAGATCAATCTCCAATTGTTTTTCTATGGAGAGAAGGCTGATTTCTCTATCATCAAAACATTTTTGTTGAGATCGATATCTTGCTTCAACTTCTGCAAATCTTTCTTTCAACACAAATAGATTCTGATGAAGATTATCACATTCAGATTTTTTTGAACGCACATCTTCCTCAGCATCTTTAAGAAGAGATTGTAGAATTTTGTAACCACTATCATATCCTTTAAAGAGTTTTCTCAGTTTCCTATTTTCTTGACAGAGGGGTGATAGATATTCATCCAAGCAAGCTGTTGACCCTTTTTTCTTTATGAGATGGTCAAAAAACTTGATATATTGTGAGACTTCCTCATAAAGATCATGTCCCTCTTATGAATCACTTTCATCTGAAAGTTCATCTAGGCACTTTTCCCAGTCGAAGGCAGTTTCAGATAAGGGAGAAGCTATGAAAGATTTCTCAAGTGACTCAAGGCTTTGAACCACATCAGAAGGTTTCTGAACTGGTGATGCATTATCAAAGATAACACTATTGTCCACAGAGTCAGATCGCTATAAACACATGAGGTCTAAAACGTGTTTGCCTGCTCTGATACCAATTGAAAAAGTGGGGGGGGGGGGGGTCTAACAACCACACCCAATATTTCGCTTAGCAATCTGTATAGACAAACTCTAATATAATTCCAAGAGAATCAACTAAACAATCAAACTCAATCAATGGAAATATATCCAAGAGTTGTATCTCTGTTTTACAATGTAATCAGAAAATCAAACAGATAGAATCCGTGAGCCTGGTTATTATGTGAAACAACTTGAATGATACCAAAAACCAATGTTCAAGTGCCAATCAATATAATCAACAACCAAAGGTTGGATTCTCTAATTGATTGAACTACACACAACCTGTGATATTTCTATTATATAACAAAATATAATATGGAAAAGAAATAACACAGACACTAGAAATTTTGTTACCGAGGAAATCGCAGATACAGAAAACCCCCAGGACCTAGTCCAGATTTGAAAACCACACTATATTAAGCCGCTACAGACACTAGCATACTCCAAGTTAACTTCGGACTTGAATGTTGTTGAGCCCTAATCAATCTCACATTGATCAAGGTACATTCGTGCTCCTTACATCTCTGAATCCCAGCAGGACTCTACGCACTTGATTCCCTTAGCTGATCTCACCCATAACTAAGAGATGCTACGACCCAAAGTCGAAGACTTGATAAACAAATCTGTCTCACACAGAAAAGTCTATTGTATAGACAAATCCGTCTCCCACAGATAAACATATGAGTTTTATTCCGTCTTTTGATAAATTAAGGTGAATAAGAACTAATTGATATACCAGACTTATATTCCCGAAGAACAACCTAGAAATATCAATCACCTCACAATAATCTTAATTGTAAGGTAGCAAAACAAGATATTGTGGAATCACAAACAATGAGAGGAAGATGTTTGTGACTACTTTTTATATTGCCTATCGGAGATTAAATCTTGAGCCAATCTTAGATAAGATAGTACTCAATCATGATATAAACAACAAGATAAGATCACACAACTACAAAGAAAATGTTGGGGTCTGGCTTCACAATCCCAATGAAGTCTTCAAGTCGTTAACCTACAGGGTTTCGTGAAAAACCTAAGGTTAAAGGAGAATCGACTCTAGTCGCAACTAGTATCACATATGAGGTGTGGGGATTAGGTTTCCCATTTGCTAGAGTTCTCCTCTATATAGTCTTCAAATCAGGGTTTCCAATCAATGTTACACTGGTTACAAAGCATTCAATATTCACCGTTAGATGAAAACCTGATTAGACTTAAGCTAATATCTTTCAACAGTTAGGTCGAACTTAGTTTGTTACACACAAATGAAATGTACCTTCATTTAGATATGACTAACCATACCAAAACGTGTACACCTTGTTGGCTCAACAATAGTTAATCGAAGTTAGCCATATAAACACTTTCATATCAACCTTATTCATCTTTACCATAACTAGTTAAAATTACTCAAATGAAAATAGTTCTAGAGTTTTTCAATTGTTTATATTCTCATTGAAGTATACAAGACACAATTGAAGAAAAATCGATTTTTACTCACACGAATCAAGCCCTGAATATTATAGCCACGGTTTCCAAAAGATTGCATTCCTTATTATATATATATAAATATATTAGTTCATGAACAAACCGATGCAAATATATAAATATATTAGTTCAAATATATTAGTTATTGCATTCCTTATTCCTTATTGCATTCCTTATTGCATTCCTAATATATAAATATATTAGTTCAAATCGATTTTAGAACATCATCTACTTAGGTATGCGTACCTTAGTAGACAGACCAAGTTTGGGTTTTGCCAGGATGCAAACTGGTAGGCATACCATCCAAACTCAGCAGAAATTCCCGGACTTGAACCTTACGCCAATACGCCTACCGTTTTGCATACCAGGTTCCCGGACTTCATAAACCAACCAGTACGCATACGGGTATGCATACCATGGTTCCCGGATGTGGATTACATATATACAAGTACACATACTATGCTTAATTTGTTCTAAACTCTCATTTCAACCATTGAAACATTCTTGGAAGACGGGAATAGCTGTCTCACACAAACTATTAGCTTCAAAGCAATTTTCAAGTGATTGAATGATCAATACGAAATATTCCGAGTCTATATCAAATGACTGTCTCACACAAATCATGTAAGATGTTACCAGGCGATTTTCACATGATCATATTTTGACTTTAGTCAAGAATATAAGATGAACTTGGTTAAAGCGAAAGCTTACCAACACATATTTCGAGAAATATGTAAGCGAGTTAAACTCAACTCGAAATATCAAATGTTTGTAATAGAAGTCTATATAGCTATACGAATTTTGTCTCAAATATGAGATAGAGTAGATATACTTTTGAGTGATAGATGAGTTCAAGTATCCACATACCTTTTGTTGATGAAGTTCCACAAGCTCCCCTTAGTAGTTCTTCGTATTCAATCGATGAACGCCTTGAAGTCTAATTAATGTTCAACTACACTTTCTATCCTAATCCGAGACTTAGCGATAAGTAGACTAGAAATCAAGACTTATAGTTTTGGCAACTAAACTTGACAACAAGCTTGAGATAGCAACGCTTGCGAGTTTTCGACCGAGAAGTGCTCTAACAAAAACTAGTCGTCTGAGTTTATAATATGACATGTAATTTTAGCAAGTGGATGCGTAAAAAAATATATAGCAAACTCCGATGCATCAAATAGTTAGGCATCTGTAAAGTATATATGCATCAAACAAATAATTGATAAGACTGTAAAGAAACAAAGGTGAAACTAGATTGTCCAAAAGCGGAAGTGAAAATACTTTAGTATTTGTTTATTATAATTGATAAGATTTGATACTTATTATCATTTTCAAATAAAATAAAATAATACTTATCGATTATATTATTACATGAAACTAGTTGGAAGACTAACAAGCTAGGCACCAACGACATACTACTACATTAATTGAACAGGTTGCTGTGCTAGCCTACCAGCGAGCCTCATGGGTAACCTTTCCAAGGGGAGCCGAAGCGGGAGGGGCGCGAGATTGTGTCACAAGGGGGGCAAACTAACACTACCTTCCATGTTAATTCCTGCAATATTACGCCATTGGAGACTTGAACCTGTGACCTCCTGGAACGCATGAAACTTCGGGGAACGGGGATGACCAGCTGAGTTAGGGCCCGTTCTTTGAGCAATTTTTCGTGATAATATACTTATCTATTTAATACAATATAAACTGTTATTTATCAAAATTAATTGAGCAATTTTTCGTGATAATAAAATAGAATTCGTGAATAATGGTAGGTTTTTATGATGCTTAAAATTGGAAGATTAAATAAAACAAAAAATTGAAATACCCTTGTATTTAGAATTAAATACAATATTACCTAAAATGGTATGTAAACGCTTATTTTGAGTTTATCTTTTAGTAAACACTAATTTGAAGAATGTGTAACGGGTGTCGTCCATTTTTTTTATAAATTTGAAATCTTTATTATAAAAGTCTTTTCACCTTGTATCTCTTTCCTTACAAGCTAACTAATGATCAACGATCAAACATCTAGATATAGATATCATAAAAATAATATCTACTCATATAATATTTATTGACCAACATATGTAAGCAAGGTTTTCCGCAAAATCTTTGTTAACACAAGGGAATGTAATTGGGTACTTAGAACATAAAATAAGTGTTTAGCTTTGGGTGCTTTCCACATTTTTTTTACTAGGTTCATTAAATCATCAAGACATAATTAATACAAGACTTCCAAATAAATATTTAAGATGGTGACTTGAATAGTAAATTAATTTTGCAACATGGTTTTTTACGAGTCGAATGACAATCTCAAAGATTGTAATATGTTACTTATGATGTTGGCTAATAGTGTACATGCACAACACCATGATATTGGCTATTGTATACTTATTCAATACCAAAATCTACGATTATATACATGCACACCATCATATTTACAAAGCCATACAAACAACATACACAAGTATATGTTATTGTACGAAATAATATAACTCTAAATGCAAAGATGAAAATTAAACCTAATTAATAATTTTTTTAGGGATTGTGTAATTATCAAACAATTTATATTTTGAAAAAATAAATAAAATAAAAATACGAATCTATCGTGATAATTGCTCTGTGATCGAAACTTGTTGATAATATGCTATAAAACTAATAAAGTAAATAAGAAAAGAAAGTTGGGGGCACATAATCAGGCATCTGGTTGTTTGGCCTTACGAAACAGTTTGAAATGATCACGATGTAAACACCCCTTAGTTATGTTAAATCTTAAATTGTACTATTGTAATATGATACATGGTTGGTGATGCATGTTAATAAATTAACAATTAGTAGTAGATATCTATATTTTACAAATAATGATGATAATTATAAATAAAATATTTTATTTGCATGATAAGAGTTATGGACAAATAGAAAAATCACCATCAATAATTTTATTCTACTAACCATATTAATGATCGTGTGGCTCATAACTCAGGATCTGTAGAGATGTCGTCATGCATCTTACTAATAACTGGATCTTGAATGTTAATTGGGTATTCTTTTACCAAATTATGTCTCTCAACAACCCCTAGACCAGCAATTCCATTGTCCACAAACCTAATCAGATCAATTTGTTTATAGTTTAGGGTTTCCATCCACCACCTCAGTAGTATCAATTCTCCTTAAACTTCCCAAAGTATTTGGTAGAGTTCTTTCTTGTTTAGGTATCTAGCAGCTTCCCCTTCTTTCAGTTGTGACATCAAGGTAATGCAAATTAAAAAGAGTTTTAGATATTACCACAAAGAAAAAAAAGTTTTACCAATTGGTATTATGTGGATTCACGAAATCCATAGATAAGTTATACTTCGTAACGCCATATACTCAAGTTGTAAGAAACAATTAATATATCTTTACTTGATACTTTGATCATAGTATAATGACCAAGTCACCGATATTGGAGATAAGTAAACAAACTTTACTTCGTATGTTGTGTTTTCAAAAATACTGACTTGAAAGAACTATGATAGAGATGGAACAAGTTAATTCTGTTTTACTTACCTCGAACTGAAGGATGGTGTTTTCGTTGATGCCGATACGTCTTTAGGTTCTTCGTGAGTAACAAGAGTGGGTCTCCACATTTATATGGTTTTAGTCTAACCTAACCAAGTTGACTCTAGTTTTAAAATCAAACAACTTCAAGTTTTGGAACTAAAATATGATAACCAAACTTGACATACCAACGCTTGGTGGGTTCAAACGCGCAATACTCTAACAATCTCCATATTTTATCAATTTTAGTGACAGAACTCTTTATACATGGATAATACAAGAATTAAAAGACAAAGATATTACATTACATAACAATCTCTTAAATTTATCTTCATACTATTGATTCCAATTTTCAATACCACAAAGTTCTGCAAATATTCAAAACTAAATATCGATGTTGAAGCATTTGAACAACAAAAATTTTACTCCTCCTAAAGGCGATCTAGGCATATATACAAACCAAACATAGTTGTTATTCAGTTATATATTAATACTACCCATCATGATATGTTTTTCCCCTTGATTCATGCTTTACTTTTTTCTGTTAGATATGTACTTTTCAGCATATACATCATTTCTCAAGTGATTGAAAATCACCCCGTACTTCATATATTCCCCCTATTTTTTCACAAAGAAGACAAAGATATAAAAACTACAACAAGTATTTTGAAAAGACCCTCAAGTTCATAAGAGCTGGATACAACCTATACGAGCCTCAGTGAATCAGAGGTTTAACATACCACTTTTGGTAAACAACACTAAATCAAAAACTACTAAAGTAATTGGTTTAGTCTCTTGCCAAAGAATAATTAACCAAAGTATTTTTTCTTTATTTCGATAAGTCAAACTAAGATCAAAATTAACTTAGTTACTTGTCGAGATCCAATTATACTTTAATAATTGTACCTAATTCGGTAAGCAAAGAAAGAGTAAACTTAACTAAATTTTCTTATCAGGAAAACGACTAACCAGAATAATCGTTCCCTATCTTCGATAAACCAAGCTATAATCATAATCGATCTAGTTACTTATTAGGAAAGTAACCATCACAAGTAATTCTTCCATCAATTTTCACAACCACACTACCTAGAAGGATATATCATTAAGCGCAAGATCAAAGTAGATCTCTTTCCCTTTGTATGTTATTCCCTGCAAAACAAAAGAATAACAC
This sequence comes from Papaver bracteatum, assembly GCA_023529315.1. Taxonomy (NCBI): domain Eukaryota; kingdom Viridiplantae; phylum Streptophyta; class Magnoliopsida; order Ranunculales; family Papaveraceae; genus Papaver; species Papaver bracteatum. The sequence goes on along the minus strand of JAJJWX010001098.1, from coordinate 1,400,640 downwards.
AGAAAAAACCTTTACCAGAGAAACGTTATATGATCTTATCCATCAGCCACAAGAGATGACTAAAACCGAAAATACTTACATATATACCGAATTTATACAACATAACTAGTATATGTGATTCACATATGAGTTGAATCACCATCATCTTCTTATGATTTTTGACATACAAACCTAAGGTTAGATAAGAAATCTTTATACAAATCAAAAGTCACAAAATCATAAAAACATAAGACAATATGAGACCAAAGCATAGTTAATGAAAACCGAACTTTATATCATATAATCCGAAAGCAAAGTAAAGAGATATTAAATCAGAACAAGCAATGCAATCATAACTATCAAAAGAATTACACAAGGATTTAAAATAAACACTTATCATTCATATTTTATTGATAGTATTAAATATATCTTATACAAATGTTGACGTTAACCAACAATTGATTATTTTGTTCTTAAAATACAAGAACAAAAAACTCTTATTAATCTTTTGATGTAGCCTGATCTTTGATTGAGACTTCTCTATTTTTTTGAGCAAGAGTTTTCTTGATATCTTCAAGAAATATTTTAGATAGTCTTCACAATTTTGAAAAGTACATGAACGAAATCTTGAGGATATTATTTGATTGATACATCTTAGAAGATCGTATCCATCACAAGTACAACTTTCGTAATAGGAGCGTCAGACACATATTTACTTGTTATTTCGGTATCTTTTAGGGTTTCAAGAAAAATGATATTTATTATCACTTGTCTACCACAAATAACTTTTTTTTGTATATCAAGATATCTCTTGAATTCGAGATCGAAAATCAATCAAACTATCCTTGTGATGACCAAAAGCTTCTTCAAGAAAGAGAATTTTGTTTGAAGAAATCTCTATAGCTTTTTTCAAAAGATTTCAAAGGGAATTTCACATTCCCTTGCTATTTTTATCTTTTCTCTGAGTAGTTCTGTTCTGCCAATGAGATTCAATACCCCTTCAAGTAAACTGGAATCTCGAACATTAAATTAAGAAAAAAGACGAATGATGTGGCTACAACATTTAGTGCAAACTTCTAGTCTTTCCTTTCCTGAATAGTCAGGGCATCTTTAAACCTTTTTAAGAAAATAATTGCTAATATATTCATCGTATATGATTTCATTATGTTTGTAGAAGATATGGTGAACATCTCCCGAAACATTCGAGAAAGTTTGTTAAACTTAATCTATTCTACCAGCTTTTCACTTAGATCTTCAGAAACTTCTTTAGAACACATGCTCCTGAAAACAAAGAGTTTTTATAAGAATAATATTGATCACTTTTCCTTGAAACTTGAAAGAAGTAAATACTGGTTTAGTTATTTTTCCCTTTAACCATAAATCTAATTAAGACTTATTTGAGGAATCAAGCTTTTAGGGGATTTATTTACCGAATATATACTCGTGTCTGATTTGGAAATATAATTTCAGAAGTCAGTTAAGATTATCGAAACAAGGTTACATAAGAAGTTACAGTTTTTATCCACAAAAGCTTTTGGGCCTTTTTCTGGAAACATATGTGTCGAAATCACTTCACTTATACATTCGAAAACAAATATTGATAATGTTTGTCAAATCTTATGTGGTTATAATTAATGTAAGTGAACAGTGCAAACATTTTAGAGGTGGGCATATATGAAGAAAGGAAGTTCAAATAATCTACAAATTCTTCTTAGCCTATCACATATTACCAGGGGCGCCTAGATGTCTGCCATGAAAGGTTGACCAGAAAGCTGGTTGTATTAAGAATTCAGGAACAAGAGTAGCAGCGTCAGCTGCAGTTAGAGCAGGAAGCTGCTCGACTCCGACTCCTTAGTACTGGAGCCAATGAAGCTGGTCAGGTTCGACTTCTCGGAGGGGCTTAGAAAGATGAATCCCCACTTGGGAATAGTCAATGAGGTAGTTTTCCAACTCTAACTATTTGGTCTAGATTAGGTTTACTCATTTCCTGTGGTAATGGTTGGTTGAAATTGAAAGTATGCCCGTGTATTTGATTGACAACCCATTATGTGGAGGTTGCATAAGACCGGTTTCAACAATATAGTTGCAATAAGGCTTCTTATATATATATATATTTCTGAATGGGTATCCTTTTAATCGAAAAAGTTTAATTATCCGAGCCATGTTACAATGCAATTGCATACCGTAATAGAGAAAATAATTTTTATGGTAAACCGAAGTTGGTTTATGTTTTTATAACATCGAACTTTTAGAGCAATCTTACAGGAAACTTTATAAGTCTCGTGATTCTCTTTAAACGATAATACTTTTCTTATCATGTATCTACAATCTAACCCAAGGGGATCATTTGTAAAGGAAGATATTTTTATTAGATTTAAGATATAACTCTTTTCCTTCAAGAAGAAAGAAGTTTTTCTTTTCAAATAAAAAAATATGTCCTATTAAGAAAACAAAAAATTTATAAAGCTATCGAAAATATTAACAATTTCAACAATACTGAAAGATTCAGGTCCACATGTTACAATATATGAGTCATGTGCTTTGTGGTCTACTAAAAAAGACAAGAGATGCAATAGTCTTTTCATTCTGAGGGCTTAGTAAGATCTAGTTTTTCAGACAAATTACCCAACAAACCTTGATATTTGTGGTTGTCATTTATCTAATTTGACAGTGGGTTTTTCATAAACCCTAAGATACTTACAACTTGTATTCATTTTCCAAAGATGTTTTGGAAAGATAGTTTCAACATCTTCATTCGTGTCTTCCACCACGAAAAATTGAATCCATCGAATCTTGATGATTCTTTAACTAAACTCGATTCGAGTGAATCTGAATTCATTGTCTCGGTAAGTTAGATCGCAACAAATACAAATTGTTAGATCTTATCTCTGATACCAGTTGAAATGACGAGGGTACTAAATATACCATTTTTTATAGTAACCTATTATTGGTAAACCTTGTGTAATATTACAGAAAAAATTACTGCCAAAAGATAACTTCAACAAGACTTTACCTTAGTATATAGTATATGCTCAAAACCGAACCAATCGTGGAATCGTATACCAAGTGTATATACTTTTAATTATCAAAATAAACAAAATAATACAGAAGCAAAGTAAATAACATAACATACAAGATTTTGTTAACGAGGAAAACTGCAAGGTCAAAAAACTCGTGACCTATTCCAGTTTTGAATTCTCTTAGAATTAAGACGCTATACAAAATGACTACTGTAACTTCATAGAGTTAAAACCAAATAAACTACTTCTAGTTACTCAGTTCCTTCAATATCCATGTGTTTACAACCAATTTGGTCTATATACATGAATCCCAAGATAAAACCCACTCTCCCAAGTTGCTTCACCTGTTGCGAAGACTTCTGCTTCTCAACTCCTTTGGATCATAACTTGAAATAGTAAAGGACTAACCTATTCTAGTAACCACCTCACTATATACTTCCCAAACCCAGCAATAGTCAGAGATAAAGTTGAGTGCAAATAATCTTTTGTTTATCAATATAAACTTCTTTGGTCGATGATCAAACCAAGACAAAGATTCTATTTTAGTGAACAAGCTCTATCCATGCAACTCTATAAGGAGAAGCAACTAGATAGTTTGTTCGATCTTTCAACAAGTCTGGAGTCTATAAAAATAAACTGATTGTTTAAATCCAGAAAATCAAGTGTGCAAGAAGTATCACAAAGATCAAAATACCAAAAAAATCTTCTAGTTTTTAATCTTCAAACTATCACATGCACAAACAACTCAATTCCTATTAATGATCAATCACACACAGAAGGAATCTGTGAACGTTGGATGATCACTAGTTCTATCTTTAGATCTCGAATCAAATAGATATGAACTAGTCAATCCTCAAAAAAAAAAAACTTGAGTGACCTTATCAGAATAGAAGGACCATCTGATAATCAAGTTTGATCTATTAAGGATAATTACATTGTTGGTCAATCAAATCAGTAATTGAAAACTAAAGTAACAATATGATTTAGTTTCCCACCAAGATATTTCAAAGAAGATTTTTAATGAAGGCAATGCAAGAGATGTCACCTAATTCGATTACTCACCTCTATCAACGAGTTATCTTCTCACACAAACTATTAGGTAGTGTGTTAAGGGATGAGCTTGTAAGAATACAAGCTCCACCATTTGTAGTTATGACCAAGGTTTGTTTGGACAACAAAGAATTACCAAATCCGAAAATCCTTAAGATATGCAATAAATGTATGTTTTCGGTTTTGACAAAATCCAACTGTAGTCCAACCAATATACTCAAATCACTCTTGGTTGACAACCAATATTAGCTAGCATACATACATATAATTTACTAATATAATAATTAGAGATATGCAAACCTATGAGATATAGTAAGCATATATTTTTGAATATTTGAAAAAAATATTTGAACTTCGCTTTCAGGATCTCGCCTTGAGTAATAAGAGTTTAACACATGTTAAAATCACTATGTCGGCATTATATGAATATTACAAGTTCAATCCAAATATATCTAAATGTTTGTACAAACCCTAAGATCACCAAACATATCAAAAATATAAACTTAGACTAAACTTAAAACATGATTGGTCAGGGATCGGTCCTTTCCACAAGGGATCGGTCCTTACCAAGGATCGGTCCTGAATTCTCTTTTGACTAAGAAACAAAATTTTGAAATTCTACATTTTTAGATTATGTTTATTATATTCCTTCATATATAATCACAATTGTTGAATTCATTCCAGAAGTTTAAATACTAAATAATTACAAGTCACCCATTTGTGTTGTGTCGATTCACGAAGTCTATAGAAAAATTGTTCTTTATAAATCCATATACTCAAGTTGTAAGAAACAACTAGTATATATTTCCTTGATACTTTGATAATAGTGCAATGACCAACTCGCTGGTACTAGAGACAAGTAAACAAACTTTACTTCGTCTGTTATGTTTTAAATAAATACCCGACTTGAAAGAACTATGATAGAAACAAAACAAGTCAATCCGTTATTACTAACCTTGAACTGAAAGATGATGTATTCGTTGATGCCGATACGTGTTTACGTTCTTCATGAATAACAAGATCAAGTCTCAACATTTTCTTGTTCCTAGTCTAACATATCGAAGTTGACTCTAGTAATCAAATCATGCATCTTCGAGTTTTGGAACTAAAACATGTCAACCAAACTTGACATACCAACGTGGGTTCAACCAATAAATACTCTAACAATATTATTGGTCATTTTCTTCTCTATTTCCACCAGAATTCGTATTATAGACATGAAATTAATTGGCATACTTTGCAAAGCACTCTTGAAAAGAAGAGGGTATCGAGTACACTACCAACTTTTTATTTCGTGAAACTGTATGGACAATTCCTTATACAATCAATAAGTATATAATAATAGAAAAGATCTTTGTACGTGACTGTAAGAAAGTTCCTTGGAAGATCTTAAAATTCAATATTCAAGAACAATCTAGTACGTGCACGAACCAAATTATAACAAGAGCACGTCTTGTAATCTATATTTGAAGACACGAATTCACAAGAACAAGTTTTACGGGTTTTATACGGTTTGAGCTTAAAAATTATTTGGGTTATTTAACGTACTACGTTTTCAATTACAATTATAAAAATAAACAATATAATAACATAAGGCACCAAAATTTGTTAACGAGGGAACTAAAATCTTATAGATAAATCCAAGGATCTCGTCCAGTTTGAATATCACACTGTATTGAGCCATTATAAACACTAGCCTATTATCAAACTTCGGACTAGAATGTAGTTGAGACTGAATCGATTCTACAAGTAATTCAGCTTCAGTTTTGCTCCTTACTTCTATTGGATCTCGCAAGGCCCTACACACTTTATTCCCCTAACTGACGTCCTTTATAGGTGTGGGAGTTTCTTCAGACGCACTGAAGACTTTTAACTATTTTGCCTCTAACATATAGCCTATTGATATAGCCAAGGTAATTAAAATTTATTTTCTTATGGGGGTGGGGGATCTTCAAGGTAATGGAAATTAATTTGGTATAATTAGACTTCACATATATTTATTGATGAAGTCCTCGTAGATATATCTCTGTTGTTCTTAAGTCTTCAACCCTTAAGGCCAATTGGTGAATTCTAATACTCAAATATCATGCTCTATTCTTAGTCCAAGATTGACCTTAGAAGAGTATAAATCAAGATATAGTTTTGATCACCTAAATTTGACAACAATCTTGACATACCAAAACTTGTGAGTTTGATCGTGCGATGCTCTAACAACTTTTAACTAGAACCAATCTTCCACTTTATTTAGAAATCTTTTCCTCCATACCTCTAGTTTCTTCATGAATTTATCTAAGGTCGCCTCCTAAATGTTAAATGTCTTCAGTTTTGAAAGTGAGTTTTTCCACTATGTAATGAAGTATATCCGACATCACTTTTATTTTGTCATCGACACCAATACTAATAAATGACTATATTATTTTATCTTTTCTAAATTCACCTTAAGACCAAATATAACCTCAGATTTGCAGGACTATCAATATATGTTCAGTTGCACCTTCATTAGCATCTAGAAAGAGAGAGTAATGTATCGCCAACAAATTCAACCTTAATTGGGTTTTCACACTAAATCTTGGGATCAAGTTTAGCTGTTCACCCCAGATTTGCAGGACTATCAATATATTTTCAGTTGCACCTTCATTAGCGTCTAGAAAGAGAGAGTAATGTATCGCCAACAAATTCAACCTTAATTGGGTTTTCACACTAAATCTTGGGATCAAGTTTAGCTGTTCACACACACACACACACACACACACACACACACACACACACACACACACACACACACCCCTCATCAACCAAAATAAATAAGAAAGGGATATTGATCCCCTTGTATTATCCTTTTAAGATACCTGAATCTCACGGTGGTGGTTACCATGATTAGAATAGAGGGTTAATTTTGTGTTGTGGAAATGCACTAATAAATCTTGTTTTCCTACTTCAACCCAAATCTAGATATTTCGAGCATGCTGTCAAGACAATAACAATTGACATTGTCAAATGCTTTTCAATGTCTAGATTGTATAACACACCAGGGATCTTTGCCTTTAACTTTGCATCAGTAAGTACACCATCCATTATATACCACCATCTTGAATCTGCTTCCCTTGGTGAAAGCCCCGTGATGTTCAAATATAAGTTTTTGATAGAAATAATTTCAGCCTTCCAGCCAGAACTTTGGAGTATATACTTTTAAGTAGACTGGCTGGTCTAAAGTGTTTAGGAATACTTGCTTCTTCCTTCTTTAGCAGTAAACAGATGAACATGTCGTTAGTTCCTCAATCCCTTCATTATTCTTCTCTTTTCCACTTCCATCACTTCTAATTCGATCACAGACATGCAATTTTGAAAAACTCTATAGGGTATACTCATGGGGTCCTTAAGATTTTTTATTACCACAACTCTTAGTGATGTTCCATACCTCATCTACTTCCATTAGTCTTTCCAGCAATTTTTTTCCTAGGGAGATCTCTTTGGAAAGGCAGAATCGTCCAACTGAATTTCCAGCAACCAGGGCCGGCCCTGAGGAAAGGTCAATAAAGGTTGACTTTGGGAAGCATGGAGGGAGGGGCAGCAAAATAAGTTATTTGTCTAAGGGTGGTTTTGTGTTAAGAAAAAAAGAAGAAAGGTTTAAATCGTAATTACAAATAAAAAGAGGAAGGGTGGTTTTGTGTTCAAAAAACATTGGAAGGTTTAAATCTTAATTACAAATAAAAAGAGGATATGTTCTTAAGAGATTTAGGGGCATATTTTAATTAAAGAGCTATTTTAATGGTTTAGTGCTAAATATATAAAAAGTCACATATATTTTTGAGAGACCTATCTTTTTCTCCCTACACTGACTTCCACTTAATATAAGCCACCATCTCCACGGTGGGATTTTGCAGTCACCTGAAGCATCGTTGTGGCAAACATTTCAGGTGTTAAGAAGCCTTAGCAGTGGGACTTCGCTAGTTTACCAGTATCCATACTTTCTTTCATGGGGATTAGCTTAGTTGTGTATTTCTTCCACTAACATTGACATTAACACCTAGAACTGAACCCTGTTAGCCAAAATCATGTCCTTCTTAAGAAAATGATATATGCAAATGCCGCCAGTATCTAGAAATCGTAGTCAGCTGACTTAGAGAGTATTACGTCATCGGCACGATCAATCGACAAAAACAGCTCTGATTCCGCTTAACACAATGAACTCTCGATGCCCCAATAACAGTCACAAAAGCAGTATCTAGATGACTAGATCACAATGTATTTCCAATGGAATTTGTTTCATGTGCAGAGGAATCGATCATAGATGAAGGAGCACATTTTCCATGCATACAGGGTTGCTTATCATTTTACAATCATCTCGAGGGAAAGAAGTATTTCTTAGTTAAAGTTGATCTTTTCATATCTTCTGAACTTCTTGTTGGTAGTACTTCATGAACCATCTCTAGTTTGATAAAATGTAAAAATTGTAAAGTGTGTTCTCTTTCCATAAACATTTTTCAACTTGATATATATGCATGTACAGTTTTAAATATCGTTTGATTAATATATGGAGTAATTGAGAAGTATATAGTAGTCTTGATTACTGGAAACGATAGCAGAGGATCAGAGATCATGGGGATGGGGCAGTGCCGGCCCTGAGGCAAAGCACTCGAAGCGGTGCTTTGGGCAGCAAAGGTTTTGGGGCATCAAATTTTTAGGTGTTGTCTGTTCTCAATACAATAGGTCAAGATCTTTGAGTGGGTACATCTCTTAATACTTACCTATCAGTACAAGTTACAAGGGCAGCAAAAGAGAAAATAAAGAATCATCTAGGGAGTGAGATATATGGTGACACGGTGAGGCATGATCATTGGTTGCTGAGTTTATGATAATCGTTCAATTTTTTTTGAAATGATGACGTTTATTTTTCTTTTTTTATTTTGAAGTAAAATGGTGACTTGTTAATAAAACACGCAAGGAAAGTCTTTACATTTTCTGGTCATATTTCGGCAAATTGAAGAAAGGATGTTATTTTCATTTTTGTCGTACACACCGAGTGAAATTATACACTCTACATACATATGGCAAAGAAAAATATAATGCGTATGTGGACCAGTAATATCATTTCTATTACTAGTGACTAATAATTACACTAAATGGTAGTATAATCTAGCGTGCCATTGTAAAATAAATTTGAGCCAGACATATTTCCACCCATAGTCAAACTGTGTTGACTTGGTAAAATGATTAGAGGGGCAAAAATTTTGGTGTGTGCTTTGGGCATCTTCGGTGTCGGGGCCGGCCCTGGGATGGGGAAACATTTTTCCTTCGCTTCGGGGCAGCGAAATCTCAGGGCCGGCCCTGCCAGCAACTCTTATTACTCCCATCGGTGCGGTTCTTGAAATAAGTTGGGGAAGTATTTGCATATTAATATCTTTTTCCTCAAAGTTATTTCACAAGATTCGGTATGTAATATGCATGTCCTTGTATTGCTCGAGGAAATGTAATGAAATGTCATAATTGCGGCCCAACTAGGAGGTCTTTTTAGTTGCATATGATCACTCAGCTCAAGATGTGATGATCCACTTCCTTGGACAAAATCAGGCCTTTAAAACGAATTTAGAAAGTTGATTGAACGTGTTGAAAATATCCCAATGAAAAATCCACCTTCAGTTCATTTAAGTGTGCAAGATAAGATCACGCCATCACGGTGTATTCATTGCAGAAAACACATTCATTTCGTATACATGTACTTTGTTAAACAAAAAATGTGAGAAACATAACCGCATGGTAAAAAGTCAGACACACACTTAAATGAAACTGAAATAACTGTCCCTGCAGTTAAATTATTGCACCTTCATGAAAAATGTGTACTTTACATCTCCTGATTCTCCTCAATTACTCCCTGCCCGTTACTGAAATTACATTCGACTCAAACTGTGTTAATCAAGCAGGGTGTTAAAACTTAAAGGAGTTGAATTAACATAAACAAGATTTAGTTCAGCATTCAGACAAGGCCAAGTGATGCCACAGTCAAAAGCTAGTGAACCAGCGGAGAACACAACAAAATAGATTTGCCACGTAGTATCTTGTGCAACACAAGATAACCTTTCAAAAAAGTAAAAAGTGTAATTTGATTATGGAATATTTAAAAATAACCAGGGTACTCCACTACACTGGCATTGTCGATAAACTCAACTTTATCCTTTTCCTTTTCAATAAAGTGCTAATTAGTACTTAATTAACAAATTAATACCGTTTGGAAAAACTCCATATATATAATTATAAGAACACTACTGAGACTGAGCTGATTTCTCTCCACTCTCTCAGTTTAACTCTCAAAACCCTTTTCATGGCTTCTCTGTTTCACTTCAAACATATTCTCTCTGTACTTCTTCTTCTTCCATTGATAATATCCTCAATATCAACCGATGAAAAGGTTAAGACATTCATATTCAGAATAGATGAAGAATCAAAACCAGCAATTTTCCCATCTCACACAAACTGGTACGCGTCCTCATTCACCTCGTCATCAAAAATATTACACATTTACGACACAGTCTTTCACGGATTCTCAGCTTCATTGACGAAATCAGAAGCTGATTCAATTTCAAGAAACAACCCATCATCAGTACTAGCTGTATTCGAAGATCAACGTAGAGAGCTACACACAACTCGTTCTCCACAGTTTATTGGTTTGAGGAATCAACATGGGTTATGGGCTGAATCTGATTACGGATCAGATATTATAATTGGGGTTTTTGATACTGGGATTTGGCCGGAAAGAAGAAGTTTCTCTGATTTGAATTTAAGTCCTGTTCCTTCTCGTTGGAAAGGTGTTTGTCAATCTGGTGTTCAGTTTACTTCTAATTCATGTAATCGTAAAATCATCGGTGCTAGATTTTTTGCTAATGGGCATGAAGCTGGATTTGGTGGTGCTGGTGGACCTGGTTATGTGAACACATCTGTGGAATTTCGGTCACCTAGAGATGCTGATGGGCATGGAACTCATACTGCTTCGACTGCTGCTGGGAGGTATGCTTTTAAAGCGAGTATGTCTGGTTATGCGTCTGGGATTGCAAAAGGGGTTGCACCCAAAGCTAGAATTGCTGTTTATAAAGTTTGCTGGAAAAATTCAGGTTGTTATGATTCTGATATTCTTGCTGCGTTTGATTCTGCTGTTAATGATGGTGTTGATGTTATTTCAATCTCAATTGGTGGTGGCGACGGAGTTTCGTCTCCGTATTATCTTGATCCTATTGCGATTGGTTCTTATGGTGCGGTTTCGAAAGGGGTTTTTGTTTCTTCATCGGCTGGAAATGATGGACCTACTGGAATGTCTGTGACAAATGTTGCTCCATGGATCACTTCAGTCGGAGCGGGGACGATTGATCGGAATTTCCCCGCGGATGTACTACTTGGTAATGGTAAGAAACTTAATGGCGTTTCTTTATATGCTGGAAAACCATTAGATGGGAAAATGTATCCACTTGTTTATCCAGGCAAATCTGGTTTGTTGTCTGCATCATTATGTATGGAAAATTCACTTGACTCTGCACTTATTAAAGGAAAAATTGTCGTCTGTGACCGAGGAAGTAATGCGCGAGTTGCTAAAGGTTTGGTAGTGAGAAAAGCTGGTGGAATTGGTATGATTTTAGCTAATGGTGTGTCTAATGGTGAAGGTTTGGTTGGCGATGCTCATATTATTCCTGCTTGTGCTGTTGGTTCTAATGAGGGTGATTTGGTTAAAGCTTATATTGCATCGTCTAAGTTGGCAACTGCAACAATTGTGTTTCGCGGAACTGTAATCGGAATAAAACCAGCTCCAATTGTTGCTTCATTTTCAGGAAGAGGGCCAAGTGGTTTAACACCTGAGATTCTTAAACCCGACTTGATTGCTCCTGGTGTTAACATTCTAGCTGCTTGGACTGATGCGGTCGGACCAACTGGTTTAGAATCCGATACTCGGAAATCGGAATTCAATATACTTTCTGGTACCTCAATGGCTGCTCCTCATGTCAGTGGCGCTGCTGCTTTACTAAAATCAGCTCATCCAACTTGGACTCCTTCAATGATCCGGTCCGCAATGATGACAAGTGCGCGAAACAATGATAACCGCTTTCAACCCGTAACGGACGAATCAACTGGTAAATCATCTACTCCTTTCGATTTTGGTTCGGGGCATCTTAATCTTGATCTTGCAATGGACCCTGGATTAGTATACGATATCACAAATGCAGATTACGTGAATTTCTTATGTTCAATTGGTTACGACCCAAAGACAATTCAAGTCATCACCAAAGCAGTAGCGAATTGTGCAACAACAAGAAAATCACAACCAGGGAACCTAAACTACCCATCAATCTCGGCAATATTTTCAAGTTCAGGCAAAGGGGTGACAACAAAGTCATTCATCAGAACAGTCACTAACGTTGGTGCAGTAAATTCAGTTTACAGACCCAAGATTGAATCGCCAAGAGGGGTAACAATCAGCGTGAAGCCAACAAAACTGGTGTTCACGGAGACGGTAAAGAAGTTGAGTTTTGCGGTGTTTGTTACCATGGATAGTCATAACATGGTTATGGATGACTCAGGTGGTCTTTATGGATACTTGTCTTGGGTTGATGGAAAGCATGTGGTTAGAAGTCCAATTGTTGTTTCCCAAATAAATCCGTTGTAGCAAAATCTCTCATCTCATCCTAGGGTTAGAATTTGATCAAGGTCCCCCACTTCAACAACGGTCGTTTTGGGGGGGGCCATTGTAGCAGACTTAGCTACTTGTTTAATCGGAGAGAAGAAAACAAGACCGGGGTGTGTGGTTTCTTCTGTTTGGTTGTTGTTGTGATTTTATTCTCCTCTCCAGCAAGATTAGATTACTACTGAGATCAGATTGTCGTTGTATTTATAGCCGTTACAAGTTTATAGTATTGTTGCTTTCAATATTAAATAGTGGTTTCTGATCCTGGAAGATTTTACGGGTTTTATTCTAGGGCATAATTTACCAGTTGGTGGAAAAATGTCAGTGATTTCTTAACATTGTCTCATGTGAACATACAAGTTGAATTTATGTTTGTTATTAGTCTTGTTTGTTAATGAAAGCTAGATATTTGACGAGGGTTTAATATAGTCAAGTCTGTTTGGAATTGAAGGCTTCATCCAAGGTCTAATTTTCAGGTACCATAAATGTAGAATGTGTGTAGTTTAGTAATACTACTTACCATAAATGTAGAATGTGTGTAGTTTAGTAATACTACTTGCTCCGGTTGTTTAATCAAAGATGAAGAATCCGTTCACTTTGGGTCAAAGTTGGATGGGAGAGTGGGAATAACTGACAATTTCAAGGGAAGGAGGAGGAACTTCGGTTCTAAGGCATGTACACCTTTTTATGCCACCTAGGGATACGTAAGTGTGTCACTGTGTCCCAAGGAGTGAGTAATGGGAACCCGTGCAGCTTTTGTGCAAGTATTAACTCGATCTTCCTTGACCTTGGGAAGGTGCCTGGATTTTGCTTTTAAGGATTGTGTCGGAGAGACGTGGTAGCTGATAATCGAGATGTGCAAATTCAGACCAAACACGATTAACAAACATGGCGGTTTTAATTACTCCTTCCTTCCGTTGGATTTGCACCCAAACCAAACCGGTCTATTATTTTGAAACTAAATGAGTAAGAAAACTAGAAAAATGAAAGCACATTATCAACTGATAACTTTATAGTGGTGGTCCGGTGGAGTCAAAACTAGAAAAATGATCTATTTCTATTAATTATTGCAGAAATTACTGGTGGAGTTCGTTTTATAGTGGTGACTGTGAAAGTGGTCGAACAAATGTCAAAAATATTAAGCAGTTTTATATTAAGTTTTTATTTTATTTTTTAAAAACAGAATTACAGGAAAAATATTTAAACGACAAGAGCCGTAAAAGATACTAAAAGAAAGAGACAGCTAGATGTTATAAATGTTATAATAGAAGAAAACAATTTTGTTACAACTACATAACCGACACAACTATTACATAGGACGCTATCCTACGCTCTTAATTACTACACCTCAAATACTAAAAGCACTCACTTAATTACTCTTACAGCCCATTCATGTTGATAGCCTTGTAAATGCAGAAGCTTGAGTGTCAGAGAAAGAAATATTGGATGAACCAAACCCTTTGCGAAGAAATCTACTAACTGATTTGCAGATGAAATGTGCTTGACTACCTAGAATGAACCAAATCTTGTAGAAAATGATAATCAATTTCAATGTGTTTCGTACGAGCATGAAACACATGGTTACTTTTTTATACTGTTAGCAGAAGTGTTGTCACAAAACAGAACAAAAGGTTTGGTTAGAGGTACAAGCAATTCATCAAGCGAAAGGATTGAATACAATTTCTGCAGCAGCCACAACCATAGACTTGTACTTTGCCTCAGCAAACTAGCTAGAAATAGTAGGTTGCTTCCTTGAGGACCAAGAAACAAGTGAAGACCCAAAAAAACATAAAATCCCGAAGTAGATCGTCGCGTGTCAGGACATCCTGCCCAATCGTAGTCTGAGTATGCAGTGACATATGTAATATCGCTAGAAAGTAAGATACCTGAGCCAACAGTTCCGCTAGTGTATCTGGGAATGCGCTTAACTAAAAAAATGCTCAGAGGCGGGTTAATGCATTAACTGCGAAACGTAGTTTACTGCAAAGCAAATATCCAGTCGAGTCATTGTGAGATACCGAAGAGCGCTTATAGGCTTGTGGATCATGTAGTAAAGAACCAATAGGGACATAAAGTTTGGGTCCTTTGGCAACTAGAGTCTTGACTGGCTTTCAAGTCAACATATCATGCTTCTGTAGCAGTTCCAAAGCATATTTATGCTGAGCCAAGAGCAACTGAGAACTATTATTCAATACCAAAGAAGTAGTACATGACTTCCAAATTCTTCATTGGATAAAATTGTTGAAGAAAGTGAACTACTGAATCTGACAGTTGATAAGGAGAAGATGACTAAATAATGTTGTCGACATATAATAAAAAGAACTACCATATCACTTCTAGATTTATATAAAAACATTGAATTCTCACACATGGATCTAGAAAAACCGTAATCATACAGATTGAAACCATACAAACTTCTCTATAACTCACACACATGAGTAAGATTCTTAGCATCTTTAAACCAAGATGGTTGTGCCATATAGACATCCTCAGTCAGGTTTCCATGAATAAATGTGTTGGATACGTCCAACTGCTTGATAAACCACTTTATAGTGACCACAAGAGTAAGAACAACTCTCACTGTAGTTTCCTTGACTACTGGGATGAATGTCTCAAAATAGCCGACTCCATCCACTTGATCATAGCCCTTGGCCACTAACCAGACTTTTTAAATCTCCATTGTCCCTTCAACATTGAGTTTAAGCTTATAGACCCACTTACATCCCAAAACATTAAAATTTTCATCAAATGGGACCCTAATCCAAGTTTCGTTATCCATCAAAGCCTTATACTCATTAGACATAACGTTCAACCATTTTGGATTCTTACAAGCAGCTTTATAAGATTTTGGTTCAGTTATCTGAGAATTAAAAGGTGAATGCAAAATAGAATCTGAATAATGAGCAACAAAATATGTTGGTCGTGGTTTAACTTTGAGATGCCAGATTTGGATCTTGTAGTGATAGTAGAAATAATAAGAGTGATTAAAAAATCATGTGTTGATTTTGGAGGAGGCATAATGGGTATTTCTGTAGGTGTAGAAATATTTGATGGTGATGTAGAAATAGGTAATGGAAGAGTGATGCTGTCATAAGAAGGAAAAGGTGGTGATGGAGATAAGGTTGTTGATGTAGCAAATGAGAAGCAGTGTTCATCAAAATTAACATGGACATAAATATAAGTTTTCTTATTGACGAAATCATAACACTTATATCCCTTATAAATAGGACTGTACCCTAGAAATACACACTTGATTGACTTGGGACTCAACTTATCATCCATGTAATGTGCCAAATTTTAGTAACAACAACAAATAAACACTTTAAAGAAAGAATAGTATGGAAGAGTATTAAAGAATATTTTATAAGGGGATTTGAATTCAGAATTTTTGTGGGAAGTCGATTTACGATATAAGTGGCTGTGAGAGATGAATCATACCAAAAATATTTAAGTAATAAGCTTGAAAAGCTATGGTATTTCCCAATTTCTATTATGTGTCTGTGTTTGCATTCTGCCAAACCATTTTGTTGATGAAGGTGGGGGGATGATACTTTATACATAATACCATTATCCTATAGAAACATCTCGAATTGTCCTTTGACCAACTCAAGGGCATCACCACATTGAAAAAACTTCACATAAGTACTCAAGATATTCTCTACATTAGCTTTGAAATGTTTGAAACATGCTAGACTTTTACTCCTACATTTGAGGGGATATATCTATGGAATATAGAGTAATTATCTATAAAAAAAAACTATATTATATTTGAAGCCTAAAGTAGAAGCAATAGGTACGGGACCCAAGATATCACAATGCACTAAATGCATAGGAGTGAGAGTAGTTCTAAATGAAGAGTGAAAAGTTAATTTATGATTCTTATCTTGCTGACAAGATGTGCAGAGGTAAAAATCATCAGAACCAATCTTAAGTGCAAGTCGGATAGCCACTTTGTGAAGAATTCCAGAAGCAGGATGGCCCAACCTTATGTGCCAAAGAAAGAACTCATATGTAGTAGTAGAAGTAGTAAGAGAAAACGAAGTCATACATTCCATATGATATAGGTTATCTTTGATTTTACCTTCAGCCGACGCTTTTTGTTTTTTGACACATTTTATCTCATATCCCCATCCGAAAAAAATTCAACAAAGATTTTATTATCCTTTGTGAACTTGTTTATAGAAAAAAGATTTTTCTTGATACTTGGAACAAAAAGGACATTATCTAGATGAAACTCTGAAGAATGAGTATCTGCAATAATGTTTCCAGATTGCTCAATTAGTAGCATTGTACCATCACCCACCATGACTCTTTCACAACCAGAATATTTCTTTGACTAACGCAATAGAGAGAAATCTTTAGTCATGTGGCTGGTTGTACCTGAGTTGGGAAGCCAGAATGAATCCTTGTTAAAATCCTCACTAACAACTACAGAATTAGCTTGAATATAAGAGAAAGCTTGTTGAAGAGAATTTGATACACCACCAAAAGAATCACCACCATAGGAACTAGAACCACCAAAATTACTAGATTTTGCAGGTATACACCTATAATGACATCTATTAACAGTATGACCCAATATTTTGTAGATCTGACAACATATTTGAGAAAACTCTATAAAGGTATTTGATGTACACTTGTTCTTGGACTCAAATTTTCTTGGATTACCACCAGATTTAGAAGTAGAAGCATGTTTAGAGTAAAATGCCGAATTCTGAGAATCAAGAATTGATGAGGACACTACACCATTTTTTAGGATTATCAACGGATGCCTGCAGTTGCAAAAGGGACTTGCTACAACAGCCAGCCGTTGCAAAACGCGACATTGCATTTTTTTGCAACATCTCTTAAGCCGTTGCGAAAAAAATTCGCAACAGTTTTTGGTTCAACCAATTGTTTTTTTTTTGTGATTTTGCAACGGTTTTAGCTGTGCGAATACATTTAGCAACATCTGGCTATTGTTGCTATATTATCGTCGCAACAACTTCAAGCAGTTGCGAAGTTTGGAACAAAAAAACTTAGAACGACTAATCTTAGTTGGACCGGATTTTGTTATTCTGGTTCTAAATTTAGCAATTGTTATCAACCGTTGCTAATTTTTTGCAACATCAAAAAAAAAAAGTCAAGTCAACCTCTTATTGACCTAGTCAAGGGTTCCCAACGACATTTCCAGGCCAAAACACAGAAAGCATATGAATATTACTACTGAGAAATCTCACATTAAGTGAACAAAGAACTTTTCCATTTGAACCATATATTCAGGCCAGATGTTCCATCCAATTTCAAGCAAAACATATAATCAATACCCAATTAAGTTCATTTTCTAAATAATGAGAAAAGATAGATAACTTTCAGGAGACATTTCTTAATTTTCTGAAGAATGATATGAACAACCAAAAGATAGAAAATTTTATTAACTTCAGTTATGAGTTTAAATTCTAGAGAATGGAAGGGATGATTATACACTACTTTAGAATCATATTTCATAGGTGGTAGCAATTTTGTTTTCAGTTTTTCTTGATGTGCTACATTGTGGTATATTAATTCTAATTTTATGTTTCTAGTACTGGGTCTTAAAGAAAATTTCAGTAAACACATACATGTTAGCAGGGAGCATGAATGATAGGTGTATGAATAGAATCACTCCCCTGCATTATCGGTTCTACATCAAAAGAGTATTTATTTAATATTGTTGCATTATCACCATCTTTCTAGCACATCATGTTCTACCAGACCTATGAACATAAATCTCTGAAGTGTTTGGAAGCTCGTAATGTATAACCTGTAAACAAAGAGATGACATTACTAAATAAAAAAATGAAGATAAATGACTGGTTAATCACAAGGGCTTCAGAATTATAGACTGAAGCTGATAGTAAAGCATGCAATGACATTATGCTGCTATGCATGAGACATATGTGGGAAAGAATGCAAGTCTCTAGGTTACTTGAACATATCAAAAGAAAACAATCATACATGGAAGACATCATAAGTGGTTTGAAACTCATCTAATTCATAATGTACAATGTATCGAAGATGCGAGAAAGAAAATAAATGAGCTTTGAAATTGTGAATACATACCAGAACTACACTACCAACATCACGTTTTGTTTGGGAGAAGACATTAATCTTCCCTCATTTTTTCATGTTACTGGCAACCACAACAGAGATCAGGTAACAAATAAACTAAGAAATGGATAACTTAAAGACTAGAACTGAAGGATTTGAAGAGCCATTCAATAGGAGAAATAATATAATGAGAGAAAACTGCAATAACTTATATAAAAGAATAAATCAAAAATAAATGCAGGATCTTACTATTATTAGAGGTGCAATAATTGATTCCTTTCTATACGTGTCTGCTGCAATTGGTAACTAAACAAGTGGATTCAGTAAGAATAAAAAAAGAGTGT
Source organism: Papaver bracteatum (assembly GCA_023529315.1). NCBI lineage: Eukaryota > Viridiplantae > Streptophyta > Magnoliopsida > Ranunculales > Papaveraceae > Papaver > Papaver bracteatum. The sequence goes on along the minus strand of JAJJWX010001098.1, from coordinate 1,381,513 downwards.
CAGGTGGATTCGGTGAGAGTAAAACAAGAGTGTCAGATGGATTCAGTGAGAAAAAAACAAGAGCAATCAGGTGGATCCTGTGAGAATTAAACAAAAAATGTACAAAACAATAGTCTATACTAGAAATTACAACTTACTGAGTTTAAGATGTAGACGCGTTGTTTCAACCAATACCACCAAAACCTTCAACGCATGCGTGTCCACCATAAATCTAGTGTCAGTAAGGAATTGAATATAACACTTAAGAGAGTAATAAGATTGATTAAAAACAATCGGTAATCACCAAACAAACATGTACTTTGGAAGAAAAAGGGATTCAGGGGTATAAAGGAGGACTTAACTCCCTTCAAGTTAACTAAATAATTCACACTGGGGCACAAGTTGATCCCAATCCCCACACAATTCACTTGTCACCCATCAATAGTGATCATTACCTCGCAAGAAAGTACATTTAAGGTTAGTATTCACCATGTAGACATAAACGCATAAGTATAAGCATAAACAAAAGTACGTAGCAGAGATTGATATTCCCCTCTGATGGCTACTAGTGATTCAAATGGCCTTAGCTGAAGTAACTTACCTAATCACATAAAAGAAAACAAAACCACACATATGTACAGAAGTTTAATAGAAACAAGGGAATCAAAGTAAAATAGATTTATATATATATATATATATTAAAGTTGTTCCTGGTGAAGTTAAATACTTATGCACAACTGCAAAGATGAAATTGACCTAAATATAAATTCAATAAACAAAGTAGATGTATGTTGGTTCTAAATTAAATGACTCACATGGAGAGCTTCGGTTGGTAGAGTTTAATGGCGGTATTGATTCTTCTTCAGAGCAGAGAAGCTTTCCAGATCTGGAAATAATAAAGGGAGTGAGAATTTTAATGGAGTTATAAGAATTTTTGTGGCTCTGAGTGAGTCGTACAAGGTGAAAAGAGAGAGAGAAATTTCGCGAAGGGAAAATTGGGGTGAAAAAAAGAAGAAGGTTTAATCTGATATAAAAAAAGGGGCTGAAAATAAACCAAAATTGTTCCCAGCGCTTAAACTGGTCGCACATGTAGAATGATGGTTACATTGCACACAAGTGGGTAGAACGCGGGGTATAATCAACGATTGTAATTCGCAACAGCTGGGGAGCATTTGCAGAATTCGCAACTACAAAAAATAGCTGCGAATTTTTAAGTCATTGCAAAATCAGTTGCGAATTCGCAACTGCGCTAGAGCTGTTGTAAATTTTTTGTTTTGCTAATCACAAAAAATGGTGTAGTGGGATTCCAGATCCTCAGCTCTAAGCCACTGTTCATGATGTAATAAAACGAGATTCGGCATCACTTGGACTAAATTCAGCCTCCCTATTCTGAGTAGATATAAAAAACTGACGATAACCTTTTCCAAGACTACGAAGAGTATACATAACGATATCCAGTTCATCTACTGGTTCACCAATTGCAGCTAGTGAACATGTAGTGTCCTTTAAGTCATCAAAATAGGTTGAAATATCCTACTTACCTCGTTTAAGTGAATGCAATTGATTGCGTAGAAGAGATTTCTTGGCGGAAAATCTTTGAACAAATTATCTTTCCAAATAGAGCCAAATTTCTCTTGCAGTGGTACGACCAAGATCGTATCCTCAAAGGTTGCATTGAGACAAGACATCATAAACCTATTTAGTCTGAGCCAATGAAGATACTTTGGATTAGGTACTGAAATTGAATCAACAGTGATAACTTCACTAGGAATTTGTGTTGTTCCATCGACAAACTCATACGGATTTGTAATAATTAAGATCGACTAAAACTTATTTTTCCAAATCAAGTAATTCGATCCATCAACTTTAAGCTTTACTGAGACAAAATTAGTGATGTTTTGAAATTGTAAAGAAGTAGAAGCCATAGATGAAGAAGTAGATGCCATTTCTTGAAGAAATTGCAAAAATCTGGAGAATTAATAGATGTAGGTAGTAGAAATTTTAAGAGGTAATAGGATCATAGTAGAAATTGAAGATGGTAATAGAGATGTACAATGGAAATTAGGATCAAAAGATGAACGGATTTAATCTTTCTTGGAAATTTTTGATGCCGTGTGAAAATGGTTGATCAGGTGTGAAAAATATTGAGCAGTTTTGTTTTTAGAGAAAATTAAGGAAATTAAGAGCATTAATCATTGAAAGTGGTCCTCATGACACTTGTCAATAAAAGAAGTGAAGTGAAATGGTCTCCATAACACTTGTCAGTAAAAGAAGTAAAGTGAAATGGTCCACATGACACTTGTCATCAAAAGAAGTTAAGAGAAACGTGGTCCCAGAAAATTAAAGTAACATTTGACTTTACCAATTAGGAAACCAGCCTATTTTTTTGAAATATTTATTTATAAAAACCAGCCTATTAAAAAAGAACGGAGGGAGTAAGTTATTGTTAAAGAAAGACGGAATTACAGGAAAAGTATCTATACGACAAGAGATGCAAAAGAGAAAAGAAATAGACAACGGAAGACAATCGGAAGAAAACAATTTTGTTACTACTAACATAACCGGCAAAGTTATTACACAAGACAGTAAACCTACACTCTTATTACACCTCAAATACTAAAAGCACTCACTCACTTACTCTTACAATGCTGATGTCATCGACCATTTTGTACCCAATTACATGATCAATGGAACAACCAGTTAGCATTTTCGCAGTTAGCATTTGCAATCTGAAAGCTTTATGTGGGTACTATATCAGAAATGACTTTTCAGAATAATCCAGTACTTTCCTCTCTCCCACCACTTTAGCTAGATCTGCTCCTAAAGAAAGCAACACTCAACGGGTTGGATAGTGTGCTACATACAACTTGTAATTCTCAGTTTTAACCCAACTGTAAATCAAATCAAATCAAATCAAATCAGATATTCCTTTATATTTGTTTCGTTTTCCTGCTTGTGTACAATTTTGTTTCTTGCTAAAGCGTGATTGGAGGAAGGAATGTTAGGCTGACTGCTTTGTACACAGTCAAATACATACCTACTCTTTCACTCTTTTTGCTTTCTTTCTGACTAGACCGGACCACCAACCACCACCACCACCAACTTAATAATAATCACAATTACTGAAAGCTACTTCCACAAATTTCTCAGTCAGTGCATTATCAAATTACCACAAAGAATTAGTACACATCTTTTTTTCTTTTGCTCTTTACTTGCTTTTGACAGAATAATAATATAAGTACGATGTTGCAGCAATTTCTAGTTCAAGTGTAGGCTTGTGGATTAGTAGGGTTAAGTCCCGACTTCATGGTCATTCCTAACAGGGAGATGAAGACTTGAGCAAGCAACTTGTGGAATTTGATTGCAGCAATAATCTAACACGGTAGTGCATAAGACCGAGGTTTAATTCCGCTGGCATCGCTAATGTGCCTCTGAAACTTCCTCAGTTTTCCAATCAAAACATAGACAAAGAACAAAAAACAGAAGAAACAACAAAACAATCTTCCACATAGCGGCAAGATATATAATTCAATAATTCAGAGCAACAAATATAACCATTTCCTATTTCGAAATATATAAACTCAGATCAATATAAGTTACCTTCTACATATGAACAGAACACTTGTTACAGAAATGAAGTTCAGATTATTGCTCTCTGAATACACTGAAAAATGTAAGAATAAACCCAACATTTTCATTCAACTGTTTATAATTATGAGAGAAGGAGAAGAAGAGATATACAGAACAGAATACATGGATCGAGTCATGAACCTAACTTCCTTGGCTGCAGATTGCTTTCTATGAAAACTTTGACAACAAGACAAAAAAATTAAGAAAAACACATGGCAAATTGAGGAAGCAAAAGCGAGACAAAAAACAGCAGACCTACGGTTCTTTTTTTGTTGTTTCTTTTTCTTTTCCGTCTATTTCCTTCTCAGGAATCAATCTCATGAATCCGATTATACCCAACGTGCTTTCCAGCCTTATTCAGTTCAACCAAATAAGCCAATGGGCTCATCTTTCTCCCTCTCTTCTGGCCTGTTTCCGGCATTATCATTTCTTTCTTTCTTCTTCTCTTTTTATGATCTTTTCTCCCTAAACAAAGACACAAGGTTCCACCATGACAGGGAGGAACCTATGTTGAACTAACATATTCTTACTGCCATGGTGATTTCTGTTTATAGCCAACAGGGTACAGGTCCCATCCACCATCAGGTTCTTTCCTTTTTATCCCTGACCCCATTGCCTGTGAAGAAGAGGATCTAATCGGGTCTTCCATTAATACACCACCTTGTCCTGGAATAAACAGCTGCCTAAATCCACCATGTGGGTCTCTGTTCTCTGCCGCATCAACAACTGTCATCCCCGAATTCAAATCAAAACTAGGCCGCATTGGCATAGCCCCATTCATACCAGACACATGACCGGTTGTGCTGTTCATGAGGAACTGTGGGCGAGAGTAGTTGGGGGGAGCAGCTACCGAGGATCCCATTACCTGTGGTACAACAGGGGTACCTCTTGAATCTACCATGTAATGAACAGAACTAGAACCATACATACCTTGAGAGAGAGGCATGGATGGCCCTGCTGCTGTATAACCGTTGTATCCAAAAAGTGGAGAGGGTGTATAAGTCATTGTAGCGCGCATTCCTCCCCCTCTTGCAAAGTCTGCTGAACTGGGGAATTCTGATGCCTGTCCGTTTGGGAGGAAGGAGCGAGTTTGAGGGAGAAACTCTTTTTTATTCAGCTCCACTCGTGTTCCCAATATTGAAATAACAGGATCATCCAGTTTAGCACCTCCAAAACCATTCATGTCCAGGGATTTGCCCAGATCAGAGCGTTGATCATTTGAATGTTCAAAGAAAGACGGATTATCATTCAAATCAAAGTTCCTCATGGAAGAAGACGGCCTTGATGAGGACGACGATGCTGGAGACGGGCTGTAATGTCCATTTCTTTGGTGGTAAACAAACCCTCCTTCCACCTTCCAATCTGATGGCGTCTCCTCATTGTCATCGGAGCGGTTCAGGTCCAACTTGAGCCTCTCTGCCCGTCTAGAACTCACTTCAACAGAAGATTCCCCAGAATGGAGATCAGATGTCGCCGGAATCTGCTTTGCTAACACTGGATCGGCAACTCCACCAGCGTCACCTTCAGCCACATTCAAATCAATATCACGGAAGTCTTGTCTCTGCTTCGAACTATGGCTGCTTCCTGAGATACTCTTCTCTGCCTCCGGAGTCCTGCGAAGAAATGCAGGACGAAAGGCACTTGTTGCAGCAGATCCTTTCCATCCTAGTTCTCCCTCAAAATGGAGCGGAGCCATGGGCAATCTAGGAACTGCTGCTTTTGAAGCAGAAACAACGGTGACTGGTGCAGAGCCAGAAGGTGCAGAGGTGGGAGTCATCGGACGATCCATCTCTTCCATGCAGACATCGTCATTCAGATCAAAGTCGCACATGTTTTTTCCAGTGTTAACCGCAGGTTCTTCGGTAGTTTCAGTGACCTGAGAAGAGTCTGGACATGGCATACAATCTTTATTTTTGTCTGTGATCTCAGAACTCACTTGAGGATTTTTTCTGTCCGGAGAAAGGGTCTCAGGAGAAATATCTTCACCAGTATGGACCTCATCTTCTGGTTCAGTAGTTGCAGGATGTTCCTGCTCGACATTTATAGAATCGGGGCTACCAGGATCCGCAACTCCACCAGAGTTTTTCTCAGAAGAGGTGCTGCAGAACTCTTCTCTATAATCAACTACTAGTTGTTCCACTTCTTTAGCAACTTGCCGAGCAACCTCTAGTGCATCTTCACCGCCATAATCAAGTTCAGCATCTGATTTCTTTTTGTGGATGGTATCCAAAACATTTGTATCTTTCTTTGACTTCGATACATAAGCAGCAGTTCCATAACCCTTTCCTCCCCCAACCTTAACCGACTCACCAGCAGCCTCTTTCACAAAGCCTAGTGCTCCAGTATCCTCTTTTCTTGACGAAGAAGAAGAATCCAGATCCTCCGGCTTTCTCAAGACACTCCTAGTTCTCATTAGCAAAACATTAGAATAGCGGTCTGCAGCCTCATGCTCCACAGTGCTTCTAGAATGCTTTTGCCCTCCACCATTGACCATCTCAGTATTCAGTTCAGAGGCTGGAGTATCACTGACGGGATCATCAAGATTGGTTCGAGTAACCAATTGTGTTGCACTATTCTGCAGAGTAATACGACTTGAGGAAGTAGATGAGGCAGAAACTGAGCATATTTCCTTCCTACCACGCGTGTCCTGGCTACCTTTTGATGCAACGGTCTCTTTCTCGTCACTAGAGATAGGTTTCAACTCTGTAACATCTGAAGACCTCCCCTCAACATTACTTTCAACAGAAGCTGGCAAGTGGCAAACTCCCATAGAGGAAGTTCTGTCTTCCACACTGGAAAGGCTCTCTTGATGAGGCTTTGTCTCAGTAGAGAAGCTCCGTCGAAGTTTTTCTCCCCCCTCCTCCTTACACACAGAACTCAAAGACGTTTGACAGTTATCCCGGTAATTAAGGTGTGCAATCTTTACATCTTTAGCAATCTCCGACTGAGAACTATCAGAGCACCTTGAGTTCCCCTTTTCACCCCCAGCTGACTGGTCCACCAGATGATCTAAATTAGCACTTCCATCTGAAAGTGAGTTATCAGCAATTGAATCACCCAGGCAGCCACTATCTACTGCGCTAATCGCACTGATTGGCTCAATCCCATTACAAGAGGACCCGTTGATCTTCTCAGCAACTTGGTGATCCGTGACTTTTTTGCTACTTCTCTGAGACCAGCTATCAAACAAGGTTCTAGCTTTCTCTTGGACAGTAAAGTTCTTGACGTCAAAAAGATTTTTTACAGTTTTACCTATCCCAGAGGAAACTGACTTCTCACCGTCTATCGGCAGCTTTTCTAGAGCTCCCAATAGCGCAACAATAGATTCTTCCACAGAGCTGTCACTCGTGACGCTTAAACACTGCCAGGCTTCCTGAAGCCAGCGGTCAAGGAATTGTAGCCCCTCCAACCTAACAAAATGATCAAGAATGTCCTTGTCCTCTGTGGCCGCCAAAGTACTAGCTACTGTGCACCACTGCCTGGCTGTCTCGCCGATGTTCGTCACAACTGTAGGTTTCTCTTCCTTCATCACAGAAACCAATTCTTCAACTCTGGCAAGGGCCATGAGCCCATCCTTCATTTCAGTTAGAGTAAAAAAATCTTCTAACGTCATATTCTTTCACAGCGCCTAGGTCCTACTGAGCTTTTAAGCAGCTCTTGTAACATGCTATAACCTTTTATTGCTTACTCCTGCACTAGCAGTAAGAAAAGATTTTTCCTGCACAACACAGAGAACCAAATTAATAGGATTCTCTGTAATATGACATACATAACGAATAAGAATAACAGATATAGCCAAGCATTAGACTTTCAAGAGCAAAAAGAAAACAACATGCTTATAATATGTCCATATGCACATCAGCAAAGATAGGTTATCTGCTGTATAAACTAGTCTATTCCGACATTCCCGTGATTTTAACTCGTTTTGAAGAAAAGACAACATATCACTTTCTTAATAGGTGGGTTCCATTCTTCTCACCGAAAGAAAATTGGAACACTCTAATGAGTTCGAAAAATGTAATAAAGTGTAATGGTAATCCTATTTACCTAACAACTAATGTAATTAGCTTAACCAGAGATCCCAGTGATTCATATATTACAACCCTATAAGCAAAATTAACTAGGATCCAGGACTTCCCCTTTCAAGATGGAACCAATCAAATAACCAAATAGGCTACATGAGCTAGATATTGGATCAGTTGCAGTGAAATTTTCTACAGAACATGTACAGTTTAATACCATCAATAGCGTTACAGTGCCTTTATGTTCTAATCTATGAGTTTGATGAGCAAAAAGATTCAACAACAGATGCATAACACTTAATTTTCCCCACCTCATCTATATCAAGAGAGACCGAGAGAGACCAACAAGGATTGAAGCACATCAATGAAAGCAAAAAATAACCAACACCAGCGATAAACAGCAGAGAGAAAATACGAGCAAAAACAAAGCAATCTCTATGATTAATTACCTGAAACTTTCAAAGAAGTCGACGAATTGATATGTTGTATGGCAATTTAGAACCCCGGCAACAGTAGGATTAGGCAATAAGGAACTAGTGAAATCTGAAACACAAACAAAATTATTGATTAAGCAATTTAAACCTCAATCAACAAAGACAAAACAAAAACCTAAAGCTCCAGACATAAACCTAAACAATCATTGAATTCATGAAAAGGAAATCTGATTTCCCACGAATGAAATCCTCCACTTACTACTATTAAAAAAAAAATCTTTAAAATTCAGAAAAACAGAAGATCGAAACCCCAAAACAAACAGAAACCCTAACTAATATACCAAACCTTGTAGTAAAGTTTATAAGTATCAAAATGAAACAGAGAGAGATACAGAAATGAAACAAAGAGATTGAAAAAAAAACAAGCATTTGTGAGCCAAAAAAATATCATGAATTAATAAAACACACAAAAGGAATGAATAATTTAGAATAATAACGAAAAAGATAGAAGCTTTTACCGTTGTTCATCCACGATTGATGATGAAAAAAACCCTAACACACAAAAGATTCGATGAAACAAACTTATCTTTCACCAAAAAGAGACCTTTACCGCCTTAATCTAGAATTTCTTCTCTTCCTCTTCTTCTTCTATGTACCTGTTCGTGTTAAGTCTCTTTCGATGTCTGTTCACAAAACCCTTGTTGAGTCTGTTCGAATCAGAGAAGCAACAACATTTCTGCTGCTGGTGCTCTTGTTGCTACACCGTTTTTTTTCTTTTTTCCTCTTTATTTTTTTTATTTAATCCATTTCTCTGATACTAATGTTTTTTCCCTACTTATTCGTGTAAATTACACGCTTGGGAATTTTAGACGCCGAAAAGTCAAAGATATTTGACTCTCGTCGCCGGTTTGACCAGTCATTGGAAACCGGTGAAATTTTGATTTTGCACGGTTCAACGATTAATTAATTAAACAAGATTAGGACAGCAGTTAGTGTTATTGTAATGAAGGTGGGTCATTGTTAATGTCTATTAGGATAGAGACAAATGTGGTTTGGAGGATGTTTTTGTGATTAAGAGCAATGCAGTCATACGACTATAACCAAAGAGTAAAGACCAAAAAAATTTGAAAATTTTGGGTTTACTCCGTGTGCGACACTACGGGTGGGAAGACCAAATTTGGTCAGGCGCAACTTATGATTGCGCCCCAACTTATTTTATTTTTTAATTTTTTTTGGCGGAACTTATGAGTTCCGCCATTTCCACCTAAATTTATGGCGAATCGTGAATCGCGCCCAATTTTTTTTTTTTTTTTTTTTTTTTTTTTTTGATCGGCGAAACTTGAACTTGTGCCCCATCGTACGAATCGAATCTACGCCCTAAAGACTAAAAAGACCATATATACTCTGGGTTTTAGTTTTAGTCTGGTTTATAGTCTTTACTCCGTCCCGTAGCGCCTCGTGTTTCGACTAAATTTTTAGTTATAGTCGAAGACTGTGGTTGTTCTAAAGAAGGTCAATTTACAGAGGCCTGTGGTACACTAGACAGCAAGTTGGAGATAATGAAATGTGAAATATACAGGTACATGATGGTACATTCAATACAAGTCTTTTTTTTTTCTATAATAATAATAACAAATGGGTTTGTTATCAAAAATTAAAAACGAATGTAGTAATAGTCTAGGCCATAGTATTTTATGTTTAAGGTTTTGACATCACAGAATCCGTAGTTTGTTAATAATAAAATTAAAATTTTAATAAATGTTAACACCGAGAAATTTTTACTTAATTAAAAATATCAAATTGGGCAGCAAATGGTGTATGGAGTGTCATAAAATAACATTTTGGCTATGTTGACCTATTTTTAAAGAACCCTAATTTGGGGCAGACCTGAAAATTTTGGGGCATACATCCTTAGAAGGCACCCAACCCAAAATTATAAGGACTGCCCTAAAGCTTGTTAAGTTACTATAATACCCATGCCTAGTTTAAATTACAATACTACCCTTCCACTTAATTAAATTCTAATCCTAAAACAATCCTACTAATTCACCCATCCCACTAATTAACCAACCACCCACTAATTAACTCACTAACCATTACTAATTAACCATTCTCTCTCACTCTTCTTCTCATCTTCTTCTCCAAAAACACAAACAAAATTCTGAAAATTTCTTTGTTCGATTAAGTTCTCGATTAAACACATTAATGGCACCCGTGTTAAGCGATGCCTTAGAAATATGGTGCTGAATCTTGGTATTGCTTCTGTAGCATCTCAATCTAGGGTTTTTGGAAAAGATGGTGATGAAGAGGATAGTGGATTGATTGGTGTTGGAGAGCAAGAAATAAAGCCCGATTCTTTAAAATTGCACATAGAAAGGTATTTCCCACAAACCCATTGCTTGGTTTTTCGTATTTCGTTGATTTGTGACATGTAATCGATGATTCCTCTGGGTTTTGGAAGTTCCAGAGTAGTGTTCTCAATGAAATTTAGCAGCAACTTTTTTTTTTTTTTTTTTTTACAGACGAAGAACAGTTCGGCTTATGTTTTGAAAATCGATTGCGCCGAACCTTTGTGTTCGGCTAATACCTTGCCAACCTTTCCCGACCGAACCTGACAAATGAAATTTACCCCAGGTGGTTGTCAGGTTCGGCTGACTCGATTAGATTACTTTTAAGCCGAACTTATCTCTGTAAACACTTCGAAAATCTTGCTTTGTATGCTCTAGGTTCGGCTAACTCGTGATGATGAGTTATCAGCCGAACTTATCTCTGTACTCTCAAGTTTTTAGATTTTATTTTGGCCATAACTTCTTCGTCCGATGTCGGAATGGACTCATTCTTTTGCGTTGTTTTGGCATTTTCATTCTCTTGAAGATGACGATAATATTGCATTGATTTGAATGAGTTTACATATCCACAAGTACAAAACTTTAGTTTTATTAATGATTTTGCATACAACATACTTGAAAATTAATAAAAAAAAATAAACTACGTTATTTACCTACCAAGTCAGTTTGGAAGTGATCTCTAGTATCTTCATGAATGACATCAACAGGCGGTGGATGATGCTCCATAGTTTCCATTTCAGCAACAATCTACAACAATATCGCATGGTTTTGGGTCGGTTGGCTAACACGAACAACTATATGAAAGCCGAACTAAAGGTTCGGCTGATTCGTGTTTGACTTATAAAGACGAACTACATGTCAAACATGGATTCTGCCTATTTGGGACTAATATTATAAGCTGAACCATAACACTTGAAATTTCTAAAAAATTATAAAAACAAAAATTATTGTTCGACTGTAGAACGAGTAAGCCGAACATTACAATGTAACTCGTATGTTTTTTTAGATATGGTTCGGCTTACAATTTTACCTCACATTTGAGCCGAACCTTGAAAATTATTTGGCGCGAAAATAATTGAATGACAGTTCGACGTACATATTTCTCAAACGAATAAGCCGAACTGTTCTTGTTTACTATGGTTCAAGATATATTATCTCATTAACATTGCTCTGTTGCGCCGAACTAGTTGCAAAAATCATAACTTTTGGTGAAATCAAGCTACAAAACGAACATTAAACAACTTATATAACCATACCTGTGTATTATTAGCATTGGGTTCTTCATCTATGTACTCATCTTTGGGATTTGGCTCCATAAATGAATCATCTTGAGCTTGAGAAAAAAGTTGAGTTTGGGTAAAATCATTTTCATAATCCAACAAATCAGCCATTTCCGGATCTCCATCGTAATTGATATGTATTTTCTTAGCTTTACGTGATGAAGATTCACCTTGCTCACTCGAATTTGTATCACACATCTCTCAAGAATCACAAAGATCACAAAGAAAAAAAGAAAAGAAAAATTCATCCTCTCCTTCTTCTTTCCTCCTTCTTCTTTTTCTGAAATTATTCACTAACTATCCTTTAACAAAAATTTATTATCATAAATTAACACTAAACTAATTTTAATCATTAACAATTAATTAATTTTTATTATCACTAATTAAACACTAATCTCATGAGGGGTATTTTAGCATTTTTGAAAAATACAGGATAAGGGCCACCCTTGAAATACTATTAGCACCCATGTTTTTGTCTTATATGTATGCCCCAAAATTATTGGGTCGGCCCCAAATTAGGGTTCTTTTTAAATGCAACTTTTCCAAGAAAATGATGTGATATGTTTCAAGAGGAGGAATCCTCTCCAATTTTATTATCACACTATCTCATACGTTGGACGTCATTTTTACGAATAAAAACCAAACTGTAATATATTTGAAGCTAATATTTTGGAGATATGTTACTATCACATAGCTCTGCGTTCTTACCGAAAATGAGCATATTCCGAGACGTATAATACCACCATCAACTACTTTGAAAATGAGCCGTTGAAAATCAACGGATTTCTGACCGTCAAAATTAACTCCAATAGATTGTGAGGTTTTATATTTCGGAATGTGCTCATTTTTGGTAGGCATGTAGAACTTAATAATATGAACATATTTCTGACTGTCTGTGCACCTTAACATCATAGCTATTCGATCCTGAAATATACAGAGTTGAACAACAAAGCTGAATGTTCTGAATTCTCATTGATTGATCCACAGGATCACATCAACCTAATTCTACTCTGACCCTTTGATGGTCTCAACTCTCAACATAAAAGTCCTTTACCTATTCATGTTAGTGAGATGGTAATGTGGAAACAAATCAAGCACTCTCCATCAAAGTCTTCTAGTCACTTCGACTTTCAAGTAGTTTGCCCATTGTTGACAAGATCTTCTTCACTGCCACTGTAGCTTCAAATCTCTGTGTTCTTCAATCCTTATGAGACTCTAGAAACACTCTCTAGACATATTAGGCAACAAAATAGAAGTTCAATCTTGTGCTTTTACATGATTCTTTATACAAAAATCGACAAACTAGAGAAAGTTACAAAGTGGTGTGCTCTAACAACCTCCCATTTATCGATTTACATGACAAAGACCATATCTCCATTTTTGAGGTACATGATCTCCAGTCTCCTCTCTTTGTGATCTTCACTGCACATATATAATCAGTTAATTAACAGGTGATAATGTAGTTACACAACAAACATACTTCTGAATAAATGCAGAGTACATGATATAACAATGACTCAACCAAGTCAAACAGTATTATTTTGGATGGTTTATTGAGGTAGGCTATAGACCACCATACAAACAGAAGAGCAAAGAGATTACCTTTATGCTGACTTGATCCCACAGTTACGTCGGTTGTGTCCAGGTTCCTTGCACTTTCCGCATCGTACTGTACCACCACGAACAAGTGACTGAGATTCTATGCTCTTACGCTTTGAACGACCCACTCTCTTCTGCCATGTTGGTGGCAAAATTGGGGAGTCGTTCCGCTCACAAGGCCAATCAATACAACTTTGAATAGCAGAAAGTGTCTTTGAATAAGTTTGACGGTATGTTTCAACTGTGTACCAATACGCACAATAATCATAGATGTTGTAATGCCGTGCTTGTATTGCCGCAATTGCATGGACACATGGCATTCCCATTAACTGATACTGACGACACGAACATGTGCGTCCATCTAAGTTCACTGAAAACTCTTGGTCTTGGATATACACTCGTGACTCATGCAGACTGAAGTGTGTTACATTATAGATGTTTGATTCTAATTGAGAAGTCCCCAATAGTCTTGCATAGTGCTTTGTCAATCCATTGGCAATATCCGACACATCCTGTTGACGCTTATACAAATAATCCGCAACCTTAGTACGTATCCCGAGAACCAGTCCAGTGATAGGAAGGTCTAAGACGTCACCAATAATGGCTTTGAAGCTTTCAGTTAGTTTTGTTGTGTAAATGTCGTACCTGCACCCACTAAAATAGCTTGTTGTCCATAAGCTCTTATCCACTGCTTCCAACCAATATGAAGCTTGAGTGTTCCCTCTTCTTAAATGCTCCAGGAAGTAGTCACACTCTTTTCTAGTGAATGCTGTCCCACATCGCCATACTAAATCCTCGAGAATCTTTTCATGGCACTTAGAGACAAAATTCTCTGTCAGGCGCTGAAGGCAGAATGAATGATGGGCTAATGGTAGAAATTGCTTTATTGACGCGGCAATAGAGTCTTTCATGACTGTGATAATGGTTAGTTCTTTACGATTTGGACCCAAGACGAGGTTTTGTACGCATTGTGCAAAGAAACCCCAGCCGTCGTCATTCTCTTCCTCAACCACTGAAAATGCAATTGGCACAATTTCGTTCTCTCCGTCAACTCCACAAGCCATCAATAGCGCTCCGCTGTAAACTCCTGTTAGGATTGTACTGTCCATTATCATTACTGGCCTCAAGCAAATGTTAAAAGCTTCTATACATGGTCCAAATGCCCAAAAGAAACTTCTGAATGTTCCATCATTGTTGACAATCAGATTCGTTACTGTCCCATCTCCTTTGCTGGTAAATTCTCTCTCAAGACCTCTAAGATTATCAAAGGAGTCCTTGTAATTTCCATGAAGAGATTCTTTTGCTGACGCCATAGCCCTTTTTGACTTTGTACTTGAAATTTTGATACCAAACCGTTTTTCGATGTTTGTAACCATCTCTTTGGTGCTTAAATCTGGCTGAATCTTCAGCATCTCTTTTTCCTGAGCAGCAATCCAATCAACTGATGCTTTCTTGTGATCCAACTGCCCTTCTAGTGGTTTACATGTATGAGGTTTCAAATACCGAGTAATTCTAAATGATGGCAAATCACCAATTTTATTTCCCCGAATGCACCATCCACAGCCTTTTGCTCCACATTTCCACTCTACTCTTTGCTGGTCGCTTTTACAGGCCCTCAAATCTCTCCTGGACCTTACTGCTATATCATGCAAAGCAAACTTTAACTTCTGCTTCGTCTCAAAGATTTGACCCACAAAAAACTCATTGTCTAGAGCGGAACTTGTCAGAATAGGAGCATTAAGATCTGCACTAGTGAACCTACTGCCTCCTACATCTGCTTTGGAAACTGATCTGGATGGTGAGAAATTATGTAAGTTGCATTTGTAAATAAAGAGGAACAGGAAAAAGTAATGTTGCTAAAATTTCTTATGTAAAAAGTTCTTCTGTAAAAAAGTTCTTAATCATGTACTTATGAGTAGTGGTAGTTAATTGCTATAGTAGCGTAAAGTAGCTTAAATATACAATTGATGGAGCATGCATGTCTAAATATCGAGTATGAGGTGATGTGAAGGGAAGGTTGGAGGACACATGTCATAAATGATATGTATAATTTCTTTCATCAACTAAGCATCACGAAAAAGAAGTAGGAGTTCAAGTCCTTGTTTACACAATCTTTCAAGTTATAGTGTGAACTAATTGTGTATTTATGATGTTTTTCATATCATGTTAATCCTGGGTATTTAATCTGATTCAGCGTAAGGTCAGCTATATAATCTATGTCTAAGTTAACAGGATAAGGTTTTGAATTACCTATGCCTCACAGATGCTTGAGTGTTCGGGCGTGTTGGATTATCAGTTGGAGATTCCATTTCATCCTGCCCACCATCCCAAGAAGAGATCAACAATGGTTCATTGTGTTGTTCATCATCCAAGGAGGAACTACAGCAGAGAATTATCAGTACAGTTATATTTTTGCAGAAATTTAGGCAAACGTGCACAGAAAACCACAAGAAAATAGAAAACTAAAACAGAATTAAACTTGCGACCACCTATCAGATGAACCGTCGACATTGTCGAAAGAATGGTGGGGTGATAACCTCGAACTATCTGCAACATCTGCTACCACGATTTCCCTAGAAAGGCCAGATGGAGCTTGTTCTTGCCTGCTTTCAAGCATGAAAAAGTTATTATATTTGAGGTTCTGCCAAACATGATTTCAAGGCTATCATTAGAACAACAGCAATCTACCTCCTCATCGCACGTGTCTGTACTGTGGTACTGCTTCTCGTCTTAAGAAGGTTCCTGCAAAATGGAGGAAGATTAAGCTTTTCTTAATATGCATGTTAATGTGTGAGTTACAAAACAGAACTCGTGCACTTAAGCAGAAGTGAACTTACAAATTTGGCTGCTCTGGAACGACATGTGCTGAGGATGATGAGCCTTGAACCCGAACACGACTATCTTGGGAACCAGTAGATGTTCTATCCACCAACTATACTGTGTCAGCATTGAAAGTATCAATGCATAAAAATTTATAGCTTAGCAATGAGCACATTTACCTTTCAACCGTCCCTCTAGGGCAAGGTTCCTTGCTACCAGCAGAAGTTCTGTGCGTGTGCGACAACTAAATTGTGTCATCAATGTGATGAGGTTAAATCACACAACTAAGTATATATATAGTTCCAGAATGACCACACTTACCTCTCAATTATTTCCCTCGGGTTCGGTTCTTCGGCTGGTGTACATTCTTTTTGAACATAAAATGCATGTATCTCAGATCCCGACAGGAAATCACCAAGTGTGTCACATCCAGCAATGTCAACAAGCGCAGCAGAGGTGGAGCTTAGGAAAAGTCGATAATTTATTGTAATGCGGATACTATTCTCGATACCACATTTTTCTCTCACACTCTCAAAGAACTCACTCACTGCTATATTCTCACCAACATCAAACATTTTAAATTTCCCACCCACATACTTCGGATTGTGCGGGTTGTCATCGACAATCTTCCCATTATACCATATGGCGACGCGTGCCATTGACCCGATAGTAACCCTTTGTTGATTATTGTAATATCAAACTGCGGTGCAAGATAAAATGGATATCATTCTTTCCACAAGATACACAGAATGCATGTATTAATATCTAACGGAAACAGCCTAATAACTTCAATCAATGACATAAACAGAACACAGTCATTTCACTAGATATCAAACAAGAACAGTCTAATAACTTGGATTACATAAATTTGCCTCATTTATAATCACTCCCCTAACACACCAAAAAAGAGGGAAAAAAACAAATAAATGATTTTTTTTTTATAAAATGAAAACTTGATGTAACAAGGAAATCCAATGTAAACATTTCTAAATTAAAGACTGATTACAACACACAAACATGGAGGAATTCAGTAAGTATGAATAGAAGAATGCATATCAGTAAAATGTAAAAATTAGCTCATTAACTACTGAATCAGAAACCCTAGAAACCTTTTAAGTGTATCCATGGACTCCTCTCTTGATCTCTTTTGATATTGGTTTTGTTGTACTGAGTATAGAGAGATAATCAACTGCTGAGCTCCATTACAGAAGACAGGAGAAAAATGGTACTTCGGGGGAATTTCATTTGGTTGGAACTTGGAAACATGACAATGAACCTCGAGGGGGCAATTTCGTCAGCGGGGCTTGCCAATATACTAAATTTTTGCATGACTTTGCCTAGTGAGGTGCGAGGACTGTTGCATACACCTCACTTGTTATTATATCAAATGTTGGGATATATACTCTAGTGTTGACTGGTACACAGGTTACACTGTTGAATGAATCACATTTTTTTTTTTTGTTGTTTTGAAGCTTGATGAATCACATATGAAGAGAGATTGCGGAGAATCTTTAAAACATTAATTAGATTTCCTTTCACATGTGTTTTGGGGTAAAAACTGATTCTGCTGAAAATGGTAAACTGGGTGTGCCTCCGAGAAACGAATCTAAACCCAAAATAAATGTACCGTACATGAGTATTTTAGATTCTAGAGATCAATCTGTACAATTCTGGCTTAAACCAAGAAAATGGTCGTTCCAGCCTTGCTTCAGTTACAAAATGAAGCAGAAATGTTGATCTTAGAGAGGGAAGCAAAAAAGGTGTTGAGATCAGAATGATGAATTCTATTAGGTGTGGTTGTTTTATGACTTGTATCAGAATATATAACTTGCTTGCTAAATGTAAGCTATGAGTTCTTGGTGTTTTCTGGATACTTGCGTTAATCAAAACTTGTCCTTTTGAAATAGATTGAAAATCTATTTATACAAGTCATAGTCGAACACACACTCGTCTCATAGGAAATGGAAGTAGTCGAGTAATGGAGAAGTGGGGATCGTGTAAAATGGTGAAAGCCATGTCCCTATTATCAAGGGAAGACTGGTTGGTTTTACACCCACCACATCTCTACTGCCACGAACTGTCCTCCTTTCCTGACACTTTCTCATAATGGGCGTGTTACACGCCGCATGTTGTAAACCGTCAGACCAATACCCTGACGAACATCCCCCAGTTTGTGACATGTTTGATGTCTCGAGTATTTTTGTAGAAAAGTATGCAGCAGGTTGCTAGATGGGTCTTGCTTGCAAAACCTAATTATTTCGACCAATCATGCGCAAGCTACGCGGCAGGCAGTCATATGTGATATGTCAAGTTGTGAAACTTGTCGCAAAAAATAGCACATAATGCTTTTAGGTCAAATAATTAAGTGATTTGTGAAATCAATATTTATAAAACCGTTTGTAATCGATGCATATAAAGCATCGCTTTTACGCAAGCAGCTTAAAATAATCGATGCTCATGAAGCATCATTGTCTAGAGTGTTAGAGCACTGCTCTGTCAAACTCGCAAGCGTTGCTATGTCAAGCTTGGTTGTCAATGTTAGTGATCAGAACTATAAGTCTTGATTTATAGTCTACTTATAGTGATATCTCAGACTAGGATAGATTGTGTAGTTGAGCATTAGACTTCACGACGTTCATCATTCGAAGACGAAGAACTACTAAGGAGAGATTGTGGAACTTCATCAACAAAATGTATGTGGAGACTAAAACTCATCTATCACTTGGAAAGTCTATTTCTACTCTATCTCCTATATTGAGACAAAATTCGTATTACTATATAGTATTCGATTATGCACATTTGAGATTTCGTGCTGAGTTTAACTCGCTTACATATTTCTAGAAATATGTGTTGGTAAGCTTTCGCTTCAACAAAGTTTATCTTATATTCTTGACGAAAGTAAAAAGATGATCATGTGAAAATAGCCGAGTAATATCTTACATGGTATGTGTAATACAATCATTTGGTGTAGACTTGGAATGTTTTGTAATGATTATTTCAATAACTTGAAATTTGATTTGATGCTAATAGTTCGTGAAAACAACTATTGTCATCCTCTAAGAATGTTTCAATGATTGAAATAGAGTTTAGAACACTTAACCATCATTGAATTATGAACATCGTATGTGTTCTTGCATATATGTGATCAATGACCGGAACTATTGTATGCATACCCGTATGTGTACCTGTTAGTTGTGAAATTCCGTGAGCTGAAGTACAAATACCCGTATGGGTACTGGCGAAGGGTTTGGTTCCGGGAATTTTTGCTGTGCTTGGAAGTATGCGTACCCATTCGCATACAGGGGAACCCAAACTCAGTTCGGCTACTTAAGTATGCGTACCCGTTTGCATACTTGAGTGGTTAAAGTTATAAAATCGGTTTTTTCATGAACTAATATATTTATATAATAAGGAAAGCATTCTTTGCAAACTGTGGCTATAATGCTCATGAATTGATTCGAGTGAATCAAACAGATTTTGCTTCAATTGTGTTCTTGTATACTTCTATGAGAACAAAACAATTGAACAACTCTATAACTATTCATTTGAGTCATTTTAACTAGTTGTTGTTAAGATGAATAAGGTTGATATGAGAGTTTTCACATGTATAAGTTCAGTTAACTACTGTTAAGACAACCTAGTGTACATGTTTAGGTACGCTTACTGAAAACTAAATGAAGGTACATTTCATTTGTGTATAACAAGCTAAGTTCAATCTAACGGTTGAAGATATTAGCTTGAGTCTAATCAAGTTTTCATCTAACGGTGAATATTGAATGCTTGGTTACCAAAGTAACTTAGACTGCATACCCTAATTTGAAAACTATATAAGGGAGAACTCTAGCAAAAAGGAAAACTAATCCCCACACCTTCTGTGTGATACTAATTGCGACTAGAGTCGATTCTCCTTTAACCTTAGGTTTTTCACGAAACCATGTAGGTTAACGACTTAAAGACTTCATTGGGATTGTGAAGCCAGACCCAACTATTTTTTCTATAATTGCGTGTTCTGTTCTGATCTTACTTCTACTATCGGGATTGAGTATTATCTTTGCTAAGATTTGCTTGAGATTTACCTCTGATAGGGAAGATTAAAAGTAGTCACAAACATCTTCGTCTCATCGTTTGTGATTCCACAATATCTTGTTTCGCTTTCATATAATTAAGATTATTGTGAGGTGATTGATAATACTAGGTTGTTCTTCGGGAATATAAGTCTGGTTTATCAATTGGTTCCTATGCACCTTGATTTAACAAAAGACGGAACAAAACTCATAGGTATTTCTGTGGGAGACAGATTTATTCCAATAGACTTTTCTGTGTGAGACAGATTTGTTTATCAATTCTTCGACTTTGGGTCATAGAAACTCTTGGTTGTGGATGAGATCAGTTAAGGAATCAAGTACGTAGAATCCTATTGGGGCTCATAGAGGTAAGGAGCGCAATTGTACCTTGATCAGTGTGAGATTGATTAGGGCTCAACTACATTCCAGTCCGAAGTTCATTGGTAGTAGGCTAGTGTCTATAGAGGCTTAATACAGCATGGTGTTCAAATCTGGACTAGGTCCCAGGGTTTTTCTGCATTTGCGGTTTACTCGTTAACAAAATTTCTGGTATCTATGTTATTTCTTTTCTGTATTATATTTTGCTATATAATAGAAATATCACATGTTGTGCATTAAGTTCAATCAGTTCTTGAATCCGACCTTTGGGTTGTTGATTGAATTTATTGACACTTGGATATTGGTTTGTGATACCGTCCAAGTTATTTATCTTATTTAATCGGGCTCGTAAATTCCTATTTGTTTGGCTGCAAATTGAATTGAGAATATAACTCTTTGATATACTTTTCTATAGATTGAGTCTGGTTGTCTAGTTGATTCTCTTGAAATTAAATTGGAGTTTGTCTATTCAGATTGGGAAATGAAATATTGGGTGTAGTTATTAGACCCCCGCTTTTTCAATTGGTATCAGAGAGGGCAAATACATTTAAGACCTCATAAGTCTGTGTTTATAGCGATCTGAATATGGACAGAAGTGTTATCTCTATAAACGTACCACCAGTCTTCGATGGATCAAATTACTTATGGTGGAAAATTGTTATACGTGCCTTTCTTCAAGCACGTGATTTTCAATCATGGGTTTATGTTGTTAATGGCTATGATCCTACGGAAATTACAGAAGGCAATGTAATAGTTCCAAAGGATATTGGTAAATATGATGATGCCGAAATTCTTGCTGCAGAGAAAAATTATGATGGATTCGATGCTATCATCCATGTCATTACCCCATAGCTCCATCATCATGTGACTACTTGCACAAAGTCTAAAAATATTTGGGATATCTTAGAAACCGTACTTAAAGGGAATACCTGTGAAAAAGAAGTTAGGCTTCAAAAGCTAAATTCTAATTGGGAAAACCTTTATATGGCAGATGAAGATTCATTTGATGAGTTTAATCACAAAGTGTCTGAAATTATAAATGCATCTTTTGTGTTGGGTAAGACTATTCCTGAAAAGGACATTGTGATGAAAATTCTGAGATCGTTTCCATCCAGATACGACTCTAAGAAGCATGCCGTCATTGAGGGAAATAACCTTGCAACTTTTTCCAGAAATACTCTAGTTGGGAAGTTAAATATCTTTGATCATGAGCATATATCTAAATATGGAAAGGATGTTGCTTTCAAAGCACAAAAGAACACTAAATTACTTGACAAAAGTAAAATTGTTTGCATCTTTGAAGATGATCTTTCTGAGGCTGATTCATCAGATGAAGATCTTGACAAGTCAGTCCCTTTGATCACAAGACAGTTCAGAGATCTTCTGTGGAAAAGAAGTAAACGGTTCTCCAGATATAAACCCTAAGCCATCAGTTAAACCTCATAATCGTGTTCCTCCTAAAAAACAGGGATATTGACGAAACTGATGATGAGGATATGCCACGGTGCTTTAAGTGTAAAGGATTTGGTCATTTTGCAAATGAGTATCTGAATCGCAAAAAATACACTGGGAACAAAGGTCTTGCTGCAACTCTTGATGAAATGTCTGGTCACTATTATTCTAACCGAGGATGAAAAGTCAAGTGTTGCACTTCTTTGTGAAAATATTGATTTTGATTATTGTAGCAGTACATACATCAATCTTGATATTCTTTTAGAAGAAACCTCAACTACTCTAGAAGAAAAAATTGATTTATTTGTTTCTTTTGGGAAGTCTCTGTCTGATTTTTCAGGTTCCACTATGTGTCTAGCTGCTTACACATCTCTAGCGTCTAAACCATCTTCCAATTTGACATGTTCTTATTGTTTTCTCAAAGGCCATGAAATATCAAAGTATTCCACGTACAAACACAAAATAAGATACGTCAACAAACTTCAACGAAGAGCAAATCGATTAACATACAAGCTTAAACTTGTTCAAAAATCACCTGAGGTTGTAATCTCATCTCATCTTCGAAGAAGTTAGTTTCCAAAGAAAAGACTAGACCACTAGAGATAAAAGTACGGTCTAAATGTCTGAGAAACAAGGTTCCATGAATTCTTTTCAAAAAGGTTATGATGGAAAGATTATTGTTCACCCCAACACAACTTGATTGTGTTGATTGGTGCATCTTGTCTCAGATGCCTGTTCAAAAGAGACAAGATTGTGCACACCTCAGGCTTTGGGAAAAAGATATTTGTTTTACTCCTTTTTTTTTTTTGTATTGTTGAGTTTTTGCCAATTTGGAATTCTCCCAGTTTTCATATCTAATTGATATTGGAAGGTACTTCCCTATTTTGTAAATAAAAGAGGGTTATTCTCGACAATTCTACCCTCTTTTGGGATGTGAGTTGTGCGTGCATGAACTTGTGTGTTTAAAGGTTCTGTAACCCCACATTCCTTTTTCCTCCTCTTGAAACTCTTTTTATCATAAGACTGCTTGTTGAGATTATCTTGTGATTTCCTCTCACAATCCTGTACGTATATGGACACTCCAAGCATTATGTCTTCTGATGGAAAATATGTTAATTTGATTTTTAAGCCATCAATCATGAAGGAAAAGGATAAATCTCTGTTACCTCCAACTTTGAAAAGAAAAAGAAGGAATATGAGGAAGCCAATAGTTGTTAGAAGTTTTATGGTGTCCTTGAAGAGTTGAAGGAAACAAGGAAGGAGATTCAACAAATAAAGGCTATTGTTTTAAGAACTTTTGAAATTCAGAAGGCCCTGGTTCGGCATCAGTCTAGAAGGTTTGTTGGAATTGACTCCTTTTTTCATGAACCCTATGTTCCCATGGCTGTTGACAATAAAATTTTTTTCAGAGGTCTCAATGTCTAAGGAAATTCTTATGAGAATTTATTCGTGTGTTTTTAAGAAGGATAAATAGGGTTTGGAATATCCATTATTGTGATTACACATAGTTATTGCCAACATTTTCATCTTGCAATGTTTTTAGACTTATTCTAAGTTATTTGGATTATTATTTCTACAGTATGAATCTTTATGGTTTTATATATTGCAAATTGTTATGGGATATGTTGTTTACTTCCGTGAACATTGACTGTTCCATATATGCTCAAAAGTTAACTTTGTTATATGTTGGTATGAAAATATTGATAAAAGATAGAATGAACTTTTGACTACAAAAGTTAAGCTTATTATGTTATTATGCATATATTTATGGAAGATAGGATGAACTTTTGTTTACAAAGACTAAGTCTATTATATGTCATTGTGCAAATAGTGATAAAAATAGAATGAATCTTTGATTATTTCGTAGTATTGGTCTTTCCCTGATCCACATCTTTGTGTATGTACTGAGTGGCTCCGCAAGTTCTCTTATGTTGAGCATGGCCAATTGAATTGATTATTTTCCTTGTGGTTAATTCAATTGAGATTTTTGGATACAAATTCATGTTTCATGTGATTTGTTAAGGTCCAAGGAAATCCTTCTTTTCTTGTAAAAGTAAGGTTGCTCGTGTTGTTCTTTCGTGAATGACATTTTATGGGGGGAGAGTTCTTAATTGAACTTGTGCTTAATTGCGAAATCTTTGTGGGGAGTGCGGCTGTGGAATATTGTAGGAGTGTTTATGTATCTTTATAAACTCCTTGATGAATACACTAAGTTTCGACTATGTGAAATCATCGAAACAAGTTGATATGTTGTTCTCATTTGGTCATGGAGTATCTCTATAAAAATTCATGAGGATCCCACTAGTTTTCGTACCTTTGCCAATTTATATTGACAAAAAGGGGGGGAATTAATGTGTCGTTCACACTACAAATACATATGGTTTACGGATCATTATGTAAGGGGGAGTGGTTTTCATTGTGAGGTGAAGTATTAACTAAGGGGGAGTGATACATATCACCATATTATTATTGTCAAAGGTGTGATACAATTGGACTTTGATGTTGTATAATAATACTATGACATTGTATAACAATGATTGAGATCAACTATTTTCTCATTCTTATAGCTACGGATCTTCAACAACTATGACGCTGAGTTGAACACATTTAGAATCATTGGAGTACTTGGAAGTGATGAAGATTTCGAGTAATGTTGAAGAACCAAGGACATCAAGCATTTGGATGAGAAGCTACAAAGTTTATTTATTTTGTAATCCATGTGTATTGATAGTTTTGTCACTAAAATTTACAAAGGGGGAGATTGTTAGAGCACTGCTCGGTCAAAATCGTAAGCGTTGGTATCTCAAGCTTGTTTGTCAATGTTAGTGATCAAAACTATAAGTGTTGATTTCTAGTCTACTTATAGTGATGTCTCGGACTAGGATAGATTATGTATTTAAGCATTAGACTTCACGGCGTTCATCGTACGAAGACGAAGAACTACTAAGGAGAGCGTGTGGAACTTCATCAACAAAAGGTATGTGGAGACTAAACTCATCTATCACTTGGAAAGTCTATTTCTAATCTATCTCCTAGATTGAGATAAAAGTCTTATTACTATATAGTATTCGATTATGCACATTTGAGATTTCGAGCTGAGTTTAACTCGCTTACATATTTCTCGAAATATATGTTGGTAAGCTTTTGCTTTAACCAAGTTCATCTTATATTCTTGACAAAAGTCAAAAAATGATCATGTGAAAATGACCGAGTAACATCTTACATGGTTTGTGTAATACAATCATTTGGTGTAGACTTGGAATGTTTTGTAATGATTATTTCAATAACTTGAAAATTACTTTGATGCTAATAGTTCGTGAAAACAACTATTGTCATCCTCTAAGAATGTTTCAATGATTGAAATAGAGTTTAGAACACTTAACCATCATTAGATTATGAACATAATATGTGTTCTTGCATATATGTGATCCATGATCGGAACTATAGTAGCATACCCGTTGGTTGTGAAATTCCATACGCGTACTGGTGAAGGGTTTGGTTTCGGGAATTTCTGCTATGTTTGGAAGTATGCGTACCCGTTTGCATACTGGGGAACCCAAACTCAGTCCGGCTACTTAAGTATGCGTACCCATTTGCATACTTGAGTGGTTAAAGTTCTAAAATCAGTTTGTTCATGAACTAATACATTTATATAATAAGGAATGCATTCTTTGCAAACCGTGGTTATAATGTTCATGAATTGATTCGAGTGAATCCAATCGATTTTGCTTCAATTGTGTTTTTGTATACTTCTATAAGACTATAGCAATTGAACAACTCTATAACTAGTTTCATTTGAGTAATTTGAACTAGTTGTGGTTAAGACGAATAAGGTTGATATGAGAGTGTTCATATATCTAACTTTGGTTAACTATTCTTTAGCCAACCTAGTGTACACGTTTAGGTACGGTCACTCAAGCCTAAATGGAGGTACATCTCATTTGTGTATAACAAGATAAGTTCGACCGAACGATTGAAAGATATTAGCTTGAGTCTAATCAGGTTTTCATTTAACGGTAAATATTGAATGCTTGGTTACCAAGGTAACTTAGATTGCAAACCCTGATTTGAAGACTATATAAGGGAGAACTCTAGCAACTGGGAAAACTAATCCCCACTATTCTGCATGATATTAGTTGCGACTAGAGTCGATTCTCCTTTAACTTTAGGTTTTTCACGAAACCTTGTAGGTTAACGACTTCAAGACTTCATTGGGATTGTGAAGCCATACCCAACTATTTTCTATGTAGTTGCGTGTTCTAATTTTACTTCAACTATCGTGATTAAGTATTTTTTTTTGCTAAGAATTGCTTGATATTTATCTCCGATAGGTAATATTAAAAGTAGTCACAAACATCTTTGTTTCATCGTTTGTGATTCCACAATATCTTGTTTCGCTTCCATATGATTAAGATTATTGTGAGGTAATTAATAATACTAGTTTGTTCTTCGGGAATATAAGTCTGGTTTATCAATTAGTTCATGTGCACCTTGATTTATCAAGAGACGGAACACAACTCATAGGTATTTTTGTTGGAGACTGATTTATCTATTCCAATAAACTTTTCTGTGTGAGACATATTTGTTTATCAGGTTTTCGACTTTGGGTCTTAGCAACTATTGGTTGTGGGTGAGATCATCTAAGGAATTAAGAGTGTAGAATCTTGCTAGGGTTCAGATATGTAAGGAGCACAACTGTACCTTGATCAGTGTGAGATTGATTAGGGCTCAACTACATTACAGTTCGAAGTTCATTGGTAGTAGGCTAGTGTTTGTAGTGGCTTAATACAGTGTGGTGTTCAAAGTTGGACTAGGTCTCAGGGTTTGATTTCCTCGTTAACAAAATTTCTGGTGTCTGTGTTATTTCTTTTCTGCATTATATTTAGTTATATAATAGAAATTTCACAGGTCGTGCGTTAAGTTCAATCTGTTCTTGAATCCGACCTTTGGGTTGTTCATTGAATTGATTGACACTTGGATATTGGTTTGTGATATCGTCCAAGTTATTTGTCTTATTCAATCGGTCTCGCAAATTACTATTTGTTTGATTGCAGATTGAATTGAGAAATTTAGATATAACTCTTTGATATACTTTTCTATAGATTGAGTCTGACTGTCTAGTTGATTCTCTTGAAAGTATATTGGAGTTTGTCTATTCACATTGCCGAACGAAATATTGGGTATGGTTGTTAGACCCCATCTTTTTCATTGAGCCTATCTTGGTTAGTCGCGGAACTCAATGTCTTAAAAATAGCACGGCCGACCATCTTTGGGAAACTGCCAAGGGCTATCCGTGTATGTCAGTTATGAGGTGGTCGGTTCCAATAGGAGAATGATGGATGGTATCCATTTTAACATCCTATTTGTTGACCTAAGTTAAATCTAGACCTGTGAAATTGTCTAGCCAAATTGAGTAGCTGAGATGATTTGCGACAGTTATTAATTGTCGTTGAATTTATTTAAGACCTTTGTAGGCCGCGCGACTAGCTCAATTTGACCAATGATTTGGAGCGCGGCGCATAGGCTAGAAATGATGGGGTTGGTCGTGGCTAAAGATGTGCCACCTATGAACATAAATTCAACCCATTGGTTCCCCGAAATTAGATCTAGGCCGATCAATTTGGCTTGCCAAATTGGATGGCCAAGATCATTTTGCGGAAGTCACATACTGCCGTTGGTCGAGTTCAAGGTTTTTGAAGCCATATGACTGGCATATTTTGGACAATCGGTATGAGGCATCCCCGGCGGGTTTGAAGCGATGCGATTGGTCGAAGTTAAAGTTGATACACCTTTGAGCATGTCCATGCTTCATTGGTCGCTTAGAATCATATTTAAGCCGATCGATTTGGCTAACGAAGTTGGACGACCATGATTGATTTAAGACTACCATGTGCGGTCTTAATTTGATTAAAAACCTTATTAACCACGCGACTGGCCTACTTTTGGCTAGCGATTATGATTGTTGCTGGCTGGATATGAAAATTTTGATTGGTCGGAATAGAAGTGAGCGCTCTGGTGAGTTCCATGATGCTCATTTGGTTTCGTCAGGGGAAGGCTAAGCTTGAAAAATTGGCGGGCCAACTCGTATGGTCATGATCGTTTTATGACTGATAGACAGTCTAGATTCGATTTATCAATAAATTAAGCGCGTCGACCAACCAACTTCCACCTTTAATTAAAAGTGTAGGTTGTGTCTTTGGAGCAATCTGATTGGTCGATGAGAAAGAGGAGCCGGCAGCCAACAAAATAGAAGAAGGAAAGCCGGCCAAAAGAGGCTCGAGTTTGGGAAAATTGGTCGGTCAAGTGGTGCTTCCAAGCCCTTTCTACCACGGCTTCAGTCAGTCACGGTTTCCTCTTTTATTCCTATTTCCCATTTCTGGTAGGATTTTCTCATACTAGTTCCATTATGGAATATTTTCCTAGTTTGCCTATGTTTAGTCTCGACCAATAGGGATCGAGATATTGCGCAGACCGGAAAAAAACTAATTTGTATACATTGATAAAATTAGGTTAGAAAATTGAATTTTGTGAGCTGATACAAAATTAATCATTTTTTTTGTGAATCTTGTGCGTTGACATAAAATCACTAATTTTTAACTTGGAAAGCAGCACAGTTTGCGTGCCTATGATTGAGTATTTTCATGCACATCTTAATCCTGACACTTCAGGAAACTCATGCTGCTCAGCTGCGAACGAACATTAGTTGTCATATCATGTCAATATTAGGAGTTCAGTTGAGAACATAGCATAGTAAAATACTTAGCAAGCCATGCATTATTGAATAATGCAGGTGTAGGAGACTAATACAATTTATAGAATGTCTGGGATTTTTGCAACCAACACTAAGCTAAATAAATTTCATATAAGTATACTGAATTGCTCAATACATATATAAGAAAAGAGGCATAGGCACTCATCACCTTTAAATGGCTCTATTTCTTTGCAGAACAAATGATCATAAATATAGGGTTTTACGGTTTTAAACCTGAACTAAAAACCACCATCAACATTAAGTCCCATGCTTAGTACATAACAGTGGCATTGTTACGGGGTAAGCAATAGATGGTGATAGACAAAATAAAATTGACAAGACTAAAGAAATGGAAGTTACCAGGAGAATTGTATTTGGATTTCAGCAGTGGGACCGTATGG
The DNA here is from genome assembly GCA_023529315.1 of Papaver bracteatum. Lineage (NCBI taxonomy): Eukaryota > Viridiplantae > Streptophyta > Magnoliopsida > Ranunculales > Papaveraceae > Papaver > Papaver bracteatum. The sequence continues at coordinate 1,352,355 of JAJJWX010001098.1, read as the reverse complement.
CTAGTGGTCTTTGTACCAACGCACTTCTAGCTCAGCCATAGGGTACAAAAATAACAGCCGTGGGACCGACCGGTCTTCCTCGTGCACGAACTGATGAGAGGTCCTCCTCCCATTGGGATTTGGAAAATATGTTTGCATAAAAGGGGCGTGTCACTATTTCTTTTCTTTTTTTTCTTCTTTTGCTTGCTCCACTTCCGTTCCTTCATCTTCAGCAGCGTGCGTCCCTTGGACGTTATCATCATCACCGAGAGTTTGGACCACCGGCTAAAAGGTAAGCTTCCTTTTTTTTTTTTTTTGTAAACCCTAGTTATGGTTACAACCTTCATGATCTTGAAACTTCATCTAACCTGAGTGAACTTCTTTTGTTGATTTTGTTGATGGCATTAAAGCAGGTAACGGTAACAATACCAATAACGCAGTGATCACCGGCAACCAGGACTAATAACGAGATAAGTAAGGAAAATTCGAGGTAGGTGTTGCTTCTCTTCTTTCTTCCCCATTTTGTTTTATTAAAACCTAGTTTAGGTTTTGGGTTGTGAGTGTAATACCCACGAATTAAAAAAATTTGTTGTTCAAGTGGGCGTGACTCCCAACTCAAACTGGTCGTGGGTGTAATATCCCGCGACCAAATTTTTTTCATGATTTTTTTTTGTTGTTGCTGTCGTTGGCGCATGGAATCCATATTACTTCATATAACTTCGACCACTAGTGGCAATCTCGAATTTTTGCCAAGAACTTGCATATATGGTTCCCCTCTTTAAAAGAATGAAGTAGTGACTCTTTTTCTATCTTGTTCATGTAGTTACTCCGACATAAATAATAACGTAAGAAACTTTTGTTTGGATAAGATTTTACCTGGAAATATTTCTGCCGCCAAGCCAAGAAGTATCAATGATTCTAAAGACATTCCAAACACAGACGCGATGAATTCTTCACAGTGTCTTATACAACTATCATGACTCATTTTGGTCATGTAATAACTCTCCTTACTGATTCAGCGAATGAAGAAATAATTTCGTCAATTTATTTTGAACGCGTAATAAGATCATGTCTCCAGAAGAATGAGTATCCAGCTTCTCTTGTTGATTTTAACATCTTCCATATTCCATTGCGTTCTTATAATGGATGGATGGGATATATGTTCAGCAATGATCATGTCAGGGATAATGAGAATAAAGCGCAGATCGCTGAAGCTGTCAACGCGTCTGCAACTCTTCATATTAGAAAGGACGTGCCAGGCTTGGTCACTTTTATTTCTCGATGGTGCACCTATACCCATACATACATATGCAGATGGGGCGAAATGACTATTACTTTAGAGAGTGTGGTTATTCTGCTGAGTCTCCCAGTCGTATGAGATATTAACTTTAGCTTATCTGACGAAGAAAAGATATTGTATGCTACCCTTATTAAAATGATAAGAGAATTTGACGCGAAGGATAACCTTGAAAAATGCTTCTACACTTGGTGGGCGTCTGAATGGTACCCTATGGAACCAAAACCGGGTCAGGTGTTGAATGACACACTCAGTGTTGCTTTATTTTTATCTTGTGGCTGTCTAGAGATGTTTTTGATGATATCTCTGGTATGAAGGTAATAAGTCGAAGATTGTTACTTTTGCCATAAAACTGGCGCAAGGTGTGGTACTTCCTATAGGCAGCTTGTTTCTTGGCTCCTTGTATTCCCATCTAGATTCTCTAGGAGCAGACATGTATGCTTTTAATGGACATATGAAGATAGAATCACACATTCATATTACATGTTTCCAAGCATGTTTGTGGGAGTACTTTGAGGGTTATGCTCCTAATCCTCCAACTTCATTCTCTAGCATATATGGAGGCACCAGAATACTTCGTTGGTTGAATAGGCATCCAAAACCTAACCTAAAACTCATTGATTTCTTTGATAATGTGCATGCAATGACCTTTCGCCCTTGGGCACCAGTTCACCCATATATAGTTCAGCCGAATACCTTTGCTTTGGTTTCGGGTATAACATTGTACTCGAATGGAGAAGATATGAGCATTGGAGAAGCCGTATTCATACGAAGTTGCACACCTGGATATTTTCTTCCTCTCTTCATGGGATCTTTTGTTGTGGTTCCTTATAACATTGACAGACTCGCTCGTCAGATGGGTTTTGATCAGGGAGTTCTATTTTGCCGTCCGTCAACACCCTCAGAAGACCTCTTGGAATCTATTTTGAATACGAGTTTTCAAGCGACTAAGAAAAGTCTTTCATTCTTACTTACAGAAAGGAAACCAGTGATAACTCCTAAATATAAAGAATTATGGCAGAAAGAGCTTCTTGAACTTCATAAATTTGTACAGGAAGTTGTGACAGTTGAAAATGCGGGGGTCTAACAACCTCACCCAATATTTCGATTAGCAATCTATATGGACAACTCCGAGTTGTTTTCTATAGAATCAACAAGACTCAATCAATAGTAAATACTCAAGGAGTTATTATCTCAATCTCTCGATTTGATTTACTCAAGCAAATATAATTCGCGAGCCTAATCAAAGAAAGATAACTTGGATGGTACCAAAGACCAATATCCAAGTGTCAATCGATTTAAATCAACAACCAACAAGGTCAGATATTCTAATCGATTGAACAACGCACAACATGTATTATTTCAATTATATAACAAAATATAATGTGGAATAGAAATAACACAGACACCAGAATTTTGTTAACGAGGAAACCGAAAATGCATAAAAATCCCGGGACCTAGTCCAGATTAAACATACACTGTATTAAGCCGCTACAGACACTAGCCTACTCCAAATTAACTTCGGTTTGGACTGTAGTTGAACCCCAACCAATCTCACACTGATCCAAGTTACAGTTATGATCCTACGCCTATGATCCCAGCAGGATACTACACACTTGATTCCCTTAGATGATCTCACCCACAACCAAGAGTTGCTACGACCCAAAGTCGAAGACTTTCGTAAACAAATCTGTCTCACATAGAAAAATCTACAGGTAATATATAAATTCGTCTCCCACGAATAAACCTATGAGTTTTGTTCCGTCTTTTGATAAATCAAGGTAAACAAGAACCAATCGATAACACCAGACTTATATTCCAGAAGAACAACTCAGTTTCATCAATTACCTCACAATAAACTTAATCGATGCAGCGAAGAAGATTATTGAGGAATCACAAACAATGAGACGAAGATATTTGTGACTACTTTTATCTTGCCTATCGGAAATAGAAATCTCAAGCCAATTATTACAATTGTACTCGTATGATAGAAATATCAAGATCAGATCACACAACTACAAGATAAGTAGTATCGATCTGGCTTCATAATCCCAATGAAGTCTTTAAGTCGTTAACCCGAATTTAGGGAGAAAACTAAGGGTTAATGGAGATCGACTCTAGCTTAGAGAAAACTAGTATCACACAAGAAAAGTGTGTGGGGATTAGTTTTTCCAATGGATAGAGTTCTCCCTTATATAGTCTTTCAAATCAGGGTTTGCAATCAATGTTAGCTTACTAACAAAGCATTCAATATTCACTGTTAGATGAAAACCTGATTAGATACAAGTTAATATCTCTCAACTGTTAGATCGAAAACTTAGCTTTCCATACATACATGTACTTGACGTTTTGGGTTTGTGTAACCGTACCCAAACGTGTACAATGGTTGGTTCAATATTAGTCAAGCAAATGGTGAGCCAAATGATAAATTTCATATCAACCATATTCATCTTCACCATAACTAGTCCAAATGACTCAAATGAACTAGTTAGAGAGTTGTTCAATTGTTATGAGATCTCAAGTACTATAAGAGACACAATTGAATCAAAAACGATATGATTCACTCGAATCATTAATCATGAACTATAAAGCCACGGTTTGCAAAAGCATCCCTTAGTAATTTAGAATAAGTTCACGAACAACATTTTCAGACATAACCTCTTGAGTTCGCGGACTCAAGCTAACTGGTTGAAGTCAATAAACTCCAGCAGAATTTATCGGGATGAGAAGTTCCTTCAGTTCGCGGACTGCACCTGAGCTTCAACTTCAGCAGATATTCTCGGGTTCGGGAACTTACGTCAGTTCGCATACTGAGTTGATGCTCACGTTCCGGTTCCACTTGATCAACAAAGTTCGCAAACTTCGGTTCAAGTGTTAAAGACTTATACATATATGTGTTTCCACAACAATGTTTATATTCCAAAATGGTTATATAGTCTAAACTTTCATTTCAATCATTGAAACATTCTCAGAGGACGTCATATAGCTGTTTTCACGAACTAGTTTTCGTTAGAGCGATTTCCAAAGTGATTGAAACATAACATGACTTTCATCACTAGGCAAAGATGAACTTGGCTAAAGCAAAATATTTACCAACACACATTTCGAGAAATAGATAAGCGAGATATAATCAGCTCGAAATGTCACATGTGCATATTCTTAGTATATATAGTAAAATGACTTCTGTCTCAAGATAGGAGATAGAGTAGATAGACTTTTGAGTGATAGATAATTTCAAGTCTCCACATACCTTTTAGTCGATGAAGATCCACTGGTTCCTTGAGTAGTCCTTCGTCTTGTATGATAATTGCCATGGAGTTCTTGATCTCAACTACACTTTATATCCTAGTCCGAGACCTTAGATTTAGTAGACTAGAAATCAAGACTATATAGTTTTGATCACTAAGATTGACAAACATGCTTGAGATAGCAACGCATGCGAGTTTAACCGAGCAGTGCTCTAACAATCTCCTCATTTGTCAATTTTAGTGGAAAAACTATTAATACATATGGAATACAAAAATTATATAAATAAACTTTGTAGCTCCTATTCCACATGCCTAATCTTCAACAATACTCGAAATCTTCGTCACTTCCAAGTAGTCCAATGATCCCAAAGGTTGTAAGTTTAGTATCATCGTTGTTGAAAATCCGTAGCTATAACAATGAGAAAAGCATTGGTTCTCAATCATTGTTATACAATGTCATAGTATTATTACACAGCGTCAAAGTCCAATTGCATCACAACTTCAACAATAATACTATGGTGATACTTCACTCCCCCTTAGTCAATACTCCATCTCATATGGAAATCACTCCCCCTTACATAATGATCCGAAAACCATATGTATTTGTAGTGTGAACTACAATTAATTCTCCCCCTTTTTGTCAATAAAATTGGAAAAGGTACAAGAACGGGATCCTAATGAAATTTCCGTAAGAGACATTTCATGACCAAAGGTAAATGTTCTATCATCTTGTTTAGATGCAATCATAAAGCCGAGGCTAAATGCATTCATCAAGGAGTTTATAAAGATACAAGATAACCCCTAAAAATTCCACAGCCGCACTCCCCATAAAGATTTGGAAATTAAGCGCAAGTTCAAAAGAACTCTCCCCCATTTGATGTCATTCCCAAAGGAACAAAAAGAGCGACCTTAATTTCAAGAGAAAAGAAGGATTTCTTTAGACTCAACAAATTGCATACAAGAATGAATTTGGAATCCAAAATATTCAATCATATTAACCAAAGCGAACCATGATTAATTTGACTAAATGTGCTCAACACAAGTAAACTTATGGAGACTTAATTCATCGATTAGATTATTCACAAGAGAACCCATAAATATTCTAACCGGATTACACAATTATACTAATCAAAAAGTAATCAATTCAATTGTTCACACTCGACATGAGAAAAATCTATGGAGTGCTAACTAAATAATCATACAAGATGATTGATTTAGTTCATTTGGGCTTAACATAAGAGACTTTGGAACCAAGACTAAGATTATCATAGAAAATGACAACCTTAACCGTACATGTACTCAACATGAGAGAACTCATGGAATACAAACTAAATAACCACACAAGTTGATTAATTTAGTTCTTAATACTCAACATATAGCATCTCATGGAACAACCAACCATGCCAATAAAAAATCGACTTAGTCGTATCGTGCTCAACATGAGATACACAATGGAACCTTCACGGTAATACATAATAATATGGAACAATTAAGCTCTATACCATTGATAATAAAAAAACAGGGATCTATTATATTTTTCCATCACAAAGTGACATAATAGACTTTATCCTTGAATCACAAAAGATTTTAACCTATCTTACATCAATAAATGACAATATAGGCTTAACTTTTGTGTTTTGCCAAAAGTCCATTCATTCCTTTATCAATATTTGCATACCAATACGTGCACGACTTTACTTTTAACAAAATATAGGACAATCAAGTTCACGGACGTAAACATACAAACCCCATCAAAATATTGCAATATATAAAATCAAAAACATTAATACTACAACCATCATCTTCCAAACCAGTTTAGAATTAAACCAATAAATATAAAAACAAGATGATGAAATCATTGGATATAACTATGTGTAATCACAATCATTGCTATTCCAAAACACTAGTTATTCTTCTAAATAAAACTGAACACATAGAAGATTTACTAGATAAGTTGAACTTGATTTGCAACTAAATATTGAACAACAATAAGTTCATCATATGCTTTCTTCAGTTCATTCTTCACAAACTCAAGATTCCTTGTTGTTATTCCGAGCTGTTCACGAACGACTTCAAAATCACAAAGAAGATTTCCTACCAATTGGGAAAACATCTGAACTGGTAGGTTATTTTCATGATCAATAGCCTGATGACAGATTATGAGAACATGATCTTCATGAAACTCAATATCCTTCTCCTCCATAATCACCTATTTGTTGTTTCTCTCCATTGTACCAAGAATCCATTTTTTTTATCCTTATAGAATAAGGTGTCAAATAATGACATATATACAAGGGGGTTTATATAAAACCCTAGACACAAGGATTTCCGTGTGGTTCTTGTGAACGTGCACCAGTGGTCATAAATGACCAAAACAAGGAGGACCAAGCAAGAAGAGGAGAAAGAGTTCAACAAGGATTTTTTTTTTCACCCAAAAACATCCTATAACAAATTCAAAATAAAATTTGAAACACATAAACCTTTGACAGTTTTCTCAAGTCACTTCCTTGATAACATAGAGCATCCTTCTTATTCCGAAGAAGAATGCTACAGGGGGTAGTCATGGTGTATTAGGATGAGCGTTTTTCTCATCATTGTTGACTTCTCCTTTATAGGAATGTAAAGACAAATCACTCAACAATAGCGAAGAACTTTTACTAGAAAGGGAGCTAGGAGTACATGAGTTAGCAACTTTCCATGTTTTGGAGATGCCCCATTTGAGTCTGTTTATACTTGTCTTCAGTTCTGAGACTCGATTATTTATGTGAAGAAAATCTGGAATAGATGTCTTGGATTCACAATTTTTCACAGAAGGGGACATGGAACTAGAACTCTTTTTCTTTCTCTTGTGCCTTTTTCTCTTTTCAGAGTTGTTTGTTACCCATTTGTTATTCTTCCTTCTACCTTGATTCATATTTTGTATTCCAAAATCATGGAAACGAGACGACTTGTCAAGGTAGTTTTCTTGATTGTTAAATGTGCATTTTACTCCAACAATATGAGAAATAAGTTTAATTATTTCCTTAGACATTCATATAAGAACGTTGTGAAGTTTTTTATTTCTTAGCCGAAAACGATATTTTCGTTCAGGATGTCCTTTATTTCCGCAGTAATAGCAGTTGAAGGAATAATTCTTAACCCTTCTCTTATGAGTAAGTTTGGAAGACGTTCCTTCCTTAGGCACATTGCAGGATGAAAACATCTTCTCACATGAAGAATTAACGACTGCTTTGAAGAAATTGATCTTACTAGTTTTTGGAGTGTCTATTCCTTTATAGCCCATACCACGCGTATCACGATGTTCTTTACATGCTCCAATCATAGAAGTCAATTTCGTTGAGATAGTGTTGAATCTTCCCAGACTCTCTTATAGTGATTTTACCTTATCAAGGGCAGCTGCAAGATTAGTCTCCAATGACTTTTCTTTAGTAAGAAATCCGAGTTCTTTGTCATTAAAACATTTCTGTTGAGAGTCATATCTTGCTTCAGTGTCTGCAAGTCTTTCTTTCAACACATAGAGATTTTGGAGAAGATTGTCACATTAATACCTTTTTGTACGAACATCTTCTTCACGATATTTAACGATAGATTTTAGGAGATTGTACCCACCATCATATCCCTTAAAGATTTTTCTCAATTTTTTGTTTTCTTGACAAAGAGGATCCATAAATTTACTCAGCCATGTTGTTGACCTTTTTATCTTTAGCTCATGATCAAACAACTTGATATATTATGAGACTTCCTCGTCAATACTCGGTCCTTCTTATGAATCACTGTCATCTGAAAGGTCATCCAATTTCCCATCAAGAGATTTTTCCCAATCAAATGTAGATTCAGTCACATGATATTTGACAGAGTTTTTCTCAGAATCTTCAAGTCTTTGAGCTTCACTTGAGTGCCTTTCTACTGGTGTTGCGTTATCAGAGATACTATTCTTGTCCATAGAGTCATATCGCTACAAACACAGACTTGTAAGGTCTTTAACGTGTTTGCCTGCTCTGATACCAATTGAAAATGCGGGGGTCTAACAACCTCACCCAATATTTCGATTATCAATCTGTATGGACAACTCCGAATTGTTTTCTAGAGAATCAACAAGACTCAATCAATAGTAAATACTCAAGGAGTTATTATCTCAATCTCTCGATTTGATTTACTCAAACAAATATAATTCGCAAGCCTAATCAAAGAGAGATAACTTGGATGGTACCAAAGACCAATATCCAAGTGTCAATCGATTTAAATCAACAACCAACAAGGTCGGATATTCTAGTCGATTGAACAACGCACAACCTGTATTATTTCAATTATATAACAAAATATAATGCGGAATAAAAATAACATAGACACCAGAATTTTGTTAACGAGGAAACCGCAAATACATAAAAACCACGGGACCTAGTCCAAATTAAACATACACTATATTAAGCCGTTACAGACACTAGCCTACTCCAAATTAACTTTGTTCTGGACTGTAGTTGAACCCCAACCAATCTCACACTGATATAAGGTACAGTTATGCTCCTACGCCTCTGATCCCAGCAAGATATTGCGCAATTGATTCCCTTTGCTGATATCACCCACAACCAAGAGTTTCTACGACCCAAAGTCGAAGACTTTAGCAAACAAATCTGTCTCACACAGAAAATTCTACACGTAATAGATAAATTCATCTCCCACGAATAAACCTATGAGTTTTGTTCCGTCTTTTGATAAATCAAGGTGAACAGGAACCAATCGATAAAACCAGACTTATATTCCCGAAAAACAGCTCAGTTTCATCAATTACCTCATAATAAACTTAATCGACGCAGCGAAGAAGATTATTAAGGAATCACAAACAATGAGACGAAGATGTTTATGACTACTTTTATCTTGCCTATCGGAGATAGAAATCTCAAGCCAATTATTACAATTGTACTCGTACGATAGAAACAGCAAGATCATATCACACAACTACAAGATAAGTAGTATTGGTCTGGCTTCACAATCCCAATGAGGTCTTTAAGTCGTTAACCCGAATTTAGAGAGAAAACTCAAGGGTTAATGGATATCGACTCTAGCTTAGAGAAAACTAGTATCACACAAGAAAAGTGTATGGCGATAAGTTTTTCAAATGGCTAGAGTTCTCCATTATATAGTCTTTCAAATCAGGGTTTGCAATCAATGTTAGCTTACTAACAAAGCATTCAATATTTACCGTTATATGAAAACCTGATTATATACAAGCTAATATCTCTTAACCGTTAGATCGAAAACTTAGCTTGCCATACACACATGTACTTGACGTTTTGGGTTTGTGTAACCATACTCAAACGTGTACAATGGTTGGTTCAATATTAGTCAACCAAATGGTTAGCCAAATGATAATTTTCATATCAACCATATTCTTCTTCACCATAACTAGTCCAAATGACTCAAATGAACTAGTTAGAGAGTTGTTCAATTGTTATGAGATCTCAAGTACTATAAGAGATATAATTGAATCAAAAATGATGTAATTCACTCGAATCATTAATCATGAACTATAAAGCCACGGTTTGCAAAAGCATCCCTTAGTAATTTAGAATAAGTTCACGAACAACGTTTTCAGACATAACCTCTTGAGTTCGTGGACTCAAGCTAACCGGTTGAAGTCAATAAACTCCAGCAGAATTTCTCGGGATGAGAAGTTCCGTCAGTTCATGGACTGCACCTGAGCTTCAACTTCAGCAGATATTCTCGGGTTCGGGAACTTACGCTAGTTCGTGGACTGAGTTGCTTCTCACGTTCCGGTTCCACTTGATCAACAAAGTTCGCAAACTTCGGTTCAAGTGTTAAGGACTTATACATATATGTGTTGCCACAATAATGTTTATATCCCACAATGGTTATATAGTCTAAACTCTCATTTCAATCATTGAAATATTCTCAGAGGACGTCATATAACTGTTTTCCTGAACTAGTTTTCGTTAGAGCGATTTCCAAAGTGATTGAAACATAACATGACTTTCGTCACTAGGAAAAGATGAACATGGCTAAAGTAAAAGCTTTACCAACACATATTTGGAGAAATAAATAAGCGAGATATACTCAGCTCGAAATGTCACATGTGCATATTCTTATTCTATATAGTAAAACGACTTTTGTCTCAAGATAAGAGATAGAGTAGATAGACTTTTGAGTGATAGATAAGTTCAAGTCTCCACATACCTTTTAGCCGATGAAGATCCACTGGTTCCTTGAGTAGTCCTTCGTATTATATGATGATCTCCATGGAGTGTTTGAGCTCAAATACACTTTCTATCCTAGTCCGAGACCTTAGCCATAGTAGACTAGAAATCAAGACTATATAGTTTTTATCACTAAGATTGACAAACATGCTTGAGATAGCAACGCATGCGAGTTTGACCGAGCAGTGATCTAACAACAATTCCACGTGGCAAGCCTACTTCTGAGATCTTTAAAAAATACCAGTTGCTGAAACCACTTCCTGCGAGTAAATGGAAACCCTCTAGACAAGGTAAAAATAGTCCACGGGAAGAGGAGAAGAGGTCAAATAGGTGTGCAGGCAGTATCCAAAAGGGTCCAACAGCTCCGGTAATCTTTAATTCTTTAAACGTTCAGGTATGTACACGTTTCCCTTTGACCAGCCGAATTACTTATGCGTTTTGAAATAACTTTGCTGAACTCTTTTTTCATTTAAAATTTAGTGCTCTGAAAGCATGAACGCCTTTGCCAGACTTGCACGTTGTCAAAACATGGCATCTCCATATGAAAATGAGAAATCTGGTAATACAGAGCCTCTCGAAGATAAAGATAAAAGCCAAAAAGACACAGGATCCGATATTGACAATCGAAGGAAGTACTTCTGAATATAGTAGAAGCAAGTCTGAGTCCTCAGGCGAGCCAACAAACCAGCCGTAAGTCTTCCACACATCCTCTGACTTAAAATTATTCGTTCTTTAATATATAATTGGTACTAACCAGTGACGTTGCAGGATGAGACTATACTGAGATATAATCCCGAGATGGAGATGATTAATGATGTCGGGGATGCCACTGCACCTTCCAAGGAGAATGAAGATGTTACGTCCATAGCTATAGATGCAAATATCTCCAAAGATCCCCCTGAAACCAAAATGGTGCTAGTTGTGTATTCCGATACAAAAGATACCTTTGACCTTCCGTTTGATGCCCCCTTTACAAATCACATGTTGATTGGAGGATTTAGCATGACGGCTAAGTATGCGTAGTTGTATAACCAAATATGAAGGAAACACGGACACATGGCCATGACCAAGAAATCCACAAGTCATTTTTCACTAGCAAAACGTGTTGAAAAGGCTTTGTCTTCAATTAGCGATATGTGTAACGTGATTGGGCACACCATTTCTGAAGAATTAATTGCAAATTTGGAGTACCATTGGGACATGTGTGTTGATTATGGATTCAACGCTTCCTGGTTCTGTGAAGGAATTTCTAAAATCCGAAGGCTGCAGATTGAAGCGGATGAAGGTCCTTCCACGGATCTCATTGATCAAAAACAGGCACAGGTTGAAATATCATTCCAGGAGTTGAAGGCAAAGCAGGCTGCTCTTCAGGGCATGAAAGATGCTTTGTCTTAGAAGGATGCGCTGCTGCTGGAAGATTTCCCTTGAATATTTTGTTATTTCTTTTCCTTTTACATATTCTATTTTAGGCATTTTTTGAAAGATAATAGATGCTTCTTTCATGGTTTGCTTTTTTTTTTTCGTTCTTCTTCTTATGGTTTTGAACTAGTAGGCAATTGTTTGTGAGGATTTTGGGTTAATTTGAGATTTTGTTTTTGGAAATGATTCATGAATAATTTTCTGAAAGAAGTTATGCCTGGATTAACTGAAAAATTGAAGTTCTAATTATGAATGCAAGCAGTGCAATCATTTTGGAGAAATTACAAACGGGAAATGCTAAAGGAAATACTAACGGAAATGCTAGAGGAAATGGTAACATGATATCTTTGGTATTGTAAGGTTTGTGTCACCTGGCGCGTTTTACTGCGCATTCTAGCTTGTCATCATTGATGAGCTTGCAGTAGCCTCCCAAGACAACTTCTACGACTAGGTACGACTTATCTTTTCCTTCTAGAAAATCAGGTTGAGTAGTAATCTTTACTACCATATATCCAACTTGAAAGGGAGTTGGTTGTTGCATATCTACTTGATTCCCAGGTTCATTATTTTTGACTGAGATATCATCTAGACACTTGATAAAATATTTGAAAGGACCATCATCCCATTCACATCTCCTAGTGGTTGTTGGGTTAAAAAGCGTATCGAGTCCCCAAGTATTGATGGAAGGAGGAGTGATTGGTTGGAGAAAAGGTTGTTCAGTAAGACTTACTTGTGTTCGGAACCTGCGAACAAATGCTGCTCTACTCTCTCCAGGTAATTGTGTCACATTTGCGAGTTGTTGATAAGGCAGTAAATACTCCTCAGGATTGGTCGGGTTGTTGGAGATCCTCTTAGGTATAAACACTGGCAAAGGAAAAACTCCCAACTTCGATTTGTTGCCATGTATCCATGGGCGTCCGAAAATAAGGTCGTAGTCCAGACCCCTTTTGAGATCTTGGAAACTCGTGCAGGAAGTAGTAAGAAGTCCCCAACCGGTTTCCAATTTTTTTTTTTGAGTGCAACGTTTGGGATCGGCTCAGACGGAGTTGTTATTCTCACGGTAAATAAAAGGCGCCCGCCGAAGACGTCATGATTGAGGGTCGTGAAAATATCTTTACGTTTATCTACGAAAAAGTGGAAAACCTCTGGTTCCTAGATTAATTCTCCCGAGTTGATATTTTCTTGGAAAATGCGCCTCTGACCGTTGCATTCACATGTAAGATGATGGATGAATATGTGATAATGACAATATCTCGAGTTTAACATATCCTGGTTAGTTGGCGGACGCCATACGAGAGGTAGTAGAACAATCCCGTCTCATACCCAAACTTCCAGCAACTTTAGAACTTGTCTTATTGGGAGTGGAAACATGGGTACCTCGAGTCTGGTTTTTCTCGAGTTTGCAGTTTTTGTCATGGAAACTATGGTAGGATTTGACAAGAATCTCGTTTTGAGGGTGGAGTCGAGACTTGAGCGGGTGTTGATGCAAGCGCGAACCATTTAGCTTGGTAATTTTGTTGGATTGAAACTTCTCTTGAAGGCCCTTCATCAGTGATAACGATATGAGGTGGCCGAACCGAGTATTCTTCGTTGATGCAGTTCTCATATTCATGAATGCCTTGGTAGATATCCCCTTCATCAAGTGCTTCTATTTTTTATCAAGATTAAACTGGTCGTGACTGCAAACTGTTGGACAATTTCTTTAAACTTCTGTGAGAGTCTGAAGATATAGGTTTTCCAATAAAGCTTCATAAGCAGGTTCTTTACCTTTATCATGCAGATATTGTGACATGACTGGTGTATCTCTTCTCTTAGATTTGAAAAACTTATCCAGATCCTTGTTGTTGGCTAGAATCAGTTGGTCGTTATCTTTTTGGTCTAGTTCGATACAGCTACGTTCTTTGTCTGCATTGTCATTGGCGTGGGGACAAACTTCAGACAAGGATTCAATATTTTTTTTGTTATATCTAAAATTGGCGGTGTTCCCCAAGCAAATGTTTGTTGGTTCTTTCCATAGCTGGTTTGCCATACTCTTTAGGAGACAAAACGTCTCATTTTACAGCTTGATGATATCGGCCTGATTTGCGAAAACATCTTCTAGTATTTTGTTTCATGCCTTCCGTGGTGATTGGACTCCGAGAATTCGTGGCTTAAGAAGAGTTTGGCTGGCCGGGGTACATCCTAAAGTGGTAAGTTGGGATCGGTGGTTAAAGTGAATTTTGGTTAATGACTAAATTTGGACCTAAGATCCATCATTTTGAAATTTGAGAAAACCGAAATGAAGATTGAGAAACTGATTTTGCAACCGAGAGATTAATCTCCCACTGTGCTCGCTAGTTGTTTTAGGGTAAAAATTGATTCTGCTGATAATGATGGGTGTACCGTTGAGAAACGAATCGAAACTCTAAACAAATGTACTGTTGTTTATGTGTGAAAATGGTTTCTGCTGATTTCAGTAATTTCGGGTGTGCGGGTGAGAAACTAATTTAAACCCTAAACAATGTACTGCAAGGGATTACTTTTAGATTCGAGAGATTAATCTATACAAGTCCGGCCTAAACCAAGAAATGACCGTTCCAGACTTGCTTCGGTCACAAAGTGAAGGAGAATGGGTTGGTTTTGGGGAGGGAAGCAAGGAAAGTGATGAGACCAGAATAGTTGATTCTGGAAGAGTAGTTGTGTTACGACTTGTATCAGAAAGTGGGAAGCTAATAGATGGGAGGCTATCCAATGTTTTCTGAGTGGTGTATCTTTCTTGTTGAACCTGTTGTTCGGTGGAAATAGGTAAGGCCTATTTATGCAAGTCGAAGTGAAACGTACTCCGGTCTCATTAAGGAATGGAAAAATAGGTGAGTAAATGGGAGGAGGTGGTAAAGTTAACGCATGAAATTGATTTTCCATAAAAAGGAGCGTTTCACCATTAATTTCCATGTATTGACTAACCGCCTCATCCTCATGACACTTATTTATGACGGGCGTAGTGTACGCCGCACGCTGTAAACCGCCAAACCAATACCTAAAGAGGATCCCCCAGTTTGTGATATGTGTTGATGTCTCGAATATTTTTATGGTAAACATGTAGCATATTATTGTTTCCTGGCAAGTCGATCTTGGGAGACTTGCTAGCTTGGTGACCTTCGACGGTCGAGATTAGCCGTTGATCGTCGCACGTTTTCGTTTGTTGGTGGCCGCATAGGGAAGGCCATCATGGTGGCGCGGCTAGGTTGTCATGCCATTGGCATGACATGGCGGCGCGACTAGGTTGGCATGTCATTGGCATGGCATGCCTTGGCGCGGTTTGGCATGACCAAACTAGGGTTTTGGTTCAAAGGTTACCATGTGTTGTCTGGTAACCTTGGACGGCTAGGATTTGCTCCTGGGATTGAAGGGCGACCGTTGATTGTCGTACGTCTTCGTTTTGGTAGCCGTGTAGGGAAGGCCATCATGGTGGAATGTCTAGGTAGGCATGCCGTTGGCATGGCATGGTTTGGCGTGGCCAAACTTAGTTTTTCGATAAACACATGCACACAATCACTTGAATCTCTTGTGATCAATCACATACAGAACGGAGTCTGTTAACAATGGATTATCACAATATCGTCTTTAGATCTAACAACAGTCTAAAGATCCCTGTCGAAACCTTGAACTAGTTTGAGTGAATCTTATATCAGAAGAGAAGATTCTCAAGCATAAACAAACTAGGTGCAATCAAAGTTCAACCACCGTTAGTTAATTAAATCAATATGAAAACTAAAGATAAACCGCAATATCTAGTTTCCCACCAATGGGTCGCTCTAGAGCTTCTCAATCCCAAAGAAGACTTTAAATTGAGCGGCCGTAAGAGATTTCACCTAATTAGATTACTCTTCTCTCCGATAGGCGGCTTTACCAGTAACAAAGACGAAAGAGTAAGTCTAGGTTACGCATGATTAGTTTGCTAGAAATGGAAACTGCAAATATTTATAGACAAGGAAGTTTGGACACCAAGGAATTTCCAAAACCGAAAATATTCTCAAGATATTTCTCATCACTCCACCAAATTCGGTTTTCATAATTCCCGTGAATGCACTGTCCAAAAATAATGATCGAAATCTCCTTGGAAAATATTTAATTAGCAAATGCACATTACTAATTCTTATTTTCCATATATAATTAAAAACCTTTAATTAAAAAGATTCTTAACTTATTTAAATTCGATCTTGGGATTTACTTCCTTCTTAGCCGTTAAGGAATATCTTTGAACAAAATAGAATAAGAATTAATGCACCGTGTTCAAAGAGTGACAGCATCTTACTCTTGCAAGTCTTTTACATGCTTACTCACTTGAAACCGATTTACCAAACTTCCAAACAAGTTTAGAATTGGTTCATCAGACTTTCAAGAACTATGTGATTGATCAAGTTCCACTCAATCACAACTCGTGGGTTTACGGTTCTACCAAAACAAGTTTCGGTTCTACCTCTATGTGAGTACTGTGCATAGTTACACTAGCTTACCAAAGATACGGCTGACTAGGTACTAGGATCGGTTCCCCACATATATTTGGTATCTAACTTGTATGCACTGCACATGTCCATAGGATCGGTTCTCCCTTTCCAAAAAACGTGTTGCACATGTTCATAGGATCGGTTCCCATTTCTTCCATAAACCTTATTGCACCTCATACAGGGATCGGTTCCCCTTGTGATGTACTTCACCTCTTACTTGGATCGGTTCCACTCTTCCCAGTAACAAGTTCAGACACACACAACCCGATCATACCCCAGGTGATTACTTAAGATCGGTTTTACTAATAAAAGTCATACCAATACATAAGTCAGGCCTCATGTGAATAGTTTTACCAAGAACACAAACAAGTCATGAGCGGTTATACTAATCACACATATTGGTCGTTCATAAGATATGCAATGAAGAACAGCCCCAATAATGCCTTGCGATTTCCTTTTCGGTTCACAACACATATAATGGACTTACTTCCTTAGAATATATGTAAACATTGTTCCCTTGGATGAAATCCTCACCTCATACCCATATATAATCACAATAGTATTCATACGATTATGTCGATGTCTTATATACAAAGTTTAATCGTTAAGCAAGAAACTTCATATTGTATTCCTTAATACTATGTCTATCTAGAGTGTTCATGCTTCGCAGTTTTATGTTTTCAATATGCACGACTTGAAAGATACGATAGGGAGTGAAACAGTTAAAGTCAAATATCACTAACCTCAAGTGGAAGGATGTTGTTGTCGTTGTAGCTCCGTACTTCTTCACTTCTTCAAGTCTTTGAAATACTTGTAATATCTCACCCTAATACTTTCACGCTAACCTATACGAAGTTGAATCTAGTACATTTAAATCAAGCGACTCTTAAATGAGTTTTGCTTCACTAAAATATGACAACCAAACTTAACATACCAACGCTTGGTGGGTTCAACCGAGCAATGCTCTAACAATCTCCCCCTTTGTCAATTTTTGTGACAAAATTTTTACAATCATATGGATAAACAAATTACAAGAATTCATTACACATACGCTTGATTCTCGAATCCACAGCACATAACCTGCATTCATTCAATCCTCAAAAATGCAGCAGGTGCACTATAATAACAAAGCTTATACTCCCCCTAAAGGTGAGCTAGGTAGATATTCAATCCGCACATCTTTATTATCCTAATCATATGATATGTTACTCCCCCTTAGTCTATTCTTTTCCTCATTCGTTAGATAAACATTCAAGCACCATTATCCTCTTCCCTAGTGACACCAGTCAACCATAAATTGATACCGGCATCACTTGTTTCTCCATATATTTCTCTCCCTTTTTGTCACAAAAATGACAAAGAAGCGAACAAATAAGGGACCACACGAAAAGGATCTTACAAATCTCAAAATAGACTTGCAACCCGTTGAGTCAAGCACGAGGGTTTTACACACCGTTTTTGATAACCAATATCCAAACCGAAACTACAAGTAATTACGTTTTTATATGTTATAATGGAAATAATTGCCCGAAGCAATTTTCCCAACTAGTTTAGCAAACCAAAAATCAACTATGCAACTTAGTTCCTTTGCTAAACCGATTGTAAAATACAACCGCTTCATTCGATAAGACCAAAACAAAGATAAACTCCATTTTTCTCATCAGGTTCTAATTATCCATATAACTTAGACCTTTAGATTTCAAACAAGCCAAATACTAGGTTAGTTAACTAGCATTTCCTTGTTTAGGATTTTGGCTAGACTTGAATAACCGAAACCTCCACTTTGATAAGTCTAACTAAGATCAGAATTTACTTAGCTTAGCTTATCCGGAATCAAATTGGACTAAACAACTCATCCCGTCACCATATTCATTCGTTAAGACATAAATAATTCATACAAATCAATAAATCAACTTGCATAATTATTCACCTCAACCGGATACAATGGAAACAACCTATATAAACCAAAGTTTCACTATTGCACCGAAATTTTGTAAGCTTAAACAATTAATACTACACAATAAAGCAAAATAACAATTGTTTTACTTAACTGGAAGCAATTGAATTAACATAGATATTAAAGCACCGCAATTGCACCAAATTTTGTAAGCCTAAACTAATGATATCACACAAAAAAGTAAGATAACATAGGTTTTACTTAACCGGAAATAATTGAATCACACACACATCCATACATACATAATGGAATAAATACATCAATTGTACCAACAATTTCTTTTAAGCAAAAGCAATATATATATCAAATAAAAATAGGCTTTTCTTAAAACAAGAACACAATTAACTAACAAGATTGTTACCTCAATTTCACATACAACTTCTCCAAATATGATTCCATCATTTTCTTCTTCCGGGAGCATTGATATCAAAATACCATTATGTTGTCATTCTCATGCCAAAAACAAAAGAATAACAACAACCAACCTTTACCAGAGAAAGGTTGAAAATCGGTTTTAACCATTGCAAGCAAAAGTTGAAAACCGTCGAAACACATATGCTTTTATGCTAAACCAAAATCGATTCAACATATTATGACTTTTTCACATATTATTTCTACAGGAATCCCTCATGATCCTTTGATAAATCCTACCAACTTGGGCTAGAACTTAATCCTGCTAAATCAAAAAGTTAACCAAACCATAAGGGTTCACAACATCATATGAGATCGAATATTAGGGTCATGAAAAACATAATCAAACATCCCATAAACACTTTGCAATACACTATAAATATTCAACATAAAATCAAGTATTGAAATTACCTCAATTTTGTAGAGAATTAAATTTTGAAAACAACGCAAAAAGAATGAGGTCATTCCGAGTTCGGATGAAGAAGTTATAGGCAAAACAGTTTTACACTCCTTCGTATTGCACCTCTCACTAGGATCGGTACCCCATGTGTTGCACCTCTCACAAAAATAGGTTCCCTTGTGTTTCTAGTGAAATATCACAATACTAAACTTTTTTCGACATAACTTTGCATATGATGTCCGAATTTAATGATTTTTTGGCTCGTTTTAATCGTAAAAACAAGAGCTACACATATATGATCAATAGATATCAACATCATAATCTCATAATTACCGTTTCTATCAAAACTGAAATATAGATATAGAAAATATGAGTATAAAAGAAAAGAAATCTCTTAAAGATGTTAATTAGTCATATAATAATCTAGAGATCGTGTGCTCAGCTTCATGTGCTTCCCCACCTTTCAAACATGAGTACCAAGGTGAGCATGCACATTCTAACACAACTACGTTATGTTAAGTTCAGTCTTGTCTTGTTCTTCATGAGTGACTAAGACGGAATCATTCTTGACCTCTTGCTTAGTTTGTTTTCTCTTGTTCCATCCCTTGTTTTTCTTCTTTGAATTGTGATAAAGAGTGTCATTATCACAACCTTTATTAGTACAAGAGATTTCAGACATGATGTCTTTCTTTAGTCTTTCAAAAAGACTTTTGTAATTATTGTCACCAACAATTAACATCTAAGAGTCATTCTTGTGACTAACTTTTTGTCCCTTCTTGGCTATGGAGGACTTAGGAACCCATTTAGAGTTGGGTTTCGCATGAGTAGCTTTCTCCTTCATACCACTAGGATCAATGTCCTTTTGAATATTTTGCGAAACACCCTTTATCCAATTTGGAATATCAGATCTTGTTTTTGCATTTAAAAAGTCATCTCTCTTTGTATAATTGGGTCTTTTATGAAATGACCTTGACGAGTGATATGCAAAATTTTAACTAACATTATAATAATTCTTTTTCCAAAACTTAGGAAAATAACGATATGAGTTCTTATGAGGAGAAAACTTAGCCAATTTGTTTGATACAATAGAAAGTGCATCTTGTATCTTACGAACTTTGCATCCCCATTACAAGTGTCCTTTATTACCACAATAATAACAATGCCTAGTATAAATATACGAAGTATAAGTTTTAATGTTACCTTTTTGTGGATCCTCTTGCATTGGAGCTTGACGAGTTTTATTCTTCTTCTTCAACGTTGTTCCTTTCTTGACATTAGTAGAAGCGCTCTCGTTGATTGCTGCTGGTTGAACACAATTCTTAGGCTTGACTGGCTTTACTTCTTTACAAGAAATAGTATCATTTTTGACAACAGTGGAAGCCCCTGGTTGATAAGAATTAATAGATTTAACAAATTTTACCTCTTTGTTAATATTTGAAGCATCTATTCCCTTATAGCCCAATCCTCGTGTATCACGATGATTTCTACTTTCTTCTAACACTGAGGTTAAATTGTTTGAGCTAACATTGAACTTTTTAAGATTCAAAATTTGTTCTTCCAACATCTTGATTTTATCAAGAGCACCAGCTAAATCATCCTCAAGGTGTTTTTCTCGTGAGAGATATACACCTTCTTTTTCTTCAAAACTCTTTTGTTGAGTGTTAATCCTTGCATCAGATTCAACAAGTTTTTCTTCAAGACCATGTATTTGTTGAGAAGTATCTTCCCTAAACTTCTTATGATCTTGATGCATCCTTTCACATTCAATCTTAATTGCTTTAAAAACATCCTGATTTTCTTCAATTACCTTTTTGTAAATAAGCAATTTTTGTGAGTATTCTTTTTCCAACAAGTTATGCTCTTCATTGAGATTTTCAAACTTTAAAGTTAAATATCGTTCTCTTTCAAGTGTTGAAAGAACATCATTAGAACAAATAAGAAATTGTTTTCTCAATTCCTTTAGTTCAGATGGTTTTACACTTGATCTTTCATCAGAAATCTCCAGTATAGAACTCAAAAAGTTCTCGTTATCAAAAAGACATTTTTCAGAGTTTGAATCATTGCTTTCAAATATAGCGCTTAACTTAGTCTCGTCTAGAGAACATTAAGACTTATTATCAGAGGATCCAGTAGAACTTGATGAAGAAGCTCCTTTTAAGCATTTCTTAAAGTCAAAACTTCCAACGTCTTGCGATACGTTAAATGAGTCTTTCTTTAGTTTTCGCTCTCGCTTAACTTTACTTTGACTCATATCTTATAGGTTGGATCGCATCAAACACAGATTGTTAGATCTTTTCGTGTTTGCCTGCTCTGATACCAATTGAAAAGGCGAGGGTACCCTAAATATACCTCAAGCAATTACTTTTCCTTCCTATAAGTCCTTTCCCCGAAAGTGATTGTCTATAGACTGAGTCGAGACAATACCACAAATCGGTTTACACTTTGTATGATCGTCTATGGATACGAGATCGAGACAATACAATAAAAAAAGTATGTTTACTTGATACAAAGGTTCGGACTTAACCAAACTCAATAGGATTCACGTATCAAGTAAATAGGAATTAACGTTTGTGCAATTTAATTTAATTATAATAAAAAAATTATAATACGGAAATATAAAGTAAGTGACACAACAAGATTTTGTTAACGAGGAAACCGCAAATGCAGAAAAACCCAGGGACCTAGTCCAGAATTGAATACTCTCAGGATTAAGCCGCTATACAAAATAAGACAACTTCGTATAGTTGAGACCAAGCAACTAAACCTATAGTTCACCTAGTTCCGTCTGTATTCCCACGCCTCCAACATGTAAACAAGTCACGTACTTGGACTGATTCCTTTGGTTCGTATTCCAAATAGTATAGGAACAACAAATCTGTTTGGTACCAACTCTCTTCAACCAAGTGATATGATTTGCGCAAAGGTTCCCTTGTTTATCTTAACATAAACTCCTTTGCCAGGTTCCAAGATCTATCTTATTTTAAATCAACAAAAGGTAATCGTTAAGATTAACCCAACAACACTCTTCAACCAAGTGATATGTGTTGATGCCGATCTTCCTCAATTAATCAATCCAATCTACCACAAGGATAAACCGATTATTAATTGGATCCTCTTTTTCTCAAACAAGTATTGTGCACTCCAAAGATTATAAAAACACCAAGTAAGAAATCTTCAATATCTTATTTGTCTTCAAATCTTCTTAGATCTTCAATAAACACCTGCACACAATCACTTGAATCTCTTGTGATCAATCACACACAAAACGGAGTCTGTTAACAATGGATTATCACAAGATCGTATTTAGATCTAACAACAGTATAAAGATCCCTGTCGAAACCTTGAACTAGTTTGAGTGAATATTATTTCATAAGAGAAGATTCTCAAGCATAAACAAACTAGGTGCAATCAAAGTTCAACCACCGTTAGCCAATCAAATCAATATGAAAACTAAAGACAAACCACAATATCTAGTTTCCCACCAACGGGTCGCGCTAGAGATTCTCAATCCCAAAGAATACTTTAAATTGAGCGGCCGTAAGAGATTTCACCTAATTAGATTACTCTCCTCTCCAATAGGCGGCTTCACCAGTAACAAAGACAAAAGAGTTAATCTAGGTTACTCAAGATTAGTTTGCTAGAAATGCAAACTCAAAGTATTTATAGACAAGGAAGTTTGGACACCAAGGAATTTCCAAAACCAAAAATATTCTCAAGATATTTTTCATTACTCCACCAAATTCGGTTTTCATAATTCATGTGAATGCATTGTCCAAAAACAATGATCGAAATCTCCTTGGAAAATTTTTAATTAGCAAATGCACATTACTAATTCTTATTTTCCATATATAATTAAAAACCCTTAATTAAAAAGATTCTTAACTTATTTAAATTCGATCTTGGGATTTACTTCCTTCTTAGCCGTTAAGGAATATCTTTGAACAAAATAGAATAAGCATTAATGCATCGTGTTCAAAGAGTGACGGCATCTTACTCTTGCAAGTCTTTTACATGCTTGCTCACTTGAAACCCATTTACCACGCTTCCAAACAAGTTTAGAATTGGTTCATATGACTTTTAAGAACTATGTGATTGATCAAGTTCCACTCAATCATAACTCATGGGTTTACGGTTCTACCAAAACAAGTTTCGGTTCTACCTCCATGTGAGTACTGTGCATAGTTACACTAGCTTACCAAAGATACGGCTGACCAGGTTCTAGGATCGGTTCCCCATATATATTTGGTATCTAACTTGCATGCACTGTACATGTCCATAGGATCGGTTCCCCATTTCCCAAAAAAGTGTTGCACATGTTCATAGGATCGGTTCCCTTTTCTTATGTAAACCTTGTTGCACCTCATACAAGGATCGGTTCCCCTTGTGATGCATTGCACCTCTTACTAATATCGATTCCACTCTTTCCAGTAATAAGTTCAGACACACACAACCCGATCATACCCCAGATGATTACTTAAGATCGGTTTCACTAATAAAAGTCATACCAATACATAAGTCAGGCCTCATGTGAATAATTTTACCAAGAACACAAACAAGTCATGAGCGATTATACTAATCACACATATTGGTCGGTCATAAGATATGCAATGAAGAACAACCTCAATAACGCATAGCGATTTCCTTTTCGGTTCACAACACATATCATGAACTTACTTCCTTAGAACACATGTAAACATTGTTCCCTAGGATGAAATCCTCACCTCATACCCATACATAATCACAATAACATTTATACGATTATGTCGATGTCTTATATACAAAGTTTAATGGTTAAGCAAGAAACTTCATATTGTATTCCTTAATACTATGTCTATCTAGAGTATTCATGATTCGCAGTTTTATGTTTTGAATATGCACGACTTGAAAGATACTATAGGGAGTGAAACAGTTCAAGGAAAATATCACTAACCTCAAGTGGAAGGATGATGTTATCGTTGTAGCTCCGCACTTCTTCACTTCTTCAATTCTTCGCAATACTTGTAATGTGTCACCCTAATACTTTCAAGCTAACCTATATGAAGTTGACTCTAGTACATTTAAATCAAGCGACTCTTAAATGAGTTTTTCTTCACTAAAATATGACAACCAAACTTGACATACCAATGCTTGGTGGGTTCAACCGAGCAATGCTTTAACACAATTTGTTGGAAAATTTCTATCAGATCCAGGTAATTTTGTTTTTAAACTTATGTCCTTATGTATATTGTTCATACATACCCTTATTATGAACTTAGAAACAAAATTTACTGCTTCTTATATGTATTATTCCACATTGATATCGGTATGGTCTTATGAACACTTCCCAACATTATTTAAGGACTACCCCATTTTAAAAATCATATACCTTCCCGAACCCAAGGCGCCTAGAGCTAAGAGATAACAGTTCAACAATATTCCGAAGCCTGGTAACAATCGTCGACTGATAGATATGAGATTGGCTCTGGACGCGATGTCTACCAAAGATGTTGTGTTCAACCCTTACAAAGAGATTAGATAGAACCACCAAATTATGATGTTTAATAATGTTGTATTCTACAATAAACCGTTGTTCCACCAAAAGGGATATGTTATGGCTGATCCTCGACGTATGATGCGACATCTTGGATATAAGAAATTACCTTGTTTCATGACAACCTCTATTTTAAGGTACGCTCTTGACTTGGCTGAGTGCATTACAACTTCCTCAAAGTTGAGGGTAGTGTATGATCCAGTTCCAGAACCAACACATTGGAGGGATAGGGAACCAAGTTATTTAGTAGATATTAGTAATTGGGATCTTGTGAATAACTGTGATGAATCTGATCCCATATACATTGATAATTACCTGGAATGGTCACATCCTTTTGTGGTGCGCCCGGACGACGTCCAAGTTCCACCCCAGAAGAACCCTCCCTCTCCAACTCATACAGAGGCACCACCTACAATGGCCCAACTTAATAAGACTGTTGTATTTCTAGTAAGTATTGTTAATTGCTTAGTCGTTTAATGGACACATAATCTTATATTAGCATATATATACTAATTATGTGTTGAATGTATGAAACTAGCGGCGTCATATTGGCAAGTTGAAAAGATGTTTGGTTCCAAGTACGAGGAAGGAGAGGTGTTATCCCTTGAAAAAATGAAGAAAGTCGAGAAAAATCTTGATAAAATTGAAGACCCAACTGCAAAAGCTTTGTTTGGGAAAACGAGGAAGGTGACGGCCAAAAAGAATCAAAAGACTAAGTAATTAACTCTTCAGTTGTGTTTCTTCATTTGGATGATGGTTGTTATGTCTTGAACAATTCAGAACTTGTTTTTGTTTGTATCTCATGGTTAACTCTTTAGTTGTTTGGTTTATGATACCTGGATTAAGAACATTTAAGCACAATACAGTGGTTTGGTTTATGTGGAACATGTTTAGATTTTTAGTGAAATATTTTTTTTGCAAGTTTTCTTTACGCCAGAGGTGCCGGCATTGAAACGTTTAGGTTCTATAGCGCCGGGAATGATTCAGGCATGTAAAAGTAATTATAATTCCATGCCGCCACTTGTACCGGCATTGACGTTTTTTTCCTAAAACCATACCGGAAAAAGGGGATGAAAGAAATGGAAGTTCCTGTATAGAATTTGGACAGTTCAGGCATTGAAGTATTTATTGAATCTATGCCGGAATTCTGATTTTCTTACACTTTAATTGATAGTTTTTCCATAAAACCGACATTGGTTTGGATATAACTACAATGTCGGTATTGATTATAAATCCGTTCCGAATGCTCTTGTATTTCATTGTTAACTAATCTATTACACTGGATTTGAAACTTTAAATTAAAACATACTAAAAAACATGGAATGGAGTAATTTTGGTTAAAGATGATGTCATAATCTATTTCCATCCCTTTTCAATAATTTCGAAACCTTTGAGTCTTTCGCAAATATCTTCGAAGACATCATCTGGAATCTCGGTGTCAAGGAACATCTTCATTGGTTCATCTTCTCTTTTAACATATTCATTTTCCTTCATATAACACCCATCACACCCATCAATATAGGCTTGCATTAGCCCTTGTGGTTTTCTCTTGATTCTTCTAGTGCAACAACTTTGTCAAACCATTGGAACTCATCGCACTTTGGGTAATTCAGACACCTTGGAAACAATCTTCCGTTTTCAGCATAATCAGTTTTTGCAATCCAAAACCGGCATGTCCCATCATAATTTCTACACTTTGAATAAATAAAAGGACATTACATGGCTAGAAGAGAAGGTGACTTGCAAATTTGACAGCTGCAATGATGACTCTGTAAGAGAAGATTATATTAGTGATACGTCCTAGTAGAGAATATTTTAACTATCCAATCCATCGTTAGTAATGTTGAATCTACTTTCTTTGCATGTAGAGCTTGATGGTGGTTTGCAAATAGAGCTCGTTGATGAATATCCCATCGCTTGTGAAGCTTGAACCGTGCTTGCTTGATCTATTTTTTTGAGACTTGCTTTCTTGAGAGAAGGATTTTTGTTATTTTGTGGGTGCTTTGTGTACATTTTTCCAAAGGAATGGGGGGGAGGGGGGTTATATAGAATGAAGCTCCAACGGTCTTATTTTTCAAAAAAATAGCCGTTTTTTTTTTTGTTAAAATTCACAGGTACCGGCATAGTCGAAGAAACACAATCACTGCTGGTAGAAATGCCGGCATTGTATGTTATTGTTAAAATGATGCCGAAACTATATGTAGATTAGGCCCAATCTCTGTATAAGAAAATAAGGTACCGGCATGAAACTTTCATGGTAATGTATACCGAAAACTGGTGTCGGCGTCTCTATTCATATTTACTTCAATGCCGACACAAGTGATTTAAAAAAAAACTATCCGTTGAGTTTTTTCTCAATATAAAGAGAGCTAATACTTGGACCCAATTTCCCATAACTCGTTTTTTGTTTACTATATCCTTGAGACTCTAAACTTATGAAACCCTAAACCATAGAAGATTCATCTACATATAGCTTAGTATAAACCTACTCCCACATACAATAAATGGAAACGTTTGACTCAGAGGAAGATTTAGCAATCACCAAAGCATGGTACTCCGAAACTCGTCCTTCAACTATAGATAAGAGTTCGGGGGATTCCATGTGGTTGAAGATTTTTAACAAATTTACTCACGATTATGATAACCCGAAAGGAAGAACTACTCAACAAATCGAGCAACATCACGACATCATCCTAGATGCGGTGGTTGAGTATTTAAAAATGAAGCACCAGATCGAGCATGCTACCCACAATATATTTTCCCCTCAACAACTCGTAAGTATCTTTATGATTAATTCGACACAATCCACTCTTTTCAATTTTTATGTAACAAAGTAAGTTTGTGTGTTGTTTATGTAGCATGAAGCCGCGAAAGCGCGTTACTTATAGAAAAAGGGAAAAGCATTCATGTTTGATGAAAACGTGAACCACATGGTAACCAAAGTCACGGAGTACCACCAGCTAGGTGAATCAGAGACGGATTCTTCTTAAAAAGATTGATATGTTTAGTGCTTTTTAGTTAGGTTTTTAGGGTAGTTTTTGGTAAGGTTTTGTGGGTAGATCTCTATGTAAACCCTCATGAGACTATAACTCGTCCACTTGGGTCACCAAGTGGTTTAAAGGCTTGATGCACGTGCTAAGTCCATCCGTGCTTCCTGCGACAAGGATTACATTTGAAATAAATTACAGTTCCGGTATACTATGTTAACATAATTTCACGCCGGTAGTAAGTGCCGGCGTAGATCTTATATATATATTTCTATGCCGGTATATAGTGTCAAAATTTGATGGTTATTGTGTACAATAAACCTTATTCATGAATTGAATTGTAATACAACTCCACGCCGGTAGTGGGTTCCGGCAACATCGTTAACCATAGTTCACTGTCGGGATTTAACATTCAATGCCCAATGGATATTTTTTCAAACCATAAACCAATTAAGGGAACTGCCGGCGTGGATTTTAGGTTACTGAAAATGCCGGTACAGTAAAGTGGGTTCAAAAAGAGCCGTTGTGTACTCATTTTTTTAAAGGAATTGATACACCCATTGCACTTGATACCTAAAAAAAAAGAGTTTGCTCCAACACATATCTCCAATTGAAAATCCATCAACAACTACCGATTTCATCATTGCCATGGAAAAAGATAAATTCAAAAAGAACAAACTATCGACTCCTGTAGGAAATCAATCATCATCCACCACCAACTCAATTGCCATTATACAAGAAAAAACTTAGAAGGAAGGAAACCACCACCAAGTCAATTTCCGCAATGGAAGAAGAGATACTTAAAAGGAAAAGAGAAAAAGAAGAGGCAGCAAAAGAAGCAAAATATCACAAAGAAACAAAGGAAATATACGAATGTGTAAAACAAGAGAAGATAGAAGCGGATGTTGAGGAAGAAACCGAATGGATTAAAAATTTCTACATAGTATTGGATTTCCCGGAAGATCACTGCCCATTGTTTTTTTTTTGGGTCTTGTTAGTTGTGGTCCTTATATGCCGAAGTTTGAGGACGGTAAGTACAAGAAACCCAAAATGAATTACGGGGATGAGTATGTAGCGAATCGGAATTGCCCTCATAAAATAATGTCGCAAATACAATGAGTTTCTCGCAAGATACAGAGGGAATAGGTATCAAGCTCAGGACGCATATACCAAGTGGAGAAAAGAGCCTTTTAGGAATTTCGAAGTTGCTTTGTTTATGGAATCTCGTTCAGAGAAATGATGTTAGTTGCAATTAGCTTGAGATCTTTCATTTTATGTGTAACGTTGTTTAAGTGGTTAATGTTTTTAAGTTTATTTCCTTAAGATTAATATGAAGGCCAGTTTGGGTCAGTTTGCTTGCTTAAACCTTTGGACTCAATTTATACTGATCGTCAGAATGCCGACATCGAATAATAGCGAAGGACAATTTCGGCACCGATACCGGTGTTGATTGTGACCAACATACAATGTCAGTACCCTAGACTCAATTTAAAATTTTTGTCAGAGTGCCGGCATTGAATTATACCATCTTTTCTATGGCGGCATTATGATGGTTACAATATCAAGTTATATGGCAGTTACAAACTCCTTAATTCCACTTATGTGATGGTTTCAAACTCCCTTATGCCACTTATGTGACAGTTAAAAATTCCTTAATACCCTTTATGCATCGGTTACAAACTCCTTAATTCTATTTAAGTGATGGTTATAGAAAGGAAAGTATTCAATCTCTCTTTATATTCATTCTCCCTTTGTATTCAATCTCCCTTTTTTTTTCATCCTCTGTACCAAAGACAATGGGTCGTCGCAAACCCAAACCCAAACCCAATCCCGAAGAATCTGTTGATGATGGTGGTAAATCGAAATTAAAAGCGCAACAAGTGCCTGAAGAGTCTGTTGGTGAGGAGGAAATAACAAATTTGATGTGGTAAGTGATGTCTATGTTGAATTGAAGTATTTTTACGGTGAGGGTCAAATAATGAACAACACAATTAAATGTATCCGCCACTATATGCCCACAAAGCGACATTCTCATCCAATATTGAGAAGTAAGGAACTTCATCTCCTGCTCGGGACCTAACACTTGAGCATATATATTATCAAATCATTCTTCGCGACCAACCAATTGCTCATAAAAGCTCTTCTTTTTCATAAGTTTTTCGGCCATCCTCTTTATAACATATTGACATGGTGTCATCCCTTTACTAACCACTGTCTCAAATATTCCTAATTGTTCGGTCACGGCATGATAGCCACAATTTCCATCTCCATCGACATCATCCGTATATACAATATACTCGTGAATAACCTCAGGAAGTTGGTCTATGTAAGACTGTATCTTGGTATTATAACTTCTAATGGTCCTACCTGTATTGGGATACTTATACATCTTCATATTACCCTTTTGTAGCTTAATTATATCTAATCCATCCTCTGTAATATCCACACTTCCAATATCTTCAGTATGTGATGGGAGTCCGTACTTCCTTGGCATACCCCTTGGCTTTTTGTTTCGCACCGCCGCCTCATCACCTTGTTGTTCTTTGTTACTTGCTGTTGGTACCTTTGGCGGCCTACCCCTTTTCCTTGGAACCTCCACTAGATCGACTATGGGTGTGGCTACGGAATGCTCACCTTATTGTTCTTGGTAGATCAATGTTGGTACATTTGGAGGCCTACCCTTTTTCTTTGGAATCTCCGCTACATCGACTATGGGTATGGCTTCGGAATGCTCACCTTGTTGTTATCGGAGCAACTTACCATATTGTAAATATGAATTCATCCTTTCCTTTGAGATTTTCTCAAAGGCCTTCTTGATCCTATCGATATCACTCTTAAAGTATTGCTCCATTGCCTTGGTGACCGTAACCATGTTTCCTTGGAAGGACTGGATGAGATCTTTAAATCTCCCATGAGAGGACTCCGCTACACTAGTTGCTTCATTCTTGTAGTGTATGTACCGTTTTTTCCATGCACGCACAAATTTTTCCTTGAACTTATCCAACCATTGATTCTGACAATACGAGACGGCACTCGGGTAAACTTCATTCCAATTGGCAATAAACTTGTCCAAATTCTTTTCGTATGTATCCTTGGTAAGAGACCAACAAACTTTCTCCCAATCTCTTTGAAATTACAACCACTTTTTATGATTTTCCTCATATTCTTTGTCCACTCGCTCTTTGATCTTACCTCTTTCATCTTCTTCTTCTTCGGGTGATAGTTTGTTCTTTCAGACGTCTTCCTCTAGTTGAAAAATCATTCTCTTCTTAATATCCGCCTTAGTGGGTTCAAACAAGGCATGGAAAGATTTTACCACATTTTGATTTATATGATATGTACATAGGAAATTTTGTGCATCCGGGAAGACGTCGGATATTGCATTCATTAATGCGTCATCTTGATCGGTTATGATGACCCTCAGAAGTTGATTTTCCCAGAAGAATAATTTCAATTGTCGTAATGCCCAATGATAATTATAGTCCCTCTCGTTTTCCATTAAACACCAAGACAATGTGAATGATACCTTGTTCGATGTTTGCCCCACGATGTTGAACAACGACATATTATATTTGTTTGTCTTGTAGTTCCAATCTATCAAAAGAACACCACAACATGTATGGGCCAATTGTGAAAGCAAAGGATGCAAAATGAATATTTGAAGGGGCTTGTTGTCAGGCCCTCTTTTAATGATTCGCGTGTAGTTGTGATCCCAAACTATCTTATCAAATTCTTGCATAACGGACCTCCCTTCCCATTCTCTTCTAATATTTGCTTGTGCGCTAAAAATTATACTTAAAGAAGATACGTTCGTCCGATCCTTTTCTTTAAAGCCTCTGAGAATTTGTCTCGGTTTGATAAGTGCTTTGGTCAATATCTTTACATCCTCCATTTCATGAGGTTTTAGCTTCGCAACTAGGGAGTGACCAACAAAATCTTTCGGATCCCGGTGGTTTTTGGCGTCCGAAAAACACCGTACAATCCCATTCATTGTCCTTGTCTCTTAGATGGAATACAAGCTTAAAGGGGAAATTTCCCTTCCTCGTACGAGTCTTGTATACCCCATTAGTCTTCTTTGGATATACATAATCTTTTCTCTTGTGACTATTCTTCTTCTTGTATTGCCCATTTCTCTCGCAAACCATCTCAAAACAATTATTTGAACGTTGGGTATTCCTCACCAACACACATATGTTCTTAAGAGCCGTCTCTTTAGCCCAAGCAATTGCTTCCTCTAGAGATTTTATTCCCTACATTGAAAAAAATAAGAGATTATAAGGTTCATTACAAGCAATCCATTAGAAAAGTTCAAGATACTAGGTGAAAAGTATTCTTTGGTAACAAACCAAAGGCATTTTATAGTATTCC
Organism: Papaver bracteatum; assembly: GCA_023529315.1. NCBI lineage: Eukaryota > Viridiplantae > Streptophyta > Magnoliopsida > Ranunculales > Papaveraceae > Papaver > Papaver bracteatum. Next base: position 1,320,060 of record JAJJWX010001098.1, on the reverse strand, counting down.
GACGTATCCCGACCAAGCGGTTTTGCATTTGTTGGATCAATATATGTGACAACCTAAGGATCAAATGAAAAGACAATAAATTAGTTCCAAAATAAATTAAAATACTATGCCGGACCATAGTTCCGGCATGGTCGAACTGAACCACAACTGAAGTCCAAATTTGAAACTCTTTTCGGCATACATATTTCATTTGAAATCAATGTCGGAAGCAGAAGTGCCGACATGATAGTTATCTATGGTTCCACGACGGTTCAGATTTTCGGCGTGGACCATAATTAATATACCATGCCAGGATTTAGCTTTGGAAAACATTGCTTCCTGTATGGTTTTTTTGAAGGTGCCAGCATGTTAACATTAAAATTAAACAATGCCGGTGCATGTACCGGCATTTCCATCATCTAGGGTTCTACGCCGTTACACAGTTCTGGCATGGTAACATTAATCTAGTATGATGGTTTTTAGCTTTGGAAGGCACTGCTTCTGTATGTTTTCATTCAGTACCGGCATGGTAACCTTTGAATTTAACCATGCCGGTAGCATATTTCGAATAATATTCTGTGGTAGGTAAAAAGTAACTTTTGTACCGGCATAGTTTTTTGGTTGAATACTATGCCGGTTTTGGTTTCAAATTGGGGGATATCGAGTTGTCGGCATGGACGTAGTATGAATACCATGCCGGTAGAGAAGTTTACGGCATTATATTCATACAAAATCCATGCCGGCACAAAGCTTTTTCAGCTACAAAAATGGTGGATTCAAAGGAAAAAAAAATCAAATTTTCAACCGATTAGCAGCTTAACCTGTGTGTTGGGGATGCTTGTATGTTGTGCAAGTTTACTCTCTTGTGTAGGTTCTTCAAAAAACTCTCCATGCTCGTAAAAATCATCATTCAAGGGTGTTGGCTCAACAAAGAGTTGCAATTGTGAGTTGTTGTCATTGGCTGAAGATTCAAGATATGCTCCTTGTTGTAGTTGAGCTAAAGATTCAGCATCAACAATTCTCTCTTCACAATCATCCTCCATTTTCACCAAAAAAAGTTCCCTCCTTCTATTCTCACCTCACTCACCCAAATACAAATAAAAACACCCACTAATCTTTTACCAAATACTTTAGATTTTTCCTAATTATAATTAAACACTAAACCTAATTAGTGAGGGGTATATTAGGAATTAGGTAAAATACTTAGATAAGGGGTGACCCTGATTTGATATTTGGATCCGGTTTTTGTCCTTTTCCTCTATCCCAAATTAGTTTTAGTATCTCCCAATATCGCGTTATTTTAAAAGCCCCATAAGCATAAGCTTTGGTCCCACCTAATTTTAATGCATGATTTTTCTTTTATATCCCTATTATATTAAATGACTAAAATTGCCCTTAAATCTTTGATAAAAAAATTATTTTTCTCCAATCTCCATATCATATTTTTTAAAGGTTGTAATTATAAATCTATATTAAATTCTTTAGAGATTATTATTTTGAATTTTGAATTATATTTCAAAAAGGTGTTGGAGCCCAGCTTGTTGCTAGACTACCAACCAAGAGCTATGTTTAATTGTTATAAAAGATTTACAAAAAAATATAAATCTTTTAATTTTTTTTTTTATTTAAATATTTAAATTAATTTTTAATTTTTTTATTCAAAGAGGAGTTGGTGCCCAGCTTGTGGCTAGGCTTCCAACCCACAGCTCTGTGCAATCATTTTTATATATAATAAATATTGTTATAATAAACTTTTTTTTTAATAAGTAAATAAATAATTAGAGCCAATATTGAATAAATGTTTGATTTTAGTATGATTTTTTTTATCTCAAATTATATCTATAATAAAAAATAGTTACTCAAAATATGCATAAATAGAATAAAACTATATTAAAAGATTATGTTTGTTTTTGTCATTTGTTACAACTACAATAAGTGTACATATAATTTACCAAACACAATTTGATCATTTCTTAATCAACTTTAGCTTTTAGTGTATAGTTTACCAAACACTTAAATGTCTTTTTTACACAGCACAACAGAAAAACGCTTTTACAAAAGCCGCAACATTACCAAATTAAGCCTAAGACAAAGTAAAAACATTGTTCAAGTTACAAATATCATTTAGATATTTACTTTTCCTACTTCTATCCCAACATCTAGAGTATATTTTCTGGATATCAAACCGATTAAGATATTTGGATAATTTATCCGCTATAGAGTTACAATCCCTATTGACATATAATGATAAGAAGAAGAGGCAAAAGAATGGTTGAAATCTAAAGCTTTACTTCTCCTAATGCTTAGGCACCTAGGGCCCCAGGGTTAAAGGGGCCCTCAAAATATTTTTTTTCGATATATATTTATTTATTTTTAAAAATTCGGTTTAAAGCCCAAAGGTTATATTAAAGTTTAAATCTCAAAGAGATCTACTACTTACAAGCCCAGGTATCTAGGAAAAGAAAGAGAAAAATCCCCCCATCCCGATGCTGACGAGTTTTGAACTCAGATCATTTGTATCATCACCCAACGATTTTACCACTGTACGATAGTGACATCTGCTTTTTTTCAGGTATATATATGCTACTGTGTATCGTAGGTCAGAGTAAAAAAAGAAAAAAATAATATTTCGGACAGAATATAGTTTTGAATAAAAGCCCAACAAAGAAAAGCCCTTATCTTTGGCCACATTCAGTATTCAAGTTTCAATAAGTAAAAAGTCCTAATCGACTAAATCCCATTTAGGATATTACTTACACAATCTATTTCATCTCCGTCTCTTTCGACTCTCATCGTTCTCTCAGGTAAGTTCATCATCAAATAGTAGTTTAGTACTATTCTTCATTTTTTTCCCTCCAATTTATGGTTAAAATCTGCATGAAATCGTTGATATAGGTATTGATTTTTTTAAGATTCTCAGTAGAGGTTAGTAATTTTATTCAATTGCTACTTAGAGTTTCATGATAGTTAAAGGAGGAGAATGAGTTGTTTTATTAGCTGTTTTGATTTTGGTTGTTTAATTTGGATTTTAATTCTTCCTTGAATTACGGTGTTATGGTGTAACGGTGCAAAACTGCAAAGTATGATGTGAATAGTGATTTTGGGTTTAAAAATTACCGTCAAAGATCACCTATGGAGTTTTTAAACTAGGAATTTTGAATTTTGATGTTACTTATGTGTTGATATGTCTTACTTATGCTTCTCCAGAAGTAGAAGTCAGTATCGGAAATATTTTGCTTCATAAAAAGTTAACTTTTCTGCTTCGGAAAGGCATTCTGAAATTGTTTACCCGAACTAACTTCTGACTTTTTTGCTTCCAGAAGTCAAAAAGCAACTTCTGAATGTGTTTCCAAACGCGCTATAAATAAGCTTTCTCATGTGATATCTTGCTTTTTCATGTGTAGGTTTTGAAGTAACAAAGTACAAGAGTGGGAATAACTACCAAGTGATATGACCCATAGGAAAACAAAATGCCAAAGTGGTTCTTTAAAAGCTAAGAAAAGAAAAAGAACAGAGCACCTTCAAAGTTCTTGTTTCAAGTAAACAAGTTATATTCTCTTGATGATAACACTTTAAAGGCATATTGTATCAAACTTCAAAATTATCTAAAGCATGGCATGAGTTCTGATATTGATGGGCATAACTTGTATGCTGAATTGAAAGTTCTAAAAGATTATTTGCCGGAAGAAACTAAAAGGCAATTGAGGTGTTGAATTTCTTGAAAGATATGGAAGGTTGCTACCCAAATGCAGAAATCACATATAGGATATTTTGACAATTCCAGTTATAGTTGCCTCTGCAGAAAGAAGTTTTTCAAAGTTGAAGCTGATCAAGTCTTATCTTCGGTCAACAATGTCACAAGAAAGATTGAATGACTTAGTAATGTTATCTATCGAGGTCGATATGGTGAACAACATTGATTACAAAGCCATAATTGATTAGTTTGCATCGAGGACGCAAGGAAGGTCAATTTTTAGTCGATTAGCTATTTATATGTAGTTTTTTTCATTTGCAAAATTTTTACAGTATTATAAAAAAAGATAATTAAACGATCGCTTAGAAAGACCATATTGTCTAAGCCAATTTATCTGGCCTATCTTGTGGCTTCTGCTTCGTCAGGGCTTGAGCATCTCCTTGTTCCTCCTGCAAAATTACAAATCAGACTATCAGATCCTATTAGGATTAGAGCATAGGCAAACTTATTAGAGTTTTTCTTGAAAGCCACATCGAAAAAGAATTGAAACATCAAATTTGCATCCCGGATGCAAGCAATTACACATTCTGCAATTTTTACTACTATTTTGGTTGGATAAACCGAGCCAAGGTTAGATTTTTTCGGGCCAATTAGAAACGAACTCGACCGCTCTTTAGACCACATAACACCACATTTCCTTATTGATGTATTTACACAACAAAAATACTTCTGAATAAATGCAGAGTACATGATATAACAATGACTCAACCAAGTCAAACAATATTATTTTGGATGGTTTATTGAGGTAGGCTATATAGACCATACAAACAGAAGAGCAAAGAGATTACCTTTATGCTGACTTGACCCCACATTTAAGTCGGTTGTGTCCAGGTTCTTTGCACTTTCCGCATCGTATTGTACCACCATGAACTAGTGACTGAGATTCTATGCTCTTACGCTTTGGACGACCCACTCTCTTCCGCCATGTTGGTGGCAGAATTGGAGAGTCATTCGGATCACAAGTCCAATCATTACAACTTCGAATAGTAGAAAGTGTCTTTGAATAAGTTTGACGGTATGTTTCAATTGTGTACCAATAAACACAATAATCATGGATGTTGTAGTGCCGAGCTTGTATTGCCGCAATTGCATGGACACATGGCATTCCCATTAATTGATACTGACGACACGAACATGTGCGTCCATCTAAGTTCACTGAAAACTCTTGGTCTTGGATATACACTCGTGACTCATGCAGACTGAAGTGTGTTACATTATAGATGTTTGATTCTAATTGAGAAGTCTCCAATAGTCTTGCATAGTGCTTTGTCAATCCATTGGCAATATCCGACACATCCTGTTGACGCTTACACAAATAATCCGCAACCTTAGTACGTGTTCCGAGAACCAGTCCAGTGATAGGAAGGTCTAAGACGTCACCAATAATGGCTTTGAAGCTTTCAGTTAGTTTTGTTGTGTAAATGTCGTACCTGCACCCACTAAAATAGCTTGTTGTCCATAAGCTCTTATCCACTGCTTCCAACCAATCTGAAGCTTGAGTGTTTCCTCTTCTTAAATGCTCCAAGTAGTAGTCACACTCTTTTCCAGTGAATGCTGTCCCACATCGCCATACTAAATCCTCGAGAATCCTTTCATGGCACTTAGAGACAAAATTCTCTGTCAGGTGCTGAAGGCAGAATGAATGATGGGCTACTGGTAGAAATTGCTTTATTGACGTGACAATAGACTCTTTCATGTCTGTAATAACGGTTAGTTCTTTACGACTTGGACCCAAGACGAGGTTTTGGACGCATTGTACAAAGAAACCCCAGCCGTCGTCGTTCTCTTCCTCAACCACTGAAAATGCAATTGGCACAATTTCGTTCTCCCCGTCAACTCCACAAGCGATCAGTAGCACTGCACTGTAAACTCCTGTTAGGATTGTACTGTCCATTATCATTACTGGCCTCAAACAAATGTTAAAAGCTTCTATACATGGTCCAAATGCCCAAAAGAAACTTCGGAATGTTCCATCATCGTTGACAATCAGATTAGTTACTGTCCCATCTCCTTTGCTGGTAAATTCTCTCTCAAGACCTCTAAGATTATCAAAGGAGTCCTTGTAATTTCCATGAAGAGATTCTTTTGCTGATGCCATTGCCCTTTTTGACTTTGATCTTGAAACTTTGATACCAAACCGTGTTTCGATGTTTGTAACTATCTCTTTGGTGCTTAAATCTGGCTGAATCTTTAACATCTCTTTTTCCTTAGCAGCAATCCAATCAACTGATGCTTGCTTGGGATCCCACTGCCCTTCTTGTGGTTTACATGTATGAGGTTTCAAATACCGAGTAATTCTAAATGATGGCAACTCACCAATTTTATTTCCCCGAATGCACCATCCACAGCCTTTTGCTCCACATTTCCACTCTAAACTTTGATGGTCGCTTTTATAGACCCTCAATTCTCTCCTGGACATTACTGCTGTATCATGCAACGCAAACTTCAATTTCTGCTTCGTCTCAAAGATTTGACCCACAAAAAACTCATTGTATAGAGTGGAACTTGTTGGAATAGGAGCACTAAGATCTGCACTAGTGAACCTACTGCCTCCTACATCTGGTTTAGAGATTGATCTGGATGGTGACAAATCATGCAAGTAGCATTTGTAAATAAAGAGGAACAGGATAAAGTAAAATTGTGCCTCTTCTGCAGTTCTTAATTATGTACTTATATACTTAATGATGGTCAATTGCTATAGTAGCCTAAAGTTGCTTAAATATACAATTGATGGAGCAAGCGTGTCTAAATATCGAGTATGAGGTGATTGTGAAGGGAAGGTTCGAGGACACATGTATATTTTCTTTCATCAACTAAGTAAGCATCACTAAAAAGAAGTAGGAGTTCAACTCCTTGTTTACACTATCTTTCAAGTTATAGTGTGAACTAATTGTGATTTATGATGTTTTTTATATCATGTTATTTATGATTCAGCGTAAGGTAAGCTTTATAATCTATGTCTAAGTTAACAGGATAAGGTTTTGAATTACCTATGCCTCCCAGATGCTTGAGTGTTCGGGCATGTTGGATTGTCAGTTGGAGATTCCATTTCATCCTGCCCACCATCCCAAGAAGAGATCAACAATGGTTCATTGTGTTGTTCATCATCCAAGGAGGAACTGCAGTAGAGAATTATCAGTACAGTTATATTTTTGCAAAAATTAGGCAAACGTGCACAGGAAACCCCAAGAAAATAGAAAACTAAAACAGAATTCAACTTGCGAGAGCACCTATCAGATGAACCATCTATGACATTGTCGAAAGAATGGTGGGGTGATGACCTCGAACTATCTGCAACATCTGCTACCACGGTTTCCCTAGCAAGGCCAGATGGAGCTTGTTCTTGCCTGCTTTCAAGCATGAAAACGTTATTATGTTTGAGGTTCTGCCAAACATGATTTCAAGGCTATCCTTAGAACAACAGCAATCTACCTCCTCGTTGCACGTGTCTGTACTGTGGTACTGCTTCTCGTCTTAAGAAGGTTCCTGTAAAATGGAAGAAGATTAAGCTTTTCCGAATATGCATGTTAATGTGTGAGTTACAATACAAAACTGGTTCACTTAAACAAAAGTGAACTTACAAATTTGGCTGGTCTCGAACAACATGAGCAGAGCATGAGCCTTGAACCGGAACACGACTATCTTGGGAATCAGTAGATGTTCTATTCAGCACCTATACCGTGTTAGCATTGCAAGTATAACAACGCATAAAAATTTATAGCTTAGCAATGAGCACAGTTACCTCTCAACCGTCCCTCTAGGGTAAGGTTCCTTGCTACCAGCAGAAGTTCTGTGCGTGTGCGACAACTATATTATTTCATCAATGTGATGAGGTTAAATCACACAACTAAGTATATATATAGTTCCAGAATGACCACATTTACCTCTCAATTATTTCCCTCGTGTTCGGTTCTTCGGCTGGTGCACAATCTTTTTGAACATAAAATGCATGTATCTCAGAGCCCGACAGGAAATCGCTAAGTGTGTCACATCCAGCAATGTCAACAAGCGCAGCAGAGGTGGAGCTTAGGAAAAGTCGATAATTTATTGTAATGCGGATACTACTCCCGATACCACATTTTTCTCTGACACTCTCAAAGAACTCACTCACTGCTATACTCTCTCCAACATCAAACATTTTAAATTTCCCACCCACATACTTCGGATTATGAGGGTTGTCATCGACAATCTTTCCATTATACCATATGGCGACGCGTGCCATCGACCCCGATAGTTACCCTTTATTGAGTATTGATTACATAAAACTGCACTGCAAGATAAAATGGACATCAATATTTTTCTTTCCACAAGATAATACACAGGATGCATGTATTAATATCAAACAGAAACAGTCAAATAACTTCAATCAATGACATAAACAGAACACAGTCATTTCACCAGATAAGCAAAACCCATGTACTAAATATCAAACAAAAACAGTCTAATAACTTGGATTACATAAATTTGCTTCATTTATAATCACTCCCCAATACACCAAAAAAAGAGAAAAAAACAAATAAATGAAAACTTAATGTAACAAGGAAATCCAATGTAACAATTTCTAAATTAAAGACTGATTACAACATACAAACATGGAGGAATTCAGTATGTATCAATAGAAGAATGCATACCAGTAAAAATTAGCCCATCAAGTACTGAATCAGAAACCCTAGGAACCTTTTAAGTGTATCCACGGGCTCCTCTCTTGATGCTCATTTAATATTGGTGATGTTGTACTGAGTTTAGTGAGATAATCAACTGCCAAGCTGGTAGAAATCAGAGTACTTTTCTAAGGATCAAAGATTGAATCAGAGTAGTGAACAACTATGCTACAACTTGCACAGTTTTCACACAGACAAAATAACAAACACTTAATGCACAAAGAAACTGGAGACAAAGATATGCTTCTACTACAACTTGTAGAATCACTGAATTCGATTGATTAAAAGAACAATCAGACCACCATTATATAGGTGAGAATCTGCACATGTTTACAATCCACTAACAACATGAACAATCACATAAACACGATTAAAAACAAACTAACTTACTGACCATTACTCACCCACTAACACAGGTGGTAGAACCAACTAACAATCCTGCTAACTAAATGCTAGAATTCAGGAAATAATAAAATACGTGAATGAAGAATTCAATTCCTACTTACCAGGAATTATTGTTTGAGTTTAAACTTCTTCACAAGCTCCATTACAGAAGAGAGAAGAAGAATGGTATTTTTGGGAAATTCCATTCGGTAGGAAACATGTCGATGAACCTCAGGGGGGCAATTTCGTCAGCGGGGGTTAGTTTAGGAAGTTTGACACAAGTGCTCTTAACGGAATGCGGGCATTCACATTCGCCCGCATTCACACAGCGACGTCATCACTCCTCCTTTAAAAGGTTAAGTCATATGAGCTCCCACGTTGCACAGTGAGCATGACACCCACTTCAAATTAAATTAGATAAAAACTTTCAACTACACCAATTTTGGAGAAGACAAGTGTCGTAACGTTATTGATCGAAGATTTTTTTTTTTAAAAACACCCCCTTAGTAGAGAACGTTATTGGTGCAAACCCCTGATTTTAACGGCCAAATACTAAAACCGTTAGTAAAAACGTGGGTGTACAAGACTTATGTGTTGATTTACACCTAATTAAAAAATTATACCTGGTTTACACTAAATACTTAACTGGACGTTAAGTAACACAGTTAAGCAGGGACGTTGGTGAAAATCCACAAGTGCATTCCAAAACTTTGAAAGAAGGAAACGATATGAAAATTGGTTTATTAAGATCCACTAGATTTTGTGCCCATGCTACGCACCGGACGGACCCGAAAACCATCCACCATCATTTTTTCTTTTAACAATATTTTTGGTTTAGTGTGACGTGGCTTCGCCTTGCTCCATTACGATGCATTTTTTATTTGGTGCGGCTCGGTTTCACCTCACCCCGTCCAAATGCATATTTAGGATTTTTTATTTCACGTGGCTTGGCTTCGCCTCGCCACGTCGCTTAGGATTTTTTATTTGGTGTGGTTCGGTGTCGCCTCGCGTCGTCTTGATGCATGCTTAGGATTTTTGATTTGGTGTGGTTCGGCTTCGCCTCGCCCCGTCCTATGCATGCTTAGGATTTTTTTATTTGGTGTGGCTCGGCTACGCCTCGCCCTATCGCTTAGGATTTTTTATTTTGTGTGGGTCGTCTCGCCTCACCGCGATTCATGCTTCGGATTTTTGATTTGGTGTTGCTCGGCTATGCCTCGCCCCGTCGCTTACGATTTTTTATTTAGTGTGGCTCGGCTCGCCTCGCCCCGATGCATGCTTAGAATTTTTGATTTGGTGTGGCTCGGCTTCACCTCACCCCATTTCGATGCATTTTTGATTTGGTGTCGTGCGGCTTCGCTTTGCTCTGTCACGATGCATTTTTATTAGATTCCCAGATTTTAATTTCAAACGTTATTTATTTTTAATCTTCCGAGTAACATTCCATTGGAAGATACCCATATTTCAGCTCCTAATACTGCAGCCAACATTTGACAGCCTCATGTGGTTCCCTTTGGGTGTCTTAATACATGTTATAACTTTCAACACCTCTTCTAGATTTTGGGTGGTGTATATATATATGCAGCAAACTGGGGCTGTAGCAAGGTCCTGATCCTTGTCGCGGATTCAAATCTGGTGAGTGGCGAGAATATGGTAAACAAACTTTGATAGATAAAGTTGTTGGTATAAAGTTGATAAACATGAAAAGGGACAAAGAAAGAAAAAAAAAAGGTGAAAGTTTTCTTATCAAACATAATTGGCAGTGATTATAGTACCAATCTGGGAAAAACAAATATTGTTTTTTAGCCATGAACAATCAATCTAGATAGGATCTAGATTGATGGTTTACCTACAATATGTTGATCTTGAAGTTGAGAATTCAGAGAGCATCTGATGGCATTCTTCCTGTAACTCTCTTGCAGCTTTTCTTTTTGAACTTGAGACGAAGGGAATATCGCACATCTTACCATGTAGGAAACGTGCGTGCTGCAGCTATAACCGCTCAAATTCCTAAATTATTTAGCAATTCTAGAACCATCTTCATGAGCTAAATTTCCCTAACCGTAACTTACAACCACCTCAACCAACATCTTTTTTGTTCTCTCATCTTAGACACATACACATCCACCAAGATCAAGTCTGCTCCATATGCAACACAATTCAGCTCTAACTCTTAACTCATTCTTTCTGTAATCACAACCTAAACCCAACCTAGCATACGTCGAACTATAAGATACCGCTGCATCCCAATACATACAATCAACCAAACATCACCATAACGACCATCAACATCTACCATCCATCACTTGACTCACTTTTCTCAATCTTGTTCATTCAGTTCTAATACTTGCAATTCAGCTCTCCGCTTCTAAGAACTCAACCATGGCACAATGACCTTCAGTTCTTCCTAAACTCCCAATTCAGCAACCACCAGCACTTTTCATCAAACACCTTAGACTTGTTAGATGCAGCTGAAAGAAGAATTTAGCCAAAAACAACCACCTCAGCGACAACAATTTTCGTTTATGAGTCCCATCACATGACCCTTCTATAGATAGATTCTCCAGAATAATCAAAACATTCAATCACGGAAAAGTATATCCGAAATGTTGGGTTCGTTGACGTAAATATGTGTGCTTATTTCATTGCATCTCATGAGTGAATTTTTAACATGAATGCTGAAATCTTGCCCGAAAACAACCAATATTCTAGATGTAACAACTTAGACCAAATCTATCTCTTTGCCCTTGCAAATTTTAGTTGGTTACACTTGGTTAAGCTTATAATGGGACAAATCTCTAAAAATAGTGATTGCAGGCAAAAGTTAAACTCCACTACATCTAGCATCAAAAATATTTAGCTGTTCTCTTGTACCTTGGCATAATAACAACACAGGGTACTACAAAAACTAACTTATACTTTTACAAAATAACACCGACCGCAATAAAACTAACCCATGCTTCTGGCTGTTTGTAAACGATAATAATTTACGTTTTTGTTTTCCTATTAGGACGTTCAACCATCAGTTTAAACGATGACACACCTGGGAATTTAGGCAGTGGATAATCCTGACATGTGAAACAATTCCATGGTACAAATTCAATCTGTGTAATTTTTTGACGTAAGATCGATTTGTTTTTCAGAATTATATATCTTCATAACCCAAACTACTCAACACAACAATGGTATAGTTGGATTACCATGGATTGATTCTGCTCCGTGTTTAGTTGTTTTTTTCTCATCTATGCTAGGCTCATTTTCTGTTATCAGAATAATAAGCGGGTATTTGATGATACCACAGTTACTCTTTGCTCCATCTTTCATCTCTTTTCGTAGGACTACAAAAGACAGGTACATCAAGATGTATAGCATGGTGGCACTTGTAGACGATAATGTACACTTCCCCGCAAAATTAAGTGAGAGTAATTTTGTGAAATCTTGGTACCATGTTTTTCCTTTAAGAAAATAAAAAATAAGCAGAGCGAAAAGCAAGGCCAATACCTTGGCATTTCTTCACAAAGGTGAGTTAACCGCGACTAAGGTGGATGAAGGGCTGTTCACATACTCCTTAAAATTTCAGTCAGCATGCAGTAAGACGTCTCCGAAGGGTGACTTTGACTCTTATACTCCTGCATCATTTGGGGAAAAATCTTGAGAAAATTTCAACGCAATTAACCTAGTAAGGATAACATACATCACATCTTGATAGGGTTGAAATCACACAATCGTCATGAGTTTCCGGCCTTTCTGTCGCACTTGAGCTAGCTTGTTCAATGTTGATTTCCTGAAGACTGATGGTTGGAACCGATCAAAAAAAAATGGCCATTGCTTGGAAGTCAAAGCTCTCTTGAGTACATATAGATCTACGGATTTAACTTCGGTAAGCGATGATGGGAATCTCAAACCAAAGTCACTAAGAATCAGCTGATAATTATCGCTTTGAAGTAACATATTTGAGATGTTGTCAGATAACCATGAATCAATCCACGGTGTGCTTAAAAATAAATAATAAATCAATCAATCAATACACCGTCGTGTAATTTTCCTATTGAGCTGTCATCAATCTGCTCCTTGCTAACGCGATTTAACCTAAAATTTGAAAATACATCTTTTGCAGCAGTCCCTTCTACAAACTCGAAAGTTAAAGTATGCATCACACTATAACAGGTTCAACATGCGTATAACACGGGCGTCAAGAGTCTCATGACACCAAGTCGTCAAGCCGTTGTCATGCATCTTGCCTATGCATTCGAGCGTTTTCAAGTCTGATGCCTGTATTTCTTTGAGATACGTACCTTAACTGTGAATCTCTTTCCTACAAAAGTTGACTCAAAAAATCGAGCTTCTGTCGTTGTTAGTGTACGTCAGCGATGGAGATGAATAATAAGAAACCATCTATCTCTGTCTCTCCCTCTCGGTCTCTTGCAAAGCAGACCTCAAAAATCAATGAGGAGAAGAAAAAATCCTGGTTGTTTCTTTTGAAAATCTTCGATTTGATTTTGAAAAAAGCTTACCATGATTTTGATTTTGATATATTTTTCCTTTTTCTGATTGAATTATGTAGTTCATGTAACTATGATTAACACGGTTTCCATATTTTAAACTACTCGGTTTAGGGATCCCTATGAAACTGAGTTAAGTAATATTACACAGTTTCTCTGCTGATGTGCTCATTAACAATTCGTAAATATTTTTGTTAGCAAAATTTTATATATGTGAAATTTTCTGTATAAAAAAACTTTATACGGGAAAAATTTGCCATGGTCTAACAGAAATATTGTCCACCTAAGACGGTGTTACTAATGTACAGTTAAATATTAGGTGTAAACATGATGTAACAAATTAATTACATTAAATATCAGACGGAAGTATTGTCCACCTTCCTTATTGCAAACGGCGTTATTAACAGACAGTTAAATACTTGATGTAATCGAAGTGTAACCGAATTTTTAATTTTTCAACCAATAGAGTTATGCCAAGTGTCCTCACCATATCTTCTACATTAGAAAAGGCCTTTCTCGGCCAATAAGAAGCGAGGGTTTCATCACCGTTTAACGTGAGAGCTTTATTTGTCAAGGCCTTTAAGGGGAAAGATTGCTTATGGAAAGAAAGATTCACGCCAATGGGATATATGATGGATGCAAATCCTTCCACTGAAAAAGTATATAACCTACACAAAACCCAAATTTAGTTTTGTTTATGTCCAAAATGGACTACCAGTTAACTCATAGTATGACATTCCAAAATAGATACACTGCATACCATGTTAATGGGAAAAATAATAATATTTGAGGGATATTTTAGATCATAAGAAATAGCTAGGAGCAAGATGGAGTAACAATTTCTCTCTTGGATAAGATCCAAAAGAAAATACAATCTTATTTTAGCTCATAAAAAGAACGTTCCATAAAAACTCTTTTACCAATTTTCGTATTTTTATACCAAAATCATTATCTAAAAATCTTTTACTAAGTTATTTTTTTTTCTTTTTTTAATCTTGACCGTGTATATACGGTTTGAAAAAAATCATGAACTAAATTTTCCTAACATGTTTTTGGTTATATTAGTTATTTTTTTTCCGTTCTCGGGGGTGCAGCAAGATAACAATGCGAAAGATTGTCTTAAATTATAGATGCTCTATTTTTTTTTACCATACAAGACAAATAAACTTTGTAACACCTCTGATGGTTTTCTTGATGATTATGAGTTTATGAGGCATGGGTTTGCATCATAATCATCGTCTCTATCTATCTATCTATCTCTTTCTTTCTTTTTTTATTTACATCATAATCTCTTTATAAATTACATTCTAATACTGCTTTTATACTTATTTCGATCTTTCTCCTTTTAGTTTTTTTTTTCCGTTTCTAATGGTGATCTCTTCTCTCTTTTTTAGCACATAACAACGCACATTCTTAAGCCATTGATGTCGACATCTTAGCCTTCACGTCAATGCAAATATTAATTTTCTTAGATTTCAAATCGTGATCGGGGCGAGGCGAAGCCGAGCCACACCAAATCAAAAGTAGATGGTTTTTGGGTCTGCCCAGTGCGTAGCACGGGCACAAAATCCAGTGAAGTATAACTTTTATATCTTTTTTTTCCTTTCTTTTTTTAATAGAAAAAGAGGTAACCCTTATGTTACAGATATAAATGAACCATAATGTCCATAGTTTGAGGTTTGATAAACCATTATATCTTGAATCATGTTATGTATATTTAGATAAGTTAGAATCGCCCATAAAGCATTTCCTGACCAGTTATGTTTAATAGCATACTTGTTACAAAACACTGCTAATTTAACTGCCCAAATTATGTTTGATCTCATAACTAAAGTAAATGATTAAACTAGAAAATTGATATAAAATTTTGTGTTGTCGTGGAAATCTGCACTAACTTTGTATTTTTGTGCTCTTCCCTTCGTGTACTTTTCTATAAGCCACAATAAAGTAGGTTCTGAATCGCTTTTGAAACTAATGGCGTGTCCGCTCCATTCTGTGGCCCATTTGAAAGCTGCCTCAGCTCCTTCCTTTTCTAGTTGATTTCTTCTTGTTGTTGTTGTAGAGTGTATCCCTCTTGCATCTATGATAAACCTTGTATAATCTAATAAAGTCATCCTACTTCCAGATTTTGCATTACAATTCATCATAGTTAGTGCTATGTTGATCTTTATGTACAGTCGTCATGTTTGTTCTTCCATCTGTTGTGTTGTCACTTTCAGAGTTTCATCTTTGAGGGGATTATAAAGCAGAGATTGCATTATGCTAAAATCAGGGTTGTTCAATGTCAAGTAACTGTTTAAGTATTTTACAATGTTATTAGCTATATTAACACTGTTTTGGATTTTCTTCTTAAAAGTTATGTTACATCTCGCTTTCCAAATATGCCATATGACTTGAACTGTTTCATTCACCCCATTACAAATATTTTGACTATGCACCATACATAAAAGTTATTATTATGCGAAAGTACGTTGGCTGATTTTTTTTTTTTTATTTTCTTTTCATGTATTAGGATTCCGAGTATTTATTTCTAGCTGTGAATTTGATAATAAGAGAATTTCAGGAGATGAACAATGGTATATTTCTAGCTCCTCTTTCCGAGTATTTATTTCTAGCTCCGCACTTCTTCACTTCTTCAAGTCTTCACAATACTTGTAATGTCTCACCCTAATACTTTCAAGATAACCTATACGAAGTTGACTCGAGTACATTTAAATCAAGCGACTCTTAAATGAGTTTTGCTTCACTAAAATATGACAACCAAGCTTGACATACCAACGCTTGGTAGGTTCAACCGAGGAATGCTCTAACAAGAAGAGAAAGGAAATACCAGAGGAAAAATTTGTTGGAAAAAACACATGATGGATCGGAAAATAAGATAAAGAGAGATCTAGACGAGTCTATGACAAAGGGAAGAAAGGAGACCCAACCATAGGAACCGACACGGAGAAACAATGATCACCATGCGAAAGTGTGAGAAAAATCTCGCGCAATGGAGGGAGAAAGAGAAAATACTAATTGCAGAGCGGGTAGAACTTGCAATCAAGCATGGGCGGCTCTAGATAGAGAATCACAATCTCAAAAGGAAAGTGCGGGAGTACGAGTTGGAGATATAATATGAGGAAAACTATAAAGGATCTCGCAGAGAAAGGGATACTGTTAAAAGAGAACAAAGGGAAGCACTATTAAATAAGAAAATATGGGATGATGCATGAAGACATGAAAAGAGAAGAGAGAGAAGATACCTAAATACGAGAAGAACCATGTGAAATAATCACCAAGACGAACAATGGAGAAGAACAACTCAGTACGAGAATCTAAGACGAGTAAAGATAAGAAGAAATACATGGCATCAACTATGCAATGCGATTATATCAAATATGAAAGATGTCGGAGAACTTCATGACAAAGTGATGAGGCGAGTCTACAAAAGCGACTTCAATGACAAAAACATATACCCCAAAGAGAAAGATACACCATCGGAAGATTGGCAGAAACAACAAATCGCGTTTAGTGTTGAAGACTCCACAGGGAATGGGAAGCTGCACGAAGAAAGCCTAATCATAACCATGATAATAGAAATAGATCGCAGAAATGAAGATAGTGCAATACCTCCTTTGGCAGTCGACAGAATCTTAGTATACAGTGGAAGCTTAGCGGATGTATTTTTTTACCATACGTTCAAAGCAATAGGATACAACGATTCAAATCTCGCCCCAGCAGAATACAACATCTTCGGATTCAACGGGGTGGTGATAAAACCCCAAGAGAGAAATCACGGTGACGATACCATTAAATTCACTAGAAACAATTGTAGTACCAGAATATCGCTACAACACTATTACTGCGATATTAACAACATTTATACGAGCGTCACTGACAATTCTTCAACGACATTTCACGAGTGTTATAGAACAACTAAAATAAACTGACGATGGAAGAAGTAAAAGAAGAATAAGACTGATCCTGTGATGGTCATCATGCTTGCGATAGAGAAATATTGTAACGATCGCGATAAGATCGCAGAGTAGATCCGAATTAAGTGGAAATCTTAGATGACTTCCACTATATATTTTCCTATATAAAGAGCACGATAGATCCAGAAAAGGAGGATGTATTTTTGAGAGCTGAGAGAATTTTGAGGAGAGAGAAACTCCAGAAAGAAAGTTGTACTTCTGAGTTTTAATATTTCTTGTAAATCTTCCTGAAAGTGAATTAATAAAAGTGTTGTTGTTCATTCACAATTATGACTTAGTTTTCATAGATTCTTGACAAGGGTGTAGTGTAGGAAATCCTGCAACTACATTTTGGCGCCCGAAACAGGGAATGAATTAACGAAAATAGAAGAAAAAGTGAAAGATTAGGGAAATCATAAAGTAAATCGGTGAGAAAATTGAAGGAAGAATGATCAGAATCAAAAAGGATTGTAGAAAATTGAAAGGTGATGTAATAACAAAAGAAATGATTGATAAATTTCATGAAAATATCAAAGGAAGGATACATAAACGGGATTTTGAAGGAAGGAAGATTATGACAGTGGATAAGATATCATCATTGAAATATTGGGAAAAACAAGAAATCACGTTTACAGCAGCAGAAATACCAGAAGAAGATTCAAGTCATACATCTCCATTGGTGGTCACAGTGACCACTATACTAATGATAAATGAGAAATCGATAAAATCTGATGAAGAATGGGCTATGAATAGAACTTTAGTAGACGCAGGAAGTTCTGTAGACATGATATTTTATCATACCTTCAAGAAGATGGGGTATAAGGAGGAAGAAATATCTCATTCAACGTATTATGTTCATGGCTTTGGAAAGTCTATAACAAAACCTAAAGGCGAGATAATGGTACGAATTCCACTAGGATAAATTGAAACACAAATATCATTATGTGTGGTAGATGTGGAATCACCATACAATATGATACTGGGAAGACCGTGGATACATGCAATCAAGGCTGTGGCGTCAACATTACATCAATGTATTAAATTTCCTATGCCTAGTGTAATTGGAGAAATTAGAGGAGATGTGAATTTTGCGAGATTGTGCTACCAAATTGAAGTACGAAATTGTGAAGAACGTCCAAAGCTGCGAAAGGTTCGCAGAAAACTGGCAAGAGA
The DNA here is from genome assembly GCA_023529315.1 of Papaver bracteatum. NCBI lineage: Eukaryota > Viridiplantae > Streptophyta > Magnoliopsida > Ranunculales > Papaveraceae > Papaver > Papaver bracteatum. Next base: position 1,301,654 of record JAJJWX010001098.1, on the reverse strand, counting down.
ATTGAAGAAGGAAGAAGAATTTAAAGTTTACATGATAAGAGCAAAAGAAGGAAAAGGAGTGCCCAGTGAAATTTCGCGAGAAGGAGATGAATTCACGAGAGTTATGAAAACGCCAACACCAATGGGAGAACCTGAAGCCAGCTACACTGCTGCTGAACTAACAAAAAGAAATAAATATTGGAAGTAAAGAAGAACCTAAAATGCTGAAAATTGGGACTAGAATGGAGGCAGATGAGGAAGAAAGAACTATAAATCTTTTGCGAGAATATGCAGATATCTTCGCGTGGAACATGGATGAGATGCCAGGGATAGACCCGTCAATAGCATGTCATAAATTAGAAATCAACAAAAACATAAGACCATTTAAGCAAAGAATAAGGAAGATCGCAACAACATATCATTCTCAAATAGAAGAAGAATTACGAAGATGCTCGACGCAGAATTATAAGACAAGCAAAATATCCAGAATGGATTGCAAACATGGTGGTGGTCCCAAAGAAGAACAAAGGGATAAGAATTTGCATAGATTTTACGGATCTAAACAAGGCATGTCCAAAAGATAGTTTTCCGTTGCCAGATATTCCAAAAATGGTTGAATCAGCAGCAGGAAACGCAAGAATATCATCATTGGATGGGTATAAAGGATATAATCAAATCCCTCTCGCTGAAGAAGATCAAGAACATACTGCATTTTTTTCTCCAATACAAAGATGCCATTTGGATTACGAAATGCTGGTGCAACGTATCAAAGAATGGTGGAAAAGGTGTTTGCAAAGTGGATCCACAAAACATTAGAAGTGTATGTAGATGATATGCTGATCAAAAGCAAAGAAGCTGAGAATCATGTGCAAGATTTGAGAGAGATTTTCGATCAAATGCGACAATTCAATATTAAAGTGAATCCTGATAAGTGTACCTTTAGAGTAACTTCAGGGAAGTTTTTGGGATATATTGTGTCAAAAGAGGGAATACAAGTTGATCCAGAAAAGGTACAAGCAATTCGCGATATTCCAACTCCTGCGACGGTAAAATATGTGCAAAAACTAAATGGATTCTTAGCCTCGCTAGGAAGATTCATTTCGCGATCTTCAGACAAGTGTAAACATTTTTTCGATATACTCAAGAAGGGAACAAAATTCAAGTGGACAGATGAATGCAAAAAATCTTTTCAAGGAATAAAAGAACATTTGGCGAGTATATATATATTACAAAAAGCTGAACCGGGAGAAGAATTATTGATTTATCTCACAACAACTCCATATGCGCTAAGTGTTGTATTATTACGAGTAGACGAATGGGTAGAAAAACCAATTTATTATATCAGCAAAACATTTAATTCAGCAGAGAGAAATTATTCAAAGATTGAGAAACTAATTCTAGCATTGGTGCACGCAACCTTTAAGCTTCGAATTTACTTCCAAGCGCATAAAATCAGAGTGTTAACGAGAGTGCCAATTGAATCGGTGATGAAGAATTCAAAAAGATCAGGAAGAGTTGAGAGATGGAATGCGCAAGTAGGGCACTTTAATATTCAATATGAAATTCTATCCTCGCCAAAATCACAAGTTATCGCAGATTTCTTAGCTGAATTTCCTTTAGAAGATGACGAAGCTGTAGAAGAGATGATGGATATAGAAGAATAACATGGAGACCCAAAAGTGCTATTAAAAGAACCTGACAGATGGGAAATACTAGTGGATGGATCGTCAAATGGAGAAGGAAATGGGATTGGAGTTGTTTTCATTTCACCAGAAGGAGAAAAAACAGCTTTCTCATTTAGATTGGAGTTTGCATCCACTAATAATGAGACAGAATATGAAGCTGTAATCCATGCATTGAAGTTTGCAATAGAAATAAAGTTGGAAAATGCTAGAATCACCAGTGATTCACAATTGGTTATTCGCCAGATAAAGGGAGAGTATACCACAAATGAACCATCTTTGAAGAAGTACAAAAAACTTGTTGAAGAATTGTCTGCGAGAATTCCAAAAATAAAATGGAGACACATATCAAGGAAAGATAATAGGCTTGAAGATGCTTTTACTTTCATATCAAGTATGATGACGAACCCACTTGCGAGATGCATAAAAATTCAAACACTTTTGCAACCGGCGATAAACAAAGAAGAAGAAGAGGTAGATGTAATGATGGTAGAATCTGGCGAGGAAGAAATAGGTAGTAATGCTACAGATTGGCGAGAAGGTCTTCATGCTTATTTGGAGAGAGGAGAAATCCCCAGAAATCGATTAGAAGCACATAAATTAAAAAGTAGAGCAACCAATTATGAACTAAGAGATGGGGTATTATATCGTAGATCATTTAGTGGACCATCGCTAAGATGTTTGACGAGAGAAGAATGACAAAAGGTGTTAAAAATGTTACATAGTGGTGATGCTGGTAATCACAACGGGGGTAGATCTTTGGCATATAAAACAAAGATGCAGGGTTATTATTGGCCATATATGCATGAGGATGCAAAACAACTTTCAAGGGTTGTGAAGATTGTCAGCAATTTGGGAAGAATATACATGCACCAGGAGCACCATTATCATCTTCGTCAAGCGTATGACCTTTTGGAAAATGGGGATTGGATATTGTGGGACCATTTGTGCCTGGTTCTGGACAAAGAAGATATTTAATCGTTGCTACAGATTATTTCACAAAATGGGGAGAAGTTAAGGTAGTACAACACATCCGCGATAAAGACATTTTTACGTTCATATTTGAAAATATAATTTGCAGATATGGGATCCCAGCACAGTTGATGTATGATAATGGAAAGCAATTTGAAGGTCAGAATATCGAATTGCTTCTTAATGCATTTAAGATAAAATGTGGAAAGTCAACTCCTTTATATCCACAAGCAAATGGTCAAGCTGAGGCAACTAATAAGACAATCGCAGACATCTTGAAAAAGAAGTTAGGAGGTTATCACAAATCATGGTGTGAGCAAGTGCATAATGCAATATGGGCATATAATACAACTAGACGAGAGGCAACTGGAATGTCACCTTTATGTTTAACATATGGAGTTGAAGCTGTCCTACCAACAGAGGTTGCTATCCCAACAACAAAAAGAGAGGCATGGGAGAAAAATCTAAGTGCTGGCATGATTTTACATGAGTTAGATGAACTAGAAGAAAAGAGAAAAAAAACTCTACAACATATGGAAAATTACCAGCGAAGATTAGCTCGCGAATACAACAAACGAGTCAAGAAACGCCAATTCCAGCCTGGCGATCTAGTTTTGCGAGAAACACCAAAATATCAGCAAGAAAGTGGTGGAAAATTAGCGAGAAAATGGGATGGACCATACATCATTAAAGAGATAATTGGAAATGGAGCATACAAATTAATGGATCCAGAGGGAAGAGATGTTGGGCAAAGACTTGATAGACCATGGAATGGATTGTTTCTGAAAAGGTATTATCAGTAACAGTTTTTGCGAGGTAAGAAATACAAATATAAGATGAAACAATTAAAAAATTCTTCTTTCAATATCAAAATTTATGCGAGCATCATCGCAAGAATAGCGAATAAAATTTCGCAGAGATTAAAAGAATGGGACGAACCTTTATGGCGTGCACCCTAGTTCGCGAATAAAATTTCGTAAGAGGCAAATGTAAGACCTAATATCGCGTCATATGAGGGGGTATCTCTTGACATGACTCAGCGATAAGGTTATACCTCTGCTGGAACCTGAGTCATGCAGACGATGGGGTTAAATAAAACCTATCCGGGAGAGAGATATTGAATTTCCAACTATATAAGGTTATACCCTGGTTGGACGACCGAGAATCTCTTCCAAGAAGTGCAGAGTATGACCAAGGCGCCGAGGTACATGGTTGAGCCAAGGGTGCCCGGAGCGTATGAAACTCTCTTGCCATCCTTGGTAAGTCTTGTCTACAATGCACTTGGCAAGCTATTCTTGAAGAAAACCCCACTTAGGTGCAGTCTTGTAACTATAAGCCATATAGGCATAAAGGACAAGAGGCTGCATGAAAACAATTGTAAACAGTGGTTGTTGGTAAATCTGGATGGGAGGATCTAGTCTTGTATGGCCGATGTGCCCTCCTTGAAGGGGAAACCAGGGTGAAGATAAGGGCGGCACCCTCCATTAGGGAGCTGATAAGTGTCTTAAGACGACAATGTCATGGGGCTTTATGATCGCAAGAACATTTAGGCCTGTCATATTGTCGCGTGACGTAAATAATTCAAAGGCAACAAGCCACGAGAGAAATGTTAAGATGAGATCAATGGGTTTTTACATGAAAGTGTAAAAACGTCCTGCGATTTCATCGCAAGACGACAATGTCATAAGGGTAAATTCTTGCGAGAGAATGTATGCTTATCATATTGTCGCAAAGATTTTGAAAGAAACATGGATAAGACAAGATCAAAGGGTCTTTACATGCAAATGTTAAGAAATCCTGCGATTTTGTCGCAGGAGAACGAAAAAAGTTTGGCAAAATAAGACCTTTAACTAGGAAGGCAAAATAAGACCAAAAGAATAATCTTACAAATTAACTATTCTACTTTAAGATTGCAGGAAACATTCAGCCATCACAGAATTATATACAAGAAGCCAAAATTCTTAATATCGCAGATTCCTTCATGATCTTTCAGAACATCGCAGCTATATTTATTATATCATGGATATTTATATAAAGACAGAAGATACAGAAGATCATTCACCATTTCAAGAAAGATAATAAAAGGGCAGATAATGGAATGGAGAAGTGACATTTCATTATCTTCCTTGAAAACTTCCAAGAGGACTAAGTTAAAAGTTAATATTCCAAAAAGGTTTCAAAAATTACATTACTTGAGAAAGAAGAAGGAAAAGAAAACAAAAGAAAAATTCAAGCCTCGCCAGATTTATTGTTCTTGTCAGATTCATCAACATCATCAGCATCCTTCTCACCGCGAGCTTCTTCTTCTATGGATTCTTCATCAGCGATTACTTCTTTGGAGGACTTTTTTCTTCTTCTTCACCACCTTCTTGATATTCTTGAGTGGTATTTTCTTCATCATTAGTAAACTCTAACTCTTCATCCATGGGAAGAGGAATTTCATCATCGTCAACCTCTAGAGGAGGGACAGAAACAGGAGAAAGAGAACGGGGAAGCAGAATATTGTTCACGAGAACTTCAGCCCTAAGATGGACTTGGCAAAGAAGAGCTCTTTCGCGATTCCTAATTTCTATATTCTTAAAGTATTCAAGATAATCAAGTCTTCTTTCTGCTTTGTCGTGAGCACTAAGGAAATTAGAAGCAAGAGATTTATTTTCTTTGCGAACTTTATCCAATGTAGCGGTCAGATCAGTGATGGTAGAATGAAGATTTCTTTCGGATTCTGCGAGCAACAAAATAAAAAATCAGTTAGACAAGAATCTCACAAGGAACATAATATAAGATTTTATGAGAAGATCAACAAGAGAAGAAGTCAACTGACTACTTTCTTTTTGCGAGGTTAAGTTTTGGATTAAAGCAAATAAACAGTTCTCCCACTGATTCATGGCATCATCGAATTTATCGCCAACCATACCCTTCAGACGAGATTTCATGTTTTCTTCTTTGTTGCGAAGATATGAATTTTCCTTTTCTAATGAAGAATGAGATTCCTTTAACTGAGAGTATTGGTCTTGAAGTTCGCTGGCTCTTAAACTAAGAGTTAATCTACCCTTGATAAGCTTATCCTTTTCGGCGACAGATAATTCAGTTAACTCCTTGAGCTCCTTCTTAAGAGAATGAAGAGATTTCTCTTGACTATTACATGTACTTTGAAGATTACTTATTTGTTGCGAGGAAATCGTCATCAAGCTTGAAAATCTATGTTTTTCTTGGGACAGGGTTTTATTCTCATCTGATAAAGATTCCATCGCCAAAATTAACCTTAAAAAGCAAATATGAGAGGCGATCAAGCTCGCCACTCAAAAAGTTCTGCCTTTGCAATAATTGATTGTTCTCATTAGTAAGATTATTTATGCGATCAATTGAATAAGTGTACATATTGTATAGTCTAGTATGTTGATCTATCCAAGAATCTCTTTCAACGCGAACTTCTTCAGCAATAGATTCAGATTTGAGTCTTTCTATGAAACGAGCCCTATTTGAAACTAATATATGAATCAAGAATTTAAGAAGGAGGTCTAAGCACAGAAAGTATGTATATGAAACAGAAAAGCAAAAAGAGCAGAGGCAAGAAAAATATACCTTTTAGCTCGTCATTTTTTCTGCGAAGATTCTCGCAATCTAGAGAAGAGTTACGGAGCATGTGATTCAAGGTATCACACTCAACAGTTTTAGCTTGAAGAGTTTTCCTCGGAACCTCAATCTCCTTCTCTAAAGCCGCTCATGAATCATTACAATCAGATCCAAAATACTTAAAAAGAGTCTCGCAAGCTTCCTGTTGGAGAGGGTCAGTGGAAGACTTTCTAGCATTGTCTAAAATATTAGAAAAGACTTTAAAAGCAACATCAACACCTGCGAAAGTTTCGCTTGATGAAGGAAAGGATTTAGAAGGTGAAATAGTAGTGAGAGTAAGTTGGCGATCATTTATGATGGTTGAGTTATCAGGAGGAGTATGTGGAAAAACAACTGTTGAAGGCCGTAAAGGACTATAAGGAACCTCAGTCACAGCAACTTTAGAAGCTTGATTTGTCAAAATGTCAGAAGGGGTAGAGGTATGAACATCGATATTCTCGCGGATAGGAGAAGAAAGATTTGGTTGCGATGGTGTGTGAGTAATCTTCACAGATGTTAACGAGGGCATAATGAGATTTTCCCCTAGTGTCTTAAAATGGCGAGACCTTTTTGGAGGTTTATCAGGATTCACATCATTCTACGAATAATAACCCAGATAAGAAACAGAGGCAACAATATTGTTATTAAAAAATAAAGGGTGTTTCTTACTAACTTATCATTCACAGAACTTTTCTTATTCTTCTCAGTCGGTCTTTTGCGAGGATTAGGGTTGTGAGTAGTAGATTGTGTGTTAGAAATCTTTCCGCTAAAAAGAAGACATACCAAGGAAATAAGAAAGATTGAAGAATGAAAGTAAAAACTGGCTTAAAATAAACAACATAAATCCAGAAACAAACCTTGAGGACTCCATTAGAATAGTAGCGGAAGAATATGAAGAAGAGGCAAAGTTGCAGACAGAAGATGAAGAAACAGAAAAGTAAAATTAATTTTGAGATTAATTCAACCTTTTATAGGCAAAGGGGAGTGGACCTATGGAGTATGAACGTGTCAGTAAATGAAGGGATTCACAACACGTGTAAGAAAGGCTGGATTAACGGGATCTTGTCGAGGAGAAAGTATAAAAGGGGAAGAAGTTGCGAAGAATAATAAAGAATATTAATTCTCATGATCTTCTCTTCTTCGCAGAAAATACATGAGAAGAGGCAAGATGTAGTACCAGAATATCGCTACAACACTATTCCTGCGATATTAACAACATTTCTACGAGCGTCACTGACAATTCTTCAACGAAATTTCACGAGTGTTACAGAACAACTAAAAGAAACTGACGATGGAAGAAGTAAAAGAATAATAAGACTGATCCTGCGATGGTCATCATGCTTGCGATAGAGAAATATTGTAACGATCGCGATAAGATCGCAGAGTAGATCCGAATTAAGTGGAAATCTTAGCTGACTTCCACTATATATTTTCCTATATAAAGAGCACGATAGATACAGAAAAGGAGGATGCATTTTTGAGAGCTGAGAGAATTTTGAGGAGATAGAAACTCCAGAAAGAAAGTTGTACTTCTGAGTTTTAATATTTCTTGTAAATCTTCCTGAAAGTGAATTAATAAAAGTGTTGTTGTTCATTCACAATTATGACTTAGTTTTCATAGATTCTTGACAAGGGTATAGTGTAGGAAATCCTGCAACTACAACAATAGTGACATTTAGTGTCGTGGATGTGGATACTCCATATAACGCGATTATCGGGAGACCCTGGATACATGGAGTCAGGGGAATAATGTCTACCTTCCACCAGTGCATTTGCTTTCCTGTTCCTATTGGGATAGGAGAAATCAAAGGATATTTCGCGCAGGCAAAAAAATGCTAAGATCTCAACGTACAACATCAGGAAGGGCAAAAACAGATAAATAAATACAAGAAGAAAAATGCGAAAGAGGCAAAGAAGGAGACATAGTTCCAAATCTACATGGTAACGGCGACTGAAGGAAAATGAATCACAAGAGAAATCCCTGAAAATGAAGGAGAACCGATGCATCAACTAAAAGGTCCAACCCCGCAAGGAGAACCTATACCAAGTTTCACTGCGGAAGAACCCACGATGGACATCAATCTGGGGATGGAAGCTGAACCAAAAATAGTAAAAATAGGGACCACAATGGAAGAAGAGAAAGAGAGAAATCTCGTGCAACTACTAAAATACTATTGCGATGTTTTCGCGTGGAGCACGGGCAAAATTCCTGACATATATTCTTATCTTACCTTTCATAGACTGTCCATCGACCCGACAACAAGACCAGTTAGATATAAGATACGAAAGATAACATCATTACACCACGAGAAAATTGCGGCAGAACTACAGAAAATGATCGAATCAGGATTCATCAGACCTGCGAAGTATGCAGATTGGGTTGTGAATATGGTGGTAGTCCCTAAAAAGAACAAAAAGATTCGCATTTGTACCGACTTCACCGATCGAAACAAAGCCTTCCCAAAAGATAGTTATCCATTAACAGACATCCCTCAAACAGTGGAGTTAGTTACGAGGTGAGAAATAATATCGTTGATGGACGGATACTCAGGATACAACCAAATACCTTTAGCAGAGGAAGATCAGGAAAACACGACATTTTTCGCACCAAGGGGTCTGTACTGTTACACCAAAATTCCATTCAGATTAAGAAATGCGGGAGCCACTTACCAACGAATGGTGGAATAGGTATTCAAACCATGGATAGCCACCACTTTGGCGGTGTATGTTGATGACATGCTGGTCAATAGTAAAAAATCAGTTGATCACGCGAAGGATGTGAAGAAAATATTCGAACAAATGCGAAAGATAAAATTGAAGATAAATCCTGCGAAATGTATCTTTGGGGTCGCATCGGGGAAATTTCTGGGTTATATCGTCTCAAAGGAAAGAATTCAAGTCGATCCAGTCAAAGTACAAGCCATCCGCAAAATGCCATCACCAGCTACTATCAAAGAATGCAAAAATTGAATGGCTTGATCGCATCCTTAGGGAGATTCATTTCGCGTACGTCAGACAAGTATAAAAACTTTTTTAACATTGTAAAGAAAGAAAGAAAGTTTGCATGGACGCAAGAATGCGAAACCGCCCTCCAAAGCATAAAAGATTATTTGGAAAACTTGTTAATACTACAAAAGCTGAAATCGAACGAAGAATTGTTAATATACCTCGCCACAACACTGTATGCCCTCAGTGCAGTGTTACTCTGATCAGATCAGGGAGTAGAGAAGCCGATATACTACATCAACAAGACCTTCAACTCCGCAGAACGGAATCACACCAAAATAGAGAAACTGATACTAGCCCTGGCATATACAACTCAAAAGCTTCGCTTTTATTTTTACACACACAGAATCAAGGTACTAACCAAGATGCCCATCGAATCCGTGTTGAAATCCTCCAAAATAGTGGGAAGAATTGAAAGGTGGAACGCGCAAATTGAGCAATTTGAGATAAGTTATGAAGTCCAATCTTCGCCAAAATCTTAAGTAATCTCCGATTTCATCGCGGACTTTCCATTAAAAGAAGATGAAAGCGATATGATGGACATTAATGAAGAACACACAGACCTAGAAAACTTGCTAAGATAAGATAATCCTAGGAGGTGGGAAATTTTCGTGGATGGATTTGTAAATAGTAAGGGAAATAGAATAGGGATCATTTTCACTTCGCCCGCAGGAGATAGAATAGTTCACTGTTTTAGGTTGGAATACAAAACTCCAAACAATGAAGCAGAATGTGAAGAAGTGATACACGATTTGGGATTAGCGGTAGAGATGGGGATGGGCGACATCTCAGTGATTCGCACTTAGTTGTTCGCCAGATGGACGGACTATACAAGGTGAATGATCTCGCGATACAAAGATATTCTCAGTTAGCAAAACAATATTCAGATCGTATCCCAAAAATCATTTGGAAACACATATGCCGGAAGGACAATCGGTATGATGATGCACTCGCGTTCATCACATCAATGATGGTGAATCTTGAAATAAGATTCATTCACATAGAAATCTTGATACAACCGTCAATAAATACCGAGGGACGTGTAGTATAAATCATAGACGTCGAGGACAATGGTAGGGAGAAGGACGCCGAGAAGACATACCACCGAACCCAAATTCACAAAATTTTACGAGATAGGGAAGTTCCATGCGACAGACTAGAGGCACACAAACTTAAGAGCAAAGCAACGAATTATGAACTGCGCGATGGAATATTTTACAGAAGATCTTTCCTTGGACCACTCCTGAGGTGCTTATCGCCCGAAGAAGGCATTGAAATTATGAAAGCAATACACTATGGAGAAGCTGGATCGGTAATCATAGCGAAATGAGATCTCTGACACTCAAAACCAGGGGGCATGGTTATTATTTTCCACACATGCACGAGGATGCGAAAGATATCGCCACTAAATGCGAAGAATGCCAGAGATACGGGAAACGTATTCATGCGCCTGGAAGGACCCCTAAATTCAGTATTATGTGTACGACCTTTCGGAAAATGGGGCTTGGATATAGTGGGACCCCTTGTGCTAGTAAGCACCGAAGATACCTGATAGTCGCAACAGATTATTTCACGAAATGGGTCGAAGCAAGGGCGACACAACATATTAGAGACTGTGATTGTTTTCCTTCATATTTGAAAAAATTATCTGCAGATTTGGAATCCGGTGCAGTTGGTGCCAGACAACGGGAAACAGATTGAAGGACAGAATATCGCCATACCGCTTAATTACGCATTTAAGATCCAGAGCGGCAAGTCAACTCTGCTCTACCCTCAGAGCAATGGCCAGGCTGAGGCAACTAACAAAACCTTGGCGGATATACTGGAAAAAAAACTTGATGTGCACCACAACGGATGATGCAAACAGATTAGTAATACTTTATGAGCATACAACACAACAAGGCGCGAAGCTACTGGCATGTTTCCATTCTGTTTAACCTATGGTGTAGAAGTTGTACTACCAACAGAAGTCATCATACCAACTACCAAACATGAAACTTGGGGATAAGAACTTGAATATGGATCTCATACTAGCCAAACTCGATGATGCAGAGGAGAATAGGGAAGTCGCACTACAAAATATGACTAATTATCATCGAAGATTGTCCCGAGAATACAACAAAAAGGTTAAGCCAAGAAACTTTAATGTGGGAGATCTGGTATTGCGCGAAATCCCGCCGTACTAGAGAGAATCAGGAGGAAAGCTCGCGAAAAACTGGGAAGGACCATACATCATCCAAATCATCGTCAGAGATGGAGCGCATGAATTCACTGACAAATAAGGGAAGAACACGCTTACTCATCCTTGGAAGAGTTTATACCTTAAGAGATACTATTGTTAAGTGCATATTTTACATATATTTAGTGTCAAATCCATGCTAGTAATTGCTAAATATTCTTGCGAATTATTGTATATTAATCTTGTTCTCTCTTATTTATGTTTTACTAGGTGAATCGTCCAAAAGAAGTGAATTTGCATGTAATTGTGCAATAAAAGAAGTTAGCTACAAGTGGAGAAGGGCCAAATACCAAGTAGAGATTGTTCATATCTAGGAGTCCTTGATATCATCTCAAAGAGGACGAAAAGATGAATTCAACGGTGAAATAACGATGTCAATGTGACGTCGTATGAAGAAATTATGATCGGTTGAAGCAAGTCTAAATTGTCGAAAGGTGTATAAGAGAACATAATTGCTATCGACACATCATATTACGTTAAGGGGCATACAGGATTCAAAAGGAGTTAAATGGCTATTATATGGGCGCCTGCAGTTTTTACTATGGGCAGCCATTATCTTTATTATTTCTTTACGTGACTAGCGGGTTGTTCATGGCATTAGCGAAGTGCTGCTGGCGATTGAGATCATGAAGCTGAGGAGATTGAGATCGAGAGTTTCAGGGAAGTAATGCTGCTGTGAATTTTTCACACTGGCTGGGAATGGATTGATCTTTGTTGCTATGGTAGATCGATAAAATGAGATGCTGCTGATATTGAATGGAGAGCTCGATACATATAAGGAGTTAGGGAATTTTCATGGTCGAAAGTTGGTGATGCTCGGGATTAATGGAAGGTGTCTCGTTCAAGCTTCCAGGAAGACGGTGATTGAATGAGCCTCGGTAGTCGATGGTGATTGAGTAATAATGATGAAGCTGAGATGCATGGTAGTGAGATGAAGTGGTGATTGGAGGAAGATATTTGTTGTTGTTTCGATGTTGGAGGTCGAGTAGCAATGCAGAGAGGTGATGTACTGACACAACGGAGTTAAGAAACTTTTGAGAACTCGAGCTGTGCTGATTGTAGCGCCCCCTGAGCTAGCAGCTGACTAATCCAATATATTAACTAAATAAAGAGGCACTAAAATCTAAAACATGCACTTAAGCATTCAATCAAGAAATGCGATACATAACTTAACCCAAAGCTAACCCCGCTCAGAAATATATATACAAGATCCTCTCTCAATTGATAAGTATATAATAGTCATTTGGTTTTCAAATAAAATATACAATATAATAAACATAATAGAAGTTATTCAACTAGCGAAGTCAACTTATCAGAGTTTTAGCTGCGTAACCCTGATCTATCACAGAAACAGAAGTGGGAATAATTAACATTTAACCTTCTAAGTAATCATAGGAAAGATTTGGAAAACAATACATGTTTTTCCGAAAACATTAAATAGTGACTAAGTCACTGAAATAATCATACATGTATATGTACAAACTCCTTCTTCAAACAATGTATAATATGGTTGTAAATCCCTACCCGACAATTCACACCTAATAAATATGGACGCCACCAAGACCATGGTGACCAGTACTCTAAACAATAAAAGCTGAATTAAAGTAGGTATAAATGTGGAGGAGCGTATCCTATATACCACAAGTGGAAATTCACATTTCCCATAACAATTCATATTGACCACAAACAATACAAGTTCTTTCCAAATCGTGGAAAGATTAACAGAATCGACAGGATTATCATAATGCATTCTAAATAAAACATGGAATGCAGAAACAGACAATGCATGAGTTCGTTAATCATAAACTTTTATAAAAGCAACAATAATGAATACAAAGAGTCAAATGCATTCCCACACCTTTTGATGACAAGCCACGCCTACCTCGCGATCCACGATCCACTAGTTCATCCTTTGAATCGATCGTTGTTAATAATTAACTGTTAATCACACAAGAATTCTAAGATTCTAGCCAAAATGGCTCACACAAGAATTATACAAATCTATCTAATGATTCTAGGCCCATTTAAGGTTATACACCTTTTATTTATCTATCTTTAGCAAATCTAAGGTTTATTAATTCAATTAGATTAGTTTTATAGTCCGTTAACTAAGTCTTAAGAATATCTACAACTTTGTAGAAGAAGCCAAAGGTTAATTCAGACCACAAGAGGTCCAAAATATCTAATTAAGAAAACTGTCCTAAGCCCAAGCCCACCAAAGTCAACTAACAGTCACTAACGGTCAAGGGTCAACTAACAGTCAACATCCAAGGTCGGGTCAACGTCCCGGGTCAAAGAGTCAAAGTCTAAAGTCTAAATCGGTCACTGAGTCAATTCGGTCAAGACAAGAACTCAGTGAGTCAATACTGATTCGACTCAGTCAGATTAACTGAGTCAGCTAAACAAAAACTGAATCAGACTGAATAAGTTCAGTCAAATAGGCCAAGGGTTCTTCTCACACAGCTAAAGATATAGCTTAACAATTCAAACTCAAGTTCCACTTCAAACTATACATTACATCAGTTCATTCATTCATAAACAAACTTCAGAATTCAATTACAACACTAAACTGAGTTTACCTGCAATTGCATCTCTATGCAACACCTTTTCTACTAATTCTCATGACCTGCAACTCTTAACTTCAGTTCAACTTCCATATACTCATTACATCAATTCAAATACAAAACAACTTTGAATTTTCATTTACAAACAACAACTTTGATTACCTGCAAATAGCAATGGCAAGCCCCAAATTCACCCTTAACAAATCACATCAATCTATTCACCTCATTCTCCATTTACATGCACAGTTAAAACTCCAACACTCTTATGCCCACGCAGTTTCATCAACAAACACATACACTCGTATTATCTTCTTACAGGACTTGTAACACCACCAATTCTTTCAACTATAACTTTAACACCACCACTACAACTAGCAACTCAGTACAATCACCTACCTATGCAAATCAATTTCCTTACATCAAACTATCACTAGTTACAATTCTAGTTACATACATATCATATTCCATACATCTGAGCTTCATTATAGTTCTATTCCTTATTACAAGGCCACCAACACAATCATCAAAACCATAATAATAACTTCCAGATCCTTCTTCTTGACACTGCACTTATCAAACCAACAACCCTGCATTATACAACATCACAAAAGCAATAACATCATTATCATTACCAAACCATATCATTCCCAGTTCCAATTCCCATACATTAAATCTCACATGCACCACTAGACTCAATTCCATCCTCATCTCAATTCACAAACTTGTTTCAGAACCATCACCTCCCTATCAGTTCAATAACTTCACATACATTTCAAAACAACATCAACAGCTAAACAATCATTAAATCAAAACTTCATACATTCTAATCTCAGCTATAATTCAACTTCTAACTCAAACATCTTAGCTTCATCACAAACCTAACCACCCAAACAGTTCTGTTCCATATTCAATTACAGCCTAACTTCAATTATAACTCACAAATTCAACAATCAACAAGAACGACTTTTTAAAGTTAACCAGAAAAGATCAATTACCTCTGATTAGTTCTACTCAGGCAATTGAACTTGATTCATCAACCCACTCCTTCATATCAACAAAACTCATTTCCAAACAATCTTCTAAATCATCACTCACATCGACTCAAGAACCCTAATTCTATTTAACATAAATCTATCTTCTCAATTTATCACCACAACAACTTCAGAAGTCTCAATTAAACAAACCCATCTTACAATTTCATCTAAATCTTCTCAACCTTTGCCTAATTCGAATTCCAGTACACCATGCAGAAACCCTAATTATCGAACTCAAATTACTCTTCAAAATAACACTAAAAATCCAATTAAACAGCAACCCAATTGTTCTTAATCCTTCATTATCACTATATCATCATCAATTCTATGCACCCTAACTTCAGAAACCCGATTTACAATTTATAACAGCAACCCAATCTTCTCCAACATTAATATCATATCTCTCAGTTCACCGGCAGTCCCTACATGATCTTTCTCCCCTTGTTTCGATCTCAAATTCATCAATTTGCTTCACAAACCATCAGAGAATGAATAACAGAGGGAGAGCAGAAGAAAGAAGAAGAAATAACGAGAAGAAAGAAGAATAGAAAAGAAGAAGAAAAATGAAGAAGAGTTTTATCTTCTCGATCTGAAGATAAGGCCGACAAAAAAAAACTAAAGGCACCCGACCAAAGGCAGACCTTTGGTGCCCACAGAAGATAACTCGGCTGCCTTGATAAGTCTTGAGTGTGAAATGACCATTTTACCCTCCACACAAATCAGATTATTTCTTCTTCGCCCAATATCCGAACGACATGTTCGAGTAGTCCTTTCCGCGTAACTTTTCGAGATCTATCCGATGGTACTAGTTTCGTCTCTGGATTGTTGTTAGATTAATTCCTATTAACTAATGCTCGAGTTATACTAATCGAGTTATTATCGGCTAATTCAACACTTGACCGGTCTAATAGCATTGACGAGCTTGAGGATCGTTACACTGATGATAGAGATAAGACTGTATGACAACAATGAAGGCAGAGCTGATAGTTTCCGTGAATGAACCTGAGTGATGAGAGTCGAGAAGAACACGGAATGGAGTTTGGTATGAAGAACTGGAGTTTATTGTGGCTTATAAATGATGGTAAAGATCAAGGTGTTACTGCCATTATCGGAATTTGATGATGGAGCTGGATAAGAAGAAAAACAGGGATGATATGGTGCTGGTAGCGAGTCTATGATGAGAGGTTGTTGTTGGTGCATAACAGAAAGATGAGAGTTGAGAAGCAGTTGAGGAGTTAGCTGGTTCATGGAGTTAGAGCTCGAAGCTGTAATGGTTCTGGGTCATTGCCGTAGACAGCAGTGAAGATAGTGATCGACATAAACAACGTATGGAGGAGATAAAGAAGTAATGATGGAGAAATGCTCGAGAGAAATAGGGAGCTGCTGGAAAGAAAAGACTTAAAAGTTATTGGAGAAGTTACGTATGGGAAGTCCCAGACGTAGAAGAAAAGAAGAACTAAGAAAAGTTCGAGGAGAACTTACGGATAGAAATTCCTGGCCGTGAAAAAAAGATAAGAAGAATTGCTTGTCAGTTTCGCAAGACTGACAGGCCAATTTTGATAAATGGACTGGGCTTCTAGGATTAGACATGAACCCATTTGGCTACCGGGTTTCTTAATGTGACCAGTTTGTGGTCACAGACTTTGATGTGAGTTTTTGGAGTGATTTTGACAAGTGGTCGCTACCTATTTTGGATGCACGGGCACTTCTAAAATTTGGAGACTATTTAAGAGATAATTCTTAACCTAATATATATCTCCACATCTCATAATACACTTTTGTTCTTCATAAAATATTCTAGGGTTTACCCCTTTAGGGGGATACCGGAAATGGTGTAAATCATGAGAAGCTAAACTTTTATTGATTAAGATGAATTCAATGTTCTGGGTGTGAAGCTTAATTATTATACAAGTTTATTCGAAGTTTTTATCATATCATCGTTTGTCTTTACAATATGGTTTATGAGTGATTCCTAGACTTATTTGGGATGCATACTAGATTAGTCTATTGATTGTTATATTGCTAGTATTGAGTTAGGAGATAAGTAATCGTCGAATAATTCATACACAAGTAGAAATCGTGAGACCTTGCAGAGGGATTCTGTGGATCAATTGCGAGTGAAGACAACAATAGCAAGTGGACCTTGAGCTAAGAGTTTAACTACTGGGATCAACCTAATTCACAAAGCCTAAATTATTCAGTTGGATTACACCTTGAGTGATCTACTACTTGGTGGTTCGGTTGGATAGAATATGATATTGGGGAGCTTCTGTATCCGTGGTATAAGGAGTTTTAGGGATAGCACTGAGCTAGTTGTTATTCTACGGTTGGTGATATATGATTCTTACGAAAGGTAAACGAGTATACTATGCAAGTCAATGTTTGGTAACGGCGAATGACTCATAATCATCTTTTCATCTTATTGTTTATTATTATTTTATTTAATTATTCAACAAACCCCTTTTTCTTTTATTATTTCACTGAACTAAATAACATATCAATTACACTGCTCTTCGTGGGAATGAACTTGACTTCCATTATATTACCAGTTAATCAGTAGAAAATATCTTGATTAATTTGTTGTGGTTACGACACGCATCAACTATCCTTGAGCAACCATGTACCACAAGAAGAAAGCGAAAAAATAAAAATGTACATGATAAAATATTCCCAATGAATGAAAAGCACTTCTTCAGCAAAGAAGAGCGCAACAAGCCAAAGCCAAAACAAAGTGTACGCGACTATTTCGTAAGACCTCAATAGAGGGCGGCAAGTTACATATTAAAACCTCTAATTAGGGAGGCTGGGTACCCAATTTTGGCATGTCAACTTAGTTCGCGTGATTGTGCGATGGCGTTTTAGCACGATCACGTAAGAGGCGACCATAAGCCATAACACGTGTCATATTGGGAAAATCCTGGAGAAGTCACTTATATTGGGGTGAAATAAAAGCCTATCCTTCGGAGGCCACTGAGAACGAACCACGCATCGAATAAGTTCTCCGGCATGGGGTGTAGAAACATGACAAGTGGAGCATAATGAGTTCCTGGGTTGGATACACTCGGTCCCAAAGAAACCCTACTTAGGGCGTGATATTGTACCCATAAGCCACATAGGCAGAAGGAACGAGGTCACGATAATACTGATTGTCGCATGAATGGATGGTAGGATCCCAACTGAAATGGTTAAGGGTGACCTCCTTGAAAGGGAAACTCCGGGGGAATATAAAAGGACGACACCCTCCACTAGGGAGCTGAATTGTGTCAAAGACTACAATGTGTTAAGGATTTCTACTCAAGGGAGTATCTAAGACCTGGCATATTATAAAAAATACAACCCGAGGAGGTAAATATATTAACACAGATAAGGCAAGATCGATGGACAATGACTCGCAAGAGCACATGGAACTGAGATTTCGTCTCCCAATGTTGAAGACCCTACCTAAGGCGACCATAAATCCTTTAAGTTTTCTATGTTGGGTAAGGCAATAAGACCTTACTTAAGAGGAAATTAAGACCTATAAATATCATATGAATACAAAATGGAGCGCGAAGGGACTGAGGCAATAAAAGACCGTGATAAAACACGAAGGAGCAATAAGGAAACACATTCCCGTTGAGCTAAGTATTGTTCAAATTAGAATTTGAAATATTTATTTAATATAACATGATAGGTGATACCTAAGTAAGCATCCATGTCTTAACGATCACCCCATTAATATGCGATGCATACTATACCCAATCAAATCACAGTAGTAAAGGTTGACCACATGCAAGCATCAAACCCTAAGAGTATAATATGATTTCACATGAGTAGTGCGTTAAAAGGTAAATACAAATTTAATTTTTTTCTTAAGCTTATTATTCGCACAAATCTAACATTCAAGTCAACCATAAATAAATTTTTACACCCATTCCTATTCGTAACATCTTCTCGGTCGCATACATATAAATTTCATGAATACGAATCTTCTCGCGAAGGTGGAATGCAAAGGAAAATATGGGAATACTAAAACTTATGTGCCTTCCATCTTCCCATTCTGATTCCTAGAATACCCTAAAATGGACTAGAGGAAAATTTAACAAATTAACACAAAAGAAGGTAAATAGCATTCGTATTCAAGATGCTTGTCTATTTCAAAGTTTTGAATGCAGGAAAGAAATACAATCGATGGTATGCCCCTAAAGCTAGGAGATGCCTAGAAATCACGCAAACAACAGAATAAGGAGATACAAAAAAGAGCACAACTATATTTATATTCCCAAATATTCACCCAGCTTATCCGTCACGAATAAAATTCACCATCACCCTTAATCATCTCAAAATCTACCAACAAACAAGATGCCTCCAAGCTAAAGCGCGTACAACAACAAAATAGATTCTTCCAACAATAAAGGTGGATAATTATTTTCGAATGGTGACCCGAGGATCAAATTGGGTACCATCCAACCGAGAGGAAATACCGTCATACTTGGAATAGAAAAATACAAGATTCTACCCCTAGTCGGCCCCCAATCACGATGAAAGCTCTCAAAATCCCCCATTAATCCCCCGATCGATATGGATACGAATCTGCATAAGTACGTATTTAAATAAGAAATAAAATTAGATAAAAGATTGGAAAATAAAATATGAAAAACGGAGGCAAGAATTTACCGAAGAGACGATGCAGCAGCAGCAAGGATGGATGCACCATGATCTTCCATGAAAGCCACAGAACCAGAAGGGAGAAGAGGAAGTTAAACAAGAGATGAAGAAAAGATAAGAAATACTTGCCATCCCCTTGGGTATTTATTCAAGGAAAAGCAATAAAGACGCACCGCCGAAAAAGGAGGAAACTAACAACACATGTAAGGATTGAGCAGAAAGTACGGAAGCATGCCGGGAAAGACGGTGAAGATGAGGAGACAGGGCTGATGCGAAGTTTGCCAGGACAGAAGAAAAAAGCCAAAAGAGGCAAAATGTAGAGACAGATCTACAACTTTGCTCTAATCAAAACAACATTAAGCACGAAGAGATAACAATTACCAAGAGTAATTACGTGATAATGGATGAAAGGTGTGAAAAGTAGCAGCACGATCAAGACAATGCGATGATCATCTAAACAGAAGAAGTACAAAGGACCAAAAAGAAGTGCGATAGACAGGGACAGTTCTCAAAAGCCCGGCAAATAAGACAAAATGAAATCTAATCAGTCACCTGAAATCTTGCATGTGAATCTTAATTGTCTTCTACTGCTATATTTGCCTATATAAGGGCTCAAAAATGATAAAGCAAGCGAGAGAGAGAGAGATCAGTTGAGATAGATAAGCTAAGGAAGTTATCAAGTAAAGAAGAAATAAACCATTAGAACTTAGCTTTTATCTCATATTTCTCCATTATTGCACACAAACTTGTCTTGTAACCTCTGTAAGAATACCACACACTCAATACAAAATGTTTGATAAGATCATATGATGAGTGCAAAATAGTGCATATTTCTATACCTTTTTATTGGCAATTAACTCATCTTTTGCGCTTTAAAATCATATATTATCCCAAATTCTGTATTTTCTTTGTTTTCAAGAATAAATACTTGTACTAATTAATTTTGTGTTTTTAGGTAGTAAATAAAGCTTGGATGAATTGAGGAGCCAAAAGAGCATAAAATTGGAGACTAGCGACTATGGAAGAGAAGTTGCAACCTGTTTGCAAATTCATGGGCTTAAGCTATCCAAGACCCGAATCCAAGCCCGCCTCCATCCTGATCCGTTGGATTTGATCTAGTATTGCATCCAATGGCACCTCCACCCAAGACATCAACAATCGGATCTCCCATCTCACACCTTAGCCTCCTGTCCCCTTTACCTACTCGACCAGAAACCAAACACCCCCTTACCATCGTACTCATATTATTCCCCTTTTGCAAAAACCAGTTCCCCCCCCCCCCGACCATTTCTGCAGCTCCAACAACACCTTCTTCTCCCGACCAACCTCTTTGTCACCAGCACAGCCACCTTCTACACCTCATAGATCTTAACTATCTCCTTCATAGCTTCTTCTCACAAACCTAGGTTTGAGATAGATAAAGTTAGGGTTTCCCTAACACCAATTTAATGAAGTTACAGAGAAGAATTGCAGAGGAGACAACAATTCAGGAAGTTATGGTGAGTGGGTTTGCATTTAATTTCCAAATTGAAGTTGAATTGATAGATTTTCATGTATAAATAGGGAAGGCAATGTGATGTAAAACTTATGCCGGATTAGCTGGTGCACCAAGCTATAATTTAATTTCAGTATTGTGTTTTAATCATCTTAATTATATTCTAATTCCATAACTAGGGTTTAGATGAAACCTTTGTGTAGTTGAGGATTATCTCACAACTACACCCTCATAAGAATCCATGAAAATGATTCCTAAATCTAATTAATTTGATATGAAATTAAGAATTAAAGTACTAAAGTTGTAAGGGAGACACAAAGATTTTTACGTGGTTCGATCAATGTGATCTACATCCACGGTGCTTCACTAGTGATTGTATGTAATTACATAATTTTACAATTGAGACTCCATTAATGAATATTTGGAGCTCTAGAATTTTTGGGGAAGAAGATGATAAAGAAAATAAATCTCTCCTAACATTTTTCTCTCTCCTCCTAAAATTATCTTCCCTTCCTCAAAAGATCTCTCCCACTTCTCATTCCTAAATGGCTATTTATATGATTTTACAATAGATGACCGTTGTGTTGTCCCGCCATTTCGGATTTGAAGATTATCTTGCGAACCTTCGTGGTTTCCTTTGCTCGCAAAATGTCCTTCTTGCTCGCAAAATATTCTTTTCTCGCAAAATGTATTTTCTCTCCACAATTTCGTAAGTTATCATTTGCTGTGATATTCCGCTCCTACATCTTGCCTGTTTTTTCTTGAATATTGCTTGAAGAGCGATCTTTAAGAAAAAATCCGTTGTATTAGTCTTTGATCTTTGTTGATGAAGGAACGAGCGAAAGAATATCAAACTCAAAAAGTATATACTTGCCTCCATTCTTTTGCGAAGTTCTGAAGCTTTAAGAAGTAATTAGAAGTATCATCTTGCGAAGTATGAAGTATGTGAAGTATCTTGAAGAAGTATGAAGTATAAGAAATATAAAATATCCTTGAAGAAGTATAAGAAGTACTTAATCCTCGAAATATATAAGAAGTATGAAGTATCCTTAAGAGAGTGATAAATATTGCCTCTGTTCATGTGAAATTATTATTCCACTTTTGGTGAGGATTCTTCTTTGAGAAGATAAAGAACATCAAATATTTTCTTGGGTATCCATAGTTGCCTCTGTTCTTTATCTTCGAAAGAGAATTCTTGAGAAAATGTTGAATAATTAAATTGCATCTCTATTGTTATGTTGCCTCTGCCTCAAGTGGTAACCCTGTTATCTTCTGAATATTTCTACGAATTCCTGAGTTTTTCTGCGCATTTCTGAACTTCTGAATAGTGCTGTGAATAGTGCTGCGAACATATTGTTGCGAACATACTGTTGCGAATCATACTGTTGAGAATCATATTGTTGCGAATGTACTGTTACGAATATAGTGTTACGAATATAGTGTTACGAACTATGAATAGTCCTGCGAATTATGAACTTTTCTGCGAAGTTTCGTGGTATTTTCCTGTAAAATTTTGTACAATACTTGTGCGAATATAATATTTATGTAATGATTATGTTATGAAATACGTATGCGATGCTTATGCCATGAAATGTTTATGCAATGCATTTATGATGCAAATATAATGCTTGAATGATGCGAGTATGATGCTTGTATGATGTGAATACTTATCTATTATAATGCATATTTCAAGTTTCTGTTACTTAGCTCATTTTGCCGTAGTAAAATTGATATAACTTTGAGTTGCTTCCATTCATATAACTATCTTCACAAGTTTATTTATGTATTTTCTTATATATATTCATCTTTGATCGCGAATGAAATCGCTTCTTCTTCGTGAAAATTCTTCAATGGGATTGTCTTCTTTGTTTCTTCAATGGGATTGTCTTCTTTGTTTCTTCAATGGGATTGTCTTCATGATATATATTCTCTTCAAAATTCTTCAATGATAATGATGGAATTAATTGTTGTGGTCTTATCATGCCTTCCTAAGTAAAGGTCTTATTTTGCCACCTCTTTTGTGATAATATTTTGTATTTGCGATAATATGACAAGTCTGAACATTCTTGCGAATATACAACCTCGTGACATTATCGTCTTGCGATGAAATCGCAGGACGTCTTTACACTTTCATGCAAAAACCCATTGATCTCATCTTATTTTCATTGTTATGTTCTGCGAGTTCTTTTTTTTTTTTTTTTTTTTTTTTTTTTTTTTTTTAGAAGGCTCGCAGAAGTTCAATTGTTGCACAAATATGACAAGCCTTTATGTTTTCGCAAACAAGAAGCCTCATGACATTTGCGTCTTATAGCACGTATCAGCTCCCTAATGGAGGGTGCTGCCCTTTATCTTCCCCCTGGTTGCCCCTTCAAGGAAGCGTACATCGACCATACAAGGTTAGCTCTTCCCATCCGGTTACGCCAACAACCAGACTTTTGATCGCAACCTCTTATCCTTTTTGCCTATAGGGCTTATAGTTACGAGGTTGCACCCTATGGGGTATCTTTGGGCCAAGTGCATCATTTTCCAAGACTTGTCAAAAATGGCAGATGTGGTTCAACCTCACCCGACACTCTTGACTCAACCGTGTACCTCGGCGCCTTGATCGTTTTCTGCACTTCTTGGGAAAGACAATATTCCTTAGTCTCCCAACCTAAATCCTCTTACACCGCATTTTATATTGCGTAATGTCGCTAGATTAGGTGAGAATCCAAGGTGTCTAACCCGGATAGGTACCCCATTATTGGGTTGTACCCCTAAATTTTTACCATGTACCAAGGGTCCTTGGTGGTGTTCCGGTTACCCTTAGCCACGTTTATAGGTACCCCCTTAAATGACGTACTTTAGGACTTTGCCTCTTACGAAATATAGCTTCGAACTAGGGTGTACGCCACAAAAGGTTTGCCTGTATAAAATTTTCTGCGACTCTCTTTCTTTTTTGGAGGCTGATCACAGTTGCGGTCTTTTATTCGCAAGTTAATCGTAAATGGCGATATTTTTTCGCCTTTTTAAAAATTCATCGTAAATTTTTCATGTACATAAAATGTTGAATGTTTTCATGAAATGTTTAGTATAAGAAGTATGAAAAGTATGAGAAGTATTAATCAAAATTGTTCTATAGAAATATAGGAATTTAATTTTCTCTATTTTTTGTAATTTTGAAGTCTTTGAAAAATTTTGAGATCGTTAAATTTTTTGCGATAAACTCATTTTTTGAATCTTGCGATTGTATCACTTTTCACCAATCTAAAAAATCTTTGAAATGTTTTGAAATCTTAGAAATTGTAGAGATCTTGCGAGTATATCGCTTTTTGGGGGAATAAAATCAAAAATCTTTTGTCTTTTGTAAATAAAATATTCAGGGAAATGGTACTTACCTTTTTACGGCTTGTTGTTGTCTCTCGCGAAGTATATGACTTGCCATTTCTTGTGAAATAATCTCCCACTTTCTTCTTGCGAAATATCAAAAATCTTGCGAAGTAATAATTTGCTCAAAGTAATCGATCATCTGCGAAGTAATGATTTACACGAAGTTAACATTTGCGAAGGAAATATTTACGATATAAATTCATGCTGCGAATGTTAGCAAGGTAAATATTTGCAAAGTGTAAAGAGTAGAATTGTTTGTGTTGCGAATATTCGCATGGCAAACATCTGCGAAGTGCAAAGTTTTTTGCGAATGGGGAGACTCGAACTTGTGTCCATCATATTATCATCTCTTCTTGCGACCATCTGTCCAAGTTCTTATTTTTTTAAATGTTGCTGAATTCACAGAACTTATTCTGATGCCTAGATGATAACTTATTCTGTCCTTTTGATGAACCCGTTTTTTACGATGATATCCTTCATTCTACTGGTTGATTATGACTTATTCGCCTTTGTGAAGACGGTTTCACACTTTGTAAATTATCTTACCAAAGTTCATTTGATCATTATCTTCTCGTGACTACTGTTTTCATCTGTTATATGAAGTCTTTATGCGTCCTTTACTATTTTCAACATGTCCTAAGCTCGTAACCATGTGAGCATTCGAGGAAGGTGCGAACATTCGCAGGTGTTGTTCGCAAGTTTGTTGATCATTCGCAGAATTTATAAGCCTCTCAACTATGTTGCTTATTGCCCCTGATTTTTTATTGAGTTGGAGAGATTTTTACGAAGTTCGCAACAGACAACATAGCCGCAACACATTGAGGAGTTTTTTTGCTGCGCACTGCTCTTATGGTCATCGTGGGTTGCTTCACCGGATATGATGAACTGTGCCTGTGGATTGCTGCTATTGAAGGAGCCTTGAACGACCACCACTACATCCTATCTTTCCCGAGACCAGAACTACTTCGAACATCTCCCAACTCCGGCTATAGTACTTTATGCTTGCTGTTGAACTACACAGACGTAGAATGATCACAACCAATTGCCTCTTCGTACAATCCCTGGAAACATACCAATTTATATTGCCTTATCGTATCTATGCATCTTCTCCGTTAACTGAATCAATAGCAATAGTCCCGTACAAAACCATCCAACAAACATCTCTCACGTTCACCATTTGGCAAGTTGGTTTTTCTCGCAGAAATTATACATAGTTCGCAAGAATTGGTATTCTTCGCAAGTTAATTATACATAGTTCCTCTTTTTAAATCTGTTGGCTGGTATTGATCACTTTTTAAATTCAGTAAATTCTGCAGCATGGTGTTTGTTGACAGGCCATCCAGCAGCATTGCCCCCACATCCGGCTTTCATGTAGTTGTCTTCACCACCATCGTAAAATATTTGTTGGTGATTTGGACCGAAATATCCCAGAACATGAACTGAAACAAATCTTTTTGTCATTTGAAGACGTTGTCTTAGTAAAGATACCAGTGGGGAAAGTATGCGGATTTTTACAGTTTGGAACTACAAATATACGTTGTCTCAACCATCACGTTATCTTTTTGCCATTTGTTTCGAAGTTCTGAAGCTACGAACTGATGCTGTTGTTTGTGAGGTGAATGAAATCACATCTTTCCTTCTTTTACTGCTCTTCCCGTTCTAACTGTACTGTTTACTTCCCCATGGTTTATCTCGAATCTTTAGAGCAACCTGGATGGATTGCTGATTGTCTTGTTTGATCTCCTTTTATTAGCTGTTCTTCTTTGCAAGAATACGAGTTGTTCCGGGTTCTTATTTCGCAAGTTTATATTCTCACAAATATAAACTCATTCTTTCTTATACTCGTATTCCTGACAAAGCCTGACTGTGTTGTTGAAGTTATCTATTGCTTTGTTGTGTTGGTTTTTGGCTGATGAGAATCGGTGTAGTCATGAGAGAGTCAACCGGCTGATGATAGACGTAGAAATTCCATTATCCATTCGCTGCTACTCACGTTGCTGGTGGTCTTTAGCTAGACGAATCCTCCCTGATTTGTTGGTGTTTGCTCAAACCAATACTTCTTTGTTTTATTTTGGTTCTAGACTGGCTGACTCCTTCACTTGTGAAGTAAACTGGTGATAATGAGCAATAACTTGCGAAATAAGGCTCCTTTCATAAAATTGCGAAAATGACACAGATTAATAATCAACTCATCATCGATCATGTCTGCAAAAGACACAGAGACGTAAACTTGCGAAAGAATAGATAACTTGAAAAATGTAGCATCAAAAATGTAAAGGAACTGATAACTTCGCAAGTTTATGTTTGTTCGAAACTAATTCTATTTTCTCCAGTTGATTTTTGCATCTCCACTCTTTGCGTAGAACTACATGTTAGCTTGTTTCATTTATCTAGACTTGTCAACTCATTTGAAATTGAATTAATCTATCTTTACTGTAATACTTCATTGTCTTTCTTGATCCCCATTGGGTCTAGTGACAAAGTAATGACGATCACATTGTGCTTGGAAATATTTTCAATTTTACTTAATAAATAATGCAAAGGCTGCGAATGAAAGATTGATTCAAGTAGAAATTTAGGAAGGATCATGCCAAAGTGTAGTTTTGTGGAGAATGGAAATTGTCATCAAAAATTTCTTTAACTTTGTTCACAGAAAAATTTCCAAATCAACTGAAAATTTTCAATCCCAACTATTGTTGAAATTCAACTAATAAGCTCGCAAAACATGCTTCATTGAAGACAAATTTATAATCAAAATTCGTTTTAACTCAAAATCTTGGACATAAAATCAGATTTTTGCGAAAGAGTAACTAAAGTTTTTACAAAGTGTTTTCAAAATTTTGTTTATAAACGACCAGATCTAAAAATTTAAGAAAGTAATAGATGAGTTTTTAGGGGAATGATTTTTCTTCTCAATCTGCTGCTGGTAAAAGTTTCTTTGATCTCCTTTTCTTTTCTTTTTTGAACGAGCCTTATGCATCTTCCTCTTTTTTGTCTTCTTCAAATGAAGAGATTTGCCGTAATTTCATCACCAATAATAGCTAATTTCTTTGAACTTTCTTGAACCAACAAGTTACAGGAAGGACAAATCTTTTTCTCTCTCTCCCTGTTTCTAGCGCCAATTATGTAGTTGCGGATTATCTCACAACTACACCCTCATAAGAATCCATGAAAATGATTCCTAAATCTAATTAATTTGATATTAAATTAAGAATTAAAGTACTAAAGTTGTAAGGGAGACACAAAGATTTTTACGTGGTTCGATCAATGTGATCTACATCCACGGTGCTTCACTAGTGATTTTATGTAATTACATAATTTTACAATTGAGACTCCATTAATGAATATTTGGAGCTCTAGAATTTTTTGGGAAGAAGATGATAAAGAAAATAAATCTCTCATAACATTTTTCTCTCTCCTCCTAAAATTATCTTCCCTTCCTCAAAAGATCTCTCCCTCTTCTCATGCCTAAATGGCTATTTATATGATTTTACAATAGATGACCGTTGTGTTGTCCCGCCATTTCGGATTTGAAGATTATCTTGCGAACCTTCGTGGTTTCCTTTGCTCGCAAAATGTCCTTCTTGCTCGCAAAATATTCTTTGCTCGCAAAATGTATTTTCTCTCCACAATTTCGTAAGTTATCATTTGCTGTGATATTCTGCTCCTACATCTTGCCTGTTATTGTGTTGTTCATACTTTGCGTGTTCTTGAATGCTTAAATTGTTAGGATAGTTTCAATCTTAGTACATCAACATTTTGCTTTCACAGTGTATGCCATGTATCCATTGTAGTTAGACTATAACTATGTTGATTATGCTTCAACTCAAGCTTCAATGTCTGTTATCGATCTTTAGACTAATTGTGCCCTGAGAAGACAGTTAGTACTTTGGAAAGATACTTTAGTTGTGATGGAGATATCCATTGGTGAAACACCTTAGGTAAGTGGTAGACTTTACACATCTCCCTTATATGCTATAAGGACAAATTTAACATCACTAGTTGAATACATAGTGAAGGTTAGTGGTGGATTTGAAGACCCTAGTATCATCTTTATCATTGCGTAGCATTCTGTTTTACCATTTCAGTTACTTGCAAACCATCTTGTCGTATCGACACAACAAAACAAACCCATTTTGTGTTAACTGTGTTTAGAATCTGCAAGTAGACCATAGAATCATTTCTATGCTCTCCAAGTCTCTGTGGTTCGACCTGTGCTTGCCCTGTGTTGCTTGTCGACACTATGCACTTGCCGTTTATAATTGTAGGTAACTTTATTAAGCCTACCATCATACTAGTGTCAAAGAGGTGAATAAAATCAGTAATGTTTGAGTTAATCCTTATGACTTAAACTCTATGTTTTTACCATTACAAAGGGTGTAGTTATGGGATTTTCCGCAACTGAAAACACAACAATGAAAATTACGATTAACAATATACATAAACCAGGGAAGAGGGAAGAGGAAGAAAGAATCATAAATTTTCATTGTTTATATTTCTTAGTGTCCATCAAGTGTAGAAAAAGTAAGATATAACTTACATAATCATGAGTACATCCCTTTCCCTGCAATCCCAAACGAGATAGGGCAACCACCTCCCATGAGAAACTGCAAGAAAATAACAAGCGTTAGTTTTAATCTTGTCATTGGGCAGATAAACAAAGGGATAGAGGAATATCTATATAATAACATCAAAAGAAAAAATAAATAGTACAATTCTAAGTGCACTTTGGATAAACCGACTTATCTCAGACTCAGTCAGACCCATGGAGTGCTTCAAGATGTTTTTTTTAAATAAAAAAGAAAAACAAGAAAAGAAGGGTGCAGTTTGGAATGACAAGATCAAAATGCAGGACCTGAAGGACAGTCGATTGCATAGACTCCTTTACTGATAGCCACCCACCAGGACTTTCAAAAGCGATAGCTATATCCGCCAGCGAAACATGGAAAAAATATATTAGAAAAGGTAAGGATCACTGATAAATTGGTCCCGACGCAGAACAAATAAATAAGAGTTATCAATTTACACACTGGTGTTTCATCTTGACAACGAAACTCTCCTCCAGTATATACAAATTTTGGTTTTATGTGATGAGGCCACAGAAAGATCAGATAGAAGTGGCTCTGCAATAGATAATAGCTCCTCGTGTTCAGGTCCATGTGCAAAAAGTACAATATGAGGAGCTTATAATTTTCCTGAAATTCTCAGTGCAATATACAATCTAAAATTAGAATAAACCCAAGACTCAAAACAAATAATCATTGTTTGTACCCAAAATCACTTTTGGGCACGAAACACGATGTATGAGTAATTTTTGATGTGTTTTTAGGGTTGGGGTTGATTTGAAGAACAAACCAAAGCGACAAAGATTTTTACGTGGTTTGGCATGGTTGCCTACGTCCACGGGTGAATCCCCTTGGGGAGTATTTTCTCATTGATAATTGTTTACATTTTGTTTTCTCTCCTATTGGCTCCCCTTTTTTCCTCCTCCTCTAAGGGTTATAATTCCCCTTATTTATACAGTTGTGAATTCTCTCCTCCCTTAATTGCAAAATAACATAAATTGAATTAAATTTCCCTGCATTCCTCCTGCATTAATCCTCCATGCATAGCTCCTGTCATTAACACGCCATCCATAACTTCTGGCATTAATCTTCCATGCGTAACTCCTGGAATTAATATTGCATGAAACCTCCATGCATGGCTCCTGATATTAATCTGCCATGCATAACTCCTTGTATTGATTTGCGTGCTCCCATGTATTTTATAATGGTACAAACATCGCCCCCTCTTAACCTCCAACTTGTTGGGGGTTAGGAATTTTGTTTTTCCTTCATGTCGATGACATAACTCACCAGTCTCCCCCAAGCGTGAGTAGAGACATTACAAAGATTCCCCCAATTGTGATAACCTGCAATAAAATTTTCTCACTTGCTAGGCGAGACTTTTTTTGCCACGTGGTGGACTTGTGATGCTCGATAGCTAGTCGAGTCTTGAGTAGAATGTAGTGTGTGCTTGCGGCTGGGGCAAGGCTTTTTGCTTGCAACGTAACAAGGCTAGCGCTTGCTGCTCGGGAAGGCTGGCTGTTGCTTGTGTTGAGTACGAGTCTTTGGACCAATATCGGGCATTGGGCTCGTGGTTGAGACGAGACTTTATGCTTGCAAAGGTGCAAGTATTTCATACTCGCGTGCAAGACGAGATTCTATGCTTGCGATAAAAGCAAGACTTATGTGCTCACGTGCAAGGTGAGGCTTTAGGTGCTTGCAAAGTGATGCAAGGATAAATATTGAAGGGTCTAAACAATCCTCATCTCTCACCTGGTTATGTTGCTATCCTCGAACCTCGAACTCGACCATGTTGCTACTCCAAGTGCACATGAAAGTTTCTCGAACACATAAATTTTTGCTTCCATGCCGTAGGGAATTGAAAAACGGTTTGAACGTTTCATCATGATGCTTAATGGATTTCACTGATCTTGAGCCTGTTCATTGCGCAATTTAATTCATGAAATTAAATTAAAAATAAAAGAGATTTAAGTATTGAAACGTATGCTTTAATTCAAGGAATTAAATCAAAAATCATTTAATGAGATTTAAGGATTAAAAAAGTATGCTTTAATTCATGGAATTAAAGCAAAAATAATTTAATGAGATTTAAGGATAAAAACGTATGCTTATCTCCTTTGCATGTGTTGTCAGTGCTGATCGCATTGACCAGTTCAGGCTGAATACTTATGGCGCTGGTCATTATTTGGTTTTGTAGCGAAATCGATAGCTCCAACCGGTGTTATTGGCTTAGAAGCGAACCTCCTAGAAGCTTGTTGGAAACACCTTTCGCGAGCTTTATCTATTAAACCTCTCATTACGAACGAAGGTTGCAGGAGCTTTATTTTATTTTAGTAATCGGATCCATTGATGTTTACGGCAACACGAACTAGAAAGCTGATTTTTGCATGAAAATTCGTGGAATGATTTTTGAGCTTTTGACGCACCTATCTCAGTGACAAAACACGATTGTTTTACACGAATCCCCTTAGTCGGCGCCAATGTTTGTACCCAAAATCACTTTTGGGCACGAAACACGATGTATGAGTAATTTTGATGTGTTTTTAGGGTTGGGGGTTGATTTGAAGAACGAACCAAAGCGACACAGATTTTTACGTGGTTCGGCATGGTTGCCTACGTCCACGGGTGAATCCCCTTGGGGAGTATTTTCTCATTGATAATTGTTTTACATTTTGTTTTTTCTCCTATTGGCTCCCCTTTTTTCCTCCTCCTCTAAGGGTTATAATTCCCCTTATTTATACAGTTGCGAATTCTCTTCTCCCTTAATAGCAAAATAACATAAATTGAATTAAATTTCCCTGCATGCCTCCTGCATTAATCCTCCATGCATAACTCCTGTCATTAACACGTCATTCATAACTTCTGGCATTAATCTGCCATGCGTAACTCCTTGAATTAATATTGCATGAAACCTCCATGCATGGCTCCTGATATTAATCTGCCATGCATAACTCCTTGTATTGATTTGCGTGCTCCCGTGTATTTTATAATGGTACAAACAATCATATTGCGAGGTTAAAAGTGATATAAGTGTATACAAAAGTTATAATCTTCATTCCAGCTGGTCACAATTTTGAAGGTTGGTTTGCTATCTCTACTGCTTTAGAATCCATCATATCCTTTTCGACTTCGCCTTTAAAATATTCTTCAGTCCAACAACCATCACCATCTTATAGCCTTTCAACATCACCTCCAAAAACCTTTGCACAATCTGTCTTCAATAGTGCACCACATCAAATCCATCATCCAACTAATAAAAAAAAATCCAAGCATCCCCCCCTTTTTATGTGACAGATTTGCAGCTCTAGTTACATTTACCTCAGAGTCATCAAAATTTGGTTCTTACCTAAAAATACATGATGTAAAAGATTATCTTGGTAGCTGGGAAAATGCTTTTGTCATATCAGCCCCAACAGTGGTACAATATTGGCAGAGTATTGGTTTAGACCTTTGTTATACCTTGCGAATTGAGTCGCAATTTACAATTTACCCCTTCAATTCAAAACGGGCCATTTTTCATGCTAATTCAATGTTATCCAATGCAAATCTGGAGTTCAAGTTAACAACTTGATATGTTCAGTTTACAGAGGGCATAACCGTATTTGGAACTCACAAATTATTCATCATTATGATTTTAATATTGAAATTTATGGAGTACCTTTCCAGTTCTGGAAACTCGAAATTATACATGCTTTAGACAATTTTTGTGGAAACATCTTATCAGTTGATCCAATAACGTTAAAACTACAAGATCTCAGAGCTATTCGTCTGAAGATTAGAAATAGCAAGGGTATAAACTCCATCCCCGGGATAATTAAGATCTTTGTTGGTAAACGCATGATCATGTCTCATGTTGCAGTAACTGGAAGATCTTCAAACTTTGACCAGAATGTTGTTATTCTACCACCGCCAAATTTAGAAATAACCGAGTCAAATGGGAAATGCACATCAGAGTTGGCGGAACTTACGGAGGTTAGTATATTGAAACAAAGGAAATTTCTTCCACATTTTAGGGAACCAATTAATGTTAGAAAGATCACAGCACCACATGCACCAATCTTAGCTAATTCATCATTAAGAAACGATATTTCAAAAGATATTCCAAGAAGACCTGGTCATCATGGATCTAAAAGGAATAGAGTACGGAGCAAGAAAAGACGCCTTAAATACAAACAAATCTGGAGACCAGTAGTACCCATGGACACTCTAACTGAGCTGGCAACTGACATGGATATCGATGTGGATCCCTCTCCTGTAACTCCATCCTTTAAACTATCGATTGAATCCACACCACCAGAGGTTACTACCCTATCAAATATTACTCAAATGCAGCAGCATGGCATACCACCAACCACTCTTAGCTCAACCTACATCCCACCCATTCAACCACTGTCTTTATCCACAACCTGTACCATTACACGAACACAACAACAACACACACCACCATCCCACTCTCTTAGCTTAACCAACATACCACCCATTCAACCACTATCCACTTCCACAACCCGTACCATTATTATAAAACATTCAAAAGCAATACCCAACCCAAAATCCACCACCCCTATCAAGCTAACACAAATCCAATCCAAAACCCATACACCAACATATACAAATTTAACAACATTGTTTACCTTTTCAGGTAAAGCTTTCAACCTAAATTAAGCACAATGCTTTATCATACCAAATTGGTTAATTAAGGAGGTGACTCATCTCTTTGATCTAGATGTGTACTTGGGTATCAGTTTCAAGGCAATGCCAAACCATTCCAGAAAGTTTATCCTAACAGTTGTCTCCACCTCAGGACCAATACTGAAACCAGTACCTATTTTTCCTACAAAAATTCTACCAACAGAATACTTTGCAGTTCAGCACATAACTCATATAGACGGGGAGAAGGAAATTTCCGTACATGAACCCAAGGAAAGAGCTTCTTATATGTTAAGTTTAGAGGAATCGTTTATGGTGTCTATTGATGATGTGGATCCCACGAGTAACCTTCTATATCCCCCAGGTTTTGAACCTATATAAAATGACGAAGCGTCATCTGTGAATCTGGACGCATCTGAGTCTCTCCAAGTTGTACCAAAGAAACTGAAATCTGAATGGAAGAGACTCGGCATTACTGCAACTTATATTAATTTACCATATTCGAGAAGACAATCCAAAGCAAGGGTTAATCACAGTTCCCAATGAGTATATCAATACTAAATTGGAATGTGCAGGGTTTAAACTCAGCCAATAGATGATCAGTAGTACATAAGATGATTCAGTTATGTAGAGCTCCAATCGTTATGCTGCAGGAAACAAAAATGATAAATTGTTCGCAATCTCACATCAAACAAATTTGTGGATTTAAAAATGTGGGTTGGACATACCAATAATTTGTTGGTAGCTCAGGAGGGATGCTTATCTTATGGGATAAATATTTGATAGATGTCAATGACTCACTCATGGGGGAATATACATTATCAATTTGATGCACAAACAATTCAGATAATTTTAGTTAGATGTTGACTAATGTGTATGGTCCTAATAACCCAGTGGAAAGATTAGACTTTTGGGTTGAATTGGATACAACTTGTAGATTATGGGATCTTCCTTGGTGCATAGGAGGGGATTTCAACACAATCAAAAAATGTGATGAAAAGAATAATTGTACTAGGATTACAAGGAGTATGACACAATTCAACAAGTTTATTGATTCAAGACTGAAATCGGGTAAGGCATGAATCATTTGCAAAATAGACCTTGAAAAGGCTTTCGACAGGATTAATTGGAAGTACTTGGAGTTTGTTTTAAACAAAATGGGTTCGGCACAAAGCTTTGCAAGTGGCTTAGGTTTTGTTACTCAACATCAACCTTCTATGTGTTAATTAATGACTCACCATTCAATTATTTTTCTAGTTCTCGAGGAGTCAGATAAGGTTGTCCGGTCTCTCCGCTCCTATTCAATATAGCCATGGGGGGATTTTCAAGATACATGGATAGAGCATCAAATCTTCAGTTGTTTAGTGGGTTTTCAGTGTCTCCTTCAAGTATTATTGTAAACCATCTACACTATGCTGATGACACAATTTTATTCATTGATCATAGCAGAGATGAGCTCCACAACCTATTTTCTGCACTCAAGTATTTTGAATACATTGCCGGATTAGACGTTAATACGTCAAAAAATCGACTTATAGCAATTGGAGATGTGCCTGAGATCTCAATTTGGGCTTCAAAATTTGGTTGCGCCACTGACAATCTTCCGTTCATGTACTTGGGCATGCCACTGGGAGCAAAAGGGAATTTTAAGCAAATATGGAATATCATTATTGAGAAATTTGAAGAGAGACTGTCCGCTTGGAGGCAAATTTCACTCTCCAATGGAGGTAAACTTACTCCATTGAAATGCATTTTAAGCTCGCTCCCTATTTACTACTTTTCTCTTTTCAAGGCCCCGACTTTTATTATCAAAATTTTAGAACGTAAAATGTGAAACTTCCTTTGGGAGTATAATAGTGCTGCCAAGATTTCTCATCTGTTTAGTTGGGAATTAGTTTGTGCTGATAAGGATAAAGGAGGTTTGTGAGTGTGTAATCTGAAGAAGATGAATCTATCCATGCTTGCAAAATGGTGTTTGAGGTTTGGCCAAGAGAAGAGCAGGTTGTGGTATAAAATTATAGTTGATAAATACGGTGATAATTTCTCTAGCTGGATTCCAAATCAAGTCAAATCTGCACACGGTGTCTCCTGTTGGAAAACAATAGCAACTACAACCTATTTGGTGAGTACTAATTCAAGATTAATTATCCATTCTGGTACAACGATCTCCTTCTGGAACGATATCTGGAGGGGAAATTCTTCTATTTCTTTATATTTTCCATCTCTGTACAAACTCTCAACAAATAGAGATGCAAAAATCGTTAAAATGATGTCTACGAATGTAAGCTGGATGTTCAGTTTTAAACGTAATCTCTCGCGTTCAGAAGCTAACTCTTTTGCAAAATTGTTGCTGATGATTGAAAGAAACCCACCAGCTCTTCATAACCTTCCAGACATAAGGCGTTGGTCTTTGCACAACTCCGGTATTTTCACATTCAAATCTCTCTATTCTAAACTCACTGTATATGATGGTGTTCATGATTTTTTACACTACTTTGTATGGAATAAAGCTACACCTCCTAAGATCAACTTCCTAGTGTGGTGTTTAATCCATGGGAAGCTAAACTCCCTTGACATGATGCAGATAAAAGGTATTGACATTTATAACTCCTGCGTTCTTTGCGGTGATGACATTGAATCCCACGATCACATCTTCCTGCACTGCAAAATAGCTCATAGAGTTTGGTATTCAGTGTTACCAAAAGAGGGCTAGTCTTGGGCAATTCCAAGAAACATGAAGATGCTTGCTCTTGGCTGACACCAAGTTCACTTCACCACTGCAGGGAAATTACTTTGGGATCTAATTCCAGCCGTGGTAATCTTTACCATTTGGACAGAATGTAACAGGCGCATCTTCGAGAACAATTACAACTTCAAGACAGATTCTGATCTTTGTATAGAGGCAAAATCCATGATCCTTGCTTGTGAAAATGCATCGGGTCAAAGAGTTCATCTGAAATTTTTTAGCACCATTCTTAATAATTGGGATGCTCTTTTTATATAATTGTGTTGTTTTTTCATTTTTTGTTTTAATCTACCACTGGTAGAACCCCTCTGTAAATTCCTCTTTTCTTAATATATCTTCCTTTCTTATAAAAAAAATATACAAAAGCTACGAGAAGACATAATGTTGTCGGTTTGAACTTACAACAACAAATTTCTCCAAGAGATATCCATTTAATCTATCTACTGCATCTTCAAGAGCCGAAATGGGATTCGCCAGTGTACCAGTGTATCCAGCAGAATGAAGCGCCTCCAAAAGTAACCCTGATGGTTATTTTTAACTTGTTGAACCTATTGTTTCACCTTCTCGAGCTGCATCAAACAAAAACAACACTTCCATAAACATCAATTACAAAAGCCTTATAACATCATCGAATCAGTCTACACGACGCCCAAACAAAAACAAACCTGTTCCTTAACATCCCAATCAAGGAACACATGGTTTATCACACAATTCACGAGCAACTCAACCATTTGAGGTACATAATATTTAACGCATCATAAGTATAATCCATCTGGTCACGAGAAGCTGACGCAGTCACCTCTCCACCAATTGCCTCCACTTCTCTCACAACCCTCAAATGACTCTTATTCGCTGTACTCTTAAATGCCATACTTTCTAACAAATGTGTACACCCAGATGTTCTCGTTGTCTCATATATTGAACCACTATCAACATACAATCCCAATGACGCAACAGGATCCTATAATTATAAAACACACTGAATTCAACATTATTATATCAAATCAAAAGAAAAAAATTCACCTAATCTGGACATTACCAAAGAAGCTTCCGATGCAATACGTACACCATTAGGTAACGTTGTCATCTTAGTCTCAGATGGTTGAACATAATCAGGTAAGAGAGACAGATTGATAACTCCATGTAGAGGGAAATTAATAGGAGGTAAGATTTTAGAGTTTTCTCCAGTAAGCTAGTTGAATATACTTCCAGAAGAAGCTGCTGAAGATTTTGATGAAGCTGCAACAACTGATGTCGCAAAGCTATTTCGTCCAAAACCCTACATTTTAATCAATCAAAATCAAAATAAAATTAGGTTCCTAAATCGATGAAAATAATGTGTTGAGATTATTAGTCCCACATTGTCTGGGTAATCTAAGATCCTGCTGTTTATAAGCCTCTCCACTCATTTCCAATTGGTTTTTAATTGGATGCCCATATTCTAACATGGTATTAGAGAAGGCTATTTGTGACGAGTCATTTGACAGCGTCACCCGATTTAATTTTCCACGTGTTAGACCCAACGAGGTTACACGTGAGGGGGCGTGTTGAGATTATTAGTCCCACATTGTTTGGGAAATCTAAGATCCTACAGATTATAATTCCTTAGGACCACTCCACTCATTTCCAATTGGTTTTGAGTTGGATGCCCGTATTCTAACATGGTATCAGAGCAGGATATTTGCGACGAGTCATTGACCGCGCCTTTACTCCGCGTTACCCGATTTAGCTGTCCACGTGTTAGACCCGACGAGGCTACACGTGAGGGGGTGGGTTGAGATTATTAGTCCCACATTGTCTGGGTAATCTAAGATCCTGCAGTTTATAATCCTCTCCACTCGCGTCACCCGATTTAGTTGTCCACGTGTTAGACCCGACGAGGCTACATGTGCGGGGGCATGTTGAGATTATTAGTCCCACATTGTCTAGGTAATCTAAGATCATGCGGTTTATAATCCTCTCCACTCGCGTCACCCGATTTAGTTGTCCACGTGTTAGACCCGACGAGGCTACACGTGCGAGGGCGTGTTGAGATTATTAGTCCCACATTGTCTGGGTAATCTAAGATCTTGCGATTTATAATCCTCTCCACTTATTGCCAATAGGTTTTGAGTTGGATACCCATATTCTAACATAATGAAAGAGTAAACACAAATGATGAAGTAAGATATTGTCGGGGATTACCTTGAGTTCTCATCTGATTCGAGAGCTTGAAGCTCTGTACATGATTGTTGGTTTCTGGTGGTGAAACCATAAACCTAGGGGGGGATTTTTGAGGGGTTTTGAGTTTTTCTTCTCAGTGTTGAAAATAGAGAGAGACTCGTCTTTTGGCCCTTTGGGAGCCCCTGAGTGGGTGGCCTTCCTCCAAAATGTCGGTTTTCCTAACAAAAATAAAGCTTCTAATTATGTAATCGGTTGCCTAAACTGAGACCTTGTTGTTGGTCTATAAAAGAAAAAGAAACCGAGGGAGTAAATAATTTGTGTATGTGCATGGAGAATAAGATGAAAAAAGCATTAACAGATTATGATGTTCTTCCTGATGAGTTATATTTCGAAAATGTACTCATCAGATTACCAGCTAAAGATCTAGCTATTTGCAGTTGCGTATGTAAGTTATGGTACAAGACGATTAAAAAAGATTCAAGATTCGCTTCTTCTCATTTAATTCAAAATGCAAGTAAATCTAATCTAGTTTTTGATCTCCTTAATTTTTTTAATCAATTAATCTAGTTTTTGATCTCCTTAATGTAAAGTTAATGCATTACTTTTTCAAATTAGGAAAGGAATACGATGATGATGAATTTCTAAGTTATAGACATTTTACAGAATTCGGGTATGACTATTTTCGCAGACAGATAATAGTTGGTTATTGTAATGGTTTAACTTGTCTTAAAGGACGCAGTCAATCTAATGATAAGCATGGTTTAATTTCTGTTGTTAATCCGACCATGGATGAATCACTTACCGTCTTATACGTAACTCCTACGTATAGAGACGGCTGGGGATTATGCAATTATCTGTGCCATGGTTTTGGTTTTGATTCGCTGTCGCAGAAATATAAGGTTGTGATTATCTTTGCTGCTCCATATTCATTCAGATTTAGCAAGTTTTTTACTATTACTTCAGAAGTAGCCGATCATCAGGAGATTATTTGCATGGTCCTTACATTGGGAGGAACTAGTTCATGGAAAAAGATAGTCACTAGTATTAAGTCTCACCTCCACCATCACCTGCAGGTTCTTCTCGTTTTCCTGATCCAATGTTAACAAAAGCTTCGGTATATACTTATAAATCAGCCACCCTCTGCGGGGGTGATCTTTTTTGGAGGACAACTTACAGCAGTGCCACTAGTAAGAATGATAAAATTGAGATGTTGCTCTCGTTCGACATCCACAATGAGAAGATTCAGCTCATTCCACTCCCAACTGAATGTAGTCTGACATCCCGACGTCAAAGGTGAATGAGCACTGGAATTTGGTGGTTCATCATCATCTTGTGGAGTTTAAAGGATTTCCTTGCGCTGCACGTTCCGAAATGGTAAACTGTCATCATTGTAATGAGCGGAGTAGTAGTGGTTCTTATAGTTGTTCTGTTAAGGTTCTTCTGTATATATTAAAGGACAAGGTTAATCAAGTATGGAATGAAGAGGAGACATTCGGTTTTCAAATTTAGGATGAAGGCGTACGACGGTTCTATTGGTACTTAGGCAAAAGTACTACTAAACCTCCTCCTCTTACACGTATGCTAAGTTTCTCTGATCAGTTATTATTGTATTGGTTTGATGGCAAATGTGTTACATTCTACAATTTGCAAACCGAACACCTCAAGGTCGTACAATGCTCTGGTAAGTGGGCTCGTAATATTTTTGAAATTAAGAAGGGAGACGAAAGCCTCGTGAGTGGAGCTTACCCAGGCGATTATCAGCTGCACGCTCAAGTGGAGAACATCCTTTCTCTGAAAACCTTCCTTCCTGAAGGAGTAATCATGAAATTTAATTCATGGTATGAATTTGAAACTACTATGCGCAAGGGTAATCCATTTTCGGGTTGGATGAGTGCGGCAAGGGAGTCCATAAAAGTACGTTGCTTCTTCTAGCCAGTTTTTTGCTATCATTTGGCATCACCAATGCTGGGCAGTTCACTATTCAAACTGAGCTTATTGTACTCCCTCCGTCCCACTATTAAGTGACCTAGTTTAAGTTTGCACAATTTTTAAGGCAAGCAAGGAAAAGAATACTTTTAAGCATTTTTTACAATTATACCCCTTATAGATAGTAATTAGTGAAATTTAGAAATGATTTATCTCTCAAACTATTCCACGGATGTTCGCAAAATTCATACCAATGAAAAACATTTTAAAATACCTACGAAACGAATATAAACAAGCCTATCAAATTATGTATATTTCTTATATTTTTTATAATTAACTAAAAGGATAATTTTAGAAATATCTCCTTATTTAGTGATATATGTCACTTATTAGTGGGACAAAATCTAAAATCAAATATGTCATTTAATAGTGGGACGGAGGGAGTACTTTTTTCTTTTTCTTAAATCGATGCGGCGGCTATTAGTGAGATCTTGAGTATGAGGGTCAGCTCCTAATATAAACTTATTTTCCTTTCCTTTATCAAGTCGAATTATGTAATCCGTTTTCTAACCTGACACCTTGTTGTTGTGCTCTATAAAAGAAATACAGATGCAGGGAGTAAATAATTTGCGTATGTGCATCGCACAAAACAAAGCAAAAAAAAAACAAAACAAAAAAAAAAACAAAAAAAAGATGAAAAGAGCATTAGCAGATTGTGATGTTCTTCCTGAGGAATTATATTTGGAAAACATTCTCACCAGATTACCAGCTCAAGATCTAGCTATATGCAGTTGCGTCTGTAAGTTATGGTACAAGACAATTAAAAAAGATTCAAGGTTTGCTTCTTCTCATTTAATTCAGAGTGCAGGTAAATTCAATCTAGCTTTTAATCTCCTCAACGTATTTTATAAGGAAGTGAATCGGTCAAGAAATTACTCTTTCAATCTAGAAAAGGAATACCATGATAGCGAAGATTATGGTTATGGACATTTCACGGAAGGGTTCGGATTTGACCATTATTATAGACAGGAAGTAGTTGGTTATTGTAATGGTTTCACTTGCCTTAAAGCAGCAGGTGATTTAGAGGAGACGGGGCACGGTGCAATATATATTGTTAACCCGACCAGGGGTGAATCACTTACCCTTGTAACTCCAACATTCCACGATCGATTGTGAAATTATATATGTCATGGTTTTGGTTTTGATATACTGTCACAGAAATATAAGGTTGTACTTGTTTTGACCACTACTACTTCAGAAGAACCCGACCACCAGGAGATTGTTTGCATGGTCCTTACACTGGGAGGAACTGGTTCATGGAGAAAGAGGATCACTAGTACTTCTTGTTGGGTTTATGTCTTATGTAGCCCAATAGTCTCGGTGTCCCCTTATCAAATGGGGGGAGTTATTTAGTGGTTGCCCTTGTTATGTTATAACAAGGCAAAAGGCATCAAGAGACGCATTCGGTTTTCATTTTCATCAAAAACCCGTAGAGAGAAGAAGAAAGAGAGGAAGAAGAGAAAGAGAGTGAGGGAGAAAATTAAGCCACCATTTTTTGTGAGATTAGTGTTATCTTGAAGAGAAGGAGAAAGGGTTCTTATCTAAGGATATTTTGGTTGTTGTAGTGAAGATTGATTGATCAATTTCCACATCTCTTCAAAGGGGGAAAAAATCTAGGGTTTGTTCAAACCCTAGTAGTAAGTATCTCATCTCTTGCTATTGTCAAATTGATAGTGTATATTATCTATTTGGTGAATGAATTGTTGATCCATCCTTAGGGGTGAGTGTAATTTAGGCAAATTGATATCCAAGTGCTATAGGCACCTTGAAGAAGAGTTTATCCCCAAATTTGGGAGAATTGTGTGTAACCCATTATTGCTATAGTGGAAGATTTGCCCGTGGTTTTTTACCCTTCACCTTGGAGGGGTTTTTCCACGTAATTGCCGGTGTTGTGTGATTGTTTCCATATTGCGTAGTTTGTTGTTATTCCGCATTTGTATATCATTGCTTGTGTAGGTTTCGTATTATTGCATAGCGGCTCGGATTTAAGTAAGCCTCCCCCGACAAGTGGTATCAGAGCTTTTGGGTTGAGCTAATCCTGTGCAATGGCGGAAGCTAGCACTAGTAATAGAATGGTCAATTTGACCGGTGAGAACTTTGTGATATGGAAGGCTAAGATGGAAGACTGGTTATATTGTAAAGATCTCTATGGTCCAATAGAGAGTAAGGGAGTAAAGCTTGCCACGACAAGTGCAGACGATTGGAAGGTTACTAATCGAAAAGCAGTTGGTTATATTCGTCAGTGGATTGATGATAGCATTTTTCATCATGTGGCTGGTGAGACACTAGCATATCCTTTGTGGACCAAGGTAGAGGAGATATATGATCAGCAGTCTCCTTGTGAAAAAGCTCTTCTATTCAAAAGTCTTGGAAAGCTGTGTTACAAGGAAGGGAGTTCAATGGCGCAACATTTAAATGAAATGAAGGGTATCATGAATCAACTTACATCTATGGATCTCAAAATTCCTGAAGAGGTTCAAGCTTATTTGTTGCTAAATACTTTACCAGACAGTTGGGAGCCATTGAGGAATTGTCTCGATTATTCTCTCCCGAGACAAGAAGTTGAACATGATCATGTTGCAACTAGCAGTTTGCTGAGTGAAGCAGTTAGAAGAAGGTCATTAGACTCATCTCATTCAGAAGCTCTTGTGACAGAAAATCGGGGTAGAAGAAAAGACAGAAGACAAGTTGGACGTAGCAAGTCAAGGGGTAAATCAAAGTCCAGAAAGGAAGTTGAATGTTGGAACTGTCATACGAGAGGTCATTATTCAAATGAATGCGAAAGCCAATCAAGAACACAAGAAGGGGAAAGAAAATGATAACCAAGACAATGGTGTTTCAATTCTTGTGACAAATGATGATATCATTGTATTCTCAGATTGTAATGATGTTTGTGTGAGTTTTGCGGTTCGATTCAGAATGGATAGTTGATTCAGGTGCATCTTATCATGCTACTCCTCATGAAGATGTATTTACCTCCTACAAGGCTGGTGACTTTGGGTCAGTCGAATGGGAAACAGTGGTGTTGCGAAAATTGTAG
Source organism: Papaver bracteatum (assembly GCA_023529315.1). Taxonomy (NCBI): domain Eukaryota; kingdom Viridiplantae; phylum Streptophyta; class Magnoliopsida; order Ranunculales; family Papaveraceae; genus Papaver; species Papaver bracteatum. Next base: position 1,257,908 of record JAJJWX010001098.1, on the reverse strand, counting down.
GAATGGGTGATGTGAAGGTTGAGACCAGTGTTGGCTGTACGTTGGTTCTCAGAAATGTGCGACATGTACCAGATCTTCGTCTGAATCTAATGTCACCAGGAGTGTTAGATGATGAAGGGTACAACAATCACTTGGGTGATGGAAAATGGAAGCTAAGCAAGGGCTCCATGGTTATTGCAATAGGCAAGAAGTGTGGCACATTGTACAAGACACAAGTGAAGGTGTTTAAAGGTGAGTTGAATGCTGTTGACAAAGATTCAATCTCCGAGCTGTGGCATAGAAGACTTGGTCATCTTAGTGAGAAGGGAATTAAAATCCTCACCAAACAACAAGTTTTGCCAAATGCCAAAGGTATGAAATTGGGTAAGTGTACTCATTGTTTAGTTGGTAAACAAACTAGAGTTTCCTTTCATAAAGCTTTACCCAAGCGCAATTTTGGTATTATTGATCTTGTTCATTCTGATGTATGTGGACCTTTAAGGGTCAAAACACTTGGTGGTGCTGTTTATTTTGTTACTTTCATAGATGATGCTTCAAGGAAGGTTTGGTCATAAGCAATCAAGACCAAAGATGATGTTGTTCCGGTGTTCAAGATGTTTCACAGCATGGTGGAAAGAGAAACAGGTAGAACCTTGAAGTGCCTTCGTTCTGACAACGGGGGAGAGTACATCGCACCACTTGAAGTGTATTGCAAGCGCATGGGTATACATCATGAACAATCAGTACCGAAGACTCCACAACATAATGGTGTTGCAGAGAGGATGAACCGCACTATTCTTGAGAGAATCAGGTGCATGTTATCTCATTCCAAGTTGCAAAAGCATTTCTGGGGTGAAGCAATGAATACTGCTGTGTATTTGATCAATCGATCTCCTTCAATACCGCTAGATAGAGAAGTAGCAGAAAAGGTATGGAGAGACAAAGAGCCTACTTATGATCACTTGAAAGTGTTTGGTTGCAGGTCATTTGTTCATATCCCAAAAGATCAGAGATCAAAGCTTGATGACAAAGCAAAGTAGTGTGTGTTCCTAGGCTATGGAACAGAGAAGTTTGGTTACAGATTTTGGGATCCAGTTGAGAAGAAGTTTATCAGAAGTAGGGATGCAGTATTCCTAGAAGATCAGACTATTGAAGACTTTGAGAAGATTGAGATTCCAAAGCTTCAAGATGATATGACCTTGGATCCAAATCCAGTTGTTCCTACTCTTGAACAACATGATGATGATGTTGATGGTAATTGCAATGAAGATGAAGCTCATGAAGATGTTACAGTGGGTGATGTTGAGCAAGAAGTGCAGCAACAACAACAACCAGAAGCTGAGTTGAGAAGATCCAGCAGGACCAGATTACCTTCAACAAAGTATACACCACATGAGTATGTGATGCTCACAGATGCAGGTGAACCAGAGTCTTATGAAGAAGCTCTCAATGTTCCTGAAAGTCAGAAGTGGTTGAAATCCATGAAAGAAGAGGTTGGCTCTTTAGATGAGAATGACACTTTTGATTTGGTTGAAAAGCCTGAGAACCAGAAAATTCGAAGAACAAGTGGGTGTACAGAATCAAGATGAAGATGGTAACTCACAACCAAGGTACAAAGCACGCTTAGTTGTGAAGGGTTATGAGCAGAGAAAGGGTGTTGACTTTGACGAGATTTTCTCACCGGTGGTGAGATTTTCTTCTATTCGGGTTGTCTTGGCAATAACCGCTAGTTTGGATCTTGAGATAGAACAACTAGATGTCAAGACAACATTTCTTCATGGTGAGTTGGAGGAAGATGTGTATATGGCACAACCCGAGGGTTTTGAAGTCAAAGGCAAAGAGCACATGGTGTGCAAGCTAAAGAAGAGTCTATATGGTTTGAAGCAAGCTCCAAGAAGATGGTACAATAAGTTTGAATCGTTCATGAAGGAACATGGGTACAAGAGGACAGCTTCAGATCATTGTGTATTCATTCAAAAATTTATTGATGGTGATTTTCTTACTCTTTTGCTATATGTTGATGACATGCTTATTGTTGGCAAAGATAAGAAAAAGATTGACAGGTTGAAGTCAGATCTGAGCAAGTCTTTTGCTATGAAAGGCTTGGGTGCAGCAAAGCGTATTCTTGGCATGGAGATCACTCGTGATAGGAAAGCGAGGAAGCTGTGGTTATCACAAGAAGGCTACATTGAGAAGGTGTTGCAAAGATTCAACATGGACAAGGCCGAACCGGTAAGTTTTCCACTTGCAAACCATTTTAAGTTAACTCGTGATCAATGTCCTGTGAATGATGTTGAGAAACGGAAGATGGAGAAAATTCCTTATGCATCCGCAGTTGGTAGTTTTATGTATGCAATGGTATGTACAAGGCCGGATATAGCTCATGCAGTTGGAGTGGTAAGCAGATTTCTATCAAATCCTGCTTTGGAGCATTGGGAAGCAGTGAAATGGATACTAAGATATTTAAGGGGTACTTCTAATATGTGTTTTTGCTATGGAGGTGACAAGCCAGAGTTAGTTGGTTACACAGATTCATATTTGGCAGGTGCTCAAGATAGTCTCAAGTCTACATCGTGTTACTTATTTACCTATGCAGGGGGAGCTGTGTCTTGGCAATCCAAGTTACAAAAATGTGTGGCATTGTCTACTACAGAGGCAGAGTACATTGCAGCTACAGAGAGTTGCAAGGATATGATATGGATGAAGAGGTTTGTTAGAGAACTCGGTGTGAAGCAACAGAGGTTCATCGTTTACTGTGACAGCCAGAGTGCCATCCATCTCAGCAAGAATTCGAGTTTTCACTCGAGGTCCAAGCACATCAATATTAGGTATCAGTGGATACAAGAAGTTCTCGAGGAGAAGGTCTTGTATATTGAGAAGATCCATACAGATGACAATGGTTCTAATATGATGACAAAGTCTCTACCAAAATACAAGCATGTGTATTTCTGCAGCAGGGCAGGTTTGGTGGTGACGGGTACCTTGCCATAAGTCGTAATAGGGAGATTGTTGTGTTTACGTCTTATGTAGCCCAATAGTCCCGGTGTCCCCTTATCAAATGGGGGGATTTATTTAGTGGTTTCCCTTGTTATGTTATAACAAGGAAAAAGGCATCAGGAGACGCATTCAGTTTTCATTTTCTTCAAAAACCCGTAGAGAGAAGAAGAAAGAGAGGAAGAAGAGAAAGAGAGTGAGGGAGAAAATTAAGCCACCATTTTTGGTGAGATTAGTGTTATCTTGAAGATAAGGAGAAAGGGTTCTTAGCTAAGGATATTTTGGTTGTTGTGGTGAAGATTGATTGATCAATTTCCACATCTCTTCAAGGGGGAAAAAACCTAGGGTTTGTTCAAAGCCTAGTAGTAAGTATCTCATCTCTTGCTATTGTCAAATTGATAGTGTATATTATCTATTTGGTGAATGAATTGTTGATCCATCCTTAGGGGTGAGTGTAATTTAGGCAAATCTATGTTGCACGGACACGCCAAGAAATATGCCGTAACCGTGTCGGACACATGAATGGACACGACACGGTTACGACACTTGCCGACACGTGATGGACATGCCACATCACGCGTCGCATAAAAACCGACATTAGACACTTTACGGACACTAATTAGACACTTTCAGACACACCATAAATGATTAATTGTGGCTTGGAAAATCAAAATAAACTAAATGTGACGCCAATTTATTCTCTTTTTAGTCAAATCCAAGAATTATTCATGAAAAACATTACCGTTATTTCATTATTATTAATTTTATTTAATTAGCAATTAAATATTTTGCATATAAGAACTATTATTTTATTGAACAAATTGTTGTAAAATCTCATTTTACTAGTGGAGGTAATACATCTAACGTGTCCGCGTAACCCAATTTTTTGAGATTTGGCGTGTCCCCGTAACCGTGTCACGTGTCCGTGTCCATGCAACATAGAGGAAAATTGATATCCAAGTGCTATAGGCACCTTGAAGAAGAGTTTATCCCCAAATTTGGGAGAATTGTGTGTAACCCATTATTGTTATAGTGGAAGATTTTCCCGTGGTTTTTTACCCTTCACCTTGGAGGGGTTTTTCCACGTAATTGCCGGTGTTGTGTGATTGTTTCCATATTGCGTAGTTTTTTGTTATTATGCATTTGTATATCATTGCTTGTGTAGGTTTCGTATTGCGCATAGCGGCTCGTATTTCGTAAGCCTCCCCCGACACTTCTCAAGTCTCACCACCAGGCTCTTTTCCTTTTCATAATCCGATGTTAACAAAAACTTTGATAGTTACTAACAGACAAGCCACACAGTGCGCGGGTGATCTTTTTTGGAGGATAACTTATAAAAGTGCCAATAGTATCAAGGATAAGATTGAGATATTTCTCTCGTTCGACATCCACGATGAGAAGATTCAACTTATTCGACTTCCAACTGAATGTAGTCTGACGCCCCGGAAGATGACGCTTAATGAGCACCAGTATTTGGTGGAGGTTTATCATTATCTTGTAGAGTTTAAAGGGAGTCCTTGTATTGCACGTTCTTGTTGGACGGTGGCTTGGATGGTGCCTTCTAGATGGTTGGACGGTGCCTACAATTCTAGATGATTCTAGAATAAGGGGTTGTTGAGAGTCCAATTTTGTTTGGAACTCTAATAACCATGTTTGTATGGTGGCTAGTAGGAAGGTGGGAATAAAACCATGTGAAAAATATTGGTTGGTGGAAGAGTTCCATAACATTCCCTTTCACACTTGTAAATTCATGCATTCAAACAAGGTAGGTCTTGGAGGTCCTAGTTTGAAGGCAAAGGAAGTCCAATTGTAGGCTAGTTCTAGATTGTAGGCTAAGGAAGTAGAACTCAATTTGGAGTTGGTCACTTGGAGGCTAATTTATTCCCTAGCTAACTAGTATAAATAGGCTATTAGAGAAAGCAAATGAACACACCAAAAATTCTTCTTTCTCTCTTAAGTTTTATATGTATTCTCCCTTGTGATAATATATGAATCTCTTGTTCTTCCCGTGGATGTAGGCAACTTGCCGAACCACGTAAATTCTCATCTATTTTCTTCTTTAGTTTGTGTTCTTGGCAATATTATTGAGTACCGTTTGTAGCTGTGCAAATCGCTTCCGCAAGGTTTTAGCGCAACAATTGGTATCAGAGCAAGGTTACGCTCTTGGATATGGGTACTCAGATTGCAGTTGAAGTGAAGGTATTTTTTGCTGAAGATTGCTTGAGGTAATACTAATCTCAAAATTTCTGTTTTTTTATCTATATTTGGTTGTTTGAGAACAATGGTTGACGGGGATAAACCAGTTGATCCGAAAGATCATGAAGGAGAACATTCGGAGTCCACAAATAAAGATAAAGAAACAAAAGAAGAAATACTTCATTCACATAGATCACAACTCAAGGTTGAAAAGTTCACCGGAACCAATAACTTTGGTTTGTGGAGAACAGACATAATGGATGCTCTTGTTCATCTTGACCTAGAAGAAGCTCTAGAAGGACGGCCATCGGAGATGTCTGACAAGCAGTGGAACAAGATGAATAAATTATGTCTTGGTTCGATTCGAGAGTGTTTAGCAACATCAGTAAGAGTTAATTATCAGCACGAGACTTCAGCAAAGGATCTCTGGAAAAAGCTAGAGAAGGAATACCTTGTGAAGAACGTGGAAAATAGGATACATATTAAAAGGAATTTGTATCGCTATTACATGAAGAGAGGTGCAACCCTAACCGAGCACCTATATTCATATAATAAACTTCTTGCTGGGCTGGTTAAATACGATGAGAAGATCAACGACGAGGAACAAGCTCTGTGTCTGATAAACTCTCTTCCTGAAAGGTATAAACCCGTGATTAAAGATTTAATGCACGGAAAAGATAAGATGACATACGCCGAGGTCACCACAGCATTGCGCAGTGAGGAATTCAGGAAGATGGATCGTGAAGACCTGTCAAGCGAAGCTAACAGTGACTTGCTTCTTGCAAGAGGTCGTTCAACAGACAGAAGAAAGAAGAATGGTGATCGTGGCAAAGCTAAAGGGCGTTCAAAGTCAAGAGCGCATCTGCAGAAGGATGAATGTGCATGGTGTCATGACTTTGGCCATTGGGATAAGGATTGTACCAAGCATAAATATCGAGAAAGGGATAACACCGAGGTGAACATTGCTAAGGCAAGTGAAGATTCAGATGAAGCTTCAGATTTCTCGCTGACAATGATACCATCAACTTATATCGTAACTGACGGTACGTGGGTATTAGATTCTGGTGCTACTTATCATATTTGTCCTCATCGGGACTGGTTCTCATACTTTGAAGAGTTTGATGGAGAAGTGTGTATGGGTAATAATCACACCTGCAGGGTGATTGGGATTGGTAGTATTCGATTCAAGATGCATGATGGTATGGTTCGGGAGCTGAAGGAAGTACGGTTCATGCCTGCTGTGAAGAAGAATCTAATTTCGCTCGGAGCTTTGGAAGCTAAGGGCTACAAGTTAGTCGCTGAAAATGGCATTCTAAAGGTGATCGCTGGATCGTTGGTAATCATAAAGGGCACAAGGCATCATAACTTGTACTACTTAACTGGTAGTACAGTAACGGGAGATGTGTCTATTTCTGAACACATCGAAACATCATCTATGGAGACCACGAAGTTATGGCATATACGGCTTGCACATCCAGGTGACAAGTCGTTACATTATTTAATTCGTCAAGAGTTATTGAAAGGTGTTATTGCCTGCAAATTAGAGTTTTGTGAACATTGTGTGAAAGGCAAGAAGACAAGAACAAGCTTTGGCACAGCAATCCACAACACTAGTGGTGTTCTTGATTATGTTCACTCAGATGTTTGGGGTCCCTACAAGAATGCATCATTGGGAGGGAAACATTGGTTCGTGTCTTTTATTGATGACTATTCTAGGCGCGTATGGGTGTACACCATGAGGCATAAGGATGAAGTCCTAGAAGTCTTTGTGAGGTGGAAGAAGGCAACTGAGACTCAAACTGGCAAAAATATCAAGGTACTACATTCAGAAAATGGTGGAGAGTACAAAAGTGATCCATTCTTGCAAGTATGTCAGGATGAGGGAATACAGAGGCACTTCACAATTAAGAAGACACCACAACAAAATTGGGTAGTTGAACGCATGAATCGTACTTTGCTGGAGAAGGTACGATGTATGTTATCTAATGCTGGATTAGGTAAAGCGTTTTGGGCTGAGGAAGTTACATATGCGTGCTTCCTCATTAATAGGTTGCCATCAGCTGCGTTAGAATGTAAAACTCCGATGGAGAAGTGGTATGGTAAACCATCTTATGATTATGACTCAATTCATATCTTTGGTTTCCCTGCTTGGTATCATGTTAGTGAAAACAAGCTTGATAGCCGTGCTGTTAAAGGGATCTTTATGGGTGTGAAGAAAGGAGTTAAAGGGTTCAAAATTTGAAATCCAGTTGAAAAGAAGATAGTCATGAGTAGAGACGTTACATTTGATGAAGCGTCTATGGTGAAGTCTTGGGGTTCTCGGCAGGTGGAGAACAGAAGCACCGGTACCAGTGAACCTTTGCAGCAGGTGGAGATTGATACAACTTCCAGCTAAGTCTGTATCTTTTACGAATACTTTCGAAGGCGTGGCGTCTACAAGGGAGGAAAATACTGAAGTTCCAAATGATAGTGACGATCTGGATGAAGATGAACATAAAGCAGTGGAAGATACAGAAGCTACGGTCACTGATACCATAACAAACAGCAAACCGAGAAGACAAACCAGGAAACCTGGTTGGATGAATGATTTTATAGCTTATGCATTACCAGTTAAGAAGAAGGCATTCCAAATACCTAATTTGAAGCTATACACAGTGTACAACGTCAAGAATGGGAAGCTACTATGCAGGATGAGATGGAGTCTCTTTACAAGAATGGCACATGGGTTCTTACAAAGCTTCCGAACGGTAAGAAGGCCATTGGGTGCAAATGGGTATATGCTAAGAAAGAAGGATCTCAGGTGAATCAAGTACGTTACAAGGCAAGGTTAGTTGCGAAAGGTTATGCCCAAAGAGAATGGATTGACTACAATGAGGTGTTATCTCCAGTTGTGAAACACTCATAAATCCGAATTTTGTTGGCCTTGGTATCACAATATGATTTAGACCTAGTTCAGCTAGATGTCAAGACGGCGTTCTTACATGGTGATCTAGAAGAGGAGATCTATATGACTCAGCCGAGTGGGTTCAAAGTTGCTGGAAAAGAAGATTGTGTATGCAAGCTAAAAAAATTATTGTATGGGCTGAAGCAGTCTCCAAGACAGTGGTACAAACGATTTGATCAGTTTATGATTGGCCAGACATACACAAGAAGTCACTATGACCATTGTGTATACTTCAAGAAGCTACGTGATGGGTCTTTCATATATTTGCTCTTGTATGTCGATGATATGCTGATAGCATTGAATAACAAGAAAGAGATTGATAATTTGAAGTAGAAATTGTCAACTGAGTTCGAGATGAAAGATCTAGGAGAAGCTAAGAAGATTCTTGGCATGGATATTCAACGTGATAGAGAGAATGGTAAAGTTTGTTTGTCTCAGAAGGCATACTTGAAGAAAGTGTTACATGAATTTGGTATCTGCGAAGGAACTAAATCTGTAAGTACTCCCCTTGGTCCTCATTTTAAGTTGAGTTCTGATATGTCTCCTATTACTGAAGAAGAGCATGAGTATATGGCCCAAGTCCCATATGCTAGTGTTGTTGGTAGCTTGATGTATGCGATGGTATGTACAAGGACGGATATTTCACATGCAGTAAGTATGATCATCCGTTATATGCATAATCCTGGTAAAGGACATTGGAAAGCTGTGAAATGGATTTTGAGGTATCTTTATGGTACTGTTGATGTTGGCTTGGAGTTTGGTGATACCCTTTGGGGTTGAGGTTCTTAGGAACCTGGTGGAGGCCTTCTAGCAAGGCCATTGAGTGAACTACGGTCGGTTTGATTCCTTGCAGAGGATACGTAGGCATCCTATGGCGCAATTGACGTTGGAATATGAAGGAGATTTCTTGTATTGATCGCCTCATGCATGAATGCATGATCGGAGGTGGAGAATTATTGGACGGTGCCTTCTAGATGGTTGGACGGTGCCTACAATTCTAGATGATTCTAGAATAAGGGGTTGTTGAGAGTCCAATTTTGTTTGGAACTCTAATAACCATGTTTGGATGGTGGCTAGTAGGAAGGTGGGAATAAAACCATGTGAAAAATATTGGTTGGTGGAAGAGTTCCATAGCATTCCCTTTCACACTTGTAAATTCATGCATTCAAACAAGGTAGGTCTTGGAGGTCCTAGTTTGAAGGCAAAGGAAGTCCAATTGTAGGCTAGTTCTAGATTGTAGGCTAAGGAAGTAGAACTCAATTTGGAGTTGGTCACTTGGAGGCTAATTTATTCCCTAGCTAACTAGTATAAATAGGCCATTAGAGAAAGCAAATGAACACACCAAAAATTCTTCTTTCTCTTTTAAGGTTTATATGTATTCTCCCTTGTGATAATATATGAATCTCTTGTTCTTCCCGTGGATGTAGGCAACTTGCCGAACCACGTAAATTCTCATCTCTTTTCTTCTTTAGTTTGTGTTCTTGGCAATATTATTGAGTACCGTTTGTAGCTGTGCAAATCGCTTCCGCAAGGTTTTAGCGCAACAGTTCTGAAATGATAATCTGTCATCGTTATAATGTTCAAGATGAGAGTGATTCTTGTTGTTGTTCTGCTAAGGTTCATCTATATATATTGAAGGACAAGGGCAATCAAGTATGGAGTAAAGGGGAGATATTTGATGTTCAAATTGAGGAGGAAGGCTTACGACTGTTCTGTCGGTACTTAAACACAAATACTACTAAAACTCCTCCTTATATACGGATGCTAAGTTTATATAATCAGTTGTTATTGTATTGGTTAGATGGGAAGTCTGTTGTATTCTACAATTTGCAAAAGAAACACCTCAAGCTCAAGGTGGTTAAATGATGTGGTAGTTGGATTAGGAATATTTTTGAAACTAAGATGAGAGAACCAAAGCCGGAGGAGAAAGGCCCTTACCTGGATTATCAGCTGCACCCTCAAGTGGAGAACATTCTTTCTCTGGAAACCTTCCCTCCTGAAGGAGTAACTAGGAATTTTTCTTGGAATTATTTTGGACAGAGTATGCTTAAGGGTAATCCATCCACAGGTTGGACGAATGCGGCAATGAAGTCGGCAAAAGGCTTCTTGTAATTATTTTTTTTCCTTACGACTTATGAGATGTGTGAACCGCACGCGTGATAGCGAGCTTTCAAAATGCGTATTTGCCTCTTTGGTCATCAAAACTTTCTCCAGTTTCCTTTGAGTTTAGGGTTTCTTCTTCTTCCTCATCTGAATCAATCTCATATTATAACAATGACTGATATGGTATCATATGAAGAGCAAAACAAAAAGATGAAAAGAGCATTAGAAGATGATGATGGTCTTCCAGAAGAATTATATCTGGAACATATTCTCACCAGATTACCAGCTAAGGATCTAGCCAAATGCAGTTGCGTCTGTAAGTTATGGAACAAAACAATTTTCAAAGATCCAAGATTTGCTTCTTCTCATTTTATTCAGAATGCAAGTAAATTCAGTCTGGTTTTTAGTTTCTTTAATGTATTTTCTGTGGTAGAGAATCATTCAAGGAATTACTTTTTTAAATTAGAAAGGAATATGATGATGATGAGTTTTTAAGTTATAGTCATTTTATGGAATTCAGATTTGAATTATTTTACTTGCAGGAAGTAGTTGGTTATTGTTAATCCTACCAGGGCTGAAACACTTACCCTCACCTATCGAACTCCTAAATATGGAGACGGCTGGGGATTCTGCAATTATTTGTGTCATGGTTTTGGTTTCGATTCACTGTCGCATAAATATAAGGTGGTACTTGTCTTTGCTACTCCTTATTCGTTCAAGAATAACAAGTTTTTTACTACTACTTCAAAAGAAGCCGATTATCAGGAGATTGTTTGCATGGTCCTTACACTAGGAGGGTTTAAAACATGGAGAAAGATTTTCACTTGTACTTCTCAACTCTCACCACCAGGTTCTTCCCCTTTTCCTAGTCCAATGGTAACCAAAGCTTCGGTAGTTACTCACAAATCAGGCACCCTCTGCAGGGGTGATCTTTTTTGGAGGATAAATTATAGGAGAATTTTTTTGATGGGGGAAAATTTGGATGGGGGCATGGGGGACAAGTAGAAAGTCGACATGTGTCGACAGTATTTTGATAGTTTTTAATGAATAAATACTCTAATATTGTACTACCAAATTTACCCTTCTTTAATTTCTCCCAATTTTAGTAACCTATCTTAATGGTAATTTTTCAACACAGAATACATTTTAAAAAGGAAAAAATCTACAACCCTTCTAAACAAACAACCCTAAAACAATATCCCCTTTTTCTCTCACAATTTTTTTTGTGGGTCCCGTGGGACCCGCGGAAGCTAGCAGGGGGTCCCGCCATTAGTGTTGGTTATGTGTGTGGTTTCTGATTCTCGGTCTGTCCAGAATCACTCGAAAACAAAAATTCTTAACGAACAACAAAAAAAACCGTCCCCTAAAAACCGACTGAGACAAAACAAATCAAATGGTGGGACCCCCTGCTTTTCACGGCGGGGCCCACTGGGACCCGTTGCAAAAAAATGTGATATAAAAGGTGGCTCGGTTTTTGACTGGTTTCTGATTCTCGGTCTGTCCAGAATCACTCTTTTGAAAAATCTATTACATAATTATCTTGTGTGCCCACAAATCCCTTTGGCCCCGTTCCCACAAATCCCCGCTTGACACATATTTAATTTGTTAACTAATATACTCGGTCTTCGAGTAGATCTTCATGCATTCATGTTAGTTATCTCTCTCCCCTCCATGTCTAAAAAATCTTTGTATAAATCTAAGCATCTCATCCTAAATTCTTGTTTGACATGGTAGGTTAATCTGATTGTTTTCTTTGGCTTAAATATGTAAAAGATGATAACATGAGTTGATCATGTTATACAATTATTTGAAGATTAAAATGATGGAGGAAAATGAAGGTGCACAGACGGAATTGATTTTGTAATGATACCCTTGTGAATCATGATGATGTTGCACAACATACATGGAGATTTGAAGGGATGCATCATGGAGCAAACAATTGTGCCTCAGCAGTATAAATATTGTTTCATATTAACAGTTTAAACACTAAATTGATCAAACTAAGAACTACATAAATTGAGAATGAAGCACCGTTCTGTAACTTCTGTTCTTGTTTTAATCACAAAAAGATAAATAAAAAGATTCAACTCTAAATTTAATCATGATCAAAACACTAGAACTTTGGACATAAGAATTTTCGCCTCTACCACCATCAAAATGGATCATCAATTCTTGCTCTTCAAGTATTCCATCGATGACCATAGATGTCATTGTATAGTCGTCGATCAGGGAATGGAAGAGAATAAATGAGCGAGGAATAAATATTTTCCATATTTTCTTTTATAAGATCTTGTAAATTTAGAACTAATTATGCTAGTTAACTAATTATACCACCAATCAATTAGTGATTTGCGGGAACATGGGTACAGGGAATCAGAGGTCCTGAACCTGGTTAAACACGTTAGTTATTATTATGTTAATTTATGAAAGGGTAAATTAGGTAGTATAAAATCAGAGCATTTATTAACTGAAAACTGGCAAAATATTGTTGACACATGTCAATTTCCTACTTGTCCCCTACGCCCCATCTAAATTTGCCCCCATCAAATTTTTTCTCAAATTATAGTAGTGCCACTAGTAAGGATGAAAAGATTGAAATGTTGCTCTCGTTCGACATCCACAATGAGAAGATTCAGCTCATTCCACTACCAGCTGATTATAGTATGATGCCCCCAACGACAACGAATTTGGTGGTTGATCATCATCTTCTGGAGTTTAAAGGATTTCTTTGTGTTGCGCGTTCTAAAATGATAAACTGTTATCATTGTAATGATCAGAGTAGTAGTGGTTCTTGTCGTTGTTCTGTTAAGGTTCATCTGTATATGTTAAAAGATAAGGTCAATCAAGTATGGAATGAAGATGAGGTATTTGATGTTCAAATTAAGGAGGAAGACTTGCAACCGTTCTGTTGGCACTTGGACAGAACCACTACTAAACCTCCTCCAACACGGATACTAAGTTTTTCTGATCAGTTGCTGATATATTGGTTTGATGGAAAATGTCTTATATTCTACAATTTGCAAACGAAACACCTCGAGATGGTAAAATGCTGTGGTAAATGGGTTCGTAATATTTTTGAAACTAAGATGAAAAAAGGCACCCGATGAGAGGACCTTATCCAGGCGATTATCAGCTGCACGCTCAAGTGGAGAACATTCTTTCTCTGAAAACCTTCCTTCCTAGAGGAGTAATTAAGAGTTTTTATTCTTGGGGTGATTTCGGACAGAATGTGGCACATAAGGGTAATATATTTTCAGGTTGGCTGGGTGCGGTAAGGGAGTTGGTAAAAGTTATTGGCTTCTTCTAGCTAGTTTTGTCCTATCATTTGGCATCACCAACACTGGGCACTTCACTATTCAAACTGTTAAGCTTATTGTATTTTTTCTTCAATTATTTTAGACTTTGATAGTTTGATAATTCCGTCCAGTCTTTGCTTAGTCTTAGTAGCTTGATGGCAGCATTTCATGTTTGGAGGCAGTCTGTCATTTTCTCCTCTTTGTATTTCCTTAAACTTCAATTAGATGATATCCAAAGGCAAGCGACTGCATGCTCAGGCGTCGGATTTTTTTTTCTCTCATGGATCATCACAGGTATAATCTTAGTAACACGTGGAAGTTAAGCGCACGGCCCACCTCGTCATTCTTATGGTCCCACAGTGACACGTCACTACACCCGATAACTCCGTCAGTAGTTGTTTCCCGCGTCGTCGTATCCAAGGACTAGCGACCCATCTTGTACCTTCTTCTTCTTCATCATCAATTTCAATCAAGCCCATCTTTCTGTCTTTAACACTACTGTCTGATACTACTATTGTTGGTGGATCATAAAGGTAGAATATTTAATTTAGTGCAACAACCAACAAACTCTAAAAAAGTTACATGTCGAATTACTGTAGAATTGGAAGAAACCTTCTTAAGCCGGCTAGGCTAGTAAATGTCAAAAGGAAACGACATTCATTCCTTTGTCGGTATTCTCTCATTTCTTTGATATGATCATTGACGATTATTTAATTAATGGGTTGAGCTAAGTAGTAGGCCACTGCTGGCTGGAATTATAAATTGGATCAGTTTGTGGAAATCTTAGGGTTTTTTTTTTTTTTTTATTAACACAGAGAGGAGAATGTTTTCCATCAAGACAGTGTCTGTTTTCTTTCTTCTTCTTTGTGTTCTTGGAATTGGTGAAGCTAGTTTTATTAAGTATAAAACTGATGCTGGTATTGTTGAAGGGAAATTGAATGTTCATTTGGTTCCACATTCTCATGATGATGTTGGATGGTTAAAGACAATTGATCAGTATTACGTTGGATCAAATAACTCTATACAGGTTTGTAACTTCAAGAATTTAGTCTAATTTTACTCTTTAATTCAGAATTCCTGTTTTTTTTTTTTTTTTTTTTTTTTTTTGTAACTTGAATTTGGTGGTTTTGACCAGGGGGCGTGTGTGGAGAATACTTTGGATTCAGTGGTCGAATCTTTGGGTCGGAATCCTGATAGGAAATTTATCTTTGCTGAACAGGTAATTTTTTAAATTGCATTTATTGATAGGTTGGCAGGTGATTTAGAATACTGAATTTTGGTTGTTGTTTGTCTTGATTAACTTCTTATTGTTGGTTTTGCTTAAGCTTTACTATTGACATCCTATGTGCACTCACTTGGCGTTGTATCTAGGGATCACATGATAATAACATACGGTTTAATCTCAATCTTCTTGACAACAGATCATTCTCTAAAAACTACTAGCCTTTACATCATCTTACTGTGGTCCTTTATGAAAGTGTAAGAAATGGTAATCATGTATGCATAGGGAATTAGGAACACAGTGAGCATTTTTAGTGCATGCAGGAAACACCTCAGATGTTCTAGACGAGTAATTTGTATTTCCATTATATAGGATAGGGTAGAGGTGATTGCGCGGTGTTCTTTCGTAATTATATATGACACAGGTATGGACAATCTAACCTGTAAAATTGTAGACAGTTTTTGCACCATCTCCCACCAAAATTAGTTCTTCTCCGTATTTCAGCTTGCATTAATAAATGTGTAGGTGTAACGCATAATGTAAACGCACTAGACATGCTAATCTACTAGTTTCCCACCATCAAAGATATACACCAATACTCTTTTTCTTTAAGTGTACCTTTTATGTTATTATTACATTTTGTTGACTAGTTTAGGAAATTAAGTTATTTTCATGGTTTTGGCTTATAGGCCTTTTTCCAACGATGGTGGATGGAACAAAGTGGGGAAACACAGGAAGTAGTGAGGAAGCTAGTGGATTCAGGCCAGCTTGAGTTTGTGTAAGAGTTGGAAAATCGATGTATTACACTTCTTAAAATCTCTGTGATAGGCTATAATTGGCATTTTGTGGATCAGAAATGGTGGATGGTGTATGCATGATGAAGCAGCAACCCATTACATAGATATGATTGACCAAACCACTCTAGGCCAACAACTTATAAAGCAGCAATTTAACAAGACTCCTCGTTCTGGATGGCAGATTGATCCATTTGGACACTCAGCTGTGCAAGCTTACCTACTTGGGGCCGAGGTAAAAGCTCCGTTTTCCCAGTCTTCGTTTCACTTGTCTGCAAGCGTCATATGAAAATAGTGGTTTATGTGGATTTTGAAAATATCACCTTTTATATTTATTTGAGGAGATTCTGATTACTGAAAGATACTTGGGATTTCTGTAGCTTGGTTTCGACTCTTTGCATTTCGCCAGAGTTGATTACCAGGACAAAGCACAACGCAAGTTGGATAAGTCTCTTGAAGTTATATGGCGCGGTTCTAAGACTTTCGGTTCTTCTGCTCAGGTGAGGAACTCTATTTTTGCCGTGAAATCGCTTTTCTCCTTGTTTCCTCTCTCTCTCTCTCTCAATGGCTAATTTTTGGATTTGCAGATTTTTGCCAACGCTTTTCCTGTCCACTATAGCGCCCCATCTGGCTTCAATTTTGAAGTGAGCGGTAACTTTGAACCTGTGCAGGTACCATTTCTCAACAATATGTGGTCTTGTTGTACTTTAACTTGGTTAACTTTTAAGTATCGACTCTTTCTTAACATGTTGGACTTACAGGATAATTTTCTTCTATACGACTTCAACGTTGCTAAACGTGTAAATGATTTCGTCAGTGCTGCCATTACCCAAGTATGCTTCACAGTTCATAAAACTTTCATTCTTAAATATATATTTTCTATGCTGTTGAGTATGGAGTTAGAGCTGTTTTTTATTGTTTATGCTTTTGCCTACTTTATTGGATCATGTTTAACAGGCAAACGTCACGCGTACTAATCATATCATGTGGACAATGGGGGATGATTTTGAGTACCAGTATGCTGAATCTTGGTTCAAGCAAATGGACAAATTAATCCACTATGTTAACAAGGTATAGTGCATAGAAAGATACGTGCAGACGTTTGTGAGTTCTCACAACCTCTTTTGAGAGAACAATTTTTTTTAATAGAATCAAGCAGCTCATAGAGAAGCTATCGATATTTATAATTTAAATTAAGTTAGTGCATTTGTATGTAACTGATGCTAGTTTAACAGGATGGCCGAGTTAATGCATTGTATTCTACTCCATCAATTTACACTGACGCTAAAAACGCAGCGAATGAAATTTGGCCACTGAAAACCGATGACTATTTCCCGTGAGCATTATTCATTCTCATCCATAAAACTACTCTGATTAGTATTCATTTTCACTCTTATCCAACTTGAATATTCATACAGGTACGCAGACAGTGCAAACTCTTATTGGACAGGTTATTTTACAAGCCGACCTGCACTCAAGCGATATGTTCGTGTGCTGAGTGGATACTATTTGGTATTATATCCTACTTTTATTTATGTATGAATATGCAGGGAGGAGTGTCTTAAGTCAGATTAGAGACACGAAAAAGCCCTCCTCTTAACCAGTCAAAAAGTATCTCTATATACCTTAAAGATCTACTAACTATAAGTGTATAGTATCAAATAATCTGAAAATCTGAAATGTGCCAAGGATGGATTCTCCAGACCTTCTTTCCCCATGAGATGTTTTTTATATTTGTTTCTTTGTTGGGTTTAAAATAACTTAATAAAGTTAAAGCTAAAAATATGGCTAAAAGAATGTATTCTTCAAATAGGCTGCCCGTCAGCTCGAGTTTCTATCTGGAAGGAGGTCCTCTGGTCCTAATACATTCAGCTTAGGAGATGCCTTAGGAATTGCACAACATCATGATGCTGTCACTGGCACTGCAAAACAACATACAACTGATGACTATGCAAAGCGGCTTGCTATCGGGGCTTCTGAGGTTTATTGCCAACTCTTAATCATTTCACCACAGTTTTGTTCTTTTGCTTAATTTATTTATTATACTTCCTGTAAACAGTTATTTACTTATGTCCATTCAATTGTGGTAACTTCTATAGGCAGAAGCTGTTGCAAACTTGGCTTTGTCTTGCTTAACAAATTCAGGACAATCATGTGCAACTCCTGACATCAAACCTGACATCAAATTTTCCCAGGTAAGACACTTTTGGATCTGTAATTGCAATGAGAAATGCTGGCCAGTGTCCGCACATGCTTGAGTGTGAACTGCAATTCGCACATTAGCCTGTTAGATTTGTTGAAAAGCTTGATAACTATAAGAAATACTGGTCTAACATAAACAGTGTGGCTAAGTGTAATACGATAGATCAATTTTCGGTTCATTTCAAAGATAATGTATTTTCGAGGTTGCATTTCGTCAGGATCCTTGAACCCATTATCCAGGGCGTATTTAATAGTTTTCATTGGCGTCAGCATGCATATGACTCATGAATCATGAGGTATTTTATCTCAAGTTGGTGTTCCTTGTTTATCTGTTTCACATAACAGTGTTCTTTGCTGAATATAAGTTATTGTCTATCAACTGAGGAAGATATACCAGAAGGGAAGAGCTTAGTAAGTAGAACCATTCCGTGTATATTTTACTAAGGTGAAGAGCTCCAGCGGCAAATCCCTATGCTAATAATTTTGTATCTTTTGCAGGTCGTGGTAGCTTACAATCCTCTTGGCTGGAGTCGCACCGACATCGTTCGGGTTCCTGTGAGTAATTGCTTTTGTGTGATACCTGAAACTATAATTCCCTCTTAATTCTGTACTTAACAATTATGATTAAGATTAACTATAATTTGGCAGTTTATGCGTTCCTAGGAAACAAAGTGCGTTTGTTATTGGTATATTTAATATTTTGTTCTAATAGTTTTTGATTTCTGTGTTCTATTAGGTAAACAATCCCAATCTTTTTGTAAGAGATTCTACAGGAAACACGATTGAGTCACAGTTTGTGGAGATGGACAATGCCACTAAGAGTTTAAGAAGCTTTTATACAAAGGCTTACTTGGGCGTGTCAGTGAAACAAGCTCCAAAATATGGGCTCTTATTTCGAGTATCTGTGCCACCTCTAGGATGGAATACTTACTTCATTGGTAACTCAAATAAAAAAGGAGAAACAAGAGTAGAGAATCTCCTTCCAGTTGAGAGTACTGCAGAGAATGACACAGTTGAGATTGGACCAGGGGACTTGAAGATGTCATTTTCATTAACATCTGGTCAACTTAAGCGGATGGCCAACTCTAAAATTGGGGTAGGTTGTTTCTTAAATCTATAGTTATCCGAGTTTCATTTGTATGTCAGCCTAAACTGTAAGGAACTCAAAAACCTTCTGCACACGTTTTGATGTAATTGTTGTGATTCATCAGGTCGATGTGCCAGTGCAGCAAAGTTATCTCTGGTATGGTTCAAGCACCGGAGATACGGATCCACAAGTATGTAGCAGCTAATCTCAGTATGCGAATAATAGCTCTAGCTTTTCTCAAGTCAACGGATTAATTTGTGGTATGTAATGTGTTAAATCTTTCAGGCTTCTGGTGCTTATATATTCCGCCCGAATGGTGCCCCTGCTGTGCCTGTTTCTAGATCAGTAAGCCATTAACTTTATGCATTCATTGTTCATATCGACTTGTCTAGTTCCCGTGAAGAGTATACGTGTAAGATCTTACATTGAAGAATTCACTTGCTAGATTTGATTTATAAATTTCAGGTACCTTTGAAAATCATGCGTGGTCCACTTGTTGAAGAAGTTCATCAACAGTTCAGCCCATGGATATATCAGGTATTTGGTGATAATGGTTCTGTATTAGTGCTGGTTTTAATTTCTTTCTTTCATACTGTTAATGTCTTTAACCACGCTTTGGAAGGAGTTCTCATCTGTGATATACACTAATCAGGTGACGAGACTTTACAAAGACAAAGAACATGCTGAGGTTGAGTTCACTGTAAGTCTCTTCACTTCCAAGGATATGCACTCTTTCACTCTTTCACTTAAGCTGACTGCTTAGTTTTCCAAGACCCACCGTGTTTGAACACTGGTTTTTAAGTACCTGGTTCACAGTTTAGTTGGCTAAAATGTATCCAATTCTGACAATTTCCTGGATAAAAGATTGGCCCAATACCTACAGATGATGGTGTTGGCAAGGAGGTGATTACACGGATGACGGCGAATATGGCTACAGAAAAGACATTTTATACAGATTCTAATGGGAGAGATTTTCTCCAGCGGGTTTGTTTTCACATAATTTATTTCTCTCTAAAAGTTTGAGTATGAAATTATGCGTCTGTGTTGGTTCCTTATGTGCTCCTTTCTCCTACCTAATCGTCAATACAATTTTCTATTTCTGTTTAAAGCTTATCAAATGCATAGTCGTTCAGTTAAATAATATTTCATCTCAAATATGTAAGAATGATTCTTTGCAGGTTCGAGATTACAGAGAAGACTGGTCTCTTTCAGTTACTCAGCCCATAGCTGGAAATTATTATCCAGTAAGTGGCAACGTTTATGCAATTTCCGCAATTATTCTTGTGGCTAAAAATAAGGTTGGCAAGTATGATACCCGCAGGGGCGGCACTGACATTTTGCTGCCCCGAAGCATACCCAAAAAATGTTGCCCCCTTAAGTGAAACAGTGATATTAAGCCTGTAAATACATACATATATTAAGTTGCCAAATGTTTCCACAAGCTTGTCAATGGCCGCCAATTAGTTTGTCCGCATAATCACCTAACAACATAGCATGGATAGCATCTTCCACTAAGCTCTTCTTCTGAGAACAGAAGCCAGGAAGTTGTAGAAGCGCCAAGTAGTATAACATCTCCCGCACAGTGAGGGAGCCAATTAGTGTGGTTTCCCTGTCAACATACCCCTGCAAAATCCACGGAGAACTCATTTCTTAACACCCGTTGGGACATTATACTAATCATGAAAAACTAAGACACCTGAACAATCTCCAACGACCCCAGTATACCTTTCACTTAATATCCCAAGATAGGAACAACCCAAAAAGCTATAGGTTTTACTTCAAAGAGTGTAATAATCACCAAATTACAATTATCTAAATCCCACAGCAGTACTGGTATAGGTCTTAATTAAAAACATTAAACAATGAAACTAAGAACTTACATAGGACCCAGACGGCAAGCTCGATTTCGCCCCATTCACAAACACCTCACCATGCATTCCAGTTGAATCACCCACAACAATTACAAACAAACACTTAAAATACTGAACTTACAAATTCCATGAACATGAACAAACCCCACAAACGGTACAAACACTAAAATCATCTTACTATCCTGCATTTGCCCTTAACAATGTAGATTTCCCAGATTTAGCAGGCCCCATAATAACCGTAAGTGTACCAGGTAAAGCATAACCATTAGAACTCCTGACAACTTTTTTAGAATACTTCCTCTTCCCCTTAATAGTAACAGTCAAATCTTTCCCAACAACAGAACCCCTGCAATTTTTCTTACAACAACAGAAGTTGCTGGTATTGATACAGAAGGTAAAGAGCCACTATTGAGCTTAGACAGTGCAGGTGAAACTGAAGCAGCAGTTTGTTCAAAAAGAAATAATAAAAGAATCCTATTATTGGGGCCGTAGGGAGCTGGGTCTTTGGGGGCTTAAAATGCTAATTGCAACCAAAACATGATGGGGATCTAATCTAGGTAAAAAATATCAAAAATACCCTTACCCTTAAATAAATCAAATCTAATTTTTATAATCAATTATCTTCTCCTTCTTTTCCTCTTCTTAATCATATATCATGATGAACATGATGATCATAATATCATCATGATGAAGATGATAATCATAAAAAAACTTAGACCGATTATTCTTTTTCCTCATTTCTTCTTCTCCATCGCATCACGATGTCATAAAAAGTAAAAACTAAGAAAACTCACCATTTATCTTTGCTTTTGATTGCCAAAATGCTTCGATTCGATTAAATTAGAGTTTTAAAAAATAAATTTCTGAAACTATTTACGGTTGGGAGTTCTTAATTTCCCAACCCTAAATCATACTTTACGTCTTAGAAAATAGGATTTCCTAACCGTAATTTGGTTTACGGTTTGGACAATTAAAAATCACAGCCGTAAAATGTTGTTTACGGTTTGAAAATCCCAACAGTTAGCAATTTTGATAATCACGAAAAGAAGAAAAAAAACCGAGGTTGGGGTTTCGGTTAGGATTTCTTAACCGTAAATCAGAAATACGGTTGGAAATATTAAGATTCCCGGCCGTAGATGTCGTTTACGGTTAGAATTTCCTAACCGTAAGTTGACAAAAAATGCAGAATGAAAATATTTGCATTTTAATTTTATACTCGATCTTGGAATAAGTACTAGTTTATTTATACTCGGTTTTAGAATGAGTAGTACTTTATACTCAATTTAAAAGAATATCAGATCATACTCAATTCTATCGCATCATACTCGATTTTAGAATTTAATACCTGAAAAAAGAGTATAAGTTCATACCCGATTTCAAAATGAGTATCACTTTATACACGATTTCAAAATGGGTAACTTTATACTTGATTTCAGAACGATTATAACTTTATACTTTATTCCAAAAAGAGTATAAGTTCATACTCAGTTTAAAACTAAGTATAAAGTTATGCTAATTCTCTAATTCTCTGGTCATAAAACGAGTACAAGTATATATTCAATCTAAATAGAGTACAACTACATACTCATTTTCATATAGAGTAGAGCTCATTACGGTAGGGAAACTAGGAAATCCTAACCGTAAATGTATCTTTACGGTTAGGATATTCTAGCTGTATGTACCACACCACTTGTAGGTTTTTTGTGTTACGGCTTGGTCGACCTATCAATTTCCTAGCCGTAATCGGAAAGCGGTTAGGAAAACCATACATATAGTATTACGGTTGGGAAGTGCCTATATGTATATTACTCTGATAACCAAAAAAAACTGTGGAATCCTAGTTATGGCTAGGTATCATGTCTGTAACCTATCCATAACATAGACTCGTGTGATTCTAGGAAATATCGGCCAGAAGTTCTTCACTTCCCACCCGTAATTTGTATTTACGACTGGGAGTTCCTTAGTTTCCAACTGTGGTTAACTATTTACGGCTGGTTCGACACATTTTCCTAGCCGTAACAAGTAAAAAACTCTGATTTTGCTCTGATTTTTAACTAAATTAAATCGATAAAATTCTATTGGGAGTTTATTATAAGGGTTCTCTGAGTATTGTGACGAAGGGTTTCATCATTTTTCTTCAAAGTTTCTCAAAAAAAATTCACCTAAATCACCCTTTTTCCTTATTCAAAATCCAAGAAAATCAAGTTTTGATTTGCAAAAAATTAATGATTTGATTAGTTTAATCCATTTACTAATACTACTAATCAATTGAGGGTAGATTAGGCATTACAAAAAAAAGATAAGGGGTTCTATAAATTGTTATTTCATGACCCCATGAAGCCCAAAAAACTAAGGAATCTAAACCTGGCGTTTTTAGGGGCCAGGAAAAAGGATTTATGGGCCAACAATAAAACAAAAAAGGTCATCCAAACCTAAATTGAGTCACCCCTTATCCTAATTTTTTCGTAATGGCAAAATTGCCCTTCAATAATCGGTAGTTAAACATGAATTCGGTAGTTACTTTACATTTAGTTATTGTTAGCCAAATTTATTTATTTTTTCTTCGCGAATTTTGGTTCTACCATAATCGGTAGATAAAAATCTATATTATCTACCGATTATGGATGATGTTCTTGGATTTACACTAGCAGAAACATAATCGGTAGATAATATAGATTTTTATCTACCGATTATGGTAGATGTTTTTAAGAAACGAAGAACATCAACCATAATCGGTAGATAATATAGATAGTTATCTACCGATTATGTTTTTGCCAGTGTAAATCCAAGAACATCATCCATAATCGGTAGATAGTATAGATTTTTATCTACCGATTATTCTTGATTCAAAAAATTCAATTTTTTCCACTAAAAATTAAGCACAATCGGTAGATAATGAACATCATTAACAACCGATTGTGAACATAGAAAATTTCGAAATTTTATTAAGTTTTGAAAATTTGAATTTGGGGCCGTGAACATAATCGGTAGATAATAAGCATCACTTATTAACACAATTTACTACCGATTATGGTAGTACCAAAGTTCGAAAATTTTATGATTTTGGAAAAATCTCATTTTGGGGCCAATAGACATTCGGTAGATAATATATATTTTTATCTACCGATTACGGTAGTGCCAAAATTCCAAGAACATCATCCATAATCGGCAGATAATATAGATTTTTATCTACCGATTATGGTAGAACTAAAATTCGCGAAGAAAAAAATAAAATAAAATAGGCTAACAATAACTAAATGAAAAGTAACTACCGAATTCATGTTTAACTACCGATTATTGAAGGGTAATTTTGCCATTACGAAAAAAATAGGATAAGGGGTGACTCAATTTAGGTTTGGGTGACCCTATTTTGTTTTATTGTTGGCCCCTAAATCCTTTTTCCTGGCCCCTAAAAACGCCAGGAATCTAAAGCCCCAATAATAGGATTCTAATAAAATACTTTGTCCAAAGATTTTGAATACAAACCACCTCCTATCTTGTTTCTCAAAATTATTCATTTTCAGAGAGTAATGATAGCTAGAGAAGCATTTTTTTTCTTAACATCTTTAGGGAGTTCAGTATTATCAACTCTTAACGGGCCTCTACCAAAATTTTGATTCTTCCTGTTTTGACATCCAAAATTTTACTTTCTTTTCAGAACCGTACCTAAAATTGATCAAATAAAATTAACTAAACAACAAGCAAACAAAAAGGAAAACAAACCAAAACAGTAAACAAAATCTTTTCTTTAAAATAACCCTAAATTGTAATTCTAAAATCAACAAATTTTTGGATCATGTAACTATGATACATATTAATATGAATGCGTAACAATAAGATAAATCATCTAGGAACATTGTAGAACATGAATTCAATTGAATACGGGGTTTCGATTTTTTCCCCTAAAAATACAATTTCAGAATACTGATGGTAATCAAAACTTTAAAGATTAGATAGGATATATTTGTTGGGACCTTAGTCCCACATTGGTTATATGGGGCTTAATTGGGTAGTTTATAAGTCAATGGGATTCCTCAACTTGTAGACCTGTTTTGTAGTTGAGTTCTACCCATGGGTTTGTAACAAGTTAGGATTGGTACCCTAACATTTGGTATCAGAATCAACCACCATGACCCATGCCCGCTCCACGGAAGGGGTGACCTATAGGCTGGATTAAGGTGTGGATGCATCTGTGTACGGGCATATAGTTGTTATGGTATCAGAACCAACCACCACGACCCATGCCCGCTCCACGGACTGGGTGACCTATAAGATGGATTCAGGTGTGGGTGCATTTGTGTATGGGCATAGTTGTCACTACATTGAATACGAGTAGTTGAGTAGAGCCGCCATAAGGAAAGGGATACCGTCGGGCTAGTGTCGATAGAGTGGGTCAACGAGGACCTTTGGTCTGGAAGCATGATGGGATGTTGGGTCCTTAGTCCCACATTGGTTTTATGGGGATTAATTGGGTAGTTTGTAAGTTAATGGGATCCCTCTATTTGTAGACCGGTTTTAGAGTTGAGCTCTACCCATGGGATTATGACGACTTAGGATCGGTACCCTAACAATATCCATCATAGATTATAAACTCTTTACATTCATAAAATTAATTTTACTTACTGTAATTAAAGGTGACACCTCCTCTGGTCTTGAGATGTGAAAGAAAGGGGGAAAATAGTGTTGAGAGAGAGAGAAAATTGAGAAGTGAGACCTTTCTGATTTTTTATGCTAACTAGTTCATATTTACTATCAAACTCTTACAATAACTCTAATATATATTACACCCATCTTTTATGTCCTTATATTAGTCATGATTTAGACCTTCGCATAAAACACCTCCAAAGAAAGAAAGAAAATATGTTGCCCTCCCCCCGCCTGTGCTGCCCCAAAATCAAACTTTGCTGACTTAGCCTCATGGTCCGCTGTAGATACCCGTGTAGGTGTTTATGTTTCACGATCACCTGCTCCGAAAGCTCGAACTATTCTTTAGTACACACAAAAATTTGTGAAGCTAAAGACGTGGTTGTAAAATGTGCATATTTGTACAACATTTCCTCTAATGGAAGCTCTGACCTGCCAAACAAACGATTGTGGATGGTTCTGATCCATATTAAACTACTAACTGTTGGTTTCAGCTCAACCTTGGAATATTTACATCGGATAAGAAGTCAGAGTTCTCAGTTTTGGTTGATCGCGCCACTGGAGGAGCTAGCATCAAAGATGGAGAAATAGAGATAATGCTTCACAGGTATTACTACATTTTTATGGTTAAGAAAATAGATTTCGTCACTGTCAGCATACCTTTTTGTATGTATGTGTCTTTATAACATGCATAAAGCTTGTGTTCCCAACCTCTTTCTTGCTCCCTTTATGCCTTCTCAGACAATATTAATTGGTTATACTTTTTTGCAAAAGACGTATGATCTTTGATGACGGTAGGGGTGTGGGAGAAGCCCTTGACGAGACTGTATGCATAGATGATACATGTGAAGGACTTACAGTATGTATGCTAACATTAGGTCATATATGTGACCAGTAAACATTCTTGTAAGGTTCAAAAGCTCTATCTAAATTACTTACTTCTCCAGGTACGAGGTACCTATTATATGAATATCAACCAGTTGGGAACTGGGCAGCGCTGGCGCAGAACGACTGGCCAACAAATTTATTCCCCACTTATTTTATCTTTCACACTTGAGGTACCTCCGAATTTAAATCATATGGGAGCATAGAATTAACTTTCTCTTATTAAGCTAATGGTGTATCGTCTTTTGCAGGGAAATGAGAATTGGAATGCTTCTCATGTAACAAACTCGACTTCGATAGATCCAGATTATAGTTTACCTCCTAATGTTGCAGTTATCACTCTTCAGGTGATTTTTCTTAGTCTTTATAGTTTGAACACTTTTCCTTCCCCTCATAGCTGAAACAGTTAGCTTGTTTGTTTTAGGAACTCGAGGATGGAAAGGTGTTACTTCGTTTGGCACATTTATACGAGGTAAAATATATTGGCCCATGTTTCTCTGTTCTTTAGAAGTAAAATCGTACTGATGCAGTATTGGAATAGTTATTGTTGAAGAGCATAACTGATCTCCTTCCCATTTTTTTTGATTCTTGTGATTATGAAGGCTAGTGAAGATTTTGAGTATTCAAAAACAACAAATGTGGAGCTGAAAAAGATGTTTGGAAAAAGAATGGTTCGTAATACTCAATTACCTACAATATATAACTGTATACACCCTGGTTCTCTACATCTTATAGTTTTCCTGGCTAAAAATTTGTTGTTTTAGATTAAGGAAGTGACCGAGACAAGCTTATCTACAAACCAACAGAAGTCTGAAATGAATACGATGAGTTGGACAGTGGAAGGGGAAAGTAGCCAACCATCTACCCCCAGGAGAGGCGGCCATCAACCTTCCAGCAAAAGAGGTGGTCCGGTCAATGCGTCAACTCAAATTGTCGAGCTAGGTCCAATGGAAATTCGCACATTCTTGATTCGATTCTGAGATGACAGTCCCTACGGGTACGTCTTATAGACCAGACCAGCTAGGTTATTGCCTAGAGCCTCACATAGTTTTAATTATTCTTACAACTGTATTTTTTTGGGCCGACCGACCGGAGGGCCCGAAGGGCCCATAGGGAGGGAGTCCCTTTTATGACCATTTTTTTGTTAAATGAAACCTAACACAAATGTTCAATTTGATAAAAAGATTGGAAATGAATTTTGTGGTAGTCTCTGAGACATGAAAAATCTAAAATGCCCCTCCTTTTAGTTTAATTATTATAACTCCTTATACATCTTATTTTTTCAGGGGGTATAATTGGCAACCAAACTTTAATATAACATATCTAAAAATCGGTGCCTTAGAATTTTACAAATTTTATATCATTTGAAAGGATTTTAAAAAATCTACGCAACGAGTACAAACAACAATATATAATTTAGTGTTTTTACGAAAAAATCGATATTGACTTTTAAAATTTAATGTATACCAATTATGCAAAGCACCACAAAGGATGCATAATACATGGGGAAATTGGTGCAAACCACCACAAATGATACATAATACATGGGGTAAATTGATTGAAACCACCACAAAAGATGCATAAAAAATGGTAGAAATTTACGTAAACTACCATAAATTAAATGCATATCAATTTTAGCCTTATAACACCATTACGCATAACGGTGTTTCGATTTTCTTCGGTCGGCCCTCCCCACTGTGGCAGCGATGATCTAGTTTAGTGTTTTTTTTTAATTATTTTTTGGAAGAATAATAATGGCGTTTGTTTGGTAAGTACTGCTTTCCAGTTCCATCTAGCGATCTACGTTTGTACATTTTTATCTAAAGACATTAGAATTAATGTATTAAGCATTCTTCGAAGTAATTTAATTAGATGTCTTCGTTCCTAGTAAATTCATATAAATTTTGATGAATATCAATATGCCATTAGAAAAAGATCAAACTTTGATTAATTTTTTCTTTCTGAAGCATATTATATTGATTTAAACTAGAAAGAGATTACACGTGGGTACGTTACAACATGGATTCATCGATTATATATAATCTTAAAAAGCAGGGGCTAAGTATTCCCAAAAGTTAGTTTCAAAAGATCTCTGCTGACTTATGTCTGCCGCCTGGTTTGCTAGTGCATCAGCCGTTTAGTTGGCCTCTCTATAAATATAGTGGATTACATGATGCGGAATGGACCGCAATAGGCCTCTGATTTTGTTGATCATATTTTGAAAGTATAATGGTGTCTCGATCGGGATTGTGGGTTGAAATGAATGAGGTTTTGTGAATTATACTCTAAGCAAATTTTTGACCATTGTCTGTTGGAAGCTGTTCTGACCACCATAAGCATGGCCCATGTTTTTCCCACTAAAATCATGGTTATTTCTATAAGTTGTGTCGTTGCTACGATAAGTTGAGGAATTTTTGTGGAAAAATCTCACTATAAGTTTGATGTTACAATTAATGAAAAAAGTATATTACAACAAAAATCATCAAACTTAAAAAGACCAAAACATCAAGTATACTCTTTGAAATCAAGATCCATGTTAGAGCATCGCTCAGTTGAACCCATAAGTATTGATATGTCAAACTTGTTATCAATGTTAGATGACCTAAACTATATCTTTATTTATACTCTCTCTGTCCAAGTTTTATAGACATAGTTTTTGGTTGTCCATTTATATAGACATAATTTGTTTCATAAATACCCTTATTTATGATAGTAGTAATGCACCAACATTAATTTATATTTCTAGTTTTCATCGAAAAGTAAGGGGTAATAAAGGAAACAAGATATGTATTTATGAAATCCATATATTTTTCTTAATCTTAGATATTTAACTTTTTCGCCTGTATAACTTGGATGAAAGGACTAGTATACTAAAGTCAGTCTCGGCCTAGGATTAGAGCATGGTAGTTGAGTACCAGAAATTACTAAATACCCTCGAAGATTGAAATCTGAAGAACAACGAAGACATGTGAGATAACTTCATCAACAAAGGTATGTGAAGACTGACTATCTTATTTACTCATTATTTCTACCAAAAAATAACTTCAAACAACTAACAATTTACTATGTGTAAAAAAAAGGGAATTGTCGGGAAGAAGGTCTAAAATCTTGATTATCGTGCTAGATAAATTCTTAGATAGAACTTAAAACTTTCCAAACAAATGAATTAGTTAAGAAAAAACAATTCGTAAATGTGTGAAAAAATTTCGTTGAAAATTAAAGAAGAATGAATTAGTCCAAAACCAATAGTCTATTAAGTTGACTCTTTGATCTTAGTATTCCATGAACTCAGGTAATGAATTCGTACTCATAAGATTTAGAGAACACGAATGCAAATGAAGAATTCAGCCTTTAAGTTCATGAACTCAAATGCTCAAAAAATCGCAGGAGAATCTTTCTTGTACTAGGTTCGCGAACTAACTTTTTTAGGTTGACAAACTCAAATCGCGTTAAGCCCCGGGATAAATTTTCTTCACTAGGTTTGTGAACTTACCTTTTTAGGTTCGCAAACTCAAATGTCAAAAATGTCTCAGAAGAAATTTCTTTAATAGGTTTGTGAATACAATTGACATGTTGACTTTAGTTTTTGAGTTCTACAACCAATAGATTCATAAACTCAAACTTTTGAGTTCGTGAACTCAAATGAGTGAAAATCATTAGTAGTAAACTACCAAAAAAAAAACACTTTACAGACTCAAGAATGAATTTGAAAATCTTGAATTTTATATTAAAACACTTGTGTTTTCTCTCAAGCTTAGTTTCGATTTCTCGATGAGAAAGAACTTGGAAGTTGAAACATCACTAGACTTAGAAGAAGCTAATCCATGATGTATGAGCTTCTTTGAATATGATCATTTACAAAAGTCCTCAAATTTTGCTACGATAAATATATAGATAAACATAACGAAAAAGAATCATAAAGGAAAGACCAGTGTTCATTTCTTACCTCGATGAAGTTTCTTCAAATTGATGTCTTCATGTGATCTTCAATTTTTAATTCTTCTTGAGTAACTTGGAAAATATTAAGAATATATTACCTATTCTATTCCATACCTAAGTTGACTTTAATAGGCTAAATCTAGAAATAGTTTTTCCATCTAAACTTGACATACCACAGTACGTGTGTTCAACCGAGCATTCACTCTAAAACACCTTCTTGAACAATATTGTAAATACATGTTAATATTTAATGAAATTGAATATTGTTCTATAACCAATTATCAGACATAATGTTTTCTTATTCATATACAAAAAAAAAAAAAAAAAAAAATCGAGGTAATAGATGTTTACCCATATTACAAGTTGTAAATTATTTGTTACACATTAAGATTCTTTAATTAACGTTTCCTTCCATTTTCATAAAACCTAAAGAGATTTCCAATTTAGGATTTGCAAAAACCCATATATATATATACTAGGTATCACCCCGGCCTACGGCCGGGGCTCAACCTGTTCGTCGATTTATTTGTGTTGTATGGTTTCTCATTCCTCCGATAATAGTCAGGAGTATATTTAGTTAGTCGGGTCATAGCAGAGCGGTCCCAATATTTAGTTGGTCGTGTCATATTATAGTGTGATAGTTAGTCGGGTC
Source organism: Papaver bracteatum (assembly GCA_023529315.1). Classification (NCBI taxonomy): domain Eukaryota; kingdom Viridiplantae; phylum Streptophyta; class Magnoliopsida; order Ranunculales; family Papaveraceae; genus Papaver; species Papaver bracteatum. Next base: position 1,227,100 of record JAJJWX010001098.1, on the reverse strand, counting down.
ACAGTAGCGTGTTTAATTAGTTGGATCATAGTAACCGGATAGGGTCGGGGCCTACGGCCTCGGCCGTGGAGAAAATTTAAAAGCAGATGTAGTGCCCACATTAAAATTAGTGTGTTAGTTGGTCTTGTCTATAATAATCGGGTCATAACAGAATGGTCCTAATATTTAGTTGGTCGTGTCATATTATAGTGTGTTGGTTAGTCGGATCACAGTAGCGTGTTTAATTAGTTGGATCATAATATCCGCAGAGGTACATCCCTCGTCGTGGCCCCTTAAATTTTTAGGGAATATATTTGAATCAATTTAGATCAAGAAATCTAACTATATTTAGAATATACTTGGTCGCGCCAAGCCTAAGGTTACCAAACATCCCCTTCGTATATAACGGTGCATAAGGATTCCATAAACTTGATTACCCAGAACTTTTTATATAAGGAAATAACTTTGGTATTTGTTTTGTAGTACCAGAATATCGCTACAATACTATTCCTGCGATATTTAACAACATTTCTACGAGCGTCACTAACGATTATTCAACGACATTTCACGAGCGTTACAGAACAACTAAAAGAAACTGACGACGGAAAAAGTAAAAGAAGAACAAGACTGATCCTGCGATGGTCATCATGCTTGCGATAGAGAAATATTGTAACGATCGCGATAAGATCGCAAAGTAGATCCGAATTAAGGGGAAATCTTAGCTGTCTTCCACTATATATTTTCCTATATAAAGAGCACGATAGATCCAGAAAAGGATGATGCATTTTTGAGAGCTGAGAGAATTTTGAGGAGAGAGAAACTTCAGAAAGAAAGTTGTACTTCTGAGTTTTAATATTTCTTGTAAATCTTCCTGAAAGAGAATTAATAAAAGTGTTGTTGTGCATTCACAATTATGACTTAGTTTTCATAGATTCTTGACAAGGGTGTAGTGTAGGAAATCCTGCAACTACATTTTGGTTCCCGAAACAGGGAGAATCAAGCTAAGAAATCTATAATTACAACGTGAAAATTTGAAGAAATTGTTAGAATTGAAGAAATGGTTAGAAGAAGAAGAAACACATCGCCAACAACGGTGAGGAGGAGTAAAAGACTTGCAGGTGAAGGAACAGGTGAATTATAAGAATCTTTAAGAATAAGATCAGGAAGAAATAGAACAAGAAATGAAGCAGAAAATTCAAATCAACAGATTCAACAATCAACAAGCACAATCGCAAAATAGGGATGTGGATTATGATAGAGTGAGCGTACACACTTGGAGGTCGGATTCAATGGGAGAAGCAGAAAATCGACAATTAAGAAATGGAGAAGAAGGAGAAAGAAATCAAAGAATGGCTGGAGAATTAGTTCACGTGGGACGTGAAAATGGGATAGTAGATGATCTGAGGCAAAGAACACAGGAAGAAAGGAGATTATAGGCGGAGGAACGTGAAAATCTAACAAGACAAAATCATGAGCTAAGAATGGAGAATTTGAGGTTACAAAGAAGGAGGTCAAGAAGTACTGTAAGATCAAATTCAAGATCATTCAGGGAAGAGCCAAGGCGAAATTCCCCAATGAGAAATGTTAGAGAAGAAGTGCAAAATTTAAATGGAGAGCAATGTCATAGAGAAGAAGAGATAATTGGCGATCGTTATAATCTGCGTGACAATAGAAATCAAGAGGGAAGAAATAACCAAATAGAAGAAGAGAATCCAGAGGAAGGTAGGAGGATATTGCATGGGCGAGAGAATCAAAGGAATCAAAGAATAATTGAAGAAGAGATTGAAAGATACTATACTGAACAAGCGCGCCTGGCTTGCGAGAGAGAAATATTAAGAGCATAAGTAGAAGAGCAAGAATTTCGAGAGGCAGTACGACAAAATAACCATGAAAATCGAGAAAGAAGACGTACACAAAATCTCTATAATGATAATATTCAAGAAGAGTATGATAGGATACAAAGGAGAATAGAGAGACAGCGAAGAGAAATGAGGAGAAATGAAGAAATTCGCAGAGAATAAGATAGGCAACTGCGATTTCAAGAAGATGGTGAAAGAGAAAATCGCAGAGAAAGACAGGATAATGATGAAGAAGAAGAAGATACGCAAAATCTCGCAAGACAAGAAAGACAAGAACGCAGAAGAAGGGAAAATGCATTAAAAAGGCCAATGGAACAAAACTCAGTTGAGAATGAGCAAATTCTGAGAGAGTTAGCAGAAATGCGAGGAATGATAAGCAATAGAAGATAAGGAGGTAGAAGGCAACTTGATGAAGCTATTGAAGAAGCTGCGAGGACTCCATTTACTCAAGAAGTACAGTTAAGAGGAATACCTCCAAAATGCAATTTACCAGCATTTTTTATGGGACTACTTGTGCCGTTCAACACGTTAAAGCTTATGTTAGATGTATGCTACAGTGGGAGAATCATGATGATGTGTTATGCAATTATTTTGCATCTAGCTTAACTGGCGAGGCGTTGAAATGGTTTGAGGGATTACCAAAAAATACTATAACTTCTTTTGATCATTTACAAGCTACATTCTTAGGAGTGTACATCAGCAACAATTCATCGCGGCCGGGTATTGAAGATTTGTTTGGGCTAAAACAAAGAGTTGGCGAGAGTATGAAGCACTTAACTATAATATGGAAATCAATGTGCAGCGAAATGGCTGGAAGAGTGGATGAAAGATATCTGATCATATCCTTCATTAATGCAATATTCGCGACTAATTTACTGTACATTCAGATTTTCAGAATCAAAAATACAATCACCATGACAGAATTGCGAGAACTGCAGGAAGAATACATTTATTTGGAGGAGAAACAAAATGAGATGGAATCATAACCAATCGTGAACACCAGCTCGCTGGCGGCAAGTGGAAGTTTGCTCCCTAAAATGACAAATAATGTAGCGAGTACCTCGCAATCACAACAAGAGAAAGTAGTCATTGATAACCAACAAAAATTAGTAGCGATGGGCAGTCGAGATCAGGAAGAATATGAAAGGGAGGAGAATTATTATAATCGCGGTGGTAATAATAAGATTCAAAGAATCGATCAACCTCAAGAAACTTATGGTGGACAAATGCAGAATAATTTTAAAGGACAAGGTAATCATAGGATAATTTGGGAATAAATTAAGATGCCCGCTCTCAATACTAGCATTGGAAAGATTTGGGAAGCTATCATTTTAATGAAAAATATACCCTCTCCGTGGAACATGGGAAAAGAACCCCATCCAAACAATCGAAGTCAAGAATTCTGTCCTTATCATCATTTTCATGGTCACACAGTAAACGATTGTAGGAATGTGAAGAGAATAATCTTGAGAATTATTGATCAGGGAAAGTTAAATCATTTTCTAGTAGGACATCCACAATCTCAAAGAATTACCGCCAAAGCACTTAAACTCGCAGAGTGAATGCTGTAAAAGGAGCGGAAACATTCGTAATAGAAGTTGGAGCCAAAGCAAAGAATTTTTTTTATAATTCTATTGTACATTTACGCGGAACTATAAAGGATTTCCATGATAATATTTTAAGCAGGGTCTTCGCGAGAGACACAGATGGAAGAGAGATATTGAATATCGCGAGATCCTCGCCATTAGAGGAGTGGCAGAAGCAAACTTTATCTTTCACTGCGTAAGATGTACCTGAGGTTTGCGAGCAGCACGATAATCCACTGGTCGTACGATTAGAGATTAATCCAAAACAAATGCAAGAAGAAGATGAAGAGAATGATAGTAAAGTTGAAGATTCTTGGGCCATAAACATAGTCTTAATAGATACAGGGAGTTTTGTTGATATCTTATTTTATCATACCTTTAAAACCATGGGAGGAAAAGACGAAGATCTAATTCCATCAACATACAAAATCTATGGTTTTAATGGCACAGCTAACAAACCAAAGGGGGAAATTGAAATGCAGATACCGTTAAAAGGAATATCTTCAAAAATCTTATTCTGCGTTGTGGACATCGAATCACCTTACAATGCCTTGATAGGACGACCCTGGTTACACGGGATATTGGGTGTAGCATCTACTTATCACCAGTGTATCAAATTTCCTCATCCAAAAGGTGTTGGAGTTATTAAAGGAGACTGGGGAGAAAGCAAGAAATTTTATGAAATCGATATGAAGTCTTGCGAAGAAAGAGCTGAAAAGAATAGCAATTGGAAATGCAAAATCAAGCAACGACAGAAATGTGAAAGGTTAATGATTGATGCAATAGAACGAAAAGAGGATGTGAAAGCTGATGGCGAGCGACTCTCATAAAAAGAGATAATAGCAAAACGCAGCAGAAAAGCAGAATCAGAAAATAGTAAGTAGAGAGGTAAAATGATGAATCTTAGAGAACTCTGCGAATAATTTTTTTGGAAAATATGTAATTAAACAAAATATTCTGATTGAAAGAATCGCAAAAACTTTACCAAAATGATCAAGATTATGATATCCTATCAGAGTTACAATACTCGTGAGAAGCGCGAATAAAATTTCGTAGAGACATAAGAATGGGACGAACCTTTATGGTGTGCACCCTAGTTCGCGAATAAAATTTCGTAAGAGGCAAATGTAAGACCTAATAGTGCGTTATAAAGGGGGTATCTCTTGACATGACTCAGCGATAAGGTTATACCGCTGCTGGAACCTGAGTCATGTAGATGTTGGGGTTAAAGAAAACCTATCCGGGAGAGAGATCTTGGATTTCCAACTATATATGGTTATACCCTGGTTGGACGACTGAGAGTCTCTTCCAAGAAGTGCAAAGTATGACCAAGGCGCCGAGGTACACGGTTGATCCAAGGGTGCCCGGAGCGTACAAAACTCTCTTGCCATCCTTGGCTACAATGCACTTGGCTTGAAGAAAACCCCACCTAGGGTGCAGTCTTGTAACTATAATCCATATAGGCATAAAGGACAAGAGGCTGCGAAAACAACTGGTTGTTGGTAAATCTGGATGGGAGGAGCTAGTCTTGTATGGCCGATGTGCCCTCCTTGAAGGGGAAACCAGGGGGAAGATAAGGGCGGCACCCTCCATTAGGGATCTGATAAGTGTCATAAGACGGCAATGTCATGGGGCTTTATGATCGCAAGAACATTTAGGCCTGTCATATTGTCATGTGACGTAAATAATGCAGAGGCAACAAGCCACGACAGAAATGTTAAGATGAGATCAATGGGTTTTTACATGAAAATATAAAGACGTCCTGCGATTTCATCGCAAGACGACAATGTCACGAGGCTTTGATCTCGCGAGAGAGCTTAGACTTGTCATATTTTCGCAATACAATCAAGATATAAAGATAAGACAAGATCAATGGGTCAATACATGAAAATGTAAAGACGTCCTGCGATTTTGTCGCAGAAAGAAAGAGCGTGGCAAATTAAGACCTTTAATTAGGAAGGCATAATAACACCACAAGATTATTGCGATAATACTCGCAGATGTTACGATAATTGCGATTTCACCCAATTATCATTGACGGAAAATCGCCAATATTAAGGCAAATTTTAAATTTTATTTAATATTTTAATCAATTTTTATATTGCAGATGAATAATAGAGGCAAGTATGGGAATGTATGAGAATGATGAAATTATTATTCATCTATCATATAAAAATTGCATAGAAACAGGCACGCAGATAATTAAAAGAATGATAGTTATATTGATTGATTAACTTGCAGAAAAAGAGCTGTTTTCTGATTCTTAAAGGTAGAAGTAAAGAGGCAAAAGAAATTTACAAATTTAGAGAAAATAACGGAAATATTACAGAAAAAAGAGAAGGAAAAGGAAGAACTAGTTAGATCCATCACCATCTTCTTTATCAGACTCCTCTTCATCGTTAGATTCTTCACCTTCATCATCATTATTATCATTTTGTTCCTCGTCAGAATCCTCAGCCTCACTATCAGAGATGTCGAGATTTGGAATCGCTTTGGTTACTTCTTTTGCAAGATCAGGATATATAGAAGAAGAAATCCCATGGTCATTGCAAACCAAATTAACAGAATCATTGCGAACAAAAATGAGAGATCTATTGAAGTTCGCGGTAGTGATGCCAAATTGCTTCTTCAATTGTGAATATTTATTATTGCGAGCAGCAAGAGTATTCGCGAGTTGATCCTTCTCCTCTTTAAGTTCCTTGATTTTTTCAAGATAACCTTTCTCAGCTTCTATAAGAATATGGCAACAAGTTAGAAATTTTATAAAGAAGAATAATAAAAACAAGAAACTAGCGAGAAGAAGATTAGCTAATAACCTTCTCTGTTAGAAATCATATCTCTAATTAGAGCCGCCTGTTCAACTTGAAGGCTAACATTTACACCTAAATCATTTCTGGCATTGTCAAGAACCTTCGCAGCCCAAGCAAACTCATCATCACTATTAATGAGGAGACAAGATCGAATTTGAGTCTCCCTCGCAAGAAGATGTTCATTCCCGCGGATAAGTTTATCTCTGACCATTTGAACGTCAAGGAGAGTTTTATGAAAATATGCTAAGGTTTTAGATCCCTTTTTTATGGCAAGATCCTTCTCGTCAATAAGATCGCTATTATTCTGCCTTAATTTATCTATTTCTTTCTTTGAATCAAAATAAAGGCGCCTATATTTGTCAGTCAAGCCTAAATTGAATCTATGTTCAAGTTTTAAGAGATTAAACTTGGATCTAAGTTCGTCTATGGGGAGATAGTTAATCTTATCATCTGAGAAATTACTTAAGGAATTATTAAGACTTGTAAGAAGAGTATGATCATCTACAGGCTCAGGGAAAGTTTGAAAGATTATAGCCTCGTCAGTATGACCATAAACATCTGCAAGTTAAAAGTGATTGCTTGAATAAGCCGCGATAGAATAAAAGGAATTAAGAGAGATGGGAAATCAGTCATACCATAGAGTTGTTGGTTAGCCTTATCAAGATTAATGATCTTTTGCTTATTAACAGAAGCTTCTGTCTCCAATTGTTTATTCTTCTTGCGAAGCTCTATATTTTTAGACTCTAGTTTTTCCTTATCTTGGCGAACTTTAGATGCTTTTTCTTCAGCATTGACGCATCTTTTATCTAAGTCATAAGCAACAACAAAAGAAGCTCTTCCAACCTGCGAAGAAAAGAAATAAATTAAAATCTAGCGATGGAGAAGATATGAACAAATTGAAGAAATAAAAACATACCAAGGCACCAAGAGAATTCAAGAGACTGGGAGTCAGCGATCTTGAGATTCCTTGGAGAGAATCATTATCCACTAAAATAGGAGCATCGCAAACTTGAGCAAGGGCTTGGGATGTATTTTCAATCATTTCATCCTCGTCATTATAAGTTATGTTGTGGGAGATATCATTAAAAATCCTAGAGATGAGTCATTGAAGAATCAGAATCAGAAGAATTTCTTATTGAAGGAAAACTGCCAACATTAAACTCCTCGTCAATATCCTTATCAAGAACAACACTGGGATTCTCTGGAATTATTTGAGGAGTTGAAGAAAAAGAAGGTTGAGTTTTTATTTTCTTTAGCGGAGGATCGCTAGATTCATCATTGCGAGGGGCAGAAGATCTTCCCCTAGAAGAAGTAGTAGGCTTCTCCTTTATATATTTCCCAGATGGTTCCTTTGGAGATTTCTCCTTGATTTTTGGAGGAGGCAGTGGTTCTAATTCTTCGATTTCCTGCGAGCACAGATGAAGATAAGAAATAGGGGCAACAATATATTGTTAAAATTTATGAAGAAATATTTCTTACTTCATCTGTAAAATATCTCAGAGCCAAGAGAATGTTGGGTTTCCTAAGAGTTTGATAGCTGAGTTTCATTCTATCAATCTGAGAAAATCAAAAAAGTTAGCGAGAATATAAAGAAGACAATAAATAATAATAACATGAAAGGTCGAGAGAATATACTTCTTTAGATATTTCAGGCCAGCTGAAGACCCAGGGTTGATATTCTGCGAGATTCGTGGGAAGTTCGCGAGAAACATATATATAAGGAACTTCAAGACTTAATGGGAAGATGAACCACTTATCGTCGCTAGAATGACGAGGACCTTGGTTAACAGATGTATGAAAGTCAATATCCATCATAAGAGCATTGTCACCAGTGACCTTCTCTTTCTTCAAACGAACACCCCAACATGTACTATCCCTCTTCATAGGGACAATTCTATAGTTTACAAAAAAGTTTTCCACTATATAATCGCAAGAAAAAATGGGGACATCTTTGAAAAAAGGATTCTTTGGAGACTTGGGGTAGCGAGTTCCTTTACCAGTGCCACGAGAAGCATATTCAAGTAGTAATCTGATGCAATCCCCACCCAATTGGTATATTGCTCGTGAGAATCTCTCGTCAGAAATTATTTGATAAAACAACGGAAGCTCATGATCATAAAGAGGGATGGGAAGACCAGCTTCAAGTTGTCCTAGCGATACTATGATTTTCTCGCGAGAAAATTGGTCATCAGTAAATAGTTTAAGGGAAAGTTCTGATTTGGAATCTTGATCTGGAATCAGAGATAAGTTAAAACCTTTAAGTCTGAGTTTCTCGCGCATTCTATTGAAGGCCTTCAAATTTTTAGCACCAGCAACAACCATTTTTGAGTATGGGAATGAAAGAAAAAGTTGAAAAGAAGGAATAAATCACAGTTATTATATAAGCACAATTCGCGGAAGAACAATAAAAATTGCAGAGAGAATACGGAGAGAAGAAAGAAGAAAGTAAAAGAGAAAAAGGAGAGGAATGAGAAGAGTATTTATAGAAGAAGAAATTTCTCGAAGAAGATGAAGGCAATTAATGCAAAGAAGAGACGTGGGTGGTCAGATCATAGCGGTTACAAAATACGTGTCAAAAATTTATTAGAAGAAAAGATTCGTGAAAACAGCTAGCAAAGGACGAAGAAATCTGAAAAGATAAGCAATTATGGCATTTTAGATTCTCATATCTTCTCTTCTTCGCAAAAAAGACATGAGAAGAGGCAAGATGTAGTACCAGAATATCGCTACAACACTATTCCTGCGATATTTAACAACATTTCTACGAGCGTCACTGACGATTCTTCAACGACATTTCACGAGCGTTACAGAATAACTAAAAGAAACTGACGATGGAAAAAGTAAAAGAAGAACAAGACTGATCCTGCGATGGTCATCATGCTTGCGATAGAGAAATATTGTAACGATCGCGATAAGATCGCAAAGTAGATCTGAATTAAGGGGAAATCTTAGTTGTCTTCCACTATATATTTTCCTATATAAAGAGCACGATAGATCCAGAAAAGGATGATGCATTTTTGAGAGCTGAGAGAATTTTGAGGAGAGAGAAACTCCAGAAAGAAAGTTGTACTTCTGAGTTTTAATATTTCTTGTAAATCTTCCTGAAAGAGAATTAATAAAAGTGTTGTTGTTCATTCACAATTATGACTTAGTTTTCATAGATTCTTGACAAGGGTGTAGTGTATGAAATCCTGCAACTACATGTTCTCTAAACGAAATCCAGTTATCTAATCATGTATTTACCAACCTGGCTTGATCCGCTTTCCCACGGGAAACCCAAAAAATAACCCGTTTTTTCAATTTTCTTCTCCCTTCTCTTTCGATTTTTCTGAAATTTCTTCTTAGATTTGGTATATTTTAGTTCTTATGAGCAGCTAATTCGTTTAGTATAAGCCATAGTGGCTACTGATGGCTGTTTTATTAATATATATGTATTAAATCAATTGTTTATGGGGGTGTAGAATTTGAAGGATTGCATCGAAACCGCTCTTATCCCAAATCATCTTCAACACGCTTCGTCTGGCATTAAAGGGGATTCTTTTCATGGCTAATAGAGGTAATCATTAACCTAGTGTTGGCATTAATAGTATAAAGCTCACCCTTTATAGATTTGATTAGGATCTGATGGTTTGTTTAATGGATTTTCTTAGTCTTAATTAGACATTTGGCGATCTTCTACTTCTAATTTTTACATCTTTTGAAGTTCATGGTTTTTGATCTCTATCTAATTACGTGCTCTAGGGTTTTTAGTTCTGACCAGTATTCATGCCTTTTTTGGGAACAAAATCGTCTAATTTTCTATTTGTTTTTCTTGCGCCTTAAACAAATTTTGCCCTATTTAAACTCTGTAAGTTGGTTAATCTTATTCCCATAGGTTTGTATCTCATGCTTTATTTTCTTAAGCATAACTGTTTTTATTCCTCTGTTGGTTTTAAAGCTCTAAATTTCTGTGATTTCCTGTGTGTAGCTTTAAGCCATCTGTTTTTTTCAACTGTTTCACTATGTGTGCTTGGCATGGTGATGTTTCTCAGCTTTCTGATCAACTGCACAACTCTCTGGTTTTAAACAATGGTAATGATTTTATCCTGAGCCAAATTATCCCTTTTCGTTTTCAAAATAATAGGAGGTTGTGGACTAGCACTCTTCTGGGCAGGTTTGTAGCCCCAATCCCAGCTAATAGATTAACTTTTGATATCTCTAAAGCCCTCTCCTTCCTATGGAAAATTAGAGGTAAGATTTCAGTTAAAAGAACTAGCCAAAGTAGTTTTGTTGTTCTTATTATTAGGTTTGAAAATGAGCATGAGATGAATAGAGTTATTTCTCTCGAAAAAAGGAGAGTTTTTGGGGACCTTCTTTGTATTAAAAAGCTTGAAATTACGGATGATATTAGACATTGGTTTCCAACCCTAGAGATGTTTTTTGTCACTCTACATAACCTCTACCCTGAACAAGTCACTAGTGAAAATATTAGGAGGTATTTTTCGGTAAATGGTCATGTTTCTTCTTTTGGATTTCCATTTCGCCATCATAATGGCAGATTTTCAATCAATGTCAAGACCTTAGTCAATATAAGGGAACCAATTCACTTCTCAGTTAATGCAGAAAATGCACTAGGGGTCTATAATGGGGTGAGTTTTGAATTTCACAATTTCCCAGAACTATTTTGTGGTTACTGTGATCTGATAGGACACAAAATCAGTAACTGCGCAAGATTTGAGATTGCACAACAACATGAAGAACTTCAACAACAACATGCTGAAATGGAAGCTCACTGGGAAGCCATGCAACAACAGCAGGAGAATGAGGCTCAAAATCATGATCCATTTGTATATGACAACTTGGTGGAGGCCCAGCCAGCCATGGAGCAGGTAGGTATGGAATGGAATGAAAACTCATTATCCTTCTCTTCAACTAGCTATCCAGCCTCAGAAGTAACTTACACTGAATTTCAAGGAGAGCTAAATGAAGAGATAACAAGTCAAGAAAGTAAAAGCTTTGACCATGAAGCCTTTCAACAAGTACTTAGCATGGTAAACTACTTAGACAACTCCCCTGCAACTAGTATGGAACAACCAAATATTCATAGTGAGTCAACCTCATCACATCATCAACTATCACAAGATGAACAAGACTACTGGAATAACTGGAACACAATGGAGAAGTATTTCAATGAAGACAATAAGGTGCCAGCTGCTAAAAGAATGAGAATTTATGAATATGGAAGAAAATATGATGCATTTGATGTCATAGTAATTGAACCTTCTCTCAATGAAAGGGACCATACACACAGATGGTCCAAAGGCCAATCCATCTCAGATGTAGCGAAAGAAAATAACAGCCCCCATAATCCTTAAACGGAATGACAATCCATATCTTGAAACACAGCTTCAGGATACCATTAGAGATTATATGCCCTCTGTTTGTATAATTTCTGTAATTACTGTCTTGTTTTTTTTACCTTCTGCCTTAGTTAGTTTTAGTTGTTAGATTTGGTTTTTGCTAATTTTGCTTCTTGTATTCTAGTAGTTCATAGTGTATAGTTTTTTCCTCCTGTTTCTAGTAGTCTTTTCCTCCTGTTTCTAGTAGTTCATAGTTTTTTCCTCCTTGTATTGAACCTCCTTGTTTTTTTTATCCTGTAAAGTACTGTTGTATTTTCTGGTTATCTACTTAGACCAGCTTTTCTTTTTTATCTCCTTTGCCCTGAACTCCTTGTGGATTTTTTAGAATAATGTTTGATTCTTTTCCACTGTGAATTTGGTGTTGAGTTTTAGCTATTTTCCTATACCTTTTCCTCCTGTTTATTAACTCCTTAATCTTAATCCCTACAGGTTCTTCAATTAACTCCCCTTTAGTTAACTAGCTTTTTGTCTTATATCTATTACCAGTCCCTTTGTGAGCTCTGAGGATAGATTTTCCTGCTCCTTTAAATTATTTAATTTGTTCTGAAATGACTGGGTACAGGTTTAACTGTGGATTTTTTTTAAGTATTCTTGTTAAGAACTCTGTGTCATTTATGCATATGAACTGCTGTTATTCTTCTTTTTTAGGTTTTTCTAATTCTAATTTTTAACCTCTGTGCACTAGGTTCCTCTACCTGAATAATTTCTTTGTTTTTTGGGCTTATTTAACTCAGTATAAGAAGGCTGGTGTTCCTGTTTTGTTCCTATACCTATATGATTTTCATTCCTTTTGGATTTATAATTCATCTTTCTTCTTTTCTGTTTAAGGTTTTTAGTCTTGTTATTGTCTGTTTTTGGTTTTATCCATGAGGATCCTGTCATGGAATGTCCAAGGAATTGGAACCCCATTAACCCAGGACCATTTTAACCACCTAAATTCTTTTTATAAACCTGACATTGTTTTTTTGGCTGAAACCAAAGCTCAATTGTCTAAGATGGAACCTTTCTTTAAAAAACATATTTTTTTTGACTGGTTTATAGTCCCGTCCGTGGGAATTGCAAAAGGGTAAGCGATTGCCTGGCACAATAATATAGAAATGAATCTGATTTCAGCAAACCTAAATGTATGCAATTTTGAGACAAAAATCGGAGACAAGGAAGTGATATTAACATGTGTTTATGGCGCAATGGAAGCGGAAGACAAAATAGAGCAATTGTCGTACATTGAAAACATTGCTCAGCGGTTTAGCAAACCTTGGTTACTAATTGGTGACTTAAATGTGATATTAGATCCAGACGAGAAGCAAGGAGGAAACAAATCTAGCTCCAGCAACAAATATTTCATAACTCATACAATTGACTATTTGGGGCTACAAGATGCGGGTTACGAGGGAGCTCCTTTCACCTGGTCAAACAACAGGCAAGGTGAGGCCAACATATGCGAGAGAATTAACAGAGCACTCACAATGATTCAATGGACACAGAACTTCCCAGATACAAAGGTGAGTCATCTCCCTAGAGATGGATCTGACCACACTCCACTTCTTCTGGATACACACCCAGAAAAAAAAACCTTTGATTAAACCTTTTAGATGTATTAGATCCTGGCTCTCCCACCCGACTTTCTCTGCCATGATATCCAACTCTTGGACACTTCATTCAAATAGGGAGAAAACTATAAATTTATATTCTAAACTCAACCTCCTCTCCTCCGACCTAATCCTTTGGAACTCGGATGTTTTTGGGAGTATTCATAAAAATATAAAATCTCTAAATAATAAGATTGATATCCTCTATAAATCCGGTCATTATTCTACCAACCTAGACAAAATAAAAAAATTACAAGCAGAACTAGGGGATTGGTACAAGATTAAAAACGATTACTACCACCAACTCTCGAGAGATAAATTTTTCAAGGAATTTGACCAAAATACCGAATACTTCCACTCAGCTGCCTCGAATAGAAAAAGAATTAATGCTATCCATTCTCTTAGAGAGCCTTCAGGTCTTTGGATATCAGAAAGAGATCAAATATATTCACTTCTTACAAACCATTTTTCCAATATAGGAACCTCACAAAATCAGAATTACATAGAAGACCTATCCAAATATATATCTACATGCATTTCTGATGAAGAAAACTATCAATTAACTCTGATTCCTTCAAAAAAAGAGGTTTGGGACACTTTATCCAATATGAATCAATGGGGCGCTCCGGGGCCAGCCGGTTTCCAGCCCGGTTTTTTCAAAGCTAATTGGGATATTTTGGGACCGAATATTACAAACACGGTTCAAGATTTCTTCAAAACTGGCACCCTAGACGATAACCTAAATCACTCCTTTTTAACGCTAATACCTAAAATTTCCACCCCTCAAACACCAGCAGATTTTAGACCAATTAGCCTAAGTAATACTGTTTATAAAATAATATCTAAAATTCTTTCCAATCGCCTCAAACCAATATTGAATAAAATAATCTCTCCTAACCAATCTGCTTTTCTTCCTGGTAGACAAATCACTGATAATATAATCATCTCCCAAGAGCTTATCCACACAATGAAAACTTCAAAAGCTCAAAAGGGACATTTTGCTCTCAAATTAGATCTTTCAAATGCTTTTGACATAGTAGAATGGAATTTTCTAAAAAAATGCTCTCTCTGCTCTAGGATTCAACTCTACTTGGATAAACCTCATTATGCAATACATTTATACTACCTCCTTTTCCATCCTGCTTAACGGTTCGCCAGGGCCCAATTTCAAAACTTCTGGGGGGTTAAGACAAGGGGACCCACTCTCACCATACTTATTCCTTATTTGCATGGATATTCTTTCTAGACTCCTGGAAAATGCGGTCTTAGAGAAGAAAATTACTGGTTTGAAAATTAACAAAAACGCTCCCAACATATCCCATCTTTTCTTCACTGATGACTGCTTCCTTTTTACCAAAGCGGATCTGGGAGAGGCGAAAAACATTCTGGACATCTTATCTAGGTTTGGAGAGATCACTGGGCAACTCATAAATCTTCAAAAATTGGGTATTTATTTCAGCAAAAAAATCCATCCGGGACATGGGAAAATAATAGCGAAAATTCTAAAAGTCCCTCTAATGACTAAAAATGATAGATACTTAGGCACCCCACTCTTTTTCGATAAAAAACGTAAGGCGAATTTTGAGCCTCTTCTCAAAAAATACTATGACACCCTGCAAGGCTGGAAATATAAACTTCTCTCACAAGCAGGAAGAACAGTTCTAATAAAATCAGTCTGTCATGTACCTGCCTAAGAGAAGAGGATGTCCCTTATCATAATACAGTTGTTAGTTAGTCTTTAATATTAATTGTTAATTAGTAGTGTAATAGATGGTTGAGATGTAACCATCTGGGTGTCTTGTGATCGTTAGATCGAGTTGAGTAATCTTATCTCTATAAGGCTAGTATATATGTACTGAAACGGGGGAGGAAAATTATAATCAAAATATCGATTTATCGATTAGGCTGTGTTCCTTGTGAACCAGAAGGCTTGATCCTTTGGGATTAAGAGAGGTTTATCCTCGAATTATCTTTCCAACCTTGTCATTTTACTTCAGTACATGACAATTGGTATCATCCAGTCTTGATTCTGATTTCATTCATTGCCGTAGGTGGAGATAAGATTACCACAGTGAAAGAAGCAGCTGTTTAGTTGCAAATTCATTCAGACAAATTATCGATTTTAGAAGAAGCGGTTAAGAACCTCACTACTGATGTCCGATCTTTGTCTGTTGAGATGATTCCTCTCAAGGAATCGATTACCACCATTGCCCTGTTCTGTCAACAATTTGGTATGGATACAAACCATCAGGAGATACCAAATTCAAATTCGTCCCATGAGGTTTTCAGTGCAGAATTGATACCTGAATCCAATCAAGTTATTACTCCAATTTGTCTTCCTGATGCTACCTCAGATTCAACTTTGGATTCCGATTTAATTTCTGGATCTAAGATTGAAGACTCTGCTAATTCAATTGCTGATTTCATAGTCTCTCCGGCTGAAGAAATCGAATCCATTCCTGTTGTGCTTGATAACGAAGATGATTCTATCGACTTGGAATTGATTCCCCATTTTTTCTTCATTGAAAACGAAGGTGTTGATTCACTTCCTGGTGTGAGGGTACAATCTGAAGAAATTGCAAAATCAGATATGAATGTTTTCTGCAAAATTAACGGCGTGAAAGATTGTAAGATGCAGATTTGCTTCAATTTCTTTGAAAAGTTTTGCAAAAATCCTGAGTACTTGAAGGAGTTGTTCTTTCATCACAACAAGTTACTCTCTATGGATTGTTTTGTTCTCCATCTTGATTATACTCGATGATTATTTGATCGAGGTAAGTATGTTGTTTTATCATCGTTTACTTTTGAGAAAACCCTTGAGCAATTGATTCATAGCTTTGGGTATGATTCAAATTGGTGTTTTATCAATTTTTTTGCTCTATTGTGTGGTCATAATGATGAAATTCATGATGCAAGGAACGTATTTGTTGAAACGTCAACGAAAAATAAAATTCTGTTACTCATGATGTCTAGAGTAGTTTCTCAATAATGTTCTACATTTACTAGAAGGTATCCTTGTCGAAGTATGAAAAACCTTACCCTCTGTGGTAACACATTTGTTTCTCGCTTGAGATTTCTTAATTGGCTACTCTTAATGGATGTTTATAAAGAGAAATCTATTTTTCTGTCAATTACAAGATGGGGGTACCAATCTGAATTGTCATGTCTGTGTCCAATGGTTTATGTAGATGTTAATGATATTGAAGTTGGAAATGGTAATCTGCTATGGGTCACAATGTATGAGAAAGAATACAGTCTATTAGCTAGAATACTTCATATTGAGATGGTCATTTCAGCTGGTGAGTTTGTTTCTGCGCATTTGATTTTTTTATTGACTCTTCGTTTGGGGTTCCGTTCAGATTTTACGGTTATATATTTGATTGTTCATTTACATATTATTGATGCTGACATTGTTGCTGAACGAAAACTGACTATTAGTTTGGTGTCGCGTCATGGGATTTTGAGTCATTTGGTTGAGAATGTAGTGGAGATATTGAATTACGGTGATGCTCAAACATTCATACTTGATGCATGGTTCGAGGTTAGTGCAAGTGAACATGAGCACAAGCAGTGGTTGCCAACAACTATTTCCGTCTATGGGAGTATTTCTTTCATTTCCTATGTCTACTCACTTCCTAGTTTCAGTTACTTTTGGGGTTCGGCATCTCTCGCAAAGGTAGATTATATTCGGGCCCGATCTTTTATACAGAGCATGAGAACTCAGGCCATGTGCATAGTATTTCATTTTCGATTTGTGTGGGTGCGGGTAGATTTATTTAGGTGGAAATATACATTGTGTTTAACTATTATCTCGACTGTGAACCAACTTGTTCTCGATATTATACACATTCCAAGTATGTCATTGGTAGTCTCGTTGCGATGGAAATGTAAAGCAAATGTTGATGCTCATCTTGATTGTGTACTAGTGCGAATTTCTGTATGGGCCCTTACTGAAGACGTTAAGAAGATAGAGGGTGTTTTTCTCTTGTAGCTTACACTGGGACAAGATTTACATAGGACACCGGACATTCCAGCTGATCTTCAGTATTCATATTATGCTGGACTTCAATCTGATGGCTTCTATCGACTATCAAGTCTAATTTACCAAACCATGAGAGGCTATATAAAGTTTAAATTATTGAGAGCGGTCATTGGGACTCAAATTTGGGTCACTGTGCATTATACTCCACATGTGCTTGTCTGTGCTGATTCTCATATCCTGCTGAATTTGCGTACAATCTATTTCACCAAGGTATACTTCTTCATTTACACAATTCGGCTTACTTCTATATGTGCTCGTTTACCTACGGCTACGTATATTCGCTTCATCTTTGATCGTGGTAAAGAAATTGCACCTGTTCAGAGGCATTCCTCTTATGTTGGATATATTGGTGATGGCAACTCTGCTCGTCAACTGATTTTGGAATTTGGCTACCGTTTAGTTCTATTGTTTGGTGTCTTGAATGTATTTGAGTTTTTTTTATAAATGGAGAAAGTTTTGATGACTATTGTGATAGCGGTTATCTTTCTGTGGAAAAATCTCAGAGAAACAATGTATATCAGACTACTTTAACTCCTATGTTAGGTAGACTGCTCGAAAATGCAGTATGGAGTTAGTATGGTGTTGAAGCTTATACTCTATTGCAGATCCAACTTGGCTTATCTGCTGCTACAGGGGTCTTCTACGATGCATTCTTAAAGCATTTTGATAATGAGGTGATACGAACTGCTCCGGTTCATAAGGACTATAATACAACTTGCAAGGACAGAGAACCTGGGGTAGTACAGACAGATTTAATGACAACCTTCCAGTGGACACAGGTGGTCCCTTTGTGGAATTTTACAGTAACTTGTGTTGCTAAATGCAACTGGGTACTGGTGGATCTTCTCAGTTAGTTCCCGAACAACTGAAAACGGCTTGCATCCAAATGTTTTATTCATTGTCAAATTCTGGAAGCTGAAGAACGCCGATGGCAGTTTCCGGCCACGAGTTTTGCTCCATGTCAGTTTCGGGTGGCTCTAGGTGTAGTGGAAAAAAAAAAAAAACTACACCAGTTAATATCACCTAGGTCAAACGGCGATATGAAAGGGGGTACTGGTATGCGAACTTATCCAGCTGGAAGTGTTGATGCTCATGGGGATGCATTTTACTATGGACAACACAACCAGGTTCAGGTCATTGGGAGACTTTACAGAAATAACTCCTACCTTGTGGTAATTTTGCTTTGCCGTTTGTTTTGCAGACAGCGGACCTATTCTCGTGGCTATTTTTCTCAACATGTACCTGCCTAAGAGAAGAGGATGTCCCTTACAACTTCGTTCACATCCTTGAGGACAAGGATGTTTCCAAGGAGTGGGGATTGTCATGTACCTGCCTAAGAGAAGAGGATGTCCCTTATCATAATACAGTTGTTAGTTAGTCTTTAATATTAATTGTTAATTAGTAGTGTAATAGATGGTTGAGATGTAACCATCTGTGTGTCTTGTGATTATTAGATCGAGTTGAGTAATCCTATCTCTATAAGGCTAGTATCTCTGTACTGAAACGGGGGAGGAAAATTATAATCAAAATATCGATTTATCGATTAGGCTGTGTTCCTTGTGAACCAGAAGGCTTGATCTTTTGGGATTAAGAGAGGTTTATCCTCGAATTATATTTCCAACCTTGTCATTGTACTTCAGTACATGACACAGTCCTTCAAGGTTATCCCACGTATCACATGCAAATCCTAAATATTCCAAAGGAAACTCTAGATCATATGGATAAGATACAAAGGGACTTCTGGTGGAACAAGGATAAGAAAAAAAAAAGAGGAGGTTATTTCAAAGCTTGGGTAAATATCTGCAAACTTATCTCACAAGGAGGTCTTGGGATAAAAAACCCCCATCTTTTCAACATCTCTTTGCTAACGAAATTAGCCAGTAGACTCATCTCAGAACACAATCAATTATGGGCAAGATTACTGAAAGCTAAATATTTTCCTAACAATCATCCGCTTGAAGCAACTAGGACTTCGAATCTATCCTGGATATGGACAAGCATACAAAAAGGTCTAAACCTCATCAAAGGAAACTTCGTTTGGCAAGTAAAAAATGGTAATTTGGTGAAGATTTGGGAAGACAAATGGTTACTAGAGGAAAAAAATATTCCAAAACCAACATATTTAATTGATCCAATACCACAAATGGTAAGTGAATTGATAAACCAAGAAGATGATTGGGACAGAGAGAAACTCGATACACTGTTCAACCATAATATAAAAGAGAAAATCCTAGCCATATCTCCAAATTTACAGGAACAAGATAAAATTAGATGGCAACACCACAGCTCCGGGAGATTCTCACCGAAAAATGTCTACAATTTCCTCATAAGTCAAGATCAGGAAAACTACAACCCTAGAGATTTTCCATGGGAAAATTTTGGAAAATTGATGTGATTCCGAGAATCAAATTATTCGTGTGGAAACTATCGCAGAAAGTCCTTCCAACCAATGATAGACTAGGAGCACATAACGAAGAGTTTAACACAGACTGCCCAATGTGTAATACCCAGTCGCCAGAAACAGAATATCATCTAATCATAACATGTCCATTTGCTAGAGCTATTTGGTTCGGTCTCTCTTTGGATGCAGTTAATACAAGAACTAATACAAACTCTATGATGAATTGGATTAAAGATTGGATAACGGAGCCAGAATTCGCAGAATACTCGGTAAAGATAGCAACGATAGCCTGGTTCATCTGGAAGTACCGATGCTCAGTAATATTTGATAACATAAGCCCAAACCCAAGTTCTCTTATTGAGAAAATAAAAACTTTCATACAACAGTACCCACAAGATCATGCTAGGAAGAACAAAAGAATCTAGCAAAACATAGATTACAAGGAAAATGGTCAACCCTACCATCAGACTGGATTATATTCATAGATGCAACATTCAAAAAGGAAAATCCTACTATGGGTTATGCTTTTATCTTATATTCAGTAGACGACGAAACTTTTATGCACATCGAAGCGGGAACGGATAGGGCCTTCTCAGCATTCCATGCAGAGTCAAAAGCACTATTTAAAGCAACCTCATGGCTAAGTCAAAATATTTTATCCAGTGTTACAATAGTTACCGATTGCAAGATGTTAGCGGATACAATCAGAAAGGATGAGAAGATCCCAGATTGGAACGCGGATAACTCAATAACGAAGACTTAAAATATTTTGCAACATCTCCCTCAGGCAAAGGTGAAATATATCAACAGAAGATTTAACTCTGCAACAGATCACGTAGCAAAAGAATCCCGTAAAAACAATCTTCAACAGATATCTACCAAAATTCAGCTAAGGATAACTCAATCTAGTTTGATATCCAATATTTTTGATAAAAATGACATTGTAAATCTGATGTATTTCATTGATTAATTAATATATATCGTTTTTACCATCAAAAAAATAAATCCAGTTAGCTTTTTTTTTTCCGCAAGTAAGAAACAGAGTTGTATTAGCCCAGCTGTTCACATGACCATCATATTATTGACAGGGCCGGATTTCACACATGGCAAAATATGGTAAATCTAATTTGTTGTGAGGGACACATGCACCCTCCACGTCACAATCTTAGATACTTTGGGACCTTTCCCTGCTGTACCCATAAAATATTGTTTCCCCAATAAGGAAATTATAGTTGGGGAATGCAATAAATTTAGACGTGATTGGTTTTAGTGTTTAGGTTAGGGTGAGCTTTATTCGGGGCCACGGCATATTCAATGCCGTCCATAATAATAAAATCCCAAAGGTCGGACGAACGTCTATATCCAACATATAACGAATTGATCAGTGTCGCCGGATGATAAAATCGATGGTCGGAATTATCAGTCTACACAAACACCACTTCTTTTTATAATATAGACTAGGTATCACGCCGGCCTGCAGACAGCGCTCAACATCTTGTCGATTTTTGAAAAGTTGCTCTAGCCTTATATAGCTTAAAGTATAATATAGCAGAACTGTCCCAAATGCCTATGGTCCAACTAAATATTAGTTGGTAGTATCATATTATAGTGTGTTAGTTAGTTGGATCACAATAACGTTTTTAATTCGTTGGACCCAAGGAGCCGGATAGGGGGCCGGGGCCGTAGGCCCCGGCGGTGGAGAAAATTTAAAGGCACGTGTATAAAATTTAGTTGGTCGTATCATATTACAGTGTGTTAGTTAGTCGGGTCACAATAGCGTGTTTAAATAGTTGGACCCTAGTAGCCGAATAAGGGGCCGGGGCCTACGGCCCCGGCGGTGGAGAAAATTTAAAGGCAAATGGAAAATGGAGATTTACTTAAGTTTTGTTTATTGTTCATTTATTTGGTTGGTCGATCAGTATCTTCTCATGTAATTTTAGTCTGTGGTCATAACAGAACGTTTCCAATGTTTAATTGGTCAGTGTCATATTATAGTGTGTTAGTTAGTCAGCTCACAGTAGAGTGTTTAATTAGTTGAATAATAATAGCCGGAAGCCGGGACCTATGGGCCCGGCGGTGGATAAAAAAAAAACAGATATAGTGCTCAAACATTTAGTTGGTCGTGCCATATTATATTGTGTTAGTTAGTCGGCTCACAATTGAGTGTTTAATTAGTTGGATTATAGTAGCCGTAGGTCCCGGCGGTCGAGAAAATTTAAAAACAAATATTGTCCTAAATATTTAGTTGGTCGTGTCATATTATAGTGTGTTAGTTAGTCGGCTCATAGTAAAGTGTTTAATTAGTTGGATCATAGTAGCTGGAAAGCCGGGACCTACGGCCTCGGCGGTCGAGAAAATTTAAAAGCAGACATTGTCCTAAATATTTAGTTGGTCGTGTCATATTATATTGTGTTATATAGTCGGCTCACAGTAGAGTGTTTAATTAGTTGGATCATAGTATCCGGAAAGCCGGGACCGGTCGAGAAAATTTAAAAGCAGATATAGCTAAATATTTAGTTGGTCGTGTCATATTATATTGTGTTCACTAGCCGGCTCTCAATAGAGTGTTTAATTAGTTGGATCATAGTAGCCGGAAAGCCAGGACCGCGAAGAAGAAAATTTTAAAAAAGATATAGTGCCCAAATATTTAGTTGGTCGTGTCATATTATATTGTCTTAGTTAGTCGGCTCACAACAAAGTGTTTAATTAGTTGGACCATAGTAGCCGGAAAGTCGGGCCCGTAATTTAAAAGCAGATATGGTCCTAAATATTTAGTTGGTCGTGTCATATTATATTGTGTTATATAGTCGGCTCACAGTAGAGTGTTTAATTAGTTGGATCATAGTTGCCATAAATCCAGGACCTACGACAGCGGTGATGGAGAAAATTTAAAAGCAGATATAGTCCTAAATATTTAGTTGGTCATGTCATATTATATTGTCTTAGTTAGTCGGCTCACAACAAAGTGTTTAATTAGTTGGACCATAGTAGCCGGAAAGTCGGGCCCGTAATTTAAAAGCAGATATAGTCCTAAATATTTAGTTGGTCGTGTCATATTATATTGTGTTCATTAGTAGGCTCACAATAGAGTGTTAATTATTTGGATCACGATATTCGGAAATCTGGGACCGCGTTGGAGAAAATTTAAAGCACTTTTTGTTATAGTGCCCAAATATTTATTTAGTCGTATCATATTATAGTGTGTTAGTTAGTCGGCTCACAGTAGATTGTTTAATTCATTGGATCACAATAGCCGAAAAGCCGAGACCTACGGCCCCGGCGGTCTAGAAAATTTAAAAGCAGATATAGTCTCAAATATTTAGTTGGTCGTGTCATATATAGTGTGTTAGTTAGTCGGCTCACAGTAGTTTAATTAGTTGGATCATAGTAGCCTGAAAACCGGGACCTACGGCCCCGGCGGTGGAGAAAATTTAAAGCAGATATAGTTCCCAAATATTAAGTTGGTCGTATCATATCATAGTGTGTTAGTTAGTCGGCACACAGTAGAGTGCTTAATTAGTTGGATCATAGTAGCAGGAAAGCCGTGACCTACGGCCCCGGCGGTGGAGAAAATTTAAAAGCAGATATAGTTCCCGAATATTTAGTTGATCGTGTCATATCGGGTCACAGTAGAGTGTTTAATTAGTTGAATCATTGTAGTCGGAAATCCGGGACCTACGGCTTCGGCGGTCGAGAAAATTTAAAGCAGATATGGTGCCAAATATTTAGTTTATCGTGTCATATTATAGAGTGTTAGTTAGTCGGCTCACAATAGAGTGTTTAATTAGTTGGATCATAGTAGCCGGAACCTACGGCACCGGCGGTCGAGAAAATCTAAACGCAGATATAGTCCCATATATTTAGTTGGTCGTTTCATATTATATTGTGTTAGTTAGTCGGCTCACAGTAGAGTGTTTAATTAGTTGGATCATAGTAGCCGGAAAGCCGGGACCTGTGGCCCCGGCAGCGAGAAAATTTAAAGCATATATGGTGCCCAAATGTTTAGTATATCGTGTCATATTATAGTGTGTTAGTTAGTCGGCTCATAGTAGAGTGTTTACAGTTGGATCACAGTAGCCGGAAAGCCGGGAACTACGGCCCCGGCGGTCGAGAAAATTTGGATATAGTGCCCAAATATTTAGTTGGTCGTATCATATCATAGTGTGTTAATTAGTCGGCTCACAGTAAAGTGTTTAATTAGTTGGATCATAATAGCCGGAAGACCGGCACATATGGCCCCCGCGGTCGAGAAAATTTAAAAGCAGATATGGTGCCCAAATATTTAGTTGATCGTGTCATATTATAGTGTGTTAGTTAGTCGGCTCACAGTAGAGTGTTTACAGTTGGATCATAGTAGCCGGAAAGCCGGGACCTACGGCCCCGACGGTCTAGAAAATTTGGACATAGTGCCCAAATATTTAGTTGGTCGTATCATATCATAGTGTGTTAATTAGTCGGCTCACAGTAAAATGTTTAATTAGTTGGATCATAATAGTCGGAAAGCCGCCACATATGGCCCCCGCGATCGAGAAAATTTAAAAGCAGATATAGTGCCCGAATATTTAGTTGATCGTGTCATATCATTGTATGTTAGTTAGTCGGGTCACAGTAGAGTGTTTAATTAGTTGGATCATAGTAGTCGGAAAGCCGGGACCTACGGCTTCGGCGGTCGATAAATTTAAAAGTATATATAATCCCAAATATTTAGTTGGTCGTGTCATATTATAGTGTGTTAGTTAGTCGGCTCATAATAGAGTATTTAATTATTTGTATCATAGTAGCCGGAAAGCTGAGACCTACGGCCCCGGCGGTCGAGAAAATTTAAAAGCGGATATAGTGCCCAAATATTTAGTTGGTCGTATCATATTATAGTGTGTTAGTTAGTCGGCTCACAGTAGAGTGTTTAATTAGTTGGATCATTTTATCCGGAAAGCCTGGACCTGCGGCCCCGACGGTCGAGAAAATTTAAAAGCAGATATAGTGCTCAAATATTTAGTTGGTCGTGTCATTATATTGTGTTCATTAGTCGGCTCACAATAGAGTGTTTAATTAGTTGGATATAGTAGCCGGAAAGTATTAGTCGGCATAATAGAGTGTTTAATTATTTGGATCATAATAGGCGGAAAGCGGGACCTATAAGACCCATTGGAATTAAACTCTTGTAAATATCCAGTGGGACTATAATACCCATTGGAAGTTTGGAAAATTGTTTAGCGGTGTGAATCTTGGCTACGGTAGGAGTTTGTTTTACAGAGGAGTTACTAAATCGGGGAATAGATAAGAACCCGTTGTATGCCTGTAATTTGTGTGAAGTAATCAGAAGCTCGAAAGCCATAATTAAAAGAAAGTAAATTGAACTAACCTTGATTATTTGTAATAGCAAATCAATAAAATTTGAGAAATTAAAAATATATCTTAGATTTATTCAATGTGATTGTAGACACTGTGTTTATAAAGATTCAAGATACTTGATCTGAGCATGATTCCTTCGCAGATATTCCTTTGCAGAGATGATTTCCTACTCGAGTTACCCACCAGCGAGATGATCAACCAATGACAGCAATTTCTCTGCTGCATCACCGTCACATTAATGTCAACATATATCATTCTCGCTTTCCTCCAATCACAACAGCAGAGACACCACGACTTCAACCCTCCATCTTCGATAATCATTAACATAAAACAACTTTTTTTTTATCTCCTCCTACCTCGGAAGTCTTACCACCATCACTGATCTCCGACATTCTTCCATGTTTTATCTTCGCTGGCAACATAGTCCTTTCAATCCCCGAGAACAGAAACCATTACCACTGACCACGATCATAAAAATATCGTTGATTCTCTTACATATTTTTTCATCACCAGCCGTCCATTCTTAACAGTCCAATATTAACAGCTCAACACCATAGCACGAACTCCATATGCTCATCATCACCATCCTCACTGCCAAGATTGAGTCCTCAGGTCCAAACCCATTGTATGTTTTTATTGTTCATCTCCATTAATCACCAATCCTCCATCGATTCCCATCATAATCTCTGCCAGTCAAACTCAATCACTGAGAAATCATTCAACTGCGGCATAATCAAAACAATACTCAGAAACAGATTTATAGCATAAACTGGTCAACATCCGATGCTTCTTTAATTTCCAATTTTGATCTTTTTAATCTAAAGTTTAGAAAAAAGTCAGGAAATAGATTTTTCATAGAACGATATCAAGAAACCTATTTTCGGTATGATTTAGGAAATAGATTTGTAATAGAACTCCTTTTCCTTCTATAAAAAATCGTTTATGTTTTGGTATCAAGCAGAAAAAAGAATTACTTCGAGCTAAAAATAAAATCTAAAACACAGTTTGTTTGTGTTACGAATTACGCAAATAGATAGCAAGAAAGAAAAAAAATCGATGCAGTAATAGCAAGGTATAGAACTACGGATTATGAACTATATTTACTGAGAACTAACTAATTGCTTTAGATGATGCTCATGAGCCAAAATCTGAGGTTAGCAACATCCATAGATCAAAAAAAAAAAAAAAAATTATTAAAGGTGCAAACCACTTAGCATAAAAATTCCCAAAACTCACCCACTTGCACATTAATATTCTATTTTAGAGTTGGTCACCAATCAATGTGCTAGAGCTAAACCCAGCGAAGAGTTGTCCCATCATTGATTATGGAGATACTGGCGTCAAGCATTCCATCAGATTCCTGTATCATGGAGATGAGTGTAGATAAATACAGAGTAGAACTACCTGTGAAAAGACAAAAAACATACACTTTGAGCATATTACTTTGAACTTCAGTAGCATACAAAAGTTCATCAGTACACAAATATCATAAATGCTACATACTACTTTGAGGTGTCTACCTATAGAAAAATGTATCTGCTGTGAAAACAGGGAATCACCCACAGTAAGATGGGATATTAGCTACAATCATGTAAAACTTAGCAAATATCGTTTACTAACAGATTTAGCTCAACTTCTCACGTTTACGCACTGATTTCTACAACAGTAAAACCTAATACCTCAGCCTACTATAACACACCGTCACTCAAATTTTAAAGTTAACACAACTTGTTCCCCAGAAGCTATCGCTCCTCTAGTAAGTTCGCTGAATTTGTTCTCATACACCCTACATGCTTCAATTGCAGGTGTACTCCAGAATCACCTGCAGAATTCGTGATGTCAACAAACTGTATCATGCATTTCCGAATAGGAATTTTCCAAAACCTAATATATTCAAATCAATTAAAACAACTAATAGGAATTAATATAGCCTTTAGAGATAACTGAATTTTTTGTAAGTCCAATAATCAATACAAAAGAAGTAATAATTAAAACCAAATTTTCAACTACTAAAACCTACCAGTCTCAACTTTAACCTTGTCAAAAATCAGTGAAAACCCTCAAACGATGATAATAAAAAACT